>JAKZAO010000002.1:13620409-14820409 GCA_023053555.1 Branchinecta lindahli
GATGTAGGGGCAAGGAGACATGCTGAATTCGTTTCTGAGCTTTAATTTTTGCCAGACAAGTAGTTTGTCCGGATTCCGGTCGAAACCGGAAGTCGGGCCGAAGTAAGGAAGGAAGGAGATACGACGTAGACTATAGGGTATACCATATGCTGAATCCATATTTGAATATTTGACAGCGCAAAATGGATATCTGAATACATCTGAACTTGGTGAAATTCAGCTGGCGTATCCGTTTACCTGTTTGACAGTGCAAAAACGGATACGTCAGCTAAATTTTATTCGAGCTATATTTCGGCCCTTCTTGGCAAGGGTCCTCTTCAGGCTCAAAACCGCTCAAGTTGGAAAAACGAAACTTGTGATAACGTTTACCTGTGTCAAATACTTCTCCGATTATTACCATTGGCCTTAATCTGTTTCTAAATTTTAAAAGTAATAATGTTTAAGAAGTCTATTGAAGACCGAATATCTACAAGACCGAATTGTCTGGAGCAGTTATTAAAATTTTGGGATCCCATCGAAACCTTTGGTCTTGTTTTAGTCGATCCCGCTTGTCAAGTCAAGGCCGGGTGCACTAGGGCCGTATTGCCTCTTCCTGTGTCTCGAACTGTATTGTAGGTTCGACCCGTCTTGATTGAGGCATTAAGTGTGGCTGTAGTAGACTAATTAATTGTGCCTAAAATAGTGGATCACATTCGCCCCTTATGTTCCGTTTTACATTTCTTCGACAACATCCAATCCCTGCGGCACGCCCGGCATTGTTCTGTCTATGAATGAAGCGCCTGCACGAGGGTAATCGAATTGAGATTCTTGGAAAAATAACCCAAGTTGGAGCTGCATTCTTGAAAAGAAATTTTCCCGTAGGCTAGCTTTAAAATCTAAATTCATATTCTGCCTTGCGGATTCCGTGATATAGCTTTAGACGAAGGGCCAAAGTGCCAATATCGAGCCAAAAAGTTGAAACGCTGATTGCAAGGTTTCGTGCTAGGAATTCTGGGCAGAAAAAATCGATCAGGGACAATGAGCCGACCATGCAGCGAGATCTTCTTGGAATGGGAATGTCATAGTCATGGAAACTCCTGAGAGAAAAAAAATGTGGAACGCCTTTTTCTGGCGATTGTCAGTGATTTTCGACCATCCAGGGGGGAAGTGGAGTATCAGGGATCTTGTGGCTTGCATCACTCTCGAACGAGTTATCCGGCTCAGTATTGACAGTTGGCAAAAGCACGAGTCCTAGGTCTTTCATTTATAGGCATTGCCAAATCAGGGGGAGTTGGAGGGGTTCTCAGAAATTTTGCGGCATGCTTAACTTCGAACGAGTGGTCCGATTCGGATGGAACTTGACAGTTGGCAAGATTAGATGTCCTAGATATTCTATTTTCAGGTCCGGACTGGGTTCGGTCACTGTGAGGGGACTAAGAGGGAGTCCGGAAATCTCATGGAACGCTTAGGGTGTAATCTGGAGCTTGGCGGGCAGGACTGTCATATGCCCTAGGCTCCTTACCTTAGACCTTAGATCCTCCTGTGCCACCAGAGGCACCCAGGGCATCCACGAATAGGCGCCAGTCTTCCCTCTGGTGGGCTGCCGCCAGGACATCTTCCCACTCAGGTTGCAGACTTGCGTGGACGTTTGCAAGGTCCCTCTGGTAGGTGCGACGGATCGTATTTCTCGGTCGTCCCCTTCGACGTCTTCCTTTTGGTTGCCAATGGAAGATGTTGTTTGGCAACCTGGATTCGTCCATGCAAAGGACGTGGCCCGAGTATCGCCATCTTCTTTTTGCCATTCATAAATCCTGACTGGATCCGAGCATTGTAGGGGGTGTTGAGGGGGATCCCAGAAACTTTGTTACATCCATAATTACTGGACGGTTGATCGGATCCGGTTGGAACTTTGTAATAACACAGGTCCTGTATGTTCTACTTACAGGGCGAAAACGGATCCGATCACTGAGGGAGGGGTTGAAGGGGGTATCTGAAACCTTGTTGCATGTATAGCTGTCGATCGAATTATCCGATCTGGATAGAACTTGATAGTTGGCAAGCGTACATGCCTTGCATGTTTAGTTGGCAGGCGTGGACTGGATCCGTCACTGTCCGGACATCGAGACCGGATACGGGGGAGTTGAAGGAGGGAGTGGGGGTCAAACTTGGTTTGCGAGATATATCTAGGTCTGCTATTTATAAATCCGCGTCGAATCCGACCACTGCGGGGGAGTTGAAGGGTTGTCTTGGAATGGCCATCCAAACTTGGCAACGCGAACCGTAGCTGATGTACATGCCAACTACCCTTGCAAGTGCCATGCGAGCTTTCAGCTCTTGTTTGCTATTTTGAAACGAAACTGTGGTAAGCCTAATTGCCTAGCTCACATTAAAACAACAACTCAGTAGCATAAATAATACTGACAAGTACGTGTGATGTAATAAATACACAGGACAATCATAAACAAGGTGATAAAACCGCGTTGAACTAAGTGTTGTTTTAAACGGTAAAGGTGTTGAATGAAGTCGGTAGCTTCGCTCCATTACTACTGCATGTTTGGAAAAAATGTTGGGGCTGCTTTTTCTGCTGATTGTTGGCCCTCTGAAAGAAATGTTCTGTTTTGCGATGATTAAGTGTTTTCCGATAGTAGAAATGAACCACGGGATACGATATTTCGATTATAGCACTTGCTTGCCTTGCCTACTGAGCTCTGTAAGATCCTTGATATCAGATAATGCATGGTTGTGCATCCTCGTGTTAAATGTTCTGTTAAGGCCCTTGAGAAAAAAAGTTCTTGTATTAAGCCCCGTCTGCATTACCGTAAACCGACCGTTTTACGGCCGACCGTTTGACCGTTACGGCAGTGAAGACGGGTCTTTCTCTACGGACGGCCGTAGCCGTAAAACGGCGGTACTGACCCCTCCGTAACCGTAAAACGGACGTAGTGGAGACTGCTTTTTTGTCACAGTCCCATGTAACTGTTTTTCAACTGTTTTTCAAGTCACATATAAACTGTTTTTTAAATTTCAACACAAGATTCACCTATTTGGGACTAATGTAGACCACATTTTTGCGGTTACGGACCTAATGAAGACCACATTTTTGCGGCTACGGACCGTCCGTAAAACGGTCGGTTTACGGTAATGGAGACGGGGCTTTACCCTTTTTGAATGTTATGCTTCGGGAAAAGATTATGGGGTCGAAGCATATATTCCCATAGCGTTTAACATAAGGATGCCAAAACGAGTGTTATAGGTTGTGCCTTGACACCACCATGAGGGTTAGACGCAAAGATGTACTTGTTCGTATAGAAGAACATTACTATACGAAGAGAAACTTGTATCGATAAATAAAATCACTAGGCTTGGATGTTATGCTTACTATTTATTTATCTGAAGATCCGATGAATAAACATGCAACCTAATTCAAAGTTATATAAACATATAAATTACCGCAGTTCAAGTTCTTTATCCAACGAGGGAATAGTTGTAGTTTCGGTCGTGTAATTTGATTTCGGGTCCAGCCAATCCCGAATTTTCTAAATAACTTCTAATCTGCAGTCACTGAAAATTAATAGAAAGCGTAGGTCATCTTGAATCCAGTGGAATTCCTTCGGAAGCCAAGCTTTCCTTCGCGATTTTTCTGAAAGTTCTTGGAAATTTTCGATACTCTCCAAGAGTTCTTGCATCTCTAAAAATGGGTCTGAACAGTCGTCCTATTTCGAGTTTTAGAATCCACGTCTCAACAAGTTAGAAAAACTTCTTTATCGTTCACTTTCTGCGGCTTAAAACTCTGGAAGTATTTTTGTTTTATTGCGTTCCATTCGAGTTTATGCTGAATAAAAAGTTAAGGGATGCACAGTCCTAGACTGAACAAAGATTATGACGGAAAGAAGGCTGGCCATGAGGAATTCGTTCGGCGTCTCCCAGCGAATCATTTCGCGTATATTCGTGGGGCTAGGACAACCAGCTGTAGATTCCATTTATTCTAGCACAGCGTACCCGTTCAAATATTTGAACGGGTACGGGTATTCTAAGGTTGCGTTCCAGAACTTAAAAATTATTAACAAATTGTTAATATTGTTAACTTTTTACGTTCCAGATTTCTGAATTTCGAAATTTAAGCTCTGCCAACCTACGATTTCCGTTCCAGAGCTTAAAGGAATAGAAAACTTGACTCAAACTTGACTCAGGGAGCTAGCTAACATATCAAGAATGTACCCTGAGTCGCTATTGAGAGTAAGAAAAATTCTCGTTACGACCATTGCAGTTTCCGGGCAAATTCCGAGAATTCGACTTTTGAGCAAAAGGTTTGCAAAAGCAAAAAGGTTTGTGTGCCGCGACTAGGAATCGAACCCCGGCCGTCTTGTCGGGGAGGTCGTTACTCTGTAGTCTACATGTAAAAAGGCGAACTTTTACAGTACATTAGTGCATAATTACAGTGCATAAGGGGCAAGGGCCTGCCAGCTAGCTTTGGGAACACTAAGGAGGGAGTTCGAGACGGTTCGAGATAACAAAGAAGGGGGGCCTGTCGACAGTAAGACCCTGTATATTTATCTAAGCCCCCCGGGCGATTCGATGGCCGAAAGTTGCGTAGTCAAGTTTACTGTTCCTTTAACGATTGTTAACTATTTTGTAACGATGGTCAATGAGCATCTTTGGGAAAAGTTAACAGTTGTAAAATTGGGAAAAGTTAACGATCGTTAAAGCTGCGGTTAGCTCCGCCTCGAGTTGACGATTGTTAACAATTGCTAAATATCTGGAACACAACCCAAGATAATCGACTTTGTTAAACATTGGCTAAAAACGGAAATTCAACTACGATGCTCGTTAGCGATATTTCGACCCTTCTTGCCAACCTGCGATCGTTGTAGGCTCGTTTCTTCCAGCCCAGCAACAGCCTGAGGATGACCCTTGCCTTATGTCGGGAAATTGAGTCGGGTGTATGGATGAAATAATTCAATCGTGGCTTTTAATTTTATTTCCTTTAGTCGAAGGCAGTCAACTGCCCGAAATTTGTGAACCGGCCGAATCGATTATCGACTGTCAAATTGTCCGGAGGAATAGCCACCTCTTCGATTTGGCCTGTGTCGATCAGTTTTGGCAGTAAACTTCGAGGGCTGCCAATTTTCTGATGTCGGGATAATTGACCGTGTTTTCCGGCCTGTCTGTTTCTGCAGTCGACCACCAACTCGGTGAACATGGTTTATGAATCTCTTAGCAAAGAATGTTTAAGCCTCGGAGAGAATAGCGAGTCATTCCCGTCACCAATTATGTTGGGAAGACCTTCATGTGATAGCGTGATGGTTTGACGATTCAGCGTATTTACTGAAGAAATGTAGAAGGAACGCAAACAAAAAGATAATCAAGAACCCTGGAACCAGCACAATAATCAAATCTCAATCATTATGGGTCCCGTACGGCCGTACGATCCAGTATCGGACAACTGAATGGTTCCAGTATCGAACAACTCAAAATCTAATAGCTTAACTTTCGCGTGAGAGTGAAAGAGAGTGAGCAGAACCATCCAGATTCGGGAAATTTAATTTGTTTATTCATCAATTTGTATTCCCTCAGAACTGAGTGAGTAAAAATGGATAAGTGAATTATTATTATTATTATTATTAATTTATGCCCGTACAAGACTGAGTTACAAAAAAGAAAAAAAAGAAATAACAAAAACAAGTAGGTACAAAAAAAACCACATTGAATCACGACTAGCTTAGATACACTGGAAAATTAAAACATTAGGCGGGTCAGCGTAAACTCGGCCAGATGCTTAAAGGCCTGTGAAGCAGCTTGCCTTTCTACTCCCTCACACTTTATGTCTGGGTCGATAATTCGGAACTGGAACCAGAAGCGTACCTCTACTCTGGTATGAGGGTGAAACTTCTATGCTTCTAGTAACCCTTTGTAATTATTTTCTAGCCCTGGCGATAATTGTTTGCAGCCTCAAAGTGTCTCGGTGCTCCAGAGGGCTTATATCTCCTCGTCCATAGCCTATCCCGATTTGGATGTGAAGCGGTTCAAACATAACGGTACCTTCAATAACAAGTAAGTCTGTCTGCTTTGTTTCTAGTTCTGTCAGTGATGTACCTAGAGCTTGTGCTTGTTCTTCCAACTCGGAGCGTGTCACACGATTTCCGGCCCCCCCCCCCCCAGATTCATCAGATCCGGTTCGGACTTGAAATGGGACGTTTGAGACACGAGGTCTTTCCAGAGATCAAGTTTCATTAAGATCCGATCACCCGTTCGAAAGTTATGCATGCCCCTAATTCCCGGATTCCGCCGTCTCCCCTCCCCCCACGATGGTCGGATCTGGCAAATGACTATTTCCAAGTTAGTCTGATCGGGTCCTTGATACGCTTGCCAAGTCTCATCGTCCTAACACATTTAAAATTACCTAACTCGCAATCGTGGGACCGACCAACCGATGGAAAAGTGATCGGTATATGGCACTTGGCCGAAGGGCAAGTCCCATAAGAATTCGTAAGGACCTGATTCACTCAACGTCCCTATTTCGTCCCTAACTTTCAAATAAATCGCTTAGCCTCTGCTAGAATGTGGTTTGCAGGGGAATTTGCTTTAACAGTATTGAAAAGTTAAAACGGAAACGACGAGCTTCCCTCTTCGTCAGCAAATCTGTATCATCATCTTTGCCACCCATTGTGCTTTCTTGTTCGTCCGGTTGACTGCAAATCGCGTGACCAACAGTTGCGTCCGTAGGTTTGCTTTTTTTGTCGTGGCAAATCTACTCCAGGAAACATCGATCGCAGCATTCGGAAGTATTAAATTGCGTGTTCAAATCTGATTTTGATTGTCTTATACTTGATATTCACCATCATTATCTCCTTTGCCACTCGACTACTTCGCTCTTCGTCGTCGTCACAAACAAAATCGTAAGTCGTCACATTGGGTTCACACATTGATCATCTGAATTTTCGCCAGTTCCATTGAGACACTGTAAGAAACGGATACCTCCCCATCTTCAAATAAAGGGCTACGGAGCCCATGCTGAATACATGCTTGACCTGAACTTTGACCCGAAGTCAAGTTTGAACAAAATATCAAAGCGTAGAATCCAAATAAAAAACAGACATACGGCTGGACAAGTAAATTTTTTGAGATCCCCCCAAAAAAACTGGGAGGAGCGAGGGATTCGCAGCTTCTGTTGATAGTTGGAAAACTAATGTTGTCCAGGGGCACAACACGCATGTCGGATAAATACTCTCTTCTATCCTCTTTGCAGACATCAACAGAGATTACTTTTAATTTCCAATTTGCCAAGGAGGCTCTGATTTTTTTTTTCTCGACCTTCAAGTTCTAACTATGGAGGCTTTCGGATAATTAGGAAGTAATCCGAAAATCTCGAGAACTGGAGCTTTTTAAGCCCCCTAATAGCTGTCGTCGACTCCCTCTGAATTTTTTCGAACTTCACCATTAGTGAGCTTTTCCCTCGTTATCATTAAGATCAGCGGTTCAAAAAACTTTGGAACTGGATAAACTTTTCGGAGACGGATTCCACTCGGGGAATTTTTGTTTCCTTAAATCGACATCCTTTGGGACTTCCAGGACTCCCTCCAGTCGGATGTTCGTTTCCCGGTCTGGTGCTTCACCGATCTCTTTAAGAGGCATCTTGGACGTGCAACATTGTATGCTTGAGGGCGCATACAGTAATTGTCGCTCCATATTCTGTCCCTCCTTTCCTTCGAGTAGGAGTACTTAGGTTAATAGAACGGACGATGCATGGGGTGAGACTGAGTTCGCCACTTAGTTCTGGCAATAACGAATGATGAAAATAATCTCTGAGCCATTCCGCGGAGTCACACTTCGCGATCCTGTTCCGTAAATATTGAGCGGATGCATGCCGAATAGCTTGCGTACCATAATAGTTCTTCATGTGATTGATTACTATATTGAACGTCGCAGATATGTGGGATGGAAGAATTGATACAGTGATAGTGCTGTTTTTGGTAGGAAATTGCATAGTTAAAGCAAGGATGTAGTGCGAGGGATGGATGTGTGTTCATATCATTATTCGCTACACTGTCAGAAGTTTCAAAACAGTTACACGAGGATTCGCGGTTTCAACAGACTAGTGCGTAACAGACAACACGTCGTATGTTATCAGTTGTGTTTAAAAACGTAATTCATGAAATGTTATGCATCAGAAGCTTTGTCAGGAAGAGCCAAGGAACAGCCAAAACGTATCTACTGACTTTTTTATTTGTCGTCATGATGCCGGAAAACTCAGCAGATGCTTTTTTACGGTTTTTCGACTCTTCCTGATGGCAACGCTTATTATGCGTAACATTTCGAAACACAACAGAAAACATCCGAAGTGTTATCTGTTATGATTATCTGTTGAAACCGCGCATCCTCTTGTTATGTGTTATGAAGCTTCTGACAGTGTAGGCTTTGACGCAGTGCCATTCAAGCCATACTGCCATGCCTTCTCAGAAGGGCGTCTTTCTTTCTTTTTGTATCAGATTTCATTTAGCGATTTTCTTTATTATTTCGACCTGATCACTAAAATATGCATCATTAAGTTGCCTTCAAACAGAAAAATTCGTTCCTACCAGTTGCCGTCCATGGAGCTCCTTGCAGGCTATAAATTGCAAAATCATGTATGCATAATTATGTGTACACAGTATGTATTTGTATGTGTGCAATACATTTTGTTATGTAGTTTTGTATAGTTTTTCGATTTGTACCTTCTGCGACCGACAGTTTCTTCCCATAGTTTTGCTACATGTCAATTGTCTTCCATAGAGCTAACTGAATAAACTGCAAACCTGGCAATTAAAGCAGAGAAGTCGGGAAGAAAGTAGGTTTGAGAAATTAAAATAATAGAATGTAATTTCCTCATCTTAAGCCCAAGCCCTTTCTATAGGGTAAATACCGAGGAATTGCTCACTTTTCACACCGCCTCTGTCATTGCATCAGTGTCATCTTTGACTGATCTTGAAACTCTTATTGGTATTCAGGATTACATTAATTTCCTGAAATTTCCCGGTCGCGCTTCATAGCAGTGTCGCCACTGTTCACAGAATTCTGCAATTTGTCACAAATTGTTGTTTCTTCGACAAAAACGAGCCAGAATCCTGCGACCGTTCCGTACCAGTAAATACAAAAAATAAGCAAAAAAGTCGAGGCAAATAATTATAAAAGCGAGATGTCTCTTTAATGGTTGGAAAGAGAACTCAGTTTCGTAGGCGCCAGAATGTCACAGGTTTTTGCTGCCAAAAGTCCCAGGTTCCGTTAGAGAAAGTGGCAACACTGCTTCCGAGCGCGACGTTGATTTGCTTGACCGAGACTAAGCTATCCCTCGGAAAATTCTGAACTTGCTCTCTAGGTTAAAGTCTCCGGTTTGGCACTCTTTTAAGCCATAACTTAATTAATTTAGAGTGACACATCCAGACCAGTGGCGGAGTTGAAAAACATTATTTCCATGACTGAAGTCACTAATTTTCTGACATGTGTACACTTTTTATCTGCTCCCGCAGAAGGGAATGGTAGTAGTAGTTTATTTGACGCTAAAGCTTTGACGGCCATGGTAAATTAGAAAAACATGAACAAAACAAATATGACACATCATAAGAAAGAAACAAAACAAAGCGAAGCAAAACAAAAAGAAACATTCCCAGACGGATGAACCTTCCAAGATTTTAATTCCTAGAAAAGATTTTTCTCCCGACGTCCTTATCAGCCAATTTTTGCCCCCGTATTCTTTCACAGAAATTGCCGAAGTTCATTGGAGCGTCTTGGGTTCAAGCTCGGATGGACCTTTTGAAGGTCCGGGTCCAGACCCAAAGTCCGTGGGCAAAGTTGGAGGGGAGTTTACAATTACCTAAGTTTTAGCGGAAATTCTCCGAATCGGTTGAAACATGAGGGGTGGTATATGCAGATGCCCTATATATGCCATTGGTATGTCCGAACTGGTGGGGGCAGTTGGAGGGGACTGAACATTTTTTGACAGGCGTAGGGATGAAATCTGGATGATAAAAAGATCAAGTGCCATAGATTTCCATGTTGATGTACAGGCCGGATCCAACCGTGGTCGGTTTGGAAGGGACGTACTGGCCGTTTCCCGGGAATGCAGTTCTCGGTCTGAATCTGTTATCCGACGAGAGCGAGAGTTAATGGGTAGTAGGAGCAGATGCTCCTACTTGGGTCGAGTCGTATCCGATGGCGTTGGGTAGGGGTGTTAAAATTTTGTAGCGATCTCATTTACTTCGCTGTCCATGTGACAAGTGCCATTTGAGCTCTTGTTCTGTATGGAAATCCCAGAACGCTTTATTTTTGGGGGAATGTGGCCTCAAACCTTATAAACCTGATCTGCATAATGTAACCGGTAACTCAAATGGCCGAACACTTCAAGCGGATGACTGCTGACAAGCCGTCTCACCACCCCTGGAGCGGCATTCTATTTTAGTATCTATCGAATTTGTTGTTGTTTTGTATTTGGGTATGAGTTTATTAGTTCCTTCTTTTTTCTTTTCTTTTTCTGTACTCCGTCTCATGCTTTTGTAGCTGTTGTAGATGGGTTATAAATAAATACGTACATACATACATAATGAGTTTTTCATAGTATGATGTTCTTTTACCTAAAGTGGGTTCTCCACTGGCAAGCCTAAGGCCGTCTGAACCTTGCTCGTCCAGAACTGACGTGCTCTCTTTGGCTGAAAGTCACCAAAATGGCCGTTTACGACACGTTACGATAGCTTCCGACAGCCTTCTATTGCCAGTTTAGGACCCGCTGAAAAATAAAACGTCTGATATTGTTGAACGAGTAACAGCACTGTAGTCAGCTACGCGCACCAACTTGGGGGTCCTGGTGCCCTTCGCTTGTGTGTGTTTTTGTTTAGTATTTTCTTATGTTTTCGTTTTACTATTATACTGCACTTATGCCCTAGGGCAGTGCGTAATAAATTTATTCGTTCATTCAGTTGTAACAGTGACAATATTTGGCTAGGTCCAGTGATGGCATGCGGCCTGGGGATTGCTTTTTCTTTTTTGAATTCCCCGAAATCTTTTCCAGTAACTCACTTTCTGGAGAAATAAGCAAATACATATAAAAAAAACATCAACACACACGCAAAATAGTACTCCTATAAGCACCTATCCCCATGGGTTATGGCTACCCTGAGGAACCTTACCAGCTGTTTCATATTTCCAAAACATTTATTGCCCATTACACCACACATCCACACATCCATCCACTCAGACTTTCGCACTCGCACAATAAATGTTTTAAATTCTCATCCATGCTACCACACATCGGACATGAATACGGACCGGACCGACCCTTTGCCCTCCTAAGATACCGTCTTCTCTTCCCCAATGGCAGGATGTCTGCCCTACAACTAATCAAATCCCGTATTTCCTCCCATTTCAGACCCGCTTTAAAATATACTTCCTCCCCCCATATCTCTTTAATTTTTGCATAAAACCTCAAAGACATTGATTCATCCTTGGCCACCTGCCAAGATTGGATTTCCTGGTCCAACAGACGACAAAACATGACGGTGCATGCTGTTATTTTTTGTTTAACTGAACTGAACGAAACACCGGATTATCCTGTTTAACTGCATACAGTATTTGGCTCGGAACAAGAAGACTTAGGTCCACTACGTGGTCATACCAGAGAGGCGCCAACCACGAGCAGCCACGCTAGTAAAGGTGGAACATTGTGTTCTATATAAACAGGAAGTTTAAAAGTGACGCAGCTGCGCTAAAATAAATATGCAGAAACCCAATTTGGGAGAACGGAGGGTCGCTGGTTCTAGTCTCTGTGGTGCCGACCGTTGGTTTAGTGGCGTTTTCTCGTAAGAGAAGCCAAAAGTCCACCGATCTTCAAATGGGTACCTAGAGAAATCTAGGGAAAAGCGCGGGAAGCGTCGGATGATTTGCCCCCAACCACGCATCGCAGTCCCGGCCGAGGGCAGAGTATCAGGCGCTACACCTGCGCTAACTTCAACCACTACGTGAACTTTAACCGGTTTGCATGCGAAAGTTTGACGCTCCTCGGTTGGATTTTGGAGAAGTTGTCGGAGCTAGATCCCGGTATAGTCAGTTCAAGTTTTAACTCTTTTAAGGAAAACATTAACAGCACAATACGTCTGCACTTACAATTTTTTCAGGGTTTGAACCGAAGAAAAAAAAACATTGATTGGTTCAAACCCTAAAACTGCCTTACTGATGCAGAGTCCTCCCATGAAGAGACAAGTCCCTCGTTACTGTTTGACCAACACTTATATCCCTGCCCACATGGATGGGAAATGCGCTATTTCTGCTCAGAACCAACTGTACGAACCAACGGTTTCTGATCCATGTAAATTTTTCTTTCTGCCAAAGTTTGTTGGTTGTAACGTCTCTAACTCTTTGGCTCATCGACTGTCACTCTTTTTTCCCGATTCCGAGACGAATCCTTCCATGAGCTTAATGAATCATCAGTGAATAATTAACAGCTGCATATTTATGAGCTTTAGACGTCCACTTGCAAACAGTTAATCGTGGAGAACATTTGAACGTCTTCTTTCATTGTATTTTTCTTCATGATAAAACTTATAGTCTTGACGATGGGCCACAACAGAGGTTGGGTTTGTATGAAGCAAAAGCTGGGCATTGGCAATTTAGCGAATGGCAGAACGAGCAAATTTTGCGACAAATTTTTTAAGAGACTTCTTGTTTGTATACACTCCGTCACTGTCTTAAAAAAGGCCATAAAATGATTTTTTTGGCTTAAAACCAACTCCTCTCTCTGTTTCGTGATAACGACAACCTTTTGCTTTTACGAAAATTCATAAACACTGATACAACTGTTTACTTTCTTCAGGTTGATGCTTGGAAGTCTGTCATCCTTACAAATATTTTGAATGTCCCCTTTCAGGTTTATCTTTGTGCTTGCTCGAAAACTGTTACTGTGTAGGAGAAGAATGTTTGTTTCATACCCGAAATTTCGGGTATTATAGTATTGTTGGTGAACCACAAGCGAATGCAGTTTTGCATCAAGCAGAATGTAAGATTGGAGCATGATCAGCACTTCCAGATTTGTATTCTGACTAAAAATGATTACAAATTATTCACCCTAAAAAAAGGTCTTGCAGTATTTGCTACTGGGATTAATCTTGTCTCTACTGAGATAATCGTGTCTCTAGTTCGTATTAATCTTATCTGAGTAGAGATAAGATTAATCCCAGTAGCAAATACTGCAGTTAAAGTTTAACTGAAAAGCCAACTTATTTGTGTGTCATTTAACTGGATACACTGAATTATTTGGATTCTGCAAAGGGATTTTTTGATTTTCCACTATCTAGTTATGAGGCTCAGAATTCTCCGGCCGTCCCCACAGCGTCAATTCTACTATGACGCGGGAAATTTTAATCTCAACACAAATGCGGCTTTTCAATGGGCAGTGGTGAGATTGGTGACGATTGCTTAGTGCCCGAACCAAAAAAAATGATAAATCTTTCTCGTAAGGCATACAACAAAATACAAGCGCATAGAGGCACCACAAATCACACGGAAATTCCACTATTTGAAAATCGATTATTCGTGAATAGCGGATCAACGAAGTAACTCATTTCAGCGGGTCGTCAAGCCAATTTAAGTGAATAAGTGATGGGTAACTAGATTGTCCTATCCTAGCCCTTTTCGGTTAAACTTTAACTTAAATCCTTAGGTACTCGGAGAAACTTTTTACGGTGTTGACAGCTTCTCTGTTTCAGGGATCGGTCCGTCCGGCTGCTACCCGTCTCCTTCCTCAACACCACCATCCAACGGAACGACTACCCTTTCCAGCCACCCAACTCTCACTGGTCTTTCCTTCACGCTCACCTCCCCTACTCTCTCCCATCTTCCTACCCTACCCTGAAATCTTCAACGGATAGCAAGAATGCCGATAGCTTCATTGTGATCGTCCGTCTGTCGGTCGGCTACCTTAGGAAAAGTCCCAGTTTTTCGTACGGATGTGGGATCTTAAAAGGCGCCACCAGGAATGAGTTACTGTGGGATATGGAGAATTGTTCGAAGCCTCTTTTGGAAGGAGGGATTGCCAAATGTGTCTGCAACTCGTCTGGGACGTTCATGCTATTCCAGTTCAAGTCATCAGACCTGGTGAGTAAGCTCTTTACTTTGTTTTCGGTGAGTTTACACTGTAAAAAGTCTCTCCTACATCGGGCTTTAGTAATTGTACATCGCCGAATTCGGAGATTTTTATTCCGAGTTCGGAGATTTTTATTCCGAGTTCGGAGAGTTAAAATCCGACGGAGGATTAAAATGCTAGAATTCAAAATACTGCAGATTAAGTTATCTGAGAGCGGAGAGATTTTTTTTGCACATTGTAGGGAGTGGCTGTTGACGCTTTCGACTGTTGGTACAAAAATTGCATGTGGAAATTCATATTTGGTGCAAAGGGATGGATTGACTTGACTTGACTTGACTTACTTTGACTTGTGTCTCCTGCCGGGCGTCGCTCAGCGTAGAGATTTATGCCAGCCTCCTCTAACCGGTAGGATCAGCGGCTAGCGTTGGTGCATCGTGAACGTCGATGTTTGCCAACTTCAGGTACAGGATACTTGTTATTTGCGCCACCCCCCGTAAACTTGTGTAAATAAAGACTAAATCACAAGGGTCGCATGTGGAACATCAAAATACATCCATCCTGACCAGAGCAAAATAACACTAGAGAGTAGCGCCAAGACTTGAAAAAAGTGACACACACTCGAATAGCAGTGACATTAGCACCAGTAGCGATACTGAACGTCCCTACTGAAACTCAATCTGTCGTGCACCAGCGCTGGCTCCAATAGCTTCATAATCTGAACAGAGCACAAAAAAGATACAGCCTCCCCAGTTTCCTCGATGTGTGCAGGCCTCATCTTAGCTTTACTAGAAATTTCTAGACCCGCAAGTTTGTTTCGCTTTAAATGTCGCAAGAGTAGTGGGCGGTGCTATGAATATGGCCCGTTTGCAAAGCATGGAAAGCATAGGTCTTGACGCTACTCCCTATTGTTATTTTGCTCTGATCCTGACCAAACTAATCGCTATCAAATGTCTTCCACTTACTTCTATTTCTTCTCTGAAGAATTTCCTGGCGTAAAACAAAGTCGAAAAAGCGCAAATACATGCGACAGAAAACGCTGGTGCAAATAGCCACGCTCAAGCTATTTTTGTTAACCTGATAGCGCAAATAAATCCGCGAAAGGTGCAAAAGAAAATTGGTTGCAGAAGCTGGCGCAAAAACAATTTGGCCATGGTCAGCAGGTGTTAAGAAGAAAGGCATTTGGCAATGCTGCAATTTCGTTCAACGAAAAAGGACTAATCTTACGTCGTAGAGAATAATTAGAGCTTCTAATCAAGAGCCAATTTCACACATTTGATAAGTGTAGTGGCTGGAAAGAGACGGTGGGAATAATTGTATGCATATATGATATGATATGATATGATATGATATGATTTATTTGCTTAAAGCCCAAAGGCCATCGCATACAAAATACAAAAAAAAGAAACAACAACAAACAAACAAATATCTCCCCCCACAAATCCTAATTACAAAAACTCTTCCCTGTGTTTCCATCCTATCCGCAAAAACCTTCCAAGTTGCCTAACCCCAAATAAACTTGTATCCTTAAGCTTTTCAACCAACCAACCTTCCCCGAAAATTCGCTCCCCAAATATTTCAACTCTTAAATCATTCAACTCCACACATTCGCACATGAAATTTCATTCATGAGGGGGTGGCGCAAATAGTAAGGTATCCTGTATTTTGTAAGACTATCGGACGATCGATGTTTCTCAGCCGGAAAGTTGTCGTAGGGGCCATGGCACTATTTTTACATCTTGATTAGACCCCCCCCCCCCCCACGGTGAAATCTGTAGGCCAGTGTGAAAATCCCAAGTCGAGGCAATTTCGCATCATCCAGTTGGTTGAAGCACACCTCGCCCTATTTACTGTTTATGTTATGCTATTCCAAAATAGTTGAATACCTTAAAACCAGGCTCAGCTTTTGACAAACTGTGTACTGCCTTTTTAAGCTCCAGACCCATTGTTTTCTAGCAAAAACAGGGGAAAGTTTACGTAACCGCCTTTTCCGACAAGCGAGTTTCTCATAAACAATCGCCAAGAGCGTGTTAAAATAGCGAAACAAAGGATCTCCGGTTTAGGAACTGATCGAGCGATTACAGAAGTAGGTTGTATTGTCAATATATGTACGACGGGCCCCTTCAAGAAAATGACAAACTTTGTGATCTTTCGCTGGACATTCTCTTTCTTTATTTGATCATAATCCTAAATTGGTTCTTCCGATTCGGATTGAATGTTCGCGTTGATGTAGTGGAGGTCCGATTGGTAGGTTCGACGAAGAGTGTTCTTCGGCCGCCTAGTCGTCAGCCAGTCAGGACCCCTCCGGTCGCACTGGAGGGAAGAGTTTGCGAGTCTGGGGTTTCCATGCATCGGCTTGGCCCAGGTAGCTTCGGCGGCAGACCTTAATGACTTCAGTGATATGAGCAAATCGACAGATGTGTGATTTTCCCTGTCGATCGCCATGGACCGAAACGGATGGAGGAGGCAGACGTAACTCTCTACGCCGAGCAGCACCCGGCAGGAGACATCAAGTCTATCGTATTGTTCTGCCTCATGCAGGTATTTCCAGAGGCTAGTAGATATTTGTCTTGCTTATGACTGAGGTGCCGATGTGTGAATCCAAACAGAAGTACAGAGACAACGTTGCTATTTAACAGTCTCAGTTTGAGCCAATGAGAGTATTTCTTGCTCCATCATATTCTCTTCAGTCGATTGGACATACCACTGGCCTGGCCAAGTCGTATCTGTGCTCTCGGGATACCTTAATGCAATGGATGTTGAAAGGAGATCCGCTGCTCACCGTGTTCTTTGTCTTGCGACCATCGAATTCGAGTCCGAAAGGTTCAGCTGTTTCGCTGGTCTTTGTGAAGGAGAACTTCTGCTGATAGGTCTCCACATTACGGACGGCATTATTCCCCTTGCATCTGCAGTTGTGGCTCACAGTTATTTTGTCAAGGTCGTATAGACAAGCCAGCATCATTCATTCCGGTTTGGATTAGTCTAAGTGCCCACAGAACGCGAATTTTTTCCGCCACGCTTCGCGAAACAAATTCGACTTGGAGTTGAAACGGCGGGGCGCGAATTTTTTCTGCTCGCGACGTCAAATTCGCCCAGGCGAACGCGAATTCGCGTTCTGTGGGCACTTAGACTTAGTCGTGATCAGGCAAGCGATCTGGCTCCATTTGTTGTCCCCGGGTTCTCTGTACTCATGTGATTTCACGACTCTTCTGTCAAGAAGCTTGAATTTTTTTGTACCCACGCTGGTTCAATAAAGGACATCGCTAACAATCGGCGAGTGAAAGTTGCCCACTTTTCTGCCATCCCCATACCAATGTCATATATACATATATATTTAATTTATGACCCACCAAATGAACAAGCGGAGTAAAAATGAAAAACGAACACAAATAAAAATCAACATTTATAAAGACAATTTTGTACGTAATTTCTAATTAGGCCTAATGAATTCATAAAAAGCATCATTTAGATGATATAAGGCGCGCACAATGCATTATAAATTTGCCCAAGTGCATTTCGGTTATACGCGATGCGAATCAGTTTGGAGGTATCCTGAATTATAGGCGAACAAGTCTTTGAGAGCTTATTTTTAACATTGAGGCCAAGCTACTATAACAAATTAGTTGGTGGAACTTTATTGAAAGCAGGCCCATGGTCAGCGTCACTGGCTCACCGGAAGATTAAGGCAAGCTGTCTTCGGATAATTTGGGAGAGTGACACTTGGGGGATGTGTGGGGGATCTGACTTAATTTGATGAAGACGCGATAACATCTCGTATCTACTCGTCCATAGATAGGGGGAGTTCGGGACTTTGTGCCCGTGCATCCCTGCCGCGGCACCTCTCGTTATTTGGACCAACCGGACAAATTGATCTGAGCCTTTGCTCTCAGGAAAAGGACTTCGTTGTGTACAGACAGTTTATTACTCTTTTTATTCTCGGAATCGCCAATTTTTTTAGATTTTTTTCAGAGCTGGCTGTACGAAGAAGCTTAGGCCATATATTAATTCTTTAGTCTTGTAAACTATAACGACTGCTCGAACTGTTATTTTTAAAAGACCGGCTCCCCGATTTTAGACACCATTCGTTTGGTCCATATTACACATAAACAATAAAGCCCTTTTCTTCGCTTCCGAACAATAAAAGTTTCCTTTTAATAACCCCCCCCCCTCAGTCCCTTTACACTAATTAGCAAGCCCGTAGGAAGCCCCCTCGAACGTATGCGAAGTTTCATGGTAATGTTTTTCCAAGGATTTCGTAAATTGTTTCTCCCCGTTCTTTCTATATTTCCCGTCTTTGATACTGAAGACAAAGAAGAATATTATCCAAATATGTTTCTGAAGATGTTCCACCTTCAATGTTCTCATCCGTTTGAGTGAGTAGTCAATGTGCCGTAAATTCGGATGCATCCCCTTGGTCTTTCTAAAAGCGTCGGGATCGTTGACTATGACGCGCTTGGTATCCTGGAACATTACAACGCAAATAATTCAGATGAACTTGTTTTAATGTAGGCCCAGTTGTCTTTACTTGTACTTGGACACCCAAATGCTCTAGGGGCAAGCGGGCCCAGATTGCCCAGTGAGTTAAATTCGTGACCTGACAACGGGTATCAAGTTCAAATTTTGTCAACTTTTAGGCATTGGGTTCTAGATATGTCTTTTGGGTGTCTCACCCCCCCCCCCCACATTCTTCCGGGTCAAGGACATTTAACTGGTTCTTAGGCTGTTCGTATGCAAGATGTGATAATCGTTTTACTTTTACACTTTACGTTTGAGCGCTTGTGCACCTGTTGGTTTGGACCGTTTCATAACTTGAGAACCGCGTTAGATGTCAAGTTGAAATTTGGTTTAACTGTTGGCATTATGGGGGTTTAGATATGCTTTTGGGGTTCCCATCTGGTTCAGGGGCAACTGGCTCCAGATTGCCCAATGACTTTAGGTTCGTAAGTTGACGCCTGATAGTCCCGCCTGACGCCTCACGTCCTATCTTGACGCAAGATAGGACGACGACATTATCTGTTTATCTGCCCTGCCATCTCCGTTTATGGGCAGTAGGCCATGCAAATGGTGGCCGGCAACTACCGCTGATGACAGTATTTGTTTTCAAAAGAGGGTTTATTTATTAATTTATTTATTTATTATCACCGAAAGTAGTAAGTCAATTGACACTTGCCACTACAATACATTACATACATAAGGCACTAATCCCTCTGTAGTGTCTGGCAGCATCCCGCAGGTTTGGATAATGACAAGCAGAAAGTGTAATCTGCATGGCTATCTCAGTGTGATATATTTTTTAAAGCAAAAAAAAAAAGCTAAAGTTAATTCATACTGTCACACGCCACGTTGGTGATCTCGGGAACATACCAGTCCGACCGAAGCTTGTTTCCGGGTGCAAATGACTGTGACAGTAAAGACCAACAACGACACCAAAAATATGTCTGAAAACTCTGGAGTGGATTAGTGTATTTTGATGACAGTTGGTTTGAGGATCATTTTGATCTTTGTTCAATCATTACCTCACAGCAAATTCGCACTTCCGAAACTGCCATTTCACAAACATCACTATTTCCAGATTTCAATTTCGCAGACTGGTCTTTTGATGAAATCTCATTTCACAAACTTAAGTCGCCAGGAATGGTTGTACTCGGCACTCATTTTCCGTAGCAAAAACTCGACCTAATACTCACAGACAATTGCTAGCTTGTTGGCGTTTGGGAAGGGGGTATCGGATAGTAATAGTCAAGGCGAGAATATCTAAAAAAAAAAAAAAAAAAAAAAAAAAACTCTCATCTTTTTTCATTAAAGTACTAGTGATACAAAGCAAAATGAAGGTCAAAGTCCTCTGAAAAATTCCCCTGAAACACTGTCAACTGTGCATTATTTTGGCGTAGAAATTGTCCAAGGAATCATGAAGAGTTGGTACAAGTAAGCCGGCGAAAAAGCGGGAACCCTGTTCTAATTTTCTTCTTCTTACTTAAGTGTTGAGAGACAGGAACCCTGGTGTATTTATAGTCCTTTTTCCTTGACAAATTTCGACGCTAGGGCCACATCTTAGCAACATCCTCGAAGAACAAGCATCCGACCAATTAGACTTACTTCAACTTTGTCATCGAACAAGGCACCGACAATATTTGTAACAACTTGGAGGATTTTCAAAAATCGATGACCAATATTTATAAAAAGTGCCAGCAATTTGATTTATGAGAATAAAGCGAAGCACTAGGCGAGGCACGCGATTGGACGGGTAAAAACTTCGCACGAGTTCTTACTCGACGAGAAACCAGAGTTCCACGCAGTATCCTTCATCTTGGAAATCACTCTTTCTTAGAGGTAATTGGTCGATTCAGACATGATGCTCCCGCCGAGGGATGGCTGACTCCCAAAATTTCTGTACGATTAGTTCCCAGTGCCCAGCCCGTGCCCACGGTACATAGTAGCGCACACCAAGTGACCCCCCACCCCCTCGACTGTCGTTCGAAATGCGTTACCTACGTTTCACGAAGGACCGATGCCGGTTACAAGTTCGGCCCTTCTTGTCTTGGTAAGGGTCCTCGTCAGGCTGTCGAACGTCAGGGACAATGTTGGGAAACGGAAGGTTCCCCAGGTTCTTACCTTCCATTCCCGAACGTTGTCCCTGACGTCCGACAGCTTGACGAGGACCCTTGCCAAGAAGGGCCAAAATATCTCTGCCAAAGCATCGTAGCTGACGTTTCCGTCTTTATCAGGTGTTTGAATAAAAAAAAAATCATTGAATAAAATTTATACAGTTTATATTTTTAATTTTGTGATATAAAATAGTTTCTTTTTTTTAATACCGTATAAACTTATTACGAGAAAACGTGCGAAGGGGTACCCAAATTTACCCCAAGATTTTTCAGTTTTTTAATTGTAACTTACCTGAGGTTACCTCCCTTTGTTGAAGTACGTTGGCTGATTAATTTTCCTTGGCACTTATTTTAGGAGTATGTTGACTGTTGAAGTATATATACATATAATTCAACATATTTTATGAATATTTATAAGACAACATATTTTTGTATTGACGACTAAACGAATATTAGGCTAGTCAGCTTCCCGTTTTAAAATTAAATTTGAATTCAGTTGAACTGAAATTTTCGACAGTCTATGGCTCTCCGCAGAGGTTATACCGGATCTGCAACGTATGAAGGTTTTATGAGCTTGTGATTCATTATGACTCGTACATCACTCTTCTACATTCCCTTATATGGCTCTGCTTCAGTCCCCTATTCTAATTTCCTAGAAATGTGTATCAGTTTTCCATTTTGAAGTTTGTAATTTCCCAGCTTTTCTCCCTCATGGGTTGTTTTTCCCGGGCAAGCATGAATGAATAGAACATCAACAAGACAATAATACTTGACTCTAATAGCCATCGATTCAATAAGCCTGCAATTTGAGAAGGAAGAAGTGGAGGTTTGTCTCACGGTAACTCAGCGGCTCATTGTGCACGCTATTGTTTGGCTCCCCTATATCACAAAATGGGTCTCAGCGACACTGACGGAATCATGAGGCGTCTGCTCTGCCAGTCGAGCCGAATGTCTGGGGGAGGGTGAGAAAGATGCTTAAAAAAAAGAAAATGCAGGAGAGACTAAACACATAATTTTCAAGACTCTCCCTGTATTTCCGCAGACCTCCGAACGAACCGTTCAAGTGTAGACCAGATATTGCTTGACCACCACCTGATGAAATACGGCCAAGGCCTTTACCAGATCTTCGTTTACTATAAGCTAGCGTTCGACCTGATTTGGATAGAAAACCTCTTGCATATGCTGGAGCATTATGGCGTTCCAACAAACATTAGTGGCGTTTTTGATCGCCGATTAGTTCAACGATAGCGTAGCCGTCTGATTTTTTGGTGTTTTTGACGTTCGCCGGAAGCCGATTGCCGGAGCTGTTCATCTTAGTTTCTGTTTTGTTCTGATCGGCTAACGTTTATCGCCTAGATTCTTGTTCATCGCCGCTCGGCCTTGGACTCGCCGTTTGCCGTTGACGTCAGGATTTCGTTTGAGGATTTGGCGGTATTTTCAAAAAATAAAACCCGTTTTTGCGCACCCAGAAACAACGGCGAACACCAACGGCTGTCAGCTATCGAAAACGGTATTAAGCACGAATCGGCAAACTCGCTTCGTCTACTGGTCAAATTTGATCGGCGATCAAAAACGCCACAATTGTTTCGTCCATCCGAAACATATGTGGCAGATCCAGAAGCCTACAATGCAGGCAGCCGAGGATTTCTCATGTATGAGATTAAATATGAATGTCATGTTTATTTCATTCATTCGCAGCCGAGGAAATCATCGACGGGTAATTCCACTGCCGTTTTGCAAGGATTTCTCCTCTCCCCTCACATGTTTAACCTCTTCCTCCAGTGTGTCCTGTTGCTCGGAGAAGCGACTAGCCCTGATCGGCAGGTATTGTTGTCGACATACGCAGATGACATCGACAAACTGGCCGATTCGGCTGACCGGCACCAGACTGAATTAACCAACGTCGAACTCGTCACTCGAGCTCTCGGAAAAGGCAACCAGTGTGGGCAAAAGTATAGCGATTCTCCTGCTTTTTGCTCTGATTTTTTTTTAGCTCAGAGTTGAATTAACTTAATCAGTCGATCAAGGAATTCGTTATCAGTTTTTTTAGAGAAGAAATCTTATAGGAGTGTATCATTTAAAAATGTCGAGGGAAAGACGCAACTTCAGTGTTAAAACGGCTGTGTTAGTGATGAAACTAAACCGAAGTCAATGTCCGAATGTCCAACACTTTGTCGGCAAAGTTAACAACTTCAGTGCTAAAACGATAGCGTTTTACTGAATTTGAGCGAAGAAAATTATCGCCAACTGGATGAATTTGTTTCCCCTAAAAGCCCGAGGACCTTGGCGTGAAAAATAAAATCACGTTGCTGCTTGCTTGGTAAACCTCTTGAGCCGATCAAGGTTACCGTTTTTTCCCGATATCTTACCAAATACTACTTCCGTCGTTTCTCGCCCAAATATCCCCCTACTTAATTAGCTCCACGCAACGATACACCAAATTAAATGTAATGGTAACAATTGCTTTCTTTTGCAGGCTGGCCACAGCGATGCAAAACACTGGGCCGCCCTGTTTGTCGGCGCTCTTGCCGCCATGGTTCTGCTCGGTCTGTCCCTTGTGGCTCTCTTCTTGGCGCTGCTACGCGCCCCCACAATAATAATGGCTTTGAAGGCACAATTCTGTGTCTCTGCCTTCGGCCTAATGATATTCACTGAGCAGTCATATAGCTCTGTAGATTCGCAGGTAAGTGTGCCTTCATTATTTTTATAATTTATTTGTATCCCACTGTATAGCGGAGTGAACACCGCAAACCTCAGAATGCAAAGGGCTAACTTGTGAATGGAAATAGAAGCCGATGTGCCGAAAAAATTTAAACTTGCGGGATGCGCCTGATAAATGTTTACAGAATTTGATTTCCTACGTATAAAAAGAACCCGAAATGCCGACGATACTTGAACTTCCCGGGTGCGCCCGACAAATGTTTGCTGAAATTGATTTGTCACAGATGACAGAAGCCGATGTGCCAACGACTCGACCGACGCCCGATAAAAGCATACAGAAGTCAATTTCTTCTGTTTTCTGCCCGACAAATGTTTGTCGAATTCAACGTCTTGCGTATAAAAAGAATCCAAAATGCCGACGGTCGAGTCTAACGACGCCCGAAAAAAGCATACAAAATTGAATTTCTTCTATATTTCTTATGCATATTGAGGCCCGACAAAAGGATACAAAATTCTCCTATGTTCTGCACGACAAATGTGTGTAGAACTTGATTTCTTGCGTACATAAAAAACCCGATGTGCCGACGAAGCGACCGACGCCCGACAAAAGCGGGCTTTTACGAGACCTTCTGTGGGGAGTCCCCCTCCCCCCCCCCCCCCCGTAGTGACGCCCCTGGGGTCTTGTAGATGTACGGTCTTAAACCAGACTCCTTAAAACTTTGACTTTTCAAAACATCGAAACAGATTAAAATCAATGGCAAATCATCTGAGAAAACCAATTTCAGATATGGATTCAGCATGTGTGTTTAGCCTTACATGTCGTATCTACTTTGACGAAATTGATCAAAACATCCTGACTTACTTCTACTGAATTTCCGGACAAACTGCTTGTCCAGCAAACAACTAAAGCTCAAAAACAAATTCAGTATGTATCGTTACCCCTACATCCAACCTCTAATTAACGTCGGATAAATTTTTTTCTTTTAACAAATTTTCCGGTCTTAGCCGGATTCCGGAAGAACTATTTTTCTTGTGAGAGAATAATTTTCATATAGATATATGTAGCATGTATTCTTACCAATACATCGAACCACTAAGCAACTCCAGATAAAACTTTTACGTACATAGCAAATTTTCCGGTTCTGGCCGGATTCCAGGCGAACCACATGTCCGGGTAGAAAACAGTCTTCATATACGGATTCGGCATGTCTTCTTATCCTAAATCGAACATCTAATCAACTTCATACAAAACTACTTGTAACAAATTTTCCGGTTTCGGCCGGATTCAAGTAAACTATTTGTCCGGTGAGAAAATGAAATTCAGTTCTGGATTCAGCATGTATCCCACCCCTAAATAGACTCTCGCATCAGATTGAACAAATATTTTCTTGATCCCTTAATGTAAAACCCTCCCCCGCCCTTAAATATTGGGCGACAGGGTCCATCTGCGAACTTTACCTGTACTTAAACCCAGTGGATCCTCGCACCAAAGTTTGAACAAAATATCTCAACCCCTTCGAGAGTTATCGTGGCAGACGGACAGACAGACGGGCAGTTTTGAGGGAGTTGAAGATGAGCACCATTGGTCTGGGATGAGCCATCCGACCTTGACAGCGCGATTTTAAGCTGATATACATGCTATGTACCCTTTCCAGCTCGTGTTGTTTGGTTCAGGCGCCCTTTATCTATCTTTGATTGTCGGAACAGTGCTGGGCCGTCTTTACCGTCTTCCTGTAAAACCTGTGTAAAATGCCAAGGAAAATCCAAATTCCTTTGCAGTTGGAAGGCTTTCGTATATGACCATAAGATATTAACACTTGCGAGTTTTCAAAAGTTCTATGCGTCTGATGTTCTACAAGATGTTGTGGATTTTTGTGGCTTCTGTAGGTGTGTATTACGCCCAAACTGAATAGGAATCTCGCCAAGGTAGACTCGACGCAGGAATCAAGGCTTTAAAGCTTGTGAAAAGTAACTAGTAATAATAATGTAAAAATGTTTTGTTTTTTGTCAGTACGAGGGTGAAGAAAATTTGTTTGTGTCGTGTATTGCCTTGTAATTTAGCTGTTCTCTCCATCCGGGTATCTGTGATTTTCGGGTATCTGTGATTTGAAAATTAAACTGAAACTCGGTCATATAAGATAAGTTAAGAAGATAATTATTTGGTCATGGCAAATAAGTGAAAAATAAACACGAAGAAAAAAAATACCCCCTATAAGCACCTATGTGCTAGGGCTACCCTGAGAAACCTCACAAACTTTTTTTTATATATCCAAAACTACTATCCCCCATGACGTTGCATATCAGTTCTTCACTCGCTTCCCTTCTATTCACCCCAGAAATTAACCGAGTGGACACACATCACAACAAGATGTTTTAAGTTGTAATTCTTACTACCACACATCGGACGTGAGTAATGACCGGACCGACCCTTGGCCCTCCGAATATACCACTTTCTCTCCCCCAGTGGCAGACTGTCTAATATTCGCACTGACCTGTGTCTTCTGTCTTTTCTACCATTTAGTTCCTACCTTTTCTACTATTTAGGTCTACCATTAATCCTATTGGATCATTAAAAAAAAAAATATGTCTATAAGAAATAAAAAAAATATCCGTACTGAGCGGAGCTGAAAATCTTAAGTATGATATTATACCCGCCAAGCGTGTTCTTTGAGTTTCCGCCTAGTCAAGATCGATCCCTACTTCCGTCAGACCTCCACTGTGGGAGCGGCAGATAAACAATTATAAAGTATAGTTACAGTATAATTTGTACATAATTTGGAACATATACTATAATTAGATTCTTATTTACTACAGCACATTTTCAAAATAAAATTTGACGTCATTTAAGACGGTTGACTATTTTCGCTCTCCGAAGCGAAGATTTGACGCAGTATATTTGAAAACTATTAATTAAGTAATTTATTTTTCACCCGCTATTTTGGAAAGCCGAGTATAAAGAAAATGAAATAAATAAATAAAAACAAATACAAAGCACATAAGGTAACACAAATTCTTCGGCCAGGAGAGAGGATAAAAGTTTGAACTGTGCGTGCTGTGGTTGAAAAGTGGGAAAACCAACAAAAGCAAAGGAGTCCAAAACGCAAAATGAAAAAAAAATAGAAGCTACTCATGACCTTTTTTCCGAAAAGGTTGTCGGCGGATCTTGAACGTTTTGGCGAATTTGCGCCATGTCTCGGCTTGACCGGAAAGCGCTAAAAATCCTGGTGCCAAACGAAACAATGGCGATAGACAGAGTCAGGGATTTCATGAGCTTGTATTTGTATGAGCGGGCTACGGATAATGTAAAAGGCAGCGTAAGTGAAGTGGGTCCTTTAAGGATGGTAAGTGTCCAAAGTTGAGCTGTGCGGTCGTCATTATCAGAGCCTCGTTTGTGTTGCAATAGTGATGCCGCATCGCTGCTGCTGTAGAAACAGTGCTGCCGCATCACTGCTGCAGCCCTTCTTACAGCAGCCTTGACGCCAAGAAGCCAGAATCCGTGACGTCATGCGTAGTAACTATGTAGGGTGGAACACGCTCTTAATGTTCGCTTTAAATCGTTATCTTTTTCAGGTAATCATGTATCCAGTATCTGATGTTCTAGTCAATTTCTTGTCCTCCTTATGTGCGGCGACACAGCTGGGTATTGCAGTGATCTTATTTCTCGAGCTCTTGGAAATTGCCAGAGCGGTCGATCCCAGTCTTCAAGTCAGGCTGCGAACTCATGTATTCGTTATTCCAGCTAGCTGGGGTAAGTTTGTTTGGTACTGTCAGATACTTAGACATTGTATATAGGAAAAAGATCATTGCATCCGAATATGACCTTCCCTGCCCTTCCTTACCCGCGAGGTTGACTAGAAAGATCTTTTCTGAAAAATGAAAATCCAGACAAAAGTGAATAGTTGATCCATGAAGCTGTAAATGGACCAAACCAATCGAGGCGGACCAGACCAGCCAACCGAGACAGACCAGGCCAAACCACCTATAAATTTACCAAGAAGCCCAGCCTGTTTGGCCAAAAATTAAATTTATATTATAACATGGCTACGGAAAGTTAGCTACGATATTCCACAGCGATATTGTCCCTTCTTGGCAATGGTCCTTGTCAGGCTGTTGCTGGATTGAAAGAAATAGAACCTGCAATTCACCTTTCAGTCCAGGAACAGCCTGACGAGGACCCTTGCCAAGAAGTGCCGAAATATCAGTGTCAAACACCGTAGCTGACTTGTCCATTTTTAGCCATTGTTTTAATAAACAAGCCGTGGGTGCTTTGAATGACGTCTCTGACGTCGAAGGTCGTAGAGTTTCGAATCACTTAGCTTCGCTGCCTTGGGAATCTGGAGATTTCTGTCCCAGTGTGACAAGTAAAGGCCTTCCAGCAGGGATCTTTTCATGTTTATAAGCCGGAGAATGGGGAGTGACCCCGGGAAAATGCATCTCTTTAGATTCCTTTCTCGGATCTGAAGTTTCCGGAACCAATTCGAGCCTGCAATGGGGGAAAGGGTCCATATTCGAGAAAAGGTTCCGAAGTAGAAGTGTCCTAAATTGGCGGACATAAAATTCGCTGAATGAGCGCACAAAGGAGACAGAGTCTCCGAGAATCAGTTTATGTTTGCACAATATGTCAGAAATTTGTTAGCCTAGCAACTTTGTTCTTGTCAAGTGAATAGGTGCCTTTTGTTTGGCGCTTTTTCCGTTTTCAACCGGAGCTCAACGCACGTTGCTTTTCAAGGGGAAGGAAGCCGAGATGAAAGCTTTAAGCATGAAATGGGAAGTTAAAAAAAGGAAAGCGGTGAACAGAGAACAGAGAATTTAGTAAACTTTACAAAATTTAATTTGATTCTCAGAGTTGTCTTAGCGGTACTGCACGATTCGCTTAATGAGTGAATGTCAGTGAAGTCTGTCACAATGTCTCAATTTTCCATCTGGGCCATGATTATGGGCATGGGTAAGATGACCCCAACGGTGTAGCGTTTCCCATTTAGAGCATTTGAAGTAAAATACGTAAAAGGGGCCGTGAGCTTCTACGAATTTTGCTGTTCTTCTAAAAATCTAACCAGCGATACTGAGAGAAAATTTAACAAAGGGAAATGAAAAACTGTCCAGAAAAAGGATAGGAGCTGCAAGATTAAAATCCCTGGCCGAGTTCTATTTTTGGAGAGGATGGGTAGGGAAGGTTTTGGCTGTCTTCGTTGCCTGGTTTTGGCTGTCTTCGTAAGGCGTGGTAAAAGAAAACAAAAAGGGAAAAAGTCTGGTAGCAACCCTATTCCCATTTTTTTGTCGGCCTAGTAGGACTGTTTCTGTCTTCGGCGTAGATCGCGAACTCTGTAAACTGTCCGACTAGGCCTAGGCTAGGTTCAGGGTTAGGTCATCTGTTTACACGTAGGTTGTTGACGGAACGTTATGGACCCTGGTTTAATGTACCTATACTAGTCCAAAGTTGTCCTACCCACACCCTGGTCATGCGACCCCTACGCTGGGGCAGCTTTTCTGTATATTGAATCAGTGTTTAGGGTCAGGTGTGCCTGTTACTCAAACATAATTTTGTTTCGGTTTTAGGTATTTCTTTATTCATTGTATGTATATACATATCAGTGTGGTCGGTGAGTCCATCCAGCCAAGTTTGGACTGTTGCTGGACCTCAGTTTGTCTTCGGGTGTTTGGTCGTACTACTGTGGCTGACAGCTGGCTTTGGGATCCTTTCGTACCTTCGATGGATGATCAAAAGGGTGGAGCTGTCTCCAAAGTCTCGGAATGACATGTGAGTTGGATTTCAGTTTCTTTGTTTGTGTGGGGAGGGGGGGTATACACCTGGTCTTCAGTGCACTCCCAAGCCTCTGGAACGATTTCCCTCTAGTGTATAAGTTGGGAATGGAAAAACAAAAAGCCTCCACTGGCAGGGTTTGGACCCGCGACCGACCGGTCGGACTTTTTTGTCTCAAGGGCACTCCTGGTCTTACAGAATATTTTAGGGATCCCAAAACGTTAGTGACGGATACCTATGACATCGAAAAAACGTCTGTCTGTCCGTTTGTCTGTCCGTCTGTCTGTCCGTCCGTCTGTCCGTCCGTCTGTCCGTCTGTCTATGAGCACGATAACTCTCGAAGGGAATGATATATTTTTATGAAACTTGGTGTGAGGATTCTTTGGGTCAAGAGTAAGGTCGAGTTCGTAGATGGGCTCTGTAGTCCTACATTTAGGGGTGGGGGAGGGGGTTTAAATTAAGGGACAAACAAAATATTTTGAAACAGCTAACATGATAGTCGATTATGGAGTAAGAAGACATGCTGAACACGATGGTGAAAACCATTTTCTCGCCGGACAGATAGTTCGCCCGGAATCCGGCCAAAACCGGAAAGTTTGTTAAAAGTAAAAGTATTATTTGAAGCTGATTAGATGTTCGATTTAGGGTTAAGAAGACATGCTGAACACGATGGTGAAAACCATTTTCTCGCCGTACAAGTAGTTCGTCCGGAATCCGGCCAAAACCGGAAAGTTTGTTAAAAGTAGAAGTCTTATTTGAAGTTGACTAGATGTCCGATATAGGGGTAAGAAGGCATGCTGAACACGAATGTGAAAGTTATTTTTCGCCAGACAAGTAGTTCGCCTGGAATCCGGCCGAAACCGGAAAGTTTGTTAAAAGTAAAAGTTTTATTTGAAGTTGATTAGATGTTCGATCTAGGGGTAAGAAGAGATGCTGAATCCGTATATGACAATCATTATTTTTTTGCCGGACAAGTAGTTCGTCCAGAATCCGGCCAAAACCGGAAAGTTTGTTAAAAGTAGAAGTTTTATTTGAAGTTGATTAGATGTTCGTTTCAGGGGTAAGAAGACATGCTGAATCTATATATGAAAAGCATTTTTTACTCGGACAAGTGTTTAGGTCGGAATCCGGCTGAAACTGGAAAATTTTATAAAGCAAAAGTTGTGTTTGTAGTTGATTAGATGTCCGATTTGGGGGCAAGAACAGATGCTGAATTCGTATATGACAATTTTTTTTGCCGGATATATAGTTCGTCTGGAATCCGGTTGAAACAGGGAACTTTTGGATGGTCTAAATAAATGCTTCGTTTCTAGTCGTGAATATTGTAGCCAAATAGCCTTTCTGGTTTTATCGGATGCACTTCCATACCTTAACACTGGATCTCGTGAAGACAAAACCTATTTGTCTGGATCAAATATTTAATTTTTGGGATCCCATCGGAACCTTTGGTCTTGTTTTGGCTTTGCTTGGATTTTTCCGTGACGCTTTGCATTAATTGTAAGAACGTATTTCTGACTGACGATTCTGTAAGGAAACAGTTGGAGCAAAACTAAACAGGAATTTCATAACGTTTACTTAAGTATGCGAAGTGTCGAGTACGAGATAACGCTCTATAACTTTTCTCGAACAGATATGTAATGTATATCTTCCTATGTCCCACAGGTAGTTATATTATGACAATAAATTTTTGGGAGGTTGATACGATATCATATCAGCCTCCACAGAGGATGATACGAAGCCGTATCAGCCTCCGCAGAAGTTCATCGAGCACTTTTCCTCAAATACTGAATTTATCGAACACTTTTCCTCAAATATTGAAAAGTAGAAGCTGACCTCCAAAAAATTAATTAAAAAAAATACTTACAGAAAAAAAAACATAAAAAATAATTAAAAATTGTATAAAAAATAAATATAAAATTAAATTAAAAGTTTAAAAAATGACAGAACATCTTACTCTCTTAGACAACCAGCCTATGCCCTAGGTCATACCTTGTCACAATCAGATTTCCACTGAAAATACAGCTTGTCAACTAAAACAACATCCTACTATCCCTTGCTTTCCAAAAGCTAGTTATTCAGCATTGAAAAAATGACAGAACATCTTACTCTCTTAGACAACCAACCTATGCCCTAGGTCATACCTTGTCACAATCAGATTTCCACTGAAAATACAGCTTGTCAACTGAAACAACATACTACTATCCCTTGCTTTCCAAAAGCTAGTTATTCAGCATTTATCACTTTCTTTGTCTGGAATTTTCTTGTCAACACGTGGTTTTATTTGTTTATATTTACTTCCACGACCCCTAGCGGAGTCGTTTGAGAAGATCTGTAGTAGGTTTCACGGCCGCTAGATGGCATCGGAATCGCGAAAAAAGTGAAAGACTATTGGTAGAAACGGAAGTGCTTGGGTCCCAACAATAGTCATTTTAGTAGGTCTACGTAGGCTTGGGTCGCTACTTCACTAAAATAAAATTCCCTACCCCGTTAGCGAAAGAGTACAACAAAAGAAGAATAAGTCCTACCTATGAAAAGTATTCTGTTCGAAAAAGTTATAATAGTTAACATACCTCCATCTCGGTTCATATCAGAATAACAACCTCGATGTCATGTCTGAAGTTAACCTTTAATATGTTGGCGTTACAGGATTTCCGTCATGAAATCCTGTTTTTTTTGTTGTTTTTTTTAAACAGCAATTAACTGAGACTCCTCATACACTGTCAGAATTTTTAAAACATTTACACAGTGATGCACGGTTGTGTATGTTATGTTTCCTTCATGATTTTTTTTTCGTTCAAGGTAACGTTGAAACCACATTTACTACTGCTTCACTTGACACTTAAAGTTTAACCGAAAAGGAGTGGGATAGGACAATCTAGTTACCCATCACTTATTCACTTAAATTGGCTTGAAGACCCGCTGAAAATGCGTTACTTGGTTGTTCGGATATTCAGGAATAATCGATTTTCAAATAGTGGAATTTCCGTGTGATTTGTGGTACCTCTAATTTGTTGTTTGCCTTACAAGAAAGATTTATGACTTTTTTTTTGTTCAGGCACTAAGCAATCTTCACCAATATCGCCACTGCCCACTGAAAAGCCTTTTTTTTGTTTAGATAAAAATTTCCCGCGTCATAGTAGAATTTTCGCTGTGGGGACGGCCGCAGATATTCTGAACGTCGTAAGTAGAGCAGACAGTGGAAAACAAAAAAATCCCTTTGCAGAATCCAAATAATTCAGTGTATTCAACTAAATGGCACAAAAATAAGTTGGCTTTTCAGTTAAACTTCAAAGACTCGTGACACAGTTTTCTTTGACACCAAGCGATAGTGTTATGTCATATCTGTCGACATTGCACATCCTATTGATTATTATGAAACTTGTGAACAGTGACAGTTCACAGGACGCTAAGCTGTTCTTTCGGTGTTAACACGATTGTATTTGAGTGTTAAGATGCATTCTTAATCTAATGTTGTTGCGTGGGGTGTAGTAAGCCGGACACAAGATGGTAGATGTCCAAGTATACAGTCATCGGAGTCAGGATGGCCTATTGCTTCAAGCTGGCCTACGACACATGCAGAACTTCACGGGCTCATCATGGATACTGGTGGTCAATTCACACTGTGGTTTGCAGACCGAATTAACTATAGGTTTCAACCACCCTTCATATGCTAGGCCTTATAGGCCAGACCAGGGCCGTCACTACTAGGGGGGGAGGGGGGGGACGCCCCCCCCCCAATGCTGTCGGCCAGTCGGTAAAAAATAGCCGAGTCGGCGCGAAGCGCCGCTATTTTCCTTAAAAACAGTCGATTTTTTTCTTGGAAACAGTCGATTTTTGTTAAAAACAGTCGGTTTTTCGTAAAAATAGTCGATTTTTCTTAAAATTAGCCGATTTTTCGTCAACACAGTCGTTTTTATCTGCAAAACCAGTCGGTAAAAATGACCAGCCAGTCGGTAAATACCTCGTCCCCCCCCCCCAAACATTTTGGCTAGTAACGCCTCTGGGCCAGACCACTCTAAGGAGCTTTAAACAAGACTCATAACAATGACCTATGGTCCATATATAAACAAAAGTTTTATATTCAGTATAATACTTGCAAACAAGATACCTTTACATTTAAAGTTTAACTGAAAAGCCGATTTAATTTTGTGTCATCTAATTGAATACACTGAATTATTTGGACTCTGCAAAGGGATTTTTTATTTATTTTACTATCTGCTCTAGTTATGACGTTCAGAACATCTGCGGCCGTCCCCACAACGTAAATTCTACTATGACGCGGGAAATTTTAATCTCAACACAAACGCAGCTTTTCAGTGGGCAGTGGTGAGATTGGTGAAGATTGCTTAGTGACTGAACAAAAAAAAAATCATAAATCTTTCTCGTAAAGCATACTAAAAAATTCAGCACCATAAATCACAAGAAAATTCCACTATTTGAAAATCGATTATTCGTGAACAGCCGAACAACGAAGTAACGCATTTTCAGCGGGTCTTCAAGCCAATTTAAGTGAATAAGTGATGGATAACTAGACTTTTCTATCCCAGCCCTTTTCGGTTAAACTTTAAAAGAGGTGTAGACAGGTCGAAGTCCGGAAAAGACCTGGGTCTTGGACTCCTGCAAGATTGTCAGTAGCCTACCATCATCAGTTTAATACGGAAAAGCTTAGAATTTTTCAACTTGATTATGAAAGAAAAAAAATCCTGCCGGGAAAACCTGATCCGCAACTTTTCCGCAACTCTATCCGCAAACTCTATCCTTTTGATTCAAGTGATTGTAAATTTTGTGTAAAGCGGAGACGTTTCATGCGACGTTTCGACCGTGAGGAATCGGGATCCTTGGGAATCTTTCCATCGAGATTAGATTATCGGTGAGTTAGTGACTTCGGTGTTCCAAAGAGTCAGGGATTGGAACCAAAATATTGACAAAACTGTTTGACCGCGGTACTCGGGCTAGGTTGGTTTATCCAGGGTGAACCGGAACTTGCGAATCTAAAAAGATAAATGAAAAACCAATCTTGTTTCAAAAATATGGATTTTAATTTAATTTTGTTTTGTTTGAGTGATTTGTCTGTCGGATGATTTGTTTTGTCTATAATTGCTTGTGTTCTCCCTGTCCTTATAAGACCATATTTCTGAGCGTTTTCATCGTGAAAAGATAATTTCTAGAGAGAGTTGTGCTTTGACCAGGCGGTCGTTTGGACGCCCGAGGACGTGACCAATGTTAGGCAACGGGTTTGATGACTGCTGCAGCCTTATCGATTTTCGAACAGGTCATATATTTCCGAATGTTTGGCTCGAAATTTGTAACGGAGACGTCGATGCTGGAAAGTTTTGACAGCTCCCTCCTTTGATGGGATCCAGCACCCTAAAATAGGACTGAGCGGACAGCCGCTTTATATGTGCTGACGCGTTTTATGCGAATCTCTGATCGAGGGCCTAAAGAGGTCGCCCCTTAGGACAGGCGAAAGCTTTACGGGGCGGCCCCGGTTCACACAGTTTGTCTCCTCATTAGTAAATCTTCCCTCTCTCTAAAATAGATATCCGGAGGAAGGCAAAAGTGAAAACTATACTTTTATCATGAAATTTTCCTGGAAGGCCTTATCGCTAGAATATTCTAGATATCCTGAAGCTGTGTGCCTTTCCTGGGCCTAAACCTCGGATACTCTACTCTAGAAATAAAACAGTGCGTTCCTGCGAAAGTGAAAGTGTGAGATTTCGGCAGAGGTAACTGACTAGTTCGGCTGAACATAAATTTGCGGGTAGTTTTGTTTTTTATGGTTCTATCTCAGGACCCTAAAAGAAGAGAATAATATAAATATTCCTTCAGCCCAAGCTGACTGCGAACCATATTTGACAGTGCAAAACGTCAGCTGATATATTTCGACCCTTCTTGGCAAGGGTCCTCTTCAGGCTCAAAGCCGCTCAAGATGGAAAAAAACGAAACTTGTGAAAACCAAGTTTCGCAAGTTTCGTTTTCACAAGTTTTTGCATCTTGAGCGGCTTTAAGCCTCGAGAGGACCCTTGCCAAGACGGGCCGAAATATAGCTCCGAAATATAGCTGACTAATCCGTTTTGCACTGTCAAAGAATAATATAAATTAAAGAATAATATAAAAAGAAGGAATAGAATAATATAAATCGAGAACTGGGACACAGCGTGAGGACCGTAGAAGAAAGGAAATCATATTTTATGAACTTAGGCCGAACTTCTATAAAAGAAGGAACGGCGCTTCAAAAAGAAAAATTATTTTCGTTCGAAAAGCTGGGCACTGCCTCAGGTCCCGAAAAGACGGAAAGCGTGCCTAACTCGGGCCGGAGCTTGCAGCTTTCCTCTTTTTAGGATGCCTGTACTTTTTTTTGTAATTTGTCGTTTTTACCACTTTTTGGGATCCCAGAACGTAAGTGTATGACATATATCTATGACATCGCAAAAGTTGTCCGTCTGTCCGTCCGTCCGTACACGATAACTCTCGAAGGGGTTGAGATATGCGGACTCTTTAGGTCAAAGTACAGGTCGAGTTCGAAGATAGGCTATGTAGCCCTATATTTAGGGGTGCGGGGGGGGGGGGGGGGGTGAAAATTAAGGGGAACAAAAAATATTTTTAAAAGCTAATAAAATAGTCGAATTAAGGGTAAGGAGACATGCTGAATCTGAAAATGAAATTTATTTTCTCACCGGACGAATAGTTCACCAGGAATCCGGCCAAAAACCGCAAAATTTGTGAAAAGTAAAAGTTAAATCTGAAGTTGATTAGAGGTTCAGTTTAGGGGCAAGGAGACGTTCAGAGTCCGAATATGAAAATCATTTCTCGCCGAACAATTAGTTCGGCCGGAATCCTGCCAAAACCGGAGAATTTGCTTAAAGCAAAAGTTTTATATAAATTTGCGGGTAAGAAGACATGCTGAATTCGTATATGAAAATCATTTTCTCACCGGACGTATAGATCGCTCGGAATCCGGCTGAAAGCGGAAAATTTGTTAAAAGTTGAATCTGATGATTAGAGATTCGATATAGGAGCAAGGAGACGTGCTGGATTCGTTTTTGAGCTGAAGTTGGGCAGAAGTAAGGAAGGACGGAGATACGACGTAGGCTTTAGGGTAAACCATATGCTGAATCCATATCTGAATATTTTACAGCGCAAAACGGATATCTGAATATATCTGAACTTGGTGAGATTCAGCTGGTGTATCCGTTTTGCACTCTCAAATACGAACTTGGTCTTATCCGATTATTACAATTGGCCTTAATCTATTTCTCAATTTTAAAAGTAAAAATGTTTAAGAAGTCAGTTGAAGACCGAATATCTACAAGACCGAATTCTCTGGAGCTAATATTAAAATTTTGGGATCCCATCGAAACCTGTCTTGTTCTTTCTGCACAGTGCCTTTCGTTTCCTTCTTTTTGTCAACCACCTTAGAACTGTCTAGCTGTCCAAGCAGAATTTCCCTACCACAGGTGGAAGTGGCAGCTGTAGAGGCTCTTAAACTTTCTGCAGTTTTCTTTTTCGCGTGAACATCCGGTTGAATGAGTCCGCTCCAGCTCCGTGAAAAACTTTTCGATGGATGAGCAGTTCTAGCGGAACTGACACTTTTCTTGCTCTACCAGATGTCGCTTTGATGGAGTGGGAAGATATTTTGAATTTATGAAAACAAGAGAGAAAGAAAGTATTAGAACAGCTCTGGTCTAACTCGCAGAGTGGATGTGCTTACGTCCTGGCAGGGACCCAGGCCCGTATCCAGGAATTTATTTCGGGGGGGGGGGGGGTCCCTGCGGAATTTATTTCGGGGGGGGGTTGCCCACGGGTCGGACCAAAAAGTACCAAAAATACATAGATCAGAGGTTAAAACCTACAAAAAATTATTACTTTTGTGGTTTTCGGGGGGGGGGGGGGGTTCGAACCCCCTAACCCCCCCCCCCCTGGATACGGCCTTGCAGGGACCCATACATTTCCTTTACAGGGGGCTTGTCAATAGAGATTTCTGATGCGCTCTTGACCGGTCGGAAGATAGTTCGAGAAATACCCACGGTCCAATCACGTTAAAGGCCAGATAGACAAAATTTGGGATTGGCTGCTGGCGCCTTGAGGGAGGAGTCTCTTTGGCGCGCACGGGCAATGAGGCAAACAAGAATGCCGACTCGACTCAAAGTGGGGATTTTTGGAAAGTAGATTTGGATCGGTCAACATAGTAATATAGAAGCATAGGGAATGACAAGCCCCCTGTAAAGGAAATTCATGGGTCCCTGGTCCTGGTGATGATACCAGTTTCATGTAATTTTACCCACGCTACAGCAAAAACAAATAATCAGATAGAACTTCTGTCTCTAGTCGCATGCATCGACTACGACAACCCTGACAAAACTGAGCGGACCTAGAGGTATTTACTCTAGCTTTGAGCTGATGTTGATGCCCGTTGACTCCTCTTCCGTCTTCGCCGTTGCTCATCGCACAAGAAATAGTGAAGGAGGCGTACTCCGCGCGCTGACCCGCTCCGGAGCGCGTCCAAGAATCAATCAGCTTTGACTCCTACTTTTCCTCGCCAGCGGGTTCACAGCGATTTAGCTATTTGTAGAGGTAAAGAAACTTGATGTGGCGCGAAGCTAGTAACCTCCGCTCGTTCGTAGTGGACAGGGTATGGGGAAATATTCGACTCCGCTTAGTCATATTACAGAGATAGGGAGACGGAGGTTCTGTCAGATTATTTGTTCTTGGCTAGTTCATGTCTGAAAGTCATAAATGTGTCATTCCTAATTATTCACGGATTACTTTTATTGTTCATGGAGGGAATTAAAGAATGCATGAGAAACGTTACAAAAAAACATTAATTAATCTTTGAAATTAGTTACAAACGCTGAGCTAGAGGGATGGAGAGTTTTCACTTTGGTTGAAGGAAAAGTCAAAGGTGTCGGGTCAGGGTTTGGAGATTAAAGTGTTTTTTTAAGCAAAAACGGGCGTATTTTGATACTTTCTTCAGGTTATTAATCCGTCAACTTCCCTCCTTTTCTTCCAAAGCTCTTTGCATTCATTTAGGATGTGAACCAACCCTTTCTCCTCTTTTTTGCAAAGCTGGCAGACAAGTTGCTCACTCGCTATTTCTTTCCTTTTGCGAAGGGCGAATACGGCCGAGTAAACCAAACTATCTCGGAGAAGCGAACTTGGAACCTAAACTTTTATCTTGTTGAAAGCGATTACAGCCATTACAGTGGCTGGTTTCTAGAAATAGCTTTTACTCGAGTTTCTTTTACACGCATTTCGGAATAATTAAAGTTTAACCGAAAAGGGCTGGGATAGGACAATTTAGTTATCCATCACTTATTCACTTAAATTGGCTTGAAGACCCGCTGAAAATGCGTTACTTCGTTGTTCCGCTGTTCACGAATAATCGATTTTCAAATAGTGGAATTTCCTTGTGATTTATGGTACTGAATTTTTGTTGTATGCTTTACGAGAAAGATTTATGATTATTTTTTTTTGTTCAGGCACTAAGCAATCTTCACCAATCTCACCGCTGTCCACTGAAAAGCTGAGTTTGTGTTGAGATTAAAATTTCCCGCGGCATAGTAGAATTTACGTTGTGGGGACGGCCGCAGCTATTCTGAACGTCATAACTAGAGCAGATAGTGGAAAATTAAAAAATTCCTTTGCAGGATCCAAATAATTCAGTGTATTCAATTGGATGACACAAAATTAAATCTGCCTTTCAGTTAAACTTTAAGGCTGCAAATACCGCAAACACATGGGGACATATTCGTGCTTAGTCTTTTTGACCCATCGATCGGGATTGGATCCGTACGAGGTCATGCCAAAATTTACGTACTTGTCTCAGTTCAACGTAGGCTTTCCTTCCTATCCTTAGAAGCAGTTCGGTTTTGGGATTTCAAGGGTCTCAGAACGGTTGCTAAACTCGCATTTATTAATGTAGTTTTGGTGGAATTTCACTCTTGTTAGTTCGTCCAAAAGTTTTGCTTCTTACTGACTTCTTACCTTTTCATCATCATCATCATTTTATTTATAACCCGTCACTGAACAAAACTGGGCGAGGCCCAGAAGAGACGGAGTAAAAAACAAGAAAAACGAAAAGAAACAACGGAAAGGAAAAACATACAACATACATTTCATTTGTCCATGCCAGGTTTTGTAGTTTAATAAAGATTTTGCGATCAAACTGCAGTGAAACTTAGCCCGAAAAAAAAAACATAACTTCAGTTGTCAAGAAACCCTCACACTGTTTGGTGTTGGTCTTCCGATCTCTAAAAATAGTTGAATATTTTAAAAGTATAAGGCTCTGCTATTAACAGATTGTCTACAGCAGATCCACGTTGTTGGCTGTTTTAAGTCTTTCTCCGCAGGCCCTTTGACTAAGGAAAAACACGGAAAAATCTGAATAGCCGGTTTGTCTGACGAATGTGCTTCCCGTGAACAGTCGTCGGGATCACGCTACGTAATTAAAACAGAAAGTATACACGGAAAAAACGCAAGCGTAATAAAACATTGTGGTGTCGTTAAAGGGGGGGGATAGAATTTGTCACATGAAATTCATGTTGGATCTAGCGTGGATCTAGCTCTCACGGAAATAGGTTGCGTTACTATTACAAGTAAGACGGCTCTTTTGAAGCCTCGTTAATGTAAAAGATGGATAAATTATCCAGCCCTATGCGTCTTAAAGTCCTTCATTTTGGGCTTATCCTCAAGATGGTCTGGGAATACTCAATCCGTCGTCGTTCCACCGCTTTCGATCATTACCGTTTTGGATTTTCCGATTTTGGATTTTCCGCTCCGGTAGGATATTTGAATATTCATCTTCTCTCTGGAAATTGCGGTGTCATTTCTTCCAGTCATGATTTCAGCGTGTCAGAGACAGGAAAGCACCATTCGTCAAGTGGAAGAGGGTCTGGAAAGAACCATTCGCCATAAATGGAGGGGGGTGTAAGGTTTTGCTTTTTACTCTTTCCGCTTTCTTGTCCTCTTTCCGCCTTTCCACAATCCCACGTCGATTTCCGTCCAAGGGACTATGATCAGATGTGCTGCAGTGGCTGTTGGTCTTGGACTGCTGGTTGCCACACTTTTGAAAATCGTGCTACTAATAATCGAGAGTCGATGTTTTTTTGAAAAAAGCGCTACTTTAAAAAAAAATAATACGTGTTGCAGAAGTTTCCACTTCATCTGTAACTTGAAAAGAAAGAAAAGATGGTTCAGAATATGAAAATCTGGGAGATGAAAACCCTATCAGTAGAGGAGATGCACCACTATGTGCAACACTCTAACTTACTTAGCCTACACTACTAGAAAGTACTTTTTTAAGGAAAAGATCTTACTTGAAAGTGATCTAATACCGCTACGTTTTCTTGAAAGTGATCTAGTGCCGTTACGTTTTCTTAAAAGTGCCAATGTCAGAAGTAGCACTTTTATTGGGATCCCAAAACGCAGGGCTGCCACAAAGTCCCTGCAAGTCCCTAAATCAGTCTTAGGTCCCTTTGGTCCCTATTGGTCCCTAAATCAGTCCTCAGGTCCCTTTAAAGTTTTTCCTGACCAAAATTCTTACATTTCTCCTATTTCGAAGATGAGTCAGAGTCTCTTTAATTTGCTCCAATAAAGCTGACGGCAATCACAAGAAATACAACACACATTCAAATTTACCATCACATACAGAGATATCCAGCCTTTATTTTTTTAACTGTTTCTACAATCTGAAGTATTATGCTACGGATAGGTAGGTGCATTGGTAGCTAACCTTGAATTCTAGCGGGGAGAGGACCTGACCAATCCAAGCGTTGACCCGACCACATCTCTGCTACGAAGCTGCACAATTTTTAAGATCATTAAAAGGTGTATTTTCTCTTAAAGAAAATGCTGTGTCGCTTTCTTGACGCTTTAAACACTTTAGTGCAGATAAAGTTCGAAGCTAATATTATGGCTCGAAGCTGTGAACTTGTTGTCGAGACCTGTAATTTTGCTTGTATTCTCCCCTCCCCCCCCCCCACACATTCATCAGATCCGGTCCGGACTTGAAACGGGATATCTGAGACATGAGGCCTTTCCAAATATCGAGTTCAAGATCCGATCACCCGTTCGAAAGTTATACATAACTCAGGATTGAGAATTCCCCCTCTCTCTCCAGTCCCCCAACGATGGTCGTATCGGGGAACTGACTATTTCCAAGTTAATCTGGTCTGATCACCGATATACCTGCGAAGTTTGGTCGTCCTAGCCAATACCAACTCTGGAACATCGGAATTCCGGACCCCCCCCCCCCGTGCCCAACTCCGGTCCAGTTCTTTTAATGATGTAATTAGGGCTTTTGCTTATGCTTCCCCACCAAGTTTAATCCTGATCACTCCGCCCTAAGCCGCTAAGCGTGTCAAAAGATTTCCGGTTCCCCCTTCGACTCCCCGCACATTCGTCAGATGGATAATTCTGGTGAAAAATCCAAACATCAAACTAGCAATCAAAGTGCAAATAGGATCTTAACACTGTGTATTCCATGTTTAGTAGCAGTGACCTTAGGTCCCTCCCTATAGGTCCCTTTTTCGGCTTGAAAAAGTCCCTAAGTCCCTATTTCCAAGCCTCTAAACTTGTGGCAGCCCTGCAAAACGTAAGTTGAGGGATAGCCTATCTATGACATCGCAAAAGATGTCCGTCTGTCCGTCCGTCTGTGAGCACGATAACTCTCAAAGGGAATGAGATGTTTTGATGAAACTTGGTGGGAGGATCCTCTGGGTCAAGGAAAAGGTCAAATTCGTAGATGGGCTCTGTAGCCCTACATTTAGGGGTGGGGGAGGGGGTTAAAATTAAGGGACACGAAAAATATTTTTAAACAGCTAAATACGAAAACCATTTTCTCGCCGGACAAGTAGTTCGCCCGGAATCCGGCCAAAACCGGAAAGTTTGTTAAAAGTAAAAGTTTTATTTGACGTTGATTAGATGTTCGATTTAGGGGTAAGAAGGCGTGCTGAACACTTCTGTGAAAATCATTTCTACCCGGACAAGTACTTCGCCCGGAATCCGGCCCCAATCGGAAAATTTGTTAAAAGCAAAAGTTGCATTTGTAGTTGATTAGATGTACGACTTAGGGGTAAGAAGAGATGCTGAATCGTTATATGACAATCATTTTTTTAACCAGATATATAGTTCGTCCGGGATCCGGCTGAAACCGGAATTTTTTTTAAAGTTTGATTTGAAGTTGATTAGATGTTCGATACAGGGGTAAGGAGAATTCGCTGAATTCATTTCTGAACTTTATTTTTTTTTACCGAACAAGTAATTCGCCCAGAATTTTGCCGAAACTGGAAATTTGGCAGAAGAATGGCAGGCAGTTTCGATCAGTTCCGTCAAAATAGGTATGACTAATAGAGGTAAATACACATGCCGAACTCATATCTGAACTTGGTTTTGTCAGGTGATTAGCTATTTTGCCTTAATCTGTTTCCAAATTTTAATAGTAAAAATTCTAAAGGATTCTGACGAAGACAAGACCAAATTTTTGGGATCCCATCGAAACCTTTGGTCTTTTTATTAGTGACTTATGTTTTGGCTAGGAATGTTTTTACGGGGTGAAACATTTTGGACTGGCTTGTTTTCAGTCGGGAACTTTTTTTTCGGGACGCTCTGCAGACAACCCTGACATCGCAACAGTTTCATGTATAGGAGAAGTTGTGGATGTGACTGAGTACTAAACTGATATTTAAGATTCATATGAAGTGACCTGTATATCTTAGCTAGGTGTCATAACTTTGCACATCCGTTTCTCTTATGTTATTGCGCTTGAAGAATAGCAACCTACTTATTATGACTCACCATTACTCTCAGACTTGGAACTTATCCATTTATTCAAAAAAAAAACCCATCTTGACATTTGTGCTATGTTAGCGGTTTGTCGCCTGGTTAGTCAGTTGATTTGTTGTACAGGTTTACTTTCGTCTGACAGACGCGAGAAACCACTTTAACGTGTCGTAAACTAGTTGACCCTCCTTCTCACCTGCGAGGGCTACTCAGTCAACCGCATTCGAGGAATTTAGGGTCAAGAAATGTCACTAGCCTTTGACTCCATAGTACTTCAGTTCTGTCTGGCTTTATTTCTCATTTGTTCAGTTGTGAATCAATAGGAATTGGCCGGGAAATGTCAGCGATTTGACCCGGGTGCTATCACAGAGAAGTAAGGACCCAGTTGTCGAGGATATGCTCACTCTCTGGCATCCGGTGTACATGCATTCACGGCACTCTTTGTACACGGGTTTGAGGAGTGGGTATCACCTTACACATTGTTTCATAAGGTCGCTGAAAAGCATTTTCAGGTTTAGGTCTTATAATTATAAATTAAATAACGGCAGAATTGAGAAATTCTTAATGGATGGGTTGGGAAACTTCTTTAAAGTTTAACTGAAAAGCCAACTTATTTTTGTGCCATTTAGTTGAATACACTGAATTATTGGGATTCTGCAAAGGGATTTTTTGTTTTCCACTATCTGCTCTAGTTATGACGTTCAGAATATCTGCGGCCGTCCCCACAGCAAAATTCTACTATGACGCGGGAAATCTTTATCTAAACACAAACAAGGCTTTTCAGTAGCAGTGGCGATATTGGTGAAGATTGATTAGTGCCTGAACAAAGTCATAAATCTTTCTTGTAAGGCATACAACAAGTTAGAGGTACGACAAATCGCACGGAAATTCCACTATTTGAAAATCGATTATTCCTGAATAGCGGAACAACCAAGTAACGGATTTTCAGCGGGTCTTCAAGCCAATTTAAGTGAATAAGTGATGGGTAACTAGATTGTCCTATCCCAGTCCTTTTCGGTTAAACTTTAAATAAATAAAACTACATATAAGACATACAGGTCGTTATAGCAATAGGTTATAATAGGGGAAATAATAAGGGAAAAAGAATATAAAATTTTCCTGTCAGCACCCCGCCCTCAGTACCACTCGGCCACGCGTCACCAGAATCCATCAATAAAAGCAATTCTGTCGGGTATGTCAGAAATTTCCCAGTTTACGTCAGGAACGTTAGATTTCCCCGTCACTGTAGACTATTTCGGTTGCTGGTTGGTCTTCTTTAATGGATGCGGCAGTTTTTGAAAGAACGGATGGACGAGCCCAACATGTCGTTGAAGACGAGAGGCGATATTAATCAACAACAACGTAGAGTGTCGAAGTTTTGACGCAACATAAAGTTGACGCGTCGAGTAGAGTAGTGTCTGAGTAAAATTTTATTCATAAAATGTAGCTTTCACAGCGAATGCGCCGAATGTGACCTTTACGTTAAACATAATCACACTAAAATACATAAATATATAAGCAATCAAATGCGTTATCGCATCCTCGTATCCCGGGGCTGCGCACAGTGTTTCCACGATATTTGCTAACTTAGGCCAACCATCTAAATAGCCGTAATCCGGTGGATCAACCGAAACCTTTGTGGCGGTGCCGTGGCAATCGAGGACAACGTGACATCATAATCAGAAGCCACTGCTAGTATTTCTTCACACAAAATATTGAATGAATATCTTCTTGATTGATTAATTTATTTAAAACATAAGCATAAATCGTGACACGAAGCCAAATAGTGTGCTTATTTAGTAGAGACAATATAAGCTATAAAAAACAAAAATAATCGTGATCGTCAATCGACAACTGAGATGACCAAAACAGGAGACTGCGTCATTGTTCTTGGTGTCCCCGTTTTAAATGCCACCGAGTTTCGGATATTCTCAGCAGGCGTTGTCTGCCCTGTTGAGCCTGCTAGCAACTAGCTAGTAGGTAGCAAAACTTTCGTTCGATAGTTAAGAGACGTTTATGAAGCAGGTTGCCTTAGGTTTGGCACATCTGAAACTACGAATACACTGTTCTTTTAAACAGCTAATACTTACCATCCAGAGAGATGTCCCTTGTTCCCTTCAAAGCGGCCTGTCACACTTTTGATTGTCCCTAGAACGGTTCAAAAGTGTAAACGCATCCGGCGCCTCGCTGACCGCTCGGCTCTATATATAGGGCAGCCAATCAAAAATAGTTTAACAGGCCGCTTTGAAGCGAGCAAGCCTGGATGGTAAGAACAAGGTGCTTCCATCGTGTCCTAGGTGATCACCTTAAATCGAACGACGTGGTGAAATGAACCATCATCGTTCCTCTTGTCATCGTAATCTTTTACTGCATATCTTGCCCCGTCGCAAATCACCAGTTTCGTTTTGATTACTGTTGACCGCCCGTTTTATTTGGGACTATTCCACACGTGGCTGTGCGTAACGGCTCGCTAAGGAGACGGTAGAAGATTAATTGCTCGTCGAGTCAATTGCGGTCCCCTTTGTCCAGTCCTGGAAATAGGTTCGTCCCGGTGACATTACTCTTGTCCCTTTGGCGCATTTCGCAGGAATCCTATCGGCGATAAGCTGACTGGCAGAGAGGGCTTGATTGGGTTGCTGTTGCTGCTGCCACGAAGAAGGTGCCGCAGCTTCAGTATCTTCTTCAAATTACAAAACAGATTTTGGAAAGAAATTGAGGCTGCCAAATAGTTAGCGGTATTTTGACCAGCTAATAAGTGTTTTTCTTTTTTTCTCATTGTCTTGTTAAGAAACACATCGCAGTACATGTGTTTCTGCTCAGATATTCTAAAAAAGTTGACCACTACAAGTAAGGTGTGCGTCGAGAATATTACACACGGCTTCGGCTATTTTTAGTTTTTTTCCGTCCTTGGATGTCAATCTTGGCAAAATTTGCATAACGGTCGTCGGACGAAGAAGCTCCTCGGAAACAATGATTGAGTGCATTATGCTTCACGTAAAGAGAACAAACGTGACAAGGGTGATAATCATTGTATTGCCAATAGATGCTATAGGATATATTTATGAAGTGAAGAATATCGGGAACGAGAATGGATGGAAATAGTACTAAAGTAGAATGCGTCACTTAGATGATCTCATGCTCGCTGATTCTCGCACCGAGCCCCTGTTTGAAGTCACGACTCGAATTGGGTGAGAAAGCAAATACTGTAGTAGCTGCGTTCGTTGCACTCCGGGCTGTCTCTGGTGTTTTGTCATCGGTATCCGGTCCCTCTCTTGTAACGAGTCTTTAAGTTCACCGGTGAGTAGTCACCGGTGAGTGAAAAAACGGCCTAAATTCTGGGTTTTGCTCGAAACACGAAGCCCCGTCATATTTTGACGAAAACTTGCTAACTTCTCGGTAAAGCCGTGCTCCCGAGCAAGTTCTGGTTAGTCCGCACCGGTGAGGTAAAACCGGACATCGATGTGTTCAAAAACGGGTTATAAGACTGGTGCCGTCTAGTGAAGGATAGGGTAGAACTCGCATACCAGCTATAAGTCAGATTTTCCAATTGCTCCGAACTCCACGCCATGCGTGATAAACCTTCGGCTCCAGCGACCCATTTACTTATTTATTTTTACAGCGTTATACATAGAAACTTTCACCGATTAAGACTCTCGACCCCGTCTCCCTCTCTTCAGATTCACATTTCATCAACAAGGGGAAATGAATGGCGCTGGCTTGGTCACCGGGGAAACATGCTCACTTCATTTTCCGTGTATTACCGGATAAAGAGGCTAACCACAAACGTAGAAGTTCCTCCGAGTCTACAGGATCATGTCAACAAGTTCTTCAAAATATGTGCTTTCGAGAACTTTCGAGGAAACAAACTTGTGTCCGAACAAGCTGTGGTCGCTCTTTTCCTCACAAGCCTCGAACGATGAGTAGAACCCTTGTAGATTTGGTGAGGAATACGAATGGTCAAAGCAGCTTGGATACGATAGGAATAATAATGGATACAGCTTGGAACAATATTTTTTAAATAGCGGGGTTTATAACTATAAATAGGACAGATATGAAAATAATAGATGCATGTCGAAGCCCTCAGGCAACAAACAACAAAACCAGAGGCGTTAATAGCCAAAATGTTTCGGGGGGGGGGCAAGATGTTTACCGACTGGTTGGTCATTTTTACCTACTACCAAAAAAACGACTGTTTTGACGAAAAATCTACTTATTTTCAGGAAAAATTTTAAGAAATGTCGTGGCGATTTGTTGTTCGCGCGTTATTTTTTACCGACTGGCCGACAACAATTTGGGGGGGATTTACCCCTCCATACGTGACGCCCCTGAAAAAAACCCAGTAATTACTAATTACATACATACATGAATTTTAAAAGTGTAGTCGCAAATTCGTAAAATTTCAAATCTAAAGTCTCCAATATTCCGCTTACAGTAAGGCTTTGGTAAATTTCGGCGTGAATTTGCGTGGGTTCAACCACGTTTGGTGCGGTTCACAGACACATTGCTCAGCATTGACGCAAAATCCGAGCAAAATCAGCATGAAACAAAAATCCAAATACACATCCGTTTTCAAAAGGCTGGAAGGGGTCGACTAGTACGGATCGACTAGACGAGGACACGTACGGTGCAGGCGAAACGAGTACTAAAAAGGTATGACAGAAGATGGCATGATGAACCAGGAAGCTTGCACCTTTCCATCCCTTCTCTTGGCTATTGGGGTAGGATACCAGTTCTCGAGCATTTCGGTGCGAAAAATGACGACCGACGGTCCGACATGGAAACGGCTCGCGTCGTTCCATGTCTTCTTTTAGGCTCGGGGCGGATGGCACGAGTTATCGAGCATTTCCTCTAGCAGGGCCGTATCGTTAGGGGGTTCACCCCCCCCTCCCGAAACATGCACAAATAATCGTGTTTTATAGGCTTTAACCTCTGATCTATGTCTTTTTTTACTTTCTGGTCTGACCCGCGGGCAAACCCCCCCCCCCGAAAGAAATTCCTGGATACGGACCCGTGACCTCGAGAGAAGTGAGAATGGATTTTGATTTTGTCGGCTTACAGATTGTCCAAGGAATTCTTGAAAGCATTGACAGAATCGCTCATTACAACCTCAGGTGGAAGGGCGTCTTTACAGTCCATCGCACTGATTTGGAGAGACCATCTCATCGAGGATTGCCAGCCACGCAGCTTGGTCATGTCCGCGAAGACCATGTTTGTTGAAGCTGAGAATTAGTTATGAATATTTCACCTTTATAGGATCACTGACAAGCAATCTCTTCCTTTACATACCTCAGAAAACATTTTCGTCTCCGGTTCACATCGTAAAATTGGGCCGTTTTTGGGATCCCAAAACGTAAAGAGTACCTATGACATCGCAAAAGTTGTCCGTCTTTGAGCACGATAGCTCTAGAAGAGAATGAGACACACATTTAGGGGTGGGGGAAGTGGTTCAAATTAAGAGAAAAACGAAATATTTTTAAACAGCTAATGAGATTAAGGGGTAAGAAGACATGCTGAACACGAATATGAAAACCATTTTTGTTATAAGTTAAAGTTTTATTTGACGCTGATTATTTGTTCGATAGAGGCGTGCGGAAATACACTGAATTCGCTTTTGAGCTTTTTTTTTTGCCGGACAAGAAGTTCCGAAATTCGGCCGAAACCGGAAAATTGGCAGAAGTAAGGCAGGAAGTTCCGATCAATTTCATAAAAATATATATGACTTTGAGGGTTAAACACACATGCTGAATCCATATCTGAACTTGTTTTTTTCAGATGATTAGCTATTTGGCCTTAGTCTGTTTCTAAATTTTAAGAGTAAAAATATTCAAGGAGTCTAGCAAAGACTGGATCTGGCGAAGACAAAACATAATTGTCTAGACCAAATATTGAATTTAAGACACCATCATTTTCGGATGGGTCGGATTTTTACGAACACACTGTTACCTTTGTTTTCATTAAAATCCTCACGATTGCCAACGTTGTCCATAAATTACTTGAACACAATTCACTCTTGAAAGCAAGGTCAACAACTAAGTATATCGCCATGTGAATGTTTAGATATGTCGGAAGAGGAAATCATCGGCCAGTTTGACATTTTTTGTTCTCGGAAGCTGAATATTATTTAGCTCAGTTTCGGAATCTTCAAGAAATCACTATAACGAATTTAGTATACTTTACGGCGTTTTTTTTTTTTGTGATCTAGTATACATCCTTTCTTCTTTGGACTTGCGGGAATGAACAAGAAAAAACAGAAAACAAATACCAAACAACAATCGATAAAGCTAACAATTAGTTTGATTTTTCTACACATTTTCTATATACCTGCTAAAATAAAAACATTTTGTTAGATCCATAATCAAACAATGATGCCTCCTCATGTCAGGCGCTTCCGATCCGCACCACTAGATGACCCAGCGGTCGAAACGAGTCGTGGCTTCATCTTGGGTGGGTGGGTGGGGGGGTCTAGACATTGCAAGTGCCAGAATGCTTTCGATGCAACTCCTTTAATGAATTATTACTGAATGAATGGCAGTTTAGTATCAGTATGTGAGAAGTTCGTATATTTCCAACTGCTTAAAATTTGTTCCCACACTATTGTAACCAAGCACCCTTATTCGCAATTTCGCATGCCACAAGCCACGAATGGTGCTATTTAGATCTTTAGGGAAAGACTAAGGATTTTTTTTTTTTTTTTTAAATGATTACCTTACGTTACCCTACCTTTCCTGTTTAGTCCTGCCCATGCCTTGCTAAACTTGTTAATTTATGGCGAATTTACTATGGATCTGGTGTATATATGCATCAGGTCACGCGTCAGGTTGTTTCCAAGGAAACCTGGCATTTGATGAGCAGTCGTTTGCACGAACGCTCTGTTGTGATTGATCATAACTAATTAATGGCAGATCCTGTTCTTTGAGCGGGTGTCTGTTTGTTTAGGTGTGAAATCATGAAACGATTCGCCCGTTGTCACTCATTTGTATGAGGGAATTTGCGGTTGAGCACCTCACTGGAAGGAGGGCTGAAGGGGACGAGTACAGTGATGATGAACGAATGTTACATACAGCTTAGTAGGTTTCAGCACATTACCGCAGATCCTCCAGTACCTCCAAAAGTATCCTGGGCAAGTCTAGTACACTAGACTGAACATGGTACTCATACGTATGTGTTCCTCTTATTCCCCAGAGGTGTACCAGTAAACAGCACTTTGGCAACTAAACAAACTGGGATTTCATTTTGACTTTGAAATTGTTTGACACTTTTATAGACCGTTCTAGGGACAATCAATAGTATAACAGGCCGCTTTGAAGCGAACAAGGGGAATCTCCCTGGATGGTAAGTATAAGCTGCACAGTACACAAACATATGAGTACCATGCTCGCTCACCCCTGCCAGGATGCCCTAGCGTTTGAGCATGGTTGTGAAAAAAGGGATTAGTGTACTAGACTTCTCTGGGCAGATACATCCACGGTTGGGCGTCAATCTTCTCTTAGCCTCCCACTTAGGTATAGACCTGCATGTAGCCTGTGTTTGAAAGGACCCACTGGAAGGTTTGACGGATTGTGATTTTTTGGTCGTCCTTGTCCTTATAGCAAGGCCGTATCCAGGGGGGGGGGGGTTAGGGGGTTCAAACCCCCCCCCGAAACCCACAAAAGTAATAGTTTTTTGCAGGTTTTAACCTCTGATCTATGTATTTTTTGTACTTTTTGGTCCGACCCGTGGACAAAACCCCCCCCCCGAAATAAATTCCGCGAGCAAAACCCCACCGAAATAAATTCCTGGATACGGCCCTGCCTGATAGTATCCACCTTGCAGTATATGTTTTTCTTCCTTTTCTAGGAATCGAGAATGTTTAAGTGTCATTCTGCTCTTGGCCGCAACAATGCTGTTCAAGGCATGGCGCCTTTTTTGGCTCGCCCTCACCAAGCTACCTGTCTGCCTTATTTTTTCTCTCGTCTGTATTCTTATGGTAAGTTCTTTTGTCTCCGCCGTGAAGGAAGTTTATTTTTACCCGCTAAATGCACTTGATGACAGCCGCGGAGTAGAAAACGGAAAAAACAACAGGCAGAAAAATCAGTGATAGGATTTGTAATCGGGCCTGCATCGTGACGATGATGAGCTGGATGACGTAATGCGCACAGTAGAGGTCATCAGCATACACTTACCTTAAATTATCTTGAATAGCCTGTGTTAGGGACCAGGCTGCGTTGCCGGTTGACGTCGCTAGAAGTTGAAAGTAGATCCCTGAGGGTAGTTTTCCTGGCAACGTCTCTCCAGTCGCTATTTACCGCTCTCCTGAAAGTAGTTACAGTTTTCTGTGGTTCTTTGAACTTCAGTATCTTTAAGGCCTAACCGTTTAACTCCGCCACTGACAAGTCCGAACCGGATCTGGCCGTTCGCAAATGCAGAATGAGCTTCCTATTCTTGTTTACTGTTTTGACTATAAGCTGTAGGTATCAGGGTGGTACGACAGTACCACCAGGGTAGGTATGCAAGTGCGGGAGATTAAGTGAAACTTGCGAATATGGTTCGCTGTCACTACGTCCACACGTCAGTTTTTCCACACCAGCAATCCGACAGTGCGCTCTCACGTGAATTCGTTCACAAGTCAGTTTGCCTACGCATCGGTTCCCCCAGCGCTAGTTGACTTCACCGATTCCATAAACAGTCGGTTCGCCCATTCCGAAAATCCGTCAGCTCTCCCACAACAAAGATATTTCAGTTTTCTCACAAAGATAAAATTTTCCGGACAGATGCCTCACACATTTTTGACCCACTCATTAGTTCGACCAGCTGGACTGGATCATTTATGGGTGGGTCAAACAACTATCGGAAAATGTGGGCTGTGTGACATGTGGGCCAGCTGGCTGATTTCAGGTGTTGGCGAACTGACGTGTGTGCAAATTGTCAGATCTTAGGATTGGGCTAACTGACGGTGGGCGGACTTGCGTGTGGACGAACTGACGAAATGTGTGTGGGTCAACTGACATGTGTACCGACAGTCGGGAAATGTGAGGTAGCGGCGAATTGGATGAACTGACATGTGTACGAGCACCGTGAAAATATCTTCGGAAGCTTTTGATCATACGGGATTGAAGAGCTGAGCGCACAAAGGTGAAAACTCACTTTTTGCTAATTTCGAGATAATCGCGTTAAAGGTTTGAGAAGTTAGTATATCGAAGCTACACTGTCAGAAGTTTCATAACAGATAGCGCATAACACTTTCAAGAATAACACCTTTTCACTTAGAAATAAAGGGTTATGACCAATTAAGTTTACACTATTTCGTGCCTAGATCTCCAACAACACCTTCAATTGGTAAAAATACTAACGGGAACGAAAGAAACATAACAGATAACATCCCAAAGTGTTATCTGTTGAAACCGGGCATCCTTCTGTTGTCGTTATGTAACTTCTCACAGTGTAGTGTTTTTACCAATTGAAGGTGTTGTTGGAGATCTAGGCACGAAATAGTGTAAACTTAATTGGTCATAACACTTTGTTTCTAAGTTAAAAGGTTTTATTCTTGAAAGTGTTATGCGCGATCTGTTATGAAACTTCTGATAGTGTAGTTAGCATCTTTGTCGACTGAGTATCTCAGTAGGGAGTGCCCTGGCGAAGATTCTGGTAGATCAAGGAGAAAGGCGCACAAATTTGTACCAGATGCCAGATGGTGCTCTTAACTCAATTTGCCAAAAAAGGCGAGGTATCACCTTTGTGCGCTTAGCTCTTCGATGTAAAGGACTAGAGAAGTCGGTTAAGGGGTTGGCCGTGCTATACAGTGTTCATGTTCATTCAGCTTCCTGATCGATGCTTTTCCACCTTCTTGGAAAATGCTCCTTTGATAGGAACTTAAAATACCAAACACAAAGGAACTTTTTATCATTGTTTTCGGACACTTTGAACACCTAAGAAGATACCGAGAAAATTTATCACGATAATAAAAAAAAAAATACTTTATGCCAGTTCAACTTATCAAGCAGTATCAGAAGAAAATACTTTTAGGCTTTCGGTGCCCTCCTACCCTCGTAGGATCCAGGAATACGACATCGGTTTCAGCCTTTATTGGCATAGCACACGGCCGTATCCAGGGGGGTTAGGGGGTCCACCTCCCCCCGAAACATACCAAAATAATCGATGTTATAGGCTTTACCTTCTGATCTATGTCTTTTTTGTACTTTTTGGTCCGACCCGCGGCCCCCCCCCCTCCGAAATAAATTTCTGGATCCAGGCCTGGCATAATATAATAGAGCAAGACCAAAGGTTCCGATGGGATCCCAAAAATGCAATATCTGATCCAGACAAATAGGTTTTGTCTTCGCCAGATCCAGTCTTCGCTCCTTGAACATTTTTACTCTTAAAATTTAGAAACAGATTAAGGCCAAACAGCTAATCATCAAGAAAACCAAGTGCAGATATGGATTCAACATGTGTATGCCTTACTTCTGCGAATTTTCCGGTTTCGGCGAAATTTCAGAACTACTTATCCGGCGAAAAAATAAAGCTCAAAAATGAAACTTTATTTATTCATTGGTAGGGAGGGGGGTTGTTTGGTTTAGTAAAGAAAAATAGGGTTTTTGTTGTTTTTTTGTTGGTTTAAAGAGTTGTAATAGTGGCTGCGATGGAAGGGGTGCCCTATGCAGGAAGGGCACCCTGAGATATCGATGTGCCTTCTTTTTCTTTTTTTTTAGTTTTTAGTTTTTTTGTGGTTTGCCCTATTTTTCGTTATTAGACTATAGTTTGACTGCTCAAAAGGTAAATTAAATTAAAGTTAAATTTGAGTAAAGGAAAAAGAAGTAAAGAATGTCATTGAAACGAGTGGAGGTGGGTTTAATATTAGTAGATTTGGATTATAAAGTATTTTTTAAATTTGAGAATTAAGTTCTAGTTTTAAAAGAAAAAATTAAAAAAAAAAAAAAAAAAACGAATTCAGCGTATCTCCTTATCCCTATATCCAACATCTAATCAGCTTCAAATAAAAATTTAACTTATAACAAATTTTCCGGTTTCAGCCGGATTCCGGGCGAACTATATGTCCGGCTAAAAATGATTGTCATATACGGATTCAGCATCTCTTCTTACCCCTAAATCGGACATCTAATCAACTTCGAATAAAACTTTTAATTTTAACAAACTTTCCGGTTTTGGCCGGATTCCGGGCGAACTGCTTGTCCTGCGAGAGAACGGTTTTCATATTCATGTTCAGCATGCCTTCTTACCCCTACATCGAACGTCTAATCAACTTCAAATAAAACTTTTACTTTTAACAAACTTTCCGGTTTTGGCCGGATTCCGGGCGAACTACTTGTCCGGCGAGAAAATGGTTTTAATATTCGTGTTCGGGATGTCTTCTTACCCCTAAATCGAACATCTAATCAACTTCAAATAGAACTTTTACTTTTAACAAACTTTCCGGTTTTGGCCGGATTCCGGGCAAACTACTTGTCCGGCGAGAAAATGGTTTTCATATTCGTGCTCAGCATGTCTTCTTACCCCATAATCGACTATCACATTAGCTGTTTAAGAATATTTTGCTTGCCCCTTAATTTGAACCCCCTCCTCCACCCCTAAATATAGGGCTACAGAGCCCATCTACGAACTCGACCTTACTCTTGACCCAAAGAATCCTCGTATCAAGTTTCATCGAAATATCTCATTCCCTTCGAGAGTTATTGTGCTCACAGACAGACGGACGGACGGACGGACAGACGGACCTCTTTTGCGATGTCATAGGTATCCCTCCACTTACGTTTTGGGATCCCAAAAAGGCACCCAGGTAAGTTAGGAAGTGACATAGCAAGCAATTTAGATCTAATTTCCGGAATTTCGGTCCAACCTTTGGCATAGGAAAAACAACGAAAGATACCCTATTCGGTTAAACTATAAAGCTTTGGTATTTACGAGTTTACGGGTTGTTATTCGTGCTTCTGCTGGAATTCTGGCGGTATTTCTGCCCTCTTTGCAAAGAGTACACCTCTCAGCATTCCTTACCGAGGACAGCTAGGCGAAATATCCCTAGAACAAATCTCAGTTGACTTTTCCGTTTGGCTCATTCAAATAGGATTAGGCAATAACATCAATAATTTTCAAAAATCGGACTGGATTCACATTTACTTTTCGTTCACTTTTGACTGAAATTTTTTATTCTCAAATCCGTCATTATTCCCTATCCTTTTCTCATGTGTCAGATGTTTGCTCTTGAAGATTGATATTGTTTTCAAACTTTCCTGACAACTTTTTTGAAATCAATTACTTACAGCTTACAACTTCAGACGCACCCTTTCATATGAAAGAAGTTGAAATAAGGTCTAAGAGCTCTTAACTTCTCAGGGCATGGCAACTTTTATGATGTACCTGATACTCAATTTTGATGCCCACACTTGCTTTCGATGGTCGTTCAAGTCCGTGGCGACCGGAGAAGAGCCACCTGTAGCCGAAGACGAAGTGGACGCACAGGATGCAGGTAAGAACGGTCACAGTCATGAGGCTACTCGAAACTTTTTTCTTTATTCGGATCCACCCCTGAGCTGTACTTTCACTTTAATAGATTCATTTTGAAACTAGTTCATTTCTTCGCTATCAAATTTGCAAGGACATTGGCTGGTCGGTTTTCAGAGCAAACCATGAGGCCATGTCCTGCGATGCAACATGTCTCAATAACCCATCTGATCTGATGAAATGTTGTCGGCCTTGTCAAAGTTTTCCAGTCAAAACCATATAGGCGAAAATTCACTGCATGTCTTGATTCAGCGTCTCATATTCCTAATTTTGACCTTTACTCAGTTCCGTTATAGTTCGTCGGAATTATGTCGAAGTTCAAAAGGAAAAAGAAGAAGTGCACTAAAACAGTAGGCCCGCAAAAAAAGGCAGAGCCTTTCCAGTGTTGGGTCTTTTAAATTATTTGTCTCATATTTGAAAAGGCCGCTCGAAAAACAACGAAAGAATAGAGCACTGCATTAGTGCACTTCTTCCTCTTCTTCCTTTATAACTTCTTACTTTAGACGATCTTCCTAAACTTACGAAAGGGCCAACATTACTGAAAATTTTGCTTGTGCTAATTCCCGGTTTTTACCGGATTTCGGTCGAAGTATTTCTTCGTAGGCGGAAAAAAATATAATTCTTCGGAAAATAATATAATTCTTCAAAGAAACCAGAAAAGAAAGAGCTTTTTGTATCCATAGCTCCGGGGGTTTTACCGGGTTTTGTTTGGCAAACTGTTCGTCCGAGGTGACTAGCAAAAGACACTTCAGGAATCAGCATGTCCGTCATCCTTATATCAACACCCTAATCAGTTTCGCGTCCAAGTTTGAATATTGAGAAAAAAAAAATATCTACAAAAATCTGGCCGCACCGTCGGCCTGAAGATTCGGAACGACAAATGGCTACATATACGAAGGATTCCTATACAAAGTTTAATTTTCGTTCTATCCTGTGAGCCCAGAAGCGTTCAATTTCTCAGAGCCAAGTATGTGAACTGAAAGTCTGAAGTGTTCTAGAATTCTGCTCAGTGTGGAGCTGAACGACAGACAATTCAAGTGTTTCGTCCGAACCACTGGAGGAGAACCATACTCTGAGACACTCAGCAATTTCCACACCGGCAAGTAATAGTCAGAATGTCTTCTCGACAAGTCAATCCACTCCCGTCCAGGGATTGTCCCTGCGTTCTGAAGGAAAAGAAATCTGCGATTAATCTGCCTCTTTCCTTTGAAGCACCTCTGTGGGAGTCGTACTGTCAAGAGATCTCTTCTTTTCTTTCGGTGGCTGTTATCTGAGGGGATATCAAGCTGTCGTAAATGTCTAGGTGGGGTGCTTAGTTTTTAAGGTTGACTTACATTTGCGTCTTTGCTATTTTGATAAAGAAAAGATATATATATATATCGATATTAAACAATGGCTAAAGTCGAAAGTCAGCTATGATCTTCGAAGGTGATATTTTGGCTCTTCTTGGCAAGGGTCATCGTCAGACTGTTGCTGGACTCCCGAGGTGTTTCTGGACTGGAAGAAACGAGAGATCGGAGATCGTTGCTGACTTTCCGTTCCATCTGTTGTTTAGTATATGTGTCCCGGTCAGCTTGGGCTTAGGGATTATATATACATAGAAATAGAGAGAGAAAGAGAACTGTAGGCTATATTTGGAAACTATCATACCGTAGCTAAATTCGTTTTCTTAAAGTTTAACCGAAAACCTTATTCACTTAAATTGGCTTGAAGACGCGCTGAAAATGCGTTACTTCGTTGTTCCGCTATTCAGGAATAATCGATTTTCAAATATTGGAATTTCCGAGTGATTTGTGGTAGGCTACCTCTAATTTGTTGTATGCCTTACAAGAAAGATTTATGACTTTTTTTTTGTTCAGGCACTAAGCAATCTCCACCAATATCGCCACTGCCCACTGAAAAGCCTTGTTTGTGTTTAGATAAGAATATCCCGCGTCATAGTAGAATTTTGCTGTGGGGACGGCCGCAGATATTCTGAACGTTTTCTGAACTAGAGCAAATAGTGGAAAACAAAAAAAATCCCTATGCAGAATCCAAATAATTCAGTGTATTCAACTGAATGACACAAGAAATAAGTTGGCTTTTCAGTTAAACTTTAAATATGAATAACAAACACACTATGATTCGCATTGAACATTGAATGAAAAGGGTCACAAACGAGTTTCCGTACCGATTTGTTCGGACATCAGGAGGCTGAAATTTACAACGGGACATTTTATTGATTTAGCTCATAGCGCCGAATCAGCACTAAATACGTCGGTCAATACAATTGGCACTTCACGTATGAACAAAAAATTGAATATAAGTTCAGGTTCTTTAATTTATAAATAATTGCAACAATATAAATCGATCACTGGGGCAGTGTTTTCACTTGTTCTGACGGAACCTGTGACTTTTGGCAGGAAAAAAAACGGTGGCATTCTGGTGCCTATGAAACTAGGCCCTTTTCACCAGCTGTTAACGAGAACTTTCGTTTTATCTTCATAATTATACGCCTCAACGTCTATGCTTCATTTTGTATTTACTGGGTCGCAGAATTCATGCTCGTTTTGTGAAAGAAACGAAAATGTATGACCAATCGTAGAATTCTGCGACCAGTGGCGACACCGCACTGGGGGCCGGCAGGGATACAAGCTCGTTAGCTCCGCCCCAAGTATGCAGCATTCTACGGAAAGCTTGTCATAAGTTTATTTTTTGTGATGCTTCTAAAACACGGTATGGAAGAGCTAAAATATTGGTTTGTATTGCCCTTCAATCGCACCAAGAAGTTATGGTGCCTTGTGAACTGCACCGCTGCTTGTCCGGATAATATGTCCCCTGCTTTTCACTGACAAGGATCGACCGGTCAAAGCGTAAAATGAGATCTTCCGGGCATAGAGACTCTCCATAGCCTTAATAAACAAACTTAATTAACAAAAGGGAAGCTTTCCTGTAAAGCTCGTGTGACTGGGCTTTAAATCCTTATTCAAAGGTAATATTTTTATTATAATTATTCACACAGATTGCGAACATGAACTGAATAACATAAAGGCGCAAAATTATTATGAGATTTGGGCAAGATGAACTGAAGCATAAAGGCATAAAATTATTTTGGGGTTTGAACTGGAGAAAAACCAGTTCGGATGGTATAGTATTGCTGGCAACTTGCTGCACAGTACTGATGAATATACAAATTGATTTAGGTATAGTTTTTTGTTTCTCTTCAGTTTTGAGGGATAATAATTAAATCTTTTCATGAAAAAAAAAATCCGTAGCAGAAGATCAACTCAGCACTCAGTGCGGTACACCCACCAAAACACAACTAGACGTATCCACCCATCAGGTCATCTATTTTTTTTGTCCTTTCCCCGATTATAAAGGACTACCGGAAGCCAGAGGCGTTACTAGCCAAAATGTTTGGGGGGGGGACAAGGTATTTACCGACTGGCTGGTCATTTTTACCGACTATTTTTGCGGATAAAACGACTGTTATTGAGAAAAAACGACTGTGTTGACGAAAAAACGACTATTTTTACGAAAAACCGACTGTTTTTGATTGTTTTTAAGAAAAAACGACTATTTCCAAGAAAAAAATCCACTGTTTTTACTAAAAATCGCGGCGCTTCGCGCCGACTCGGTTATTTTTTACCGACTGGCCGACAACATTGGGGGGGCGTCCCCCCCCCCGGTAGTGACGGCTCTGCCGGAAGCCACCTTTTGTTCTCTTCCGGATTCAGCACCGAACTTCAGGACACCTTCCAAGAACTGCTAGTACCCCGTAAGGGATTTGCCGGATTGATCCTTAACCGTTTCTAATCCACGTTCTGGTAGGAAAGACAGAGAAGAAACACCGTAGGTGGGAAGGATTACTGAAAGGTTTCGATGGGATCCCAAAAATTGTGTATTTGATCCAGACAAATTGGGTCTTGTCTTCGCCAGATCCAGTCTTCGCTAGGCTAATCATCTGAGAAAACCAAGTTCAGATATACCTCTATAAGCCATATCTATTTTGACGATACTGATCGAAACTTCCTGCTTTCCTTCTGCCAAATTTCCGTTTTCGCCCGAATTCCGAGCGAACTACTTGTCCAGCCAAAAAAAAAGAAAGTTGAGAAACGAATTCAGCGTATCTCCTTATCCCTATAAAGAACATCTAATCAACTTCAAATAAAACTTTAACTGATAAAAAAAAATCCGGTTTCAACCGGATTCGGGACGAACTATATGTCCGGTACAAACTGATTGTCATATACAGATTCAGCGTGATTCAGCGTCTGTTCTTACCGCTAAACCTGTCATCTAATCAACTTGTCCAACAAGTTGTCCGGGTAGAAAATGCTTTTCACATAAGTGTTCAGCATGTCTTCTTACCCCTAAATCGAACATCTAATCAACTTCAAATAAACTTTTACTTTTAACAAACTTTCCGGTTTTGGCCGGATTCCGGGCGAATTACTTGTCCGGCGAGAAAATGTTTTTCAGAATCGTGTTCAGCATGTCTTCATACCCCATAATCGACTATCACATTAGCTGTTTGAAAATATTTTGTTTGCCCATTAATTTAAACCCCCTCCCCACCCCTAAATCTAGGGCTTCAGAGTCTAGGAACTCGACCTTTCTCTTGACCCAAACGATCCTCCCGGCTCCCACCAAGTCTTATCAAAATATCTCATTCCCTTCGACAGTATCCTGCTTGCACAGACGGACAACTTTCGTGATGTCATAGGTATCCCTCCACTTACGTTTTGAGATCCCAAAAAGAGACGAGATTTCAAACAACAAACATTCGTGTGCTAAAGATAAATATATTTCAAGCAAGAGAGAAAATAAATGAGACATTTAGTGGGTCGTTGCGTGGAGATGCAAGATTTGGGAAGGGAGATTTTGGGGCAAGAAATAATGGAAGAAGAGGATTTGGTTAAAAACATGGGGAAGGCAAATTTTGGTGACTTTATTCGGCTCGAGAGGTTCCTGAAGGAGCATCGAGAGCGTTTTTGGGAGTAAGGGTTTTCTTTTTTGGTGTTTCCAGCGAGTTTATGATTTTTTTTTCTGTTCTCCCACCAAGGGCTTTTTTATTATATTCATTAATTCATCAAAATATTCTCAATATACTAACTGGTCCAAATATGGGAATTATCGAAATTGGGAGTCCTGGGAATTTGGGAATTCGTTTCGGAATTTGCCGTTGTGGAATTCTGACGTTCGGGAATCTGGATCGGGATAACACAGTGATGGAAAGCATCCTGAAGGAAGTGAATTCGTGCGCAGTTTTATCATCGTTTATCGCACATCAGTGGAAAGAAATATCAACATTTTTAATTCTTTAATTTAATTTTTTTTACAGTTGGCTTATAAATTCCTGTCTTTAACTCCCGGAGCAGCGATGCAGCCAAACAAACAAAAACGCCCATATGCACTGTAAAAAGTCTCCCCTACATCGGACTTCAGTAATTGTGCATCACCCTATACGGAGATTTCTCTTCCGATTTCGGAAAGTCGAAATCCGATAGAGGATTAAAACGTTAGAATACAAAATATTGCATATTAAGTTATTTGAAAGTGGGGAGTTTTTTTTACAGTGTTGGTATACGGTTCTTCTTTCTAATTCGAGCTTTTTCTCTCTTAAACAAACCTGCGTCTCTTTCCCGATTGTCAAGATTTTTTGTTTCATTAGACGCTGCGACACAAAGAGATAGGCATCCATCATATTCTGTTCCTCCTACTTCTGTTTTCATCCCTTTGTTCAGTAGCCAGTAGTGTGGAACCTTGATATAAGTAAGAAGTCTGGCTACGCTTTCCAGTTTTTTTTCTGGGCCAAATTCCCGTCGATCAAAAAGTTCTAGACGGGAATATCGCGACTTTTGCTCGTGGAGTCGCCGGAGATAGCGAGTGGCTTTGAAGATTGTAGCATTTCTTACGATCAGCGTGTGTTGTTGACATTGACACATTACGTCCCCTTGGCATTTTCCATAAGCTGCTTCAGAAAGCATCGTCGTTCCAGGGAAATGGTCTGCTTAATTCGCACGGGAAATAAGAGCTGGAAGGCTTGTGACTATTAGAATCGATCTTGTCTAGAAGGTTCGAGGCTACCAATGCACATGAGGAAAAATCCTTTCAGAAGTTTGGAAGCTTTTGGCTGCGAAGCAACTCTTTGGATTTTGCCCCGTATTTTCCTGGTCCTTCGACTTTTGCTCAGCGCTAGAAGATGGTGAGGATCTAAGCTCTGGGTTTGCACGCGAAGTTTTAACCTCAAGCCGGATTGATTACCGTGATATTGCAATTTGGAAAGCTCGTGGAACCCTTGCCTAGGTCCGCATAGATTTATCATCATCATCATATAGGATGGTTTTCCTTCTTGAAGACTAGAGCCTACAATGTGGGAATTGGAGTGGAGATCTCTATAGTGTGTGTCAGCTAAGACTGTCCCAGTTAATGCAGCCAAGTTTCCGTTTCTTCAGACCGTTTTGTCTGCTTTCGAGTGGAAATGTAAAAATGTAAACGTGTTGAGCTGTATGCGACATTTTATGCGCTCCTGACCCCGTCAAGACATTTCCTTCCAAAACCAACCAAAAAATACGGAAAAAAGTAATAGTTTCCCACGTTTCCGAAAGTGCTGCCGTCTAATTTTACAAGCCATTTCTTTCTTGGTTATCATGTTGTGAAGCAACACTTCCGCCGGCGAAGCCAACCAAGGGTTGGCTTCGCCCTACTTACCATAGTAAATACGCATGACGTCACGGTCTCTGGCTTCTAGGCGTCAAGGCTGGAACGCATTGTTCAACTTCCATGAAAATGTCGCGCTACGCGTTAGCCGCGCCTCAGTAATCGTAGTTACCACGCTTACTACGCTCCCGAGCATGGTAAGCAAATAGTTACTATTAATTACTATTTCGAGAAGGTTGGAACGGTCGGCGTAGTGACTTTTTACGAGGTTGGAACGAAAATATGATAGTTACTGTTGTAAGAAGGGTGGAACACGCTCTAAGACTTTCTTTTCAAGTATTTGAAGATACAGCCCGCCAAAAACAGACAAAACAACGCTTTAGCGAGTTTCAGCTTATGGATCGAGTGTGTCACACACACTTCAATTTCCGGGACGAACATTCAGAAAACACCTCTAAAGACATGGAATTAAGAACTCCAGGCAAACATGGAAAGGAGTGTTCGCAAGCTGCACTGTCAGAAGTTCATAACAGATAAGGATGCGCGGTTTCAACAGATAATTCTTGCTATTTGTTATGTTTTTCAAATGTAATGCATACAAGAAGGGCCAAAACACCGCCGAGATGACCAGGAAAAAGTCAGCAGATGCTTTTTTCGGCTCTTCCTGGCAATGTTTGTTATCAACGTTTAATGCATATCATTTACAAAATCATAATGGCTAGTGTTATCTGTTGAAACTCCGCATCCTTGTGCTGTTTGTTACGAAACATCTGACAAGGATTAATGGATCTGACACAAAGATTAATGCACAATGAAGTAACTGGGGGTTGAAAGGGCTTATGCAGCAGCATACCCTGAAAGAATGCCGCTGAAAGTCCAACTTTCATTTCCAGATGTACCGGCATCAGCTGCCAAGCAGCAATCAAAACCACAAGGATCTCAGAGGCCGCGACAGGCCACCCTCCCACTCCTTCTTCGTGCCGGCCTGGGGCCGGAAGTCCAGGCAGCGTTTGAAAGCTCCTCTAGTGGTGATGTGGAGCAGGCACAATTTCCGCCCCGAAGTAAGCTAAAACGTGAGACCAGCAACTCCTTGAACTGCCCAAGTGCTAAAACGGATCTGACCACGCTGAGTAGAACGGAGAACAACAGCGGATCAGCTGGTAAGATGTCCTTTGTAAACGGCCATGTTGGTACAGGATCAAGTTGGATGTGATATATAATCCGTCTTTAATCGTGCAAATGCAGGCTTGTTTTGAAATTCAAAATCTCCGCGTCTGGATGAATTTTGGGTTGTCGTGAAAGCAGCGCACATTCTGAACGTCATTACTAGAGTCTTCGGTGAAAAAATACAAAATCCCTCGTATGGGCCAAAATGTTTCAGTGTATTCAAATGTCAAATGTAAAAATAAGCTGCCTTTTCAATCATTTCTGTTACAATTCTTACCAACTCTTATTTTCATGAATAGTTTGTATACTTTTTTTCGTATTTGCAAACCCGTAAATCATCACAACTACAAATATAAATTTCAACCGTACCCAATTGCTACAAACTATGTCCACCAGACACACAACCACGATAGCTACGCATACTTTTCAACAGTATTGATGAAAGTTCTTATGGCACTTGCCAATCGGCCAAGCGCCATACACCGATCATTTTTCCGTCGATCTGTCGGTCGGCCGGTCCCATGATTGCGAGTTAGGGTACTTCCAGATGTGCTAGGACGATGAAACTTGGCAAGCTGATCAGGGACCCGACCAGACTAACTTGGGAAATAGTCACTTGCCCGATCTGACCATCGTGGGGGGAGGGGGAGAGGTGGAATCCGGAAATTAGGAGCATGTATAACTTTCGAACGGGTGATCCTATCTTAATGAAACTTGATGTCTGAGAAGACTCCATGTCTCAGAAACCTCGTTGATCGGATCCGATAAATCTTGGGGGGGTCGGAGGGGGGAACCGGAAACCGTGTGACACGCACAGAGTGGAGCGATCAGGATGAAACTTGGTAGGAAGAACAAGCACAAGCTCTCGGTTAATCACTGCCAGAACTGGACCGAATTCGGACACTGTGGGGGGAGTTAGAGGGGGGTTCTGGAATTCCGACGATCCGGACTTTATTTACTTCCAGGTAGGCTAGGACGATGAAACTTGGTGGGCATGTCAGGGACCCAAACCGATTAACTTTGAGTAGTCACTTGCCCGATCCGACCATCGGCGGGGGAGGAGGAAACGGCGGAAGCCGTCTGGGGGGGGGGTGTCCGGAATTCCGGTGATCGCGAGTTAATGCACTTTCACATGTGCTAGGACATGAAAATTTGCTGGAGTATTAGAGACTTTTCATCATTGGCTTAGACATTGTCACTTCCCCGATCCGACCATCCCTTAAAGAACTGATAATAAAAAAAAAAAAATTGTAAGCAAAATATACTTTTTCACTATCCCCATGAGCCCATGATCATTTTTGCCTCAATGGTTTTGCTTAGAAATGAATTTCTAGCACCCTTAAATTGCGCATCTTCATCGAAAAGAGAAAAAAAAACATGAAGAATTTATTACATATGATGAATTTATTACGTGAATTTGCAAGTACTTACTTTCGTCCTCTGACCCAGCCTCGCAAGTGCCATATGAGATTGTAGCTCTTGTTTATATATACCAAAATGTCCGTAACGGGATATGATTTTGAAGTTGTCCGCCTGTCGGTCTGTCCGTCAGTTAGCTCGATAACTCTGCTCTCAAAGTAGCTGAAATATTTTTAAAAAGTGAAGATCCCTTGAGTAGCTCAAGTTCTTGACGTTTTGTCAAGTTCTGAGATGGTCCCCGTGGTCTTATTCTTAGGGGTGGCACAGTGGTGGCTTCAAATTAAAGGGTATTTTTGTTCAAGCTAATATTTTTGTTTTAAGTTAATATGATAAGCAGATTCAAAGGCAAGGAGCTGAATTCACGTCTGAATCTTATTTTCTCGACGGACAAGTAGTTCGTCCAGAATCCGACCAAAACCGGAAATTTGGCAGAAGTTTGTACGGTCGATTAGAGCTTCGATAGAAGGACGACAACACACGCTGTATACATATCTGAAGTTTATTTTCCGCAGAACGAGTGTGACTTTATTTCCATACCCCTGGCGATTCAGTCTAGCCTCCGAAGGGGGTCAATCCAGTTAGTGCTGTACTTTCCGAGTAGAAGGCTACTTTATTACTGCCCAATTCATGCAGAAGCCAATAAGATATATCTAGCACTAACTGGATTGACCCCTTCGCATCGGAGGCTAGATTGAATCGCCAGGGGTCTGGAAATAAATTTACCCGCTGGATCCCGCCAAAAACGGAAATTGAAGTAAAAGTCGATTAGAGATTCGGTTAAGGGGCAAGAGTAGCACATGGAATCCGTTGGTGAACTTGCTTTTTGGGATCCCAAAACGTAAGCGGAGGGATAGCTATGACTTCGTAACAGTTGTCCGTCTGTCCGCCTGTCCGCCTGTCTGTCAGCACGATAATTCTCTGATAATTCTCTAAGGGATTGAGAAATTTTGTTCAACCAGGGTCCAAATTTTGGACCCTGTAGCCCAATTTTTAGGGGCGGGGGAGGGGGTTTCAAATAAAGGATGAAGAAAATATTTTTTCAAGCAATGCGAGAGTTGGTTTAGGGGCAAGGAGACATGTTGAATCCAGAACTGAAGTTTATTTTCTCACCGGACAAATAGTTCGCCCGGAATCCGGGCAAAACCGGAAAATTTGTTAAAAGTAAGAGTTTTATTTGAGGTTGATTAGATGTTCGATCCACGGAAGAAGACAGCGATCGATCCACGGAAGAAGACATGCCGAGTCCATCTATGGCGATTATTTTCTACCCGGACATATGGTTCGCCCGGAATCCAGCCGAAACCGGAAAATGTGTTATGAGTAAAACTTTTGTCTGAAGTTGATTAGAGGTTCGCTGTACGTGTAAGGATGTATGCTTAATCCGTAAATGAAAATTATTTTCTCGCCGGACAAATAGTTCGCCCGGAATCCGACCAAAACTGGAAAATTTGTTAAAACCATAAGTTTTATCTGAAGTTGATTAGAGGTTGGATTTAGGAGTCAGGATACATACCGAATTCTTTTTCGAGCTCTAGTTTTTTGCCGGGGGAGTAGTTTGCCCGGAATCCGGTCGGAACCACTAAGTCGGTAGAAGTAAAGCAGGGTGTTTTGATCAGTGTCGTCAAAGTAGATATGACGTGTTAGGATAAACACACACGACGAGTCCGTGTCAGAACTTGGTTTTCTCAGACGATTAGCCATCGCCCTTAAATTGTTTCAAAATTTTAATAGTCAAAGTTTTGGGAGTCTGGTTAAGACCAGATGATATCTACAAGACCAAATGTCTTTTAGGAACTTATGGAGTCCCATCGAAACCTTTGGTCTTGTTTTACTGGGCAACTAGTTTGCCCGGAATCCGACCAAAACCGGAAAATTTGGAAGAAATAAAAGCGAGAGAAAAAGTTCAGCCTGTAGTAGAGTGTCGAAATACGGGTAGGATAATATATTGGATCGGTATCTTCGCTTTCTTTTCCCGGCGGATTGATCTCCAGCCGGAATCCGGCAAAAAACGGAATTTCTATATAATTCTTATGATTTTGTGATAAATCGTTTACAGTATCGGTATGCTGACATACCGAATCGATCTGTCCGGTCTGTTTTCCTGCTTTGTCGATAAAAATCGGGACCTCATGTTATGTCCTTATCGGATTTTGAATTTTGGTGTAGGGATACGAAGGCATTCCTTCCAGTTCGGTTTATTATCCGTATGTATCTTTTACAAACAAAAATAGTGTTGAACATGTCATTGCAGTTAAAAAGATCAACCAATAAGGAACTCGGAATCTGTAAATACGAAAATTCGTTAGCTCTTGTAACGTCAATTTCGAAATAGGGGTAAGAATACGAATGGTCCGTCGTATCTGTTTCGCTTTCCTACCAGGTTAATGATATGGCCAGAATCTGATGTAGACCGTTCCGAAAGCACGTCCTTTGAACAAATTTATAAGGAGGTGTATTTCGAAATAAAGATCACGTTGAATCAGAGGGTTTTGGTCGTAATCTGGGCTGGACGGAGATTTTAAGACGGAACCTAACGGATCTGGTGCGATTGAATAGTGTTACGGTGATGCCATCTGCATTCCGTACGTTTTAGTTATGCCGCCGCTAGGCAGCGTTACTCCCTTCCGTCGCTTGTATCTTTTATACTGTCGCGGCCACTCTTTTGATTAGTTATTAACTCTTTGGTAAAGGTGACTCACGCGGTGTGAGTCAAAGACAGTAATAGTGGGAAAGACCGGCGACTCGGCCAAAATCGCGTCGTTGAAAATCGATCGTGCTGCTTCCTAGCGTTTGGTCTTTGTCCAATTTCAAACGGCACGTTTGACGTAATCAAGGCAAGATGGCGTTGATATTTGCTGTGAAATGAATTCAACACTTTTGTTCCATTAAAAAAAAGTAACTGATTGTGTTTCTGCTTGCTTTTTATTCCAGTTAAAGAGGAAATCTGAATGGAGAGTGGACGCTCATGGTATAGTCCGGGATCCAGACCGCGATACAGTTCAAAAACAGGGGGGGGGGGTAGCAGACGAGCTGCAGAAGGTTTGAAGAACTTTTCTAGAACAACTGTTTGTGCTGAGAACGAAAATCCTACCGCACCACTCCGCACCGATGTACGTCACCGACTTTTTAGCCTATAAAGGCAGATTAGGCCTATAAAGACCAACACTATAAAAACAATTTTCCTAGCAGGACCGCATCAACTAAATCAAACAAACTATACATATTCTGAATCCTCTTTTTATCATCTATCAAATGGTATATTTTTTATTTTTTTTAAACTTACATACTTTTCTTAGAAACGTCTTAGAAACCAAGAAAAAGCGAAAATTATTTAACTTTTTTAACTAAATTGTCATTTATCTCGGAAAAACTTCCAGCAAACTACATATTTTCATTATTCAGTTAGAAAGATAAGCTCTATTCCAAGCTTCTGTATTCTGACAAAAATCAACAAAACGCGCTCTGACGATGATTCTGCTGAAGATGGAGGATAAATGTCAACAGAACAATTTTTTAACGAAAGACCAACCGCTAAACGGCGCTGATTGTTGCGACTCATGGGGCTTACGGGAGTCGCCGGTCTTTCCCACTATTATTGTCTTTGGTGTGAGTCACGTTTCTTCTACACTTCTCTTTCCGGCGCTGACCCGCTAACAGCTATTTCGTAAGTAATTTAAGATATCATAAGTGTTGTATATTTATATAATGTTCTCCTCTGTAAATGTTTTGCAAGTAAAGTAGAATAGCTGTAATGGTCCATCTCGGCTAGTAGGCCCGGGGCTTGACTGGATATGTGAACTCCAGCTTCGTTAGGATGTGTGAACCAGCTTGATTAGGGACTTCTGGATTGACTGCGGCTGAACTAGCATTCCCTTGTCCCTTATATCCGGTTTCCTGACTGGTCCTGGGGCTAGTGGGCACCTATGGTGTCAGAATGTCTTAGCCCACACCTCAGAAATCATAACTTCGCCTACCACACGGCCATCCTCACAACAATGTTGCCAGAAGTGGGATGTTGAATTTTTGTCAACCCTTATGTTAATAATAAGGAGGACCCACGTCCAAATTTTGTGTCCTCCATCTTCACAACAATGGTATCGGAAGTGGGATGTTTATTTTTAAACCCTTATTTTTTTTATAATAAGGAGGACTCGTGCCCGAAATAATTTTTGCCCACCCATTTAAAGCCCAGCCCTTAACTTAGTAAAATACAAACAATTCCCTTATTTTCTCTTTTTTGTATGCTTCAGCCCGGTCAGTCCAGAACAAAAATGTAGGTTTAGGTTTTCTATTTTTCATATGTACGGATTTTTGTTTTTCTTCATCAACTTTGGTTGGAAATGTTGTTGTATTTTTGGTCTTTGATATTCCTGCCGGCCTTCCTCCTTAAATGAAAATTACACTCATGTCGGAGCTTCCCTTGTATTTTTTTTTTTCACTTTTTGCCACTTTTAGAATTTTCCCGGTCGCCAAGTGAGTGTCTGTCGCGCCACTGACCGTGAATTTTCTTCCCTCCCCCCTCTTCCCCCTGCCTTTTCAGGATTTTTCGGATCGTCATGTGAGTGTATTACGCGCCACTGATTGCGAATTTTCTTTTTCCCGCCCCCCTTCAGGATTTTCTCGGTCGTCATTCTATGTGTATGCTGCACTACAGACCGCGATCTTTCCATCCCTTATATATTTCCATTATCTTCTTGTCGTCAAGTGAGTGTTTTTTCGCGCCACAGACTGCAGATCGACATCGTATCGGCTAAATAATTTATTCTCGGGTACATCATTGCGTCATATCGCCGCGTATATTTCAGATCAGTGCTTTTTACACCGACAATGAGTGCTTGCGGTATCACTGATTACTTAGCATTCGCGGGAGATTCCATTTTTCAGGTACCCGGAAACGTAATTTTGCCTGCGATTATTCCCATCTCCCTTATGATTATTTTGTTAGCATCTCTGACATAAGATTATTTTTTGTGAAAGCCATGTTTATCTGGACTAAAATCAACTTTCCCCGAAGTTTCCTATATATTTTTTTTTTTACTGACTTTTGATGTTGCCCTTACGGCATGATTTTCAAGCCCTGGTCTCTGTACTTGTGGCATTTCTTCGGCTCATGCTATTTTTCCCTTTCCCTTATTGGCCAGTTTTTTTTTATGGTAAATCTTTTGTACATTTTTTTCTTGCGGAAATAGATAATTTCCCAAGAATGTACATTGCTCTTCACATTGGTGACATTTTTAATGGAATGTTGACTGTTTGTGGTCTAAATGTGAGCATTCAGTTGCCACATAGACGTTATGTGCGTCTCGCCGATCGTGCCCTCTATCAGCCCCCCCCCCCCACACCAATTTTTTCTTTTTTTTCTTTCAGGTTTCTTGCATTTCGGTCGCCATCTAGCGTGTGTGTGTTTATTCGCCATCCGGATGCGGTGATTTCGCATAATGCCTCTGGCCTATTTTTTTTTTTGAAATTAAAGTTAAGGTTAATGTCATGTATTCATGCCACACCTTTTTTTTTCTATTTTATTTCTCATGGAATAAAAATCCTGGTTAGACATCAAGTTGGTTCTGCGTCTTAGCTTAGTCTTAGTTCACACGTCCAGTCGAGCTTGTTCCCCTCCATTGTCCAAATATTTTTGTGTAAGTGTTATTTTCCATTTTTCTGTATTTTTTGTTATTATTTTTCTCAATTGAATTTTGAGATAAGATCTTTCTGGCGATTTGGCTTGTTTTGTCCTTTCGCTCTTATGGCCACTTACCTTCATGACGGCTTTGCAAATGAAAAATGTTCTCAATCCTCCTCTCCCTCCTGTCCCTCGACCCCGCACACCGCTACTTGCCTCTAAGACAAATCTCAAAAATGAGTTTTTACGGGATCCTCAACCTCATCCTCGTCAAGACCCTTGGTTTGGTTGGTCTCAATATTTACGGGACTGTCAACCACTACCAGACTCGTATATTGAGGACCAACCACAACTCCCAGCGAACTATGGCGTTTCCCTTCCCCACCAAAGATCCTTCTCTCAACCTTCGTTTGGTTGGTCTCAGTATTTGCGGGACTGTCAACCACTACCAGACTCGTATATTGAGGACCAACCACAACTCCCAGCGAACCATGGCGTTTCCCTTCCCCACCAAAGACCCTTCTCTCAACCTTCGTTTGGTTGGTCTCAGTATTTGCGGGACTGTCAACCACTACCAGACTCGTATATTGAGGACCAACCACAACTCCCAGCGAACCATGGCGTTTCCCTTCCCCACCAAAGATCCTTCTCTCAACCTTGGTTTGGTTGGTCTCAGTATTTGCGGGACTGTCAACCACTACCAGACTCGCATATTGAGGACCAACCACAACCCCCAGCGTGCCACGTTTCTTTAGAACCGTCATTCGGGGTTCTACCGAATAATCGTCCATCCGTACTCCCCCTCAAACCGATCCCAGCACCACGTCCTTCTTGCTCACAAGGGTTGACTTTTTTGAGTGTCTCAGACCGACCTAAAACCTGTACAGTTGATTTACAGGAAGGAGGAAAAGTACTCCCATTAAAGAGCGTCCATCGGATTAGGCCACAATATTCGAGACGAATTAAATGCAAAATTGTCGGTTTGCCTCCTGGTACAAGAACTGTTTTAATTAAGGGCAATGCAGCTTTACAGGCCCGAAAAATTACGGTTCATCCCCAATTCGCCCACGTTCTCCCCGATGGTACAGTCGAATTTATAGCGGAGAACCAATCTCTGTCTAAAATTCGAATACGAAAAAGTGACCTTTCGCTCCTTTCCATCGACAAAGATTGTCAGAATTTCACCCCATATTATCCTAGGGACATGGTTTTTCTGAAATTCCCCCCCCGCCTTTGGTATAGGGTCAAAAATTTCAGAAGTGCGTAAAGATGGACCTTACAGTGTTGTTCGTGTTTTTAACGGAGGCCGAAATTACGAAATCCAGAAATTCGGTTCCGAAAAACAAGTCGTCCATTATGACTGCTTAGAGAAATCTGGTCCAAGGTTGCCATGCTCAGAGCGAAGAGTTTATGCACCTACCTTACCTACTGTGCCTGTTTGTACGGAGCCAGATTTACCACCGTTCGCATCGGCTAAGAAATATCTCTCGTCTCTTCCATGCCCAGTACTGGAACAGACGATGGTGGCGCCACCAGTATTACAACCAGCTTCGGTAGCGCCAGTGTTAAGGCCCATCACGCCTGATATGTTCCCTCCCCTGCTTAGTACGTTTTTCTCTTTATCCCCTAACGAAATAGGCTATACGGGGCAGAACGATACTATGAGAAGCGATTGGCCCCGGCCAGTAACGCCGGAGTGTCCCTCCGAGCATGCATCCTTCTCTTACAGGTGTCGTCGCCGCTGGTGGACCCTCGCCAGTCGCCGCCCCGTGCCGTATCGTCTCTAATTATTAAAATTTTTGTTTTCATATAAATGATTCGTATATGACATACGTAAGCTTTCCGGAACGACTTTCGGTTCAGGTTCAACGCATTTTCGTAAATTCTAACCCTAGTACACATTAAATAAAATAAAATCAAATGTACCAAATCCAGTTTGATTTCAACCAGTTGAAACCTTATCAGTTAATCTTTAATTCATAGTGGTCTGGCCCACTGTCCAATCATTCCAAAAACTTGTTTACATTTTTGTATAGATTTTTCCGCACGGCACACAGGTGGCGACACAAGAAGCAATGGCCCTGAGGTCCCAGCGTCTCCGAGCGTCATGGCGCCGCCGATGAGACGAGTCACGCCGCCGCAGCCGCCGGCGAGGCCAATCACACAGTATCTTCCGCCGCCACCACCGCCCCCGACTCCCCCCAACTCCCTGCCGTCTCCCCTCCATGGGTCCAGTATACCCTCCCAGCCCTCCGAAAATCCAGCAGCGTCATACCCGTCAACACCATCTGAACTCAAGACCATCACTTCGATCTGCACTACTCCTCCAACTTTAAAATAGACCAGCAATAATTCCATTTGGCGATCTAGCCATGGATACCAGTCGCGCCGCCGATTCCAGTCGAGCCCTACCCCTAAGTGACCTTATCGGACGAGACCATGTATATATGTTTATGCGAAGAGCGCTCCGTGGCTGCCGGCGAAACTACGACCGCGTTGAACTTTTGCGCCAGTTTTTTTGTATGCCCGCCGAGCGTAGCCATCGGCTTATTTTTTGTGTACCTGTGGCCACCATAGCCCCAAGGCCGTCATGGCAGATTTCCTATTAGCTCTATATTATTTCCCCCCTTATTGTGATAGTTTTGTATTACCCCTTGTACGGCCTGTGCGTCAAACGCCAGTTTTGGCTATGTGAATGTTCGCCTTTTCTTCATGTATATTCCCCTGTTCGGCCGATACGTTCTAGGTTTTTCTTCTTGTCGTTGCCTTCGTGGCGTATTGTTTGTAGACTATGTCCTTACGGCAAAGTGTATGTCGATCTGGACGGCATCCTTATGAATTTTGTGGTATTTTGCCACTGTTATATATATATTTATTGTGTTTGTTATGTTGGCCTTCTGTCTCCATGTCTATTTAATTAAGCCTTCTGCCATTATCCACTTTGGTTAATATTATTTATTATTTATTTATTTGAAGTTTTGTAGGACTTAGGAGTTTGGCACCTTTTTACCCCAAACTGGCATTCGGGTGGTTTTTCTTTTATTGGGTGGACATCGGGTGGTATAATTGTTTTCGTATCCTTTATATACGAAGAATCTGACCAATTTTTTTTTCTTTATAGAATTCACTTAACATTACATAAAATTAATTAAACTATAAAAACAATCCCCTGTTCCTTTCTTTTTATTGTCCCCTGAGGGTGGATCAGTACGCGGCACATCAGCAGCCCAGCGCAACTTCGACAATTTCCAGCAATCCAGCGCAACTAGCACCATCCCCAGCAAATCAATCTGCGTTACATCAGCACACCAGCGCAACTCCAGCAGAAGCAGCACCATCACCTTCCCACCAATTGCCTATTCCATCAGTTCCAGCTCATCCAGCGCCTGAACCTCCAGGTTCAGGAACCTCCTCTCATCCAGCGCCTGAACCAACACCTTCCTATCCAGCGCCTTTTAAAGCTCCCGTACCAGCTCTGCGATGCACATCTCGCCAGAGTATGCTCCACCTGCCCAGCCAACCTGCAGTCTTCAGCCACCTAACTTATTAAAACCACCTCCAGCTTTTAACAACATCTTTTCCGCTTGCATATGCAACACCACCACCCACCATCTACACCGCTCCAGCGCAACACCAGCACCATCTGCTTTTGTCATACCGGTACCAGCTAACGACCCCACTTGTTCACCAACATCTTCCCCGCCTGCAAGACCACCCATCGCCTACGCCGCTCCAGCAACACCAGCACCATCCGCCTCTGCCATGTCCTTACCTGCTGACCCCTCAAACCACAAAGCTGACGAACCATCATCTACATCGCCACTCCACCCTCTTGTATTTCTTTTTCTAAACTTTAAAAATAACATATACTAATTTGGGTTTAAGGTCAGATTTATATAACATTTATGGTTAACTTTTAGCAGATGGATGCCAAAAGTTTGTTAATCTGGTGCTTAACTTTTAAGTCCGTGGGTCACGGACTCAATATGGAGGGGAGGTATGTTACGGTGATGCCATCTGCATTCCGTACGTTTTAGTTATGCCGCCGCTAGGCAGCGTTACTCCCTTCCGTCGCTTGTATCTTTTAAGTCGGGTCTTCACCTTCCGGAATCTGGGTTCCCAGATTCTCCGTGATTTTTTCTGAATTTCTTCTGCGATACTTGAAAATTCCGGAAATCTGGAAGTTCAAAAGCCCCTTTTTTCCGGATTATTTTGATGTACTTTCGGACCGGTTCATCTTCCAGATGCAATTTACAGAAGAAGTCAAAGAAAAATCTGGAAGCCCAGATTCCGGAAGTTCCGGGAGGTGAAGACCAGACTTTATACTGTCGCGGCCACTCTTTTGATTAGTTATTAACTCTTTGGTAAAGGTGACTCACGCGGTGTGAGTCACGTTTCTTCTACACTTCTCTTTCCGGCGCTGACCCGCTAACAGCTATTTCGTAAGTAATTTAAGATATCATAAGTGTTGTATATTTATATAATGTTCTCCTCTGTAAATGTTTTGCAAGTAAAGTAGAATAGCTGTAATGGTCCATCTCGGCTAGTAGGCCCGGGGCTTGACTGGATATGTGAACTCCAGCTTCGTTAGGATGTGTGAACCAGCTTGATTAGGGACTTCTGGATTGACTGCGGCTGAACTAGCATTCCCTTGTCCCTTATATCCGGTTTCCTGACTGGTCCTGGGGCTAGTGGGCACCTATGGTGTCAGAATGTCTTAGCCCACACCTCAGAAATCATAACTTCGCCTACCACACGGCCATCCTCACAACAATAGGGATAGCGAACATTTTTACGCGGTCAGGTTAAAACCGGGAGTCCACAAGAACCGTTTGTCTGTATGAAGAAGTCGAATAAGCATTTCTTTAGGCTAGGATTTATTATCCAACTACATGCCAATCAATTTCATGTATTTAAAGTTAAACTAAAACGGGAGTATTCTTCAACAAACATATGCATTACTTGAACATAATTCAGTGCCATGTGGTATGCCACTGGCACGTTTGGCACCATTCTTTACCTTATGTCTGGGATCCCATCGAAAGCTGGTCTTGTTTTCGTAGGTGCTGTCGTCTAAAGGAACCGAGGAAGGTTTTGAGTCGAGTGAAGGTCGCCGATAAAATACTCTAGTTGAATTCATCTGTGAATAACTTTGAACAACACGTCATGGTTTAGTTTACCACCCAGATGTCTTGCTACAGTGACAGCCCTGGCACTGCAGTTTATTGAGGAATCTTGTCTTTGTGGCAAGATACATTTCGACAGTGCTTTAGTCTTTTTCGAAAGTATTTAAAATTTTTGTGAAAACCTTTAAACTTTCTGCCACGAAATGGTGACTTGTCAACTCCACTACGAAGCAGACTAGACGTGGAAGATATAAGTACGGATACGTCACAGCTAATAACATAATTTCGAGAAAAATGTCACATCTGAAAAATAACTTTTGGAAAAACACTTAGATTTGTGTTCTGCCGGACATTTTTGGCAGTGTAAGGTTGTACACAAATTCCTGATCGATTCTCGTCGATGATGTTCAGGGTACCACACTACCAGATTTAGTCATGGCAATGACCTACGACAAATCGATTCTAAGAGCGGCTGCATGTAGTCTAAACCCTATTTTCCAAACTATACCGTAGCGGGGAAGGGTGTTTTTTTTTTACCACATCCAAATCCGTTTTTATGGACCCAAGATGCAGTGCCGGACATAGTAAAAATTGCCCGTGCGTCCGCCTGTCTCTCTGTGGTCAGGATTACTCCGAATGCCTTATGTTCGGCCTTATGGTGGGGCCATAAAGCGTTAATGGTGCTTATTAATAAATCTAAATCTATTTTGAAATTGAACTGAACTGAACAGATTGAATGAAATCTTGTACGGGGACGCTTCTGGTCAAGCTCCTAGATGGGCTTGGCACCTAACAATCGGGGGTGTACTGGGGGGGGGGGGAGGGGGGACGCCCTCCCAATGCTGTCGGCCAGTCGGTAAAAAATAGCCGAGTCGGCGCGAAGCACCTCGATTTCTAGTAAAAGCAGTCGATTTTTCTCTTAGAAATAGTCGTTTTTTCGTAAAAACAATAAAAAACAGTCGGTTTTTCGTAAAAATAGTCGATTTTTTCTTAAAATATAGTCGTTTTTTCTTAAAATCAGCCGATAATAATCGTTTTTATCCGCAAAAATAGTCGGTAAAAATTACCAGCCAGTCGGTAAATACCTTGTCCCCCCCCCAAACATTTTGGCTAGTAACGGCTCTGGTAGGAGTGGCTAAGAACTTTAGGGAGTTACCCATTCAAGTTGATTGGAAAGTTATTATCCGAGCAAAGGGCACGCTGAGTAGGGTAATGTGATCACTTCCTTGGGTGGATGGTTCGGCCATCTGGTCAAAGCCGGGAATTTGCGAATCGCCCGAGAAATCCGATCTGGTGGTCAGTACAAGTTTTAACATGCTGAGTCTGGGTAGGCTTCTAGTTTTTAGTACCCGGTGGAAAATTTGACCGGAAACTGATGTGTACCGGATTTTTGAGAACGGACCAAATTGAATCAGTGATTCAAGTCCCCGCTATCAGTTTTTTATTTTCCTTTTGCCCGGTAAAATGGATATTTACTGTATCAAGAGAATCAAACCCCAGTTTGCAATCCTACTGAAATGTTCATCTTGCTCTGTTTTAAACCTCCACTATATCGATCTTCTCTACCTAGGTACCTTATTCGGTGTGTGCGACCCAACTCCAGAGACCGATGATGCCCCCAAGGCACCCCATAACACGCCCAGCTTACTCCCAGACCCATGTAAGACCCTTTGGGTATTGGACTGGCAAATGGCCACGAAAGCCTGGCACGCGGTTAGTGCTTTTCGCTCAAGGTCCGTAACCATGAGCTCCGAGCGGGATATGAACAGTGCTGATGTTGAAGTGGCCTCTCCAGAAAGCTCCACCGAGTTTCGCGCTCAGTTAGCCCCCCGACAAAGATATGAATCCAGCTCTAGTGGGATATCGTGTCGGAAGCAATCAGTTAGTTCCGGGTCAAATAAAGCAGGACCTAGTGGTGCACCAAGGGTCCAAAAGCGGCCCGTGTTTATAAAATGGCGGGATCCGGAGTTAGGCGCTCCAGCAACGAATAACAATTATAACTCATCCAGCTCAAGCAGTGGGGAGAGGGGTGTTGTGAGGCCGTATCCTGGCAAATGCTACCTCAGATGCTCGCCGGAAAAGATTCCAAAAAAGAAACCGGCGCGGAACCGCGTTAAGGCGATAGACTGCGGTGTGCAGACGAGCAAAGAGCTCTTCAATCCTTTCGTCAGCGAGAATGAAACAATAGTTGAGGCTGTTATTGAAAAAACACCGACAGACGAGTATGTCGCTATGGATCCAGCGGGAAGCTTTGCTGTAATGGCCATTCCCCTCGCTCCGACGGCGTTTGCTGAAACAGAGTTTTCAGAAGAAGAAGAGACTAAATCAAACAGTGATGTTCTAAGAGGTGTACAGTGCTTAAGTTCCAATGCTTGAGAATTCATGCGATCTCAGTTGGAGCTAGGTTCGTTCTGCTTCATTTCAGATCCACACTTTCGAATTTGGACATTCTGATTTGGGGACAAAAAGTCATGCAATATCGAAAAAAAATTGGATCAAATCCAAACAGCAGACGATCTGACGATGTCGTGGTAAAGAGAGATTTGTGGAAACGTTGTTCCAACCAGTGATCGTTGGAACTGCCTCTAATAACCGTTATTTGGGCCTGAAGGAAGGAAAGAAAGTACCGTTAATTACGTGGGCCTATCATCCTTGGACAGTTTTGGGATTTCTGTGTAATAAAACGGTAGGATGTGTTCTAGTGTTTAGGCTTCAGCCGGCATCTCGCTAAATGAGATGAATCAGCAGCTGGGACGAGTTTAAAGGTACACACACAGTCCGGTTTTCGCAATGGGATGCGAATTTTACATATAACACCAGGATGCGCATTTTCAACAGATAACACTTGGGATGTTATCTACTGTGATCTGCAAACGTTATGCGTAACAAGCATTGCCAGGAAGAGCCGAAAAAACACTTGCTGATTTTTCCGACATCGTGGCGATAAACAAAAATGTCAGTAAATGTTTTTTCGGGGGCGTTTCGCCTCTTCTTGTATGCATGACGGTTTACTGCGTAACGTTTGAACAATATAACGGATAACATTATAATGTTATCTTTTGAAACCGCGCATCCTTGTGTTATATGTTATGAAACTTCTGACAGTGTAGTGGCGCGAATTTCACATGCGTTTTTTCGCATGTGAAACCTAATCGGACTGTGTGCACGTGACTTCACGTGACTGTGTATGCACGTGAATGCGTGTGCACGTGACTTTGTGGCCCCAGATCTGCAGTTTGAAATTTCGCGATTGTCCTTTCATTGTTTTTGGCTGGAAATAATAGTTGTGTTTTTGCAGATACCATGGTATCTGATATACGGTCTAAAGTCGTTTTTGCAGTTATCGTGGTATCTGATACAAAGGTCAACAGGCGTTTTTGCAGTTGTCGTGGTTGGCCAGTTACCGTGGTAACTGATATTCAGATATCACGGTCCGGCCGTGGTATCTGGTCGTGGTATCTGACAAGTCATCTCACTTTCATCAAATTTTGTCAAATTGGTGAGAAAGAAGTTCAGCACTTAGTGATGTAACTGAATATCAGTTTTTCTTTAGGGATGACTTCGAAAAGTGCAATTTCGGCATTAGTCGTTTTTGCAGTGGACCGGATATCAGATACCACGGTAACTGCAAAAACGACTAATTGTAGATACAGTTACCGTGGTAACAGATACCATGGTATCTGCAAAAACGCAACTAATGTGACCGTGTAAATCTATGCATGTAGATGTGTACAGGTAGTCAAGTTTCTTATAGTAGTAGCTTGTGAAAGGTCAGTGTTTCTGATATTCAATGCAGGAACTTAAAAGCCAGGACTTTAATCAAATTTTTGAGGCAGGTTACTTGCTCCCACGTGCTATGCATGTTATGAAAACGTTTCTAGTTGTTTTAATTCTCATGTTTTCGTTAATATTTCTCATTGTTTAAAAATATGTGTGTAGACTACCTTCGCATTAGGCAGGGAATACCTTCCTATAATAAGCCATTAAAATATGTGAAATAAGGTCTAAGGCGTTTTTCCGTGCTCCCACAAACAGGTTGTGGGTTGATTGTGGCTCGAAAAGAGCGTTTCCGCGGCCCTTTGTGCGGCCCACATGTGTGTTTCCGCGACCAACAAGATTTTCGTTGCTCGCTTTGTGGCTCAGATTCGACAAACTGCTGAGGTGATTGTTGATTTTGTGGCTCGATTTTGGCGGGAAATTCAAATTTAGCAGCAAAAATAACGTCAAAACAATAAAATTAAAACTTTCTCAAGTATGTGGACATAGAATTGAAGATCTTTTTTGCATGGAATGGTAAGGACGAAAGTCTGGAGTTCTATTCACTGAAATTTTTACATGATTTTTATTTATATATTCAGACATTCGAAATTACCGCCCAAAACTAGACAAAACGGCGTTTCCGCGAGTCTCAACTTGAGGCTCGACTGTGTGGCACACAATCGTGTTTCCGCGAAAAACAATCAGAAGTGTGTGGTCCACAAATGTGTCACGGAAAAACGCCTCTAGCAGCTTCGATCTACGAAGGCCGCTACTGGGATTCTTGGTCTGTAAATTTAGGGTCGACGATTGAATGGAACAGTAGGTGGCCTGAAATGAAAATATTGGTATATTAACACCATCGAGAGATTGAACTCTATCTGACGAAAACGGAATTTTTTTACGATCATCGGAGGGAGCATAACAAAATAATTTCAAATTGCGAAGTATAGGACTTACGACTTTGAGACTAAATTGTCGGCGTTTGGTGACTATTATGAGCCTGTTGACTGCTAGAAATGTTAATTCGACTCGTCCTTGTTCGTACAATCACATTTTTGGAGAGTTCTATTGGAAATGGGAGCTTATAGGCTTCAAAGTTTGTACAAAAAAAAAGTATCGCATCCTATAGGTCGGTTGTGACGCGTCGTGCAAAACCCAACCAATAGGAAGCAAGATTTGTTTTTGTAGTAAAAGTTTGAGGCCTTCAAGCTCTCATTTCTGATGAAACCATTCTGCACAAATATGATTATACAATCAAGAATGAGTCAGAACAACTTATCCAACGATTTGCAGGCTGAGAACAGTTACCAAACGCCGATAATACAGTCCCTAAGTCGAAAGTCCAATACCTCACAATGTTATGTTTTATTTTATGTTTTTGCGCCTTTTCGTTTTCGTCGAGGAGGGTACAATCTCTCTATTAAGACCGCCGGAAACCGCCTTGACTTTCGGCCATGACCAAAATCTGGCAGCTTTGTAAGTTATGCTGCCGACAGACGCCCAGGTTTTCCGCACTAGGTTTTCCGCACTTTCAACATAAATAAATTTCAGCTTTTCCGTACGTAGTTGATGATGGTTCCCAAAATCAAGGAAGGAATCCCATTCCCTGATCCTGTTGTACAGTTCGAACCATAACTGTACTGTGGAAATTACCCAAACACCTGAGAGCTCCCGTCATCTTAAAGCGCGGAGTTTTCGGAAGACCAAAAGGCGCGGAGTTTCTCCTTTCGAGGCGAACCCACGCTTAGGCCAACGTCCACAGCGGGCGAGGGGTTGCCCACTCTCGATTTTAGTGTACAGCAAGTTCCCGGTCGGTGCAGGTAGCGGTTGCCATGTGTTAGAACATCAAAATCAGCATTTTTAGAAGCGGGAATCGCCTGATTTATAGCCGACACCGCTGGTTTCGGTCGGTGCCGGTAAAGGGTGTACAGCAGGTGCCGAGGAGTGGGTAGCCCCTCGACAAGTGCTCGCTTTGGAGAAAGGTCTTTGTCAAAGCGAGCACTGATCAACTAACTAATCAGAAGCTCTAGGAATATTCACGAAATACGGCCACGTCGATTTGCAGATCAGTATCCATGGCTCCCAACAGAATCTCATTTGTACCAATGATCCTTGCATTTGCTCATAGTGAAAAATGTCCGTGTCTATGATTGTGTTGCGGTAATTGTTCGTGTGGCAAATTGAAAAGGAGCTCAGAAACCCAGTTTCATGACGTGGATATGTTTGTTGGATTTTTCGTCTGTCATGCCGTCGATCTTCTCTCTTAATCCTGTCCGAAGGATCCGATTTATTCTGCGTTCCAGTGGAGTGACAAGGAGTTTAGTACCTACGTAATATAACAAAAACTTGCTCTACATCTTGCCTTTATTTAAGAAACATTAGTTTTCGCGTATCACTGCCGACCTCCCCCGTCCCATGTCCATTTGGAATGAACGTACGAACGTACGAGCGTGTTCCGCCCTTCTAACAATAGTATATTAGTTACTATTTTCGTTCCCACCTCGTGAAAAGTTACTAAGCTGACCGTTTCAACCTTCTTGAAATAGTAACTAATGGTAACTATTTGCTTACCACGCTCAGGAACGTAGTTAGCGTGGTAACTACGATCTCTGTGACGTGAGTGGCCGGATCAGCCCGTGGCACGATATTTTGCCGAAAATAGAGAAATACGTTCCAGTCTTGACGCCAAAAACACAGGATCCGTGACGTCATGCGTAGTAACTAAGGAAAGTATGGTGGAACACGCTCTAGATACAGCCTGGTTTGTAATGCTCTTAATTAACTAGTTGTAACAAGTTTCAACCCAAAGAAAATCATGCCACTACGTGTAGGCCCAATTTAGGAAGTTAGGATTAGTGTTTGCAAAACATATTCACGTTACTATGACCGCCGTGATTCAGGCCCCAAGATCTGCGTGCCATAGCTCGCGATTCCAGTGTCATTTCACTGCAGTAATTTTCTCTCGGATATTCTTCTAAATTAGTACGTTTCTTCCAGTCTCGGCAGATGATCTATGAGTTATCCGGATGCCGCCAGGTTTGCGAAAAGTAGGGGAAAAGTAGGGTAGGACTAGCCAGCGTCAGGGTTTGCCAACGTGAAACCCTGAATGGGGTTGTAGAAGAAACACTCGGGCATCGCGACTGAGGCACGAAAGATCTTGAGTCATTGCTAACGGAGAGCGGTGTCTTTAGTTCTGCTAGCTCTCAGTTTTAGCAGATTAGGTGAATCCGAGTTCTGTTTCTCCGATGATCTGGAGTCTTTGAATTTAAGGTGTTTCGTCTTGGCAAATTGAGGGAGGAGTAAGCCAGTATTAAGAGTATTTTGTTACTGCTCGTTGCTTTTGTACACGCTTTAAGAGCTTGCTAGGTTACTTTTGTTGTCGAAGTTTCATTTTGTATTAGAGTTTTCTAATAAGATTTTCTATGGTTGCTCGTGAACTAAGCTCTCAGTATTTGTACTGCAAATATACGCTGTCGAGTATGGTACTTATTGTGCTTATCCAGTTATCCTTCGGAAAACGATTAGGCATTACCAGCCGGATTTTCTGCATTCTCATCATGAACATAAACAAATCTCAACTTTGGAACTGACGATGGTGTCGAAAATCCTGGCAGGAATCCGCGACGACGGGACCCTTATCGTGTGTCAGTAGGGGTAAGAGCAATGATGTAGGGGATGGTCAGACCACGAGGTCCATGAGAAGCAGCTTGCTGGTAATGAAGGTTGCGGATATGAGGGAGCAGCGCAGTCTTTACTTCACGCTATGACCTCCGGTCAACGCCGGTCGCTTTTTTCTTGTTATTGTTTTTGTTCCATGAAGAGTCTGCCATTCTGTGGTCAAGAACGAATCGACATCGGTCTATGAGTGAGTCCTAGCGGACGAACTGTATAATTTCGAGCTTGCCCCCGTTTATGCATTGCTTTGTACTTCAAATTTGACGTTTGAATAATGCCTGCGACTTTATCAAGGTGTTCAGGTCACTAAAAACACTAAATCGGAGGCTAAAAGACGGCTGCAAGGGAAAGATAGGCCATCGATGGCCGCAACCTACTTAAAGCACAACTCTCACTTGAAATGATCTTTTCACGATAAAATGGTTCAGAAAAATCGTTTTCCGGACATACATTAACTGCCCCGTCAAATTAGCGTTTTCGCATTTTCTGAGATGTCAACTCTGTACAGACTTCCCGCTCTCCGCATATTTGTAAACTAGCTGTGCGCGCCGTGGTTGAAAAGATCAGAAAATCCAAGCAAAAAAAAAATTCCGAAACACAAGGTAAGCCTATTAAAGCCGCGTTCGATTTACCCTCGTCTCGGTCCTGTCTCAGTCCTGTCAGCCAAATGCCGTTTTATTTAACTGCCTTGTCTGCTTAATGCCGTTTATTTGTCCTGTCAGCTGACAATTGTCAGCGTCCTGTCAGACAGGACTCCGTGAATGATGACATGATCTCGGAGCAAGTTTCGGTCCTGTCTCAGGTAGATTTCTCAACTGCGTTTTATTTCTGATGCTTGTCCGTTGAGTCACTCACCTGACAAGGCTAAATAAAACGGATTTAAACCGTGACAAGGCAGTAACAAGAAGACAAGACCGAGACAAGGAGGACTCAAATCCAACGCAGCTTAAGTCTTCCGAAATGAAAATCGAGTTCTTTGGAAGCTTTCGGCGAAGTCTGCGCTGCTTCATTGCCAAACTCGGCTCATCTAAAAAAGCGCCAAGAAGTCAGCTAGATACGAAACTAAACAATGGCGACGGGAGGGGATTCCTGAAGCTTATACTTTCATAGGGGAGCAGGGGATATTATCAAACGGTTAAGTACGACGGTCCTTTAAGGCGTTTTTCTGTCAAGGCCTGCCAGTTGACTATGTTAATTTTTTTACTCAGGTTGATAGTTCGGCCGGAACCGTCCAAGACCGGAAATTCTGAAAATTCAGACTTCTAAGCAAACAGACTAGGGGACTGGTTGGGATGAAACACGTGCTAAACCAGGGTATGGGCGCAAATTTGGTCCCGGTAAACCTGAATAAGGATGGATTGCCAAGAATTTCACAGCTCAGACTTTCTCTTACGCGGTATTCTTCAAATGTGTCTGGTATGGTATACTGGAGGTAATGAATAGGCTAAGGCAAAAATACACATATATGTATTACTTGAGGCGTTGATTGCTTACTCCACTTGAGGAGTCCCCGCGTTTTTATGGCACTTGCCTTCCGGCCAAGTGCCATATACCGATCACTTTTCTGTCGGTCGGTCGGTCTGTCTGTCTGTCGGTCGGTCCGCTGATCGCGAGTTAGGGTACTTCCAGATGTGCTAGGATGATGAAACTTGGCAGACATACCAGGGACCCGACCAAACTGACTTGGAAATAGTCACTTTCCCGATCCCACCATCGTGGGGGAGTGAGGGGGAATCCGGAATATTCAGGCATGTGTAAGTTTCGAACGGGTGATCGGATCTAAATGAAACTTGATATGTGGAAAGAACACATTCCTCGCATGTGCCATTTTATGTCCGAACCGGATCCGACAACTGTGGGGGGAATTGGAGGGGGGTACCGGAAATACCGTGACACGCTTAAAGTGAAGGGATCAGGATGAAACTTGGTGGGAAGAACAAGCACATATCCTTGATACATTTTTGACATAGCCGGATCGGATCCGGGCACTGTGGAGGGGGGCTGGATCCCGGATTTCCGGTTATCATGGGTTAAGGTACTTCCAGATGGGCTAGGATGATGAAAATTGTCAGGCTTACCAGGGACCCGACCAAACTGACTTGGAAATAGTCATTTCCCCGATTTGACCATCGTGGGGGAGTGAAGGGAGGGGGGAATCCGGAATATTGAGGCATGCATAACTTTCGAAGGGGCGATCGGATCTGAATGAAACTTGTTATGTGGAAAGAACACATGCCTCACATATCCCATTTGACGTCGGACCGGATCCGCCAACTGTGGGGGAGTTGGGGGGGGGGGTTACCGGAAATATCCTGACATGCTTAGAGTGGAGGGATCGGGATGAAACTTGGTGGGAAGAACAAACACATATTCTTGATGCATCTTTGACATAACCGGATCGGATCCGGGCACTGTGGGGGGATGGAGGCTTGGTCTCGGATTTCCGGTTATCACTGGTTAAGGTATTTCCAGATGTGCTAGGATGATGAAACTTGGCAGGCGTACCAGGGATCTGACCAAACTGACTTGGAAATAGTGACTTCCCCGATTTGACCAACAAAATCCATTTTGGAAGCATTCTCCGTGTTCTCGTTGTTTCCGTACGCGGAGTCCGCGTGGAGTGACTGCCTCTATTCTCGCCGTTCCATTCGGTTCCCCGAGGAGTCCTCGGGGAACGGCGAGAATACGCGTTTAGCTATTAAGTAAGAAGGTCAAATTCGACGTCCTTGCTGAACGAACATTAGGCGATTCTGGCGGTCTGGACAGCCTTGTTAATGTTTGTGCCGCTGTTTTTGCGACTTCGTTCCGCTAGTTTCAAAAAGCGACCCGAATTTTTCTGGAAAGTCAACCCACGCCGTGATTGGAAAGTGATGATCTTCGAAAGTTGTATAACAGGAACCCCTCTTTGCGAATTTTGGTTTTGCTCTTCTGAAAGCAAATTCGTAATTACGCCAGAATCACCCTTAAATTACATCCCAATATCTTTTGAAGGAAATCCCGCAACTTCTGGGCAAACAAACGTGCTGAATCAGGATCTGCAATTATCCCTCTGCTAGGATTTATCCTCTGGTCCGAATCTGTTCTAGACAGGAAATTTACGACCGAAGTTATTACCTGACAGAATTGACTAAAGAGTCGATATGTTCTAGGAGTAATGGAAATGTGGAAGCCTTTGATGTACAGGTAGGAAGCAAAATAGAACGATAAGTGATCATCATGAAGTCGGCTAGTCTTCTGTATTGTCTCTAATTGGTCTCCTGCCCAGGCGTTGCTCATTCAAATCCGTGTTTACAGTGTGGTTTACAGCGTCGAATTAACCGTCTCATTTGCCTTAGGCATCAGTGCCTTTTTGTCACTTCTGAGTTTTGAACTGTAAAAAAAATTTGATTCTGTTAAGGTCGGATTCGAATCCGGATACATTCCGGTATCAAATCCTCAACGTGGAATGGTCATTCCAGGATGGGACTCGTACCTAGCCCTTGATTCGGATTCAAATTCTTTCGTGATCGGCTTCGCTCATCTTTGGTAGCGCAGCTTAACTTTAGCATGTTTAGACCGGAAGTGCACGCAAGAGACCGGATTCATCTTTACTTCCGGGGGTTTGCGACGAATGAGGAATTGTTTGTGAACTTCCCCGTTTCTCCTTAGGGCCCCTGATCCATCTGCAGCGTCATCACTTCTAACGTAAACTCTATCTCCCGCCCCCCAACTTCAGGGAACGCTTCACAAATTACAAGAGAAGTGAAACTTCGGGCCCCTTTCAAACTTTTCGGTTTTAGACATTACTTATGCAAAACTGATCGAGCGGAAAAAACTTTTAATGAGTCTTCTGTGACGCAGGGATCTCATACCGTAGCAGGATGAAAGGGAGGAGGACCAGGATATGTGGCCATTAGGTGAGGCGGAGCCACCGGCCACCGAGGTAGATCTATCCTCTGGAACTTGTAATTTAAAATTCCAAACGCTGTCACCACGGTCCCGAGACACTACAGGTTATCTGCCTGACGTTTCTGAGAGCGTGTTCCACCCCTCTACCAATAGTAACTGTTAGTTACTATTTCCGTTCCAGCCTCACGAAAAGTTACAACGCTGACCGTTCCAACCTTCTCAAGATAGTAACTATTTGCTTACCACGCTCGGGAGCGTAGTAACTACGCATTTCTGTAACGTGATTGGTCCGATCAGCCCGCGGCCCGATATTTGACCGAAAAAAGCGTTCCAGCCTAGCGTAGTAACTACGGTGACTAGCGTAGTAACTACGCTAAGTAGGGTGGAACACGCTCTGAATAGCACATAAGTATGGCGATTAATTCAAATTCAAATAAAGCTGGTAGTATTGTCCTCACCCACTATGGGATATTTCTGCCTGACGTTACCGAATTTACGGTCAACGCAGCTCTCGTTTTCCGACCTACATCACACTTTTGAAGGAATACGGCGATCGGTCTTTTGCTCTCTTAAACGTGAGGACTTAAAACTGAAAAGAACGAAGTGAAAACAGTAGCACGTAATTTTCTAAAACTGTGTCTTCTCGAATCTATCGGTGTTCTCGTAAAATCGAACTATTTTTACAGGTTGAGGTGCCCTAGCTCTTAACATCATGCCCAAACTCCAGAGATTACTAAACCACAATGATTTTAGTTTGCGCGCAAACATCTTATTAAATTTTCAGAGTAAATTTTGGCAATATTGCCAAGTCAATGCAAGTCCACAGATTCAGGCGCCTGGAGTTCCTCCAATAAGAGATCAGCAAATGTAATGTGATGGCCAGGCTAGCTGGTTTCATGGCATGTGTCGATCACTCAATGTGATGCTGAGGCATAAGGGAGATTTTCACGAAAAAGCTGTTCAACTAAAGCGAGGATCCAGATCTAGGGGCATCAAAAACTAGCAGTGAAACGATGCAAGGGTTGTACATGGTTTCAGACAATTATTTAGAACCTGGTGTATTTCGCTCATTTACAATCATCGTTTTCCTTTACCACCTCCCTTCTTCGACATGCCTTTGGGTTTGCCGCCACGTCCTCCCGCATTCGGCTGGCCTTTAAATTTGCCGCCACCGCCTTTCGCACCCGCCTTGAACTTGCCACCTCCTGTTTTGCCTTTAAGCTCCGTGCCATTTCTCTTCACGTCTCTCTTTTTGCCGCCGAAACCAAACTTCGCATCTTTCCTTGTAGCTTTGTTCCTAAAACAAAAGAATAACTCTAAGGCATGAATGACGTGGAGGCTTCATACTCAGTACACCAAGTCCCAGTCAGACCAAAATAACACCAGGGACAGGGAGTAGCGCCAAGACCTATGCTTTCCATACTTTGCAAACGGGCCATACCCGTAGCGCCGCCCATTACGCTTGCGGCATTTAAAGCGACAGAAACTTGCGGATTTAGAAATCTCTAGTAAGGCAAAGGTGCGGTCTGCACACACCAAGGAAACAATGGAGCCTGTATAAGTTTGTTGGTATGTTCAGACTATAAAGTTATCGGAGCCAGCGCTGGTGAACGACGGAATGAGTTTCAGTAGGAACGTTCTATATCGCTACATTGGTGCTAGTACCGCTACTAGTCGAATGTGTGTCAATTTTGTCAAGTCTTGGCGCTACTCCCTAGTGCAATGTTATTTTGCTCTGGTCCCAGTTGATGTTGGTTACTGATCCACCTAGGCCCGGGAATTGTCAAGGTAGCTAGTACGAGCAGGGCATTGCAGGGTAGGTTTCCCGTAATACCCTAATCTCTCCTACTCCAGACCCCCTGCAGATACGTGGGATAGAAATAATAATAATAATAACGCTTGTTTATTCAGCCAAAAGGCCATACAAGTTTTAAACGTTTCACTTTACAAATAAACCAGTAGGCTACACCTCTATCAACCACTATGCTAAACTTTCACTCCTAAGACTAAATCCTCTAGTCACATATTTGCTTATATCTACGATACACTTGGGGTTCGTAGAATTCAGGGTACGGGGAAGCGATACCAACCCTCCCCCAAAAATGTTTACTCTCAAATGCGAAAGCGCTTGGCACTCTAAGAGGAAGTGGTTCAAATCTTCCTATATGCAGCGGAAAATTAATTTGAGTTGTGAACAACTTACTATGGTCCCTTGGTAATACCAGGGACCCATAAATTTACTTTACAGGGGGCCTGTCAATAAGAGATTTCTAATGCTATCTTGAGCGCACGGAAGATAGTTCGAGAAATACCCACGGTACAATCACGTTCAAGACCAGATAGACAAAATTTGGAATTGGCTGCTGGCGCCTTCAGGGAGGAGTCTCTTTGGCGCGCACGTCCAATGAGGCAAACAAGAATGCCGATCGACTCAAGCGGGGATTTTTGGAAACTGGATTTGGTTCGGTCATCATAGCAATATAGAAGCATAGGAAATGACAGGCAAGTAAAGGAAATGTATGGGTCCCTGGTAATACCAAATCTCTTTCCCTTCAATCCTGTACGTTCAGTAAATCTTTCACTTACCCCTGGAATTTATTTTTCTCCTTCTTCGCGTTTCTCCTCTTCACTTCTTCTTTTGTCTTTTCCAGAGCCGTTCCACGTTTCGGTCTGTCATCCTCGTCAAGGAAATCAAGGTTCTTCAGTTTGCCTTGCTTGTACTCCTTCAGCTTGTCCATCATTTCACGCTTCTTCTTACTTCTATCCAGCTGAACTTGGACTTGAACTTTTTTGCCGAATTTGCGGAGATCTCGAAGTTTGGCAACCTTCTGCGACCTTTCCTGGCCGAGCTGCTTTTCGAGAGCATGACGCTTAATCTACGAAAAGAAACACAGGGATTTACTTTAGGCGGTGATCTGTGAACGTTTAAAGCACCCATTACATCATTTTTTGTTCCTCAGCTGATTAATACTCTCCATTTAAGCACTCGGCTCATGAAAGTAGGTGGTTAACACAAAAATGCTCACTTAAGCACGAATAATTGCTACTTGAAGCAGCAGTCCTGTCCAGAATGAAATCACAGCACCAGCTTTAACTCCAACTAATTTTCAGAGAAGAATTTCATAAAATCAGACATTTAAGGAAGAATTTTTAACTGTTTTTCCACAAGTTCATTTTCCAGCTTGAGCCCGAAGAGGACCCTTGCCAAGAAGGGCCGAAATATAGCTTCTATAAAATGTAGCAGACTAATCCGTTTTACATCACCAAATATACTTAAAGTGGTTTTATGGTAACCTTTAAAGCAGAACTGAAGAGCTTTTGTTCCAGTTTCCCATAACGGGCATACGGTTGTTGCTTTCCAATGCGGAAGAAAAACTAAAATAGTCTCCTTCGCACTGACTCTCTGCAATGTCTCAAAACTGTAAAAGCAAACTACCTATCACGCGCAATCTTGAATAACATCGTCAACAATCGCTGTCTCTGAATGGTTTGTACAGTCCGTTCCTCCGGCTAAACCAATCACAAACGACGCGAGAGGTGGGGCTTAATTGGGAAAAATACTCTCCATGGGAAGCTGAGGTATGGAGCAAAAGTATGAAAACAACTGTGAAAAGAAAAAAAATCTAAAAAAGGGCGGACTGGTGATGGCGCTTGTCACCGAAAAGGAAAATAAAGAAATAGTGCTCGTTAAGTACTCCTTGAAAGCGTAAGAAGGTAGACACTGTTCCCGCGTAAGATCCAGTCTCATCCTCCAGACAACAGAAACGAGTCAGACGCATATTAGTGACACGCATATAGTGTGTGGTGGTAGCAGAAAAAAGTGACCCTACAGGGAGGGTGAAGAAGCCTTCAATAAATGGAAAGTTCTTCCCCCTCTCCGTATGAAAACGATTAAAGCCAAGAATTGGATAAAACTTTCCAAATAAAGGGAGCAGAACCCTGCTTGAGTTTACCAAGGGCTCGGTAGTCGGTGAGGCATTCTTGAGAACAAGGATCGGTCCCGAGTTCTTCAATGATAATCAGCGCTAGAGACGAACGGTCTGTCCTGAAAGCGTGAGCCTGCGGGGTGATAGCACCGGTCACCGAGAAATTAAGTGACAAAATACAGTAGTACCAAATTATCCTTCAGCCCAAGCTGACTTGTCCAATGAACTTGTTGACAAGTTCATTTTCCAGCCTGAGCGGCTTGAGCCTGAAGAGGACCCTTGCCAAGAAGGGCCAAAATATAGCTCCAATAAAATGTAGCTGACTTATCCGTTTTGCTTCGTCAAATATAGTACCAAATTTACATTGCAATTGTGAAGTGTTGCCAAACAAAATAAAGAAAGAAAAAGGAACTAATGAAAACACCAAACAAAACAAAATAACAAACATATTTATATTCTTCAAACTGTGCAGGTTTCTAGTTTTACTTTACGCGCTACCAGCTCTGCTAGCTCAAACGTTCTCCAAAGACATCCCCAAAGCTGACTGGGAAGATAACAAGACCAAAGGATTCGACGGGATCCTAAAAATTCAATATTTGATCCAAACAATTTGGTTTTGTCTTCGCCCGATCCAGTCTTTGCCAGACTCATTGAGCATTTTTACTCTTAAAACTTAGAAACAGACGAAAGCCAAATAGCTAATCAACTAAGAAAACCAAGTTCAGATATGGACTCAGCATGTGTGTTTACCCCTATAAGCAGATCGAAACGATCCTGCCTTACTTCTGCCAATTTCCCGGTCTCGGCGAAATTCCGGAACTACTTGTCCGGTGAAAAAAGAAAGCTCAAAAACGGATTCAGCATATCTCCTAACCCCTATATCCAACATCTAATCAACTTCAAATAAAAATTTAACTTATAATAAATTTTCCAGTTTCAGCCGGATTCCACCTGAACTATATGTCCAGCTAAAAAATGATTGTCATATACGGATTCAGCATGTCTTCTTACCCCTAAATCGGATATCTAATCAACTACAAATACAACTTTTGCTTTTTTTAAAAATTCCGGTTTGGGCCGGATTCCGGTCGAAGTACTTGTCCGGGTAGAAAATGATTTTCACATAAGTGTTCAGCATGCCTTCTTACCCCTAAATCGAACATCTACTCAACTTCAAATAAAACTTTTATTTTTAACAAACTTTCCGGTTTTGGCCGGATTCCGGTCGAACTACTTGTCCGAAGAGAAAATGGTTTTCATAATCGTGTTCAGCATGTCTTCTTACCCCTTGATCGACTATCTCATTAGCTGTTTAAAAATATTTTGCGTGTCCCCTAATTTGAACCCCCACCCCTAAATGTAGGGCTACAAAGCCCGTCTACGAACTCGACCATTCCCTTGACCCAAAGGATCCTATACCAAGTTTCATCAAAATATCTCATTCCCTTCCGAGAGTTATCGTGCTCACAGACGGACAGACAGACAGACGGACAACTTTTGCGATGTCATTGATATCCCTCCACTTACGTTTTGGGATCCCAAAAAGACTTTGCTGGCAGATATCCGCCGTCAAGTTCGAACCCAACCAACCGAATATGTTTCCCGCCAATAACAGTCCCAGCCAGTCAAGCCCTTAATAAATGGAAAGTCTTCCCCCTCTCATATGAAAATGATTAAAGCCAAGAACTGGAGAAAACTTTCCAAATAAAGGGAACAGACTGAAAGGGACAGGCACGGAAAAACGGGTCAAACACCGAACCTCTCCAAAAGTTACTAGATAAGCAAAAAATCAAGGGATAATCTTGATCTAAGTTCTTGTTAATTGGTCACAAGTGCAATAAAAGTTAGCCGAATTACAGATCAAGAAAGTTTCGGTTTCTTTTTTGTTAGCCTATATTAGATGAATGTGAAAAAGCGCGAGCAAATTTAATTACGTGCGCGACCACCGGTTCAGAAGATTTTTCACGGCAAGCTGAAACCCGGCTTAAACCTTACCGCCTAAACCGGGTGACCCTGACTTCACCATCTGTAGAGTAGAGTTCTATCTTATACTCCAACAGTGACATTTTATGTAAAGATGGGAAATAACATATTCATCCATCCATTCAGAGTTGTATTCATAAACGGTAGCTCTCAGAGGGCATGCGGTGAATTTGACCTTTACGTCAAACGTAATCTGGAGAGTGATCGGACTCCATTCTTTTCCTATCTGGAAATTATCTTGTTTTAAAGAACAAGACCAAAGGTTTCGATGGGATCCCAAAAATCTAATATTTGACCCAGACAACTACGTCTTCTCTACGCCAGATCCAGTCTTCGCCAGGCTAATCATCTGAGAAAATTAAGTTCAGATATACCTGTATAAGCCATATTTATTTTGACGATACTGATCGAAACTACTTCTGCCGAATTTCCGTTTTCGGCCGAATTCCGAGCGAACTACTTGTCCAGCCAAAAAAATACAGTTCAGAAACGAATTCAGCGCATCTCCTTATCCCTATAAAGAAAGTCTAATCAACTCCAAATAAAACTTTAACTTATAAAAAAAATCCGGTTTCAACCGGATTCCGGACGAACTATATGTCCGGGTAAAAAATGATTGTCATATACAGATTCAGCGTATCTTCTTACCCTTAAATCTATCATCTAATCAACTTCAAATACAAATTTTACTTTTAACAAATTTTCCGGTTTCGGACGGATTCCGGGCGAACTACTTGTCCGGCGAGAAAATGGTTTTCACCATCGCGTTCAGCATGTCTTCTTACCCCTAAATCGAACATCTAATCAACTTCAAATAAAAGTTTTACTTTTAACAAACTTTCCGGTTTTGGGCCGGATTCCGGGCTAACTACTTGTCCGGTCAAAAAATGGTTTTCACCATCGTGTTCAGCATGTCTTCTTACCCCTAAATCGAACATCTAATCAACTTCAAATAAAACTTTTACTTTTCACGAACTTTCCGGTTTTGGCCGGATTCCGGGCGAACTATTGGTCCGGCGAGAAAATGGTTTTCACCATCGTGTTCAGCATGTCTTCTTACCCCATAATCGACTATCACATTAGCTGTTTCAAAATATTTTGTTTGCCCCTTAATTTGAAACCCCTCCCCCTCCCTTAAATATAGAGCTACAGAGCCCATCTTCGAACTTGACTTGTACTTTGACCCAAAGGATCCTCCCACCAAGTTTCATCAAAATATCTCAATCCCTTCGAGAGTTATCGTGCGTACAGACGGACAGACGGACGGACGGACGGACGGACGGACAACTTTTGCGATGTCATAGGTATCCGTCACTAACGTTTTGGGATCCCAAAAAGGATATTAAGGTAGCATTCCAGCGACTTATTATTAGTTACGATCGTTACTATTCTTGTTATTATTGCCGTTCCAGAGCCCGCTGTGATAAGTAAATTGGCTCCTCCCACATATTGTTTTCGTTCCAGAGAGCGTGATAACTACCACAATACGGCGCTCGCCCCTCCTCTTTGTCATCGTAACTTGTAATAATATCACTGGAACGCTACCTAAAGCTATGCGGTCTTCTTACTTTCGTCATCGTGAATTTGTTCTTTTCTTCTTCCTTTGCAAAGAAACTTCAAATTATTAGTATGCATTCACTGCCATTTATTACGGAAAAATCGTCTGTTCTCCCCAGAAAACTGTCCGAAACGTGTCTGTCGCCCTCCCATTGGCTTAATCGTCTGTATAAGGCTTAAGCACTTTTTTTTTCGTATGTGTTTGTCTCCTTACAATCATATTTCTTTATTTCCTTTTGTACTCCACTATTTCGTCTTGTATGATTTGTGGGTTAACAGTTAAACTATTATTATATTATTATAATCACACTAAAACATATTTATAAATTCAATCAATTTGGTCACAGACAAAATCAAATAAGTTCAACAACAATAACAACTAGTCTCCGCTATCTTTAGTGTACTGTAGGGCTGGGGGTCAATTTAGGAACTTATCGAGGCTTTTTGTGTTGCGGTCCGATTCGGAGTGAAAAGATTTCGGGGTGGATGAGACCTAATCCGGGAACAGATAGGGTTTTGGAAACCTGGCCTAAAAGCCTTATACCAACATGTCTGCACCTGTGATTTATCTACGAGCGAACTGCCTTCTAGTACGTGGGCGAAATAACTTGGAAAATAGGTTTCAATGCCCTCTAAAAAACAAGACCAAAGGTTCCGATGGGATCCCAAAACTTCGATATTTGATCCAGACAATTAGGTTTTGTCTTCGTCAGATCCGGTCTTCGCCAGACTCCATGAACATTTATACTCTTAAAATTTAGAAACAGATTAAGGCCAACAGCTAATCATTAAGAAAGCCAAGTTCTGATATGGATTCAGCTTGTGTGGATAAGTCGATTGAAACGATCCTGGCTGACTTCTGCGAATTTTCCGGTTTCTGGCGGAATTCCAGAACTACTTGTCCGACGAAAAACTAAAGCTCAAAAACGAATTCAGCGTATCTAGTTACCCCTATTTCCAACATCTAATCAACTTCAAATAAAAATTCAACCGGATTCAGAACGAACTATATGCTATAGGCAAAAAAATTATTGTCATATACGGATTCAGCATCTCGTCTTACCCCTAAATCGGACATCTAATCAACTTCAAATAAAATTTTTTATTTTAACAAACTTTCCGATTTTGGCCGGATTCCGGGCGAACTACTTGTCTGGCGAAAAAACGGTTTTGATATTCGTGTTCAGCATGCCTTCTTACCCCTATATCGAACGTCTAATCAACTTCAAATAAGACTTCCACTTTTAACAAACTTTCCGGTTTTGGCCGGATTCCGGGCGAACTACTTGTCCGGCAAGAAAATGGTTTTCATATTCGTGTTCAGCATGCCTTCTTACCCCTAAATCAAACATTCAAACAAAACTTTTACTTTTAACAAACTTTCCGGTTTTGGCCGGATTCCGGACGAACTACTAGTCCGGCGAGAAAATGGTTTTCATATTCGTGTTCTGCGTGTCTTCTTACCCCATAATCGACTATCATATTAGCTGTTTAAAAATATTTTGCTTGCCCCTTAATTTGAACACCCTCCCCCACCCCTAAATGTAGGGCTACAGGGCCCATCTACGAACTCGACCTTACTCTTGACCCAAAGAATGCTCACACCAAGTTTCATCAAAATATCTCATTCCCTTCGAGAGTTATCGTGCTCACAGACGGACAGACGGACGGACGGACAGACGGACGGACGGACAGACGGACGGACGGACAACTTTTGCGATGTCATAGGTATCCCTCCACTTACGTTTTGGGATCCCAAAAATAGAGAACGAGGGCCATTTTCAGGGAGAATGCGGACAGCTTTCGGATCCTGACATAAATATTCTTAATGGGTATGACCTTTCAGTTCCCCAAAATCCTTGAAAAAAAACATAAAGTTAACTGCTTCAGCTAAAATAACGTGTAAGTGATATATTGGGTGCTGCAGATGATGATGATTTTATTTTTAAGCCGTCAAAATAAAACAAGGCACGGAATCGGAGTAAATAGAATTAATTTACAAAATACTCATAAGAACAAATATACTCATAAGAAACAAAATGATTTTCCAGTCGTGATCGGCATTTACGCTATTTGTCGGATAACTGTGTCGGATCACTACGGATAATTTTAGCTCAGAAAATCCTTCAAGACTCTAACTGCAGTTTCTAGCTGCTGGCTATTTGAGTAAATGAACTGACTGGCTGATCAACACAAAAATACATAGCCTTTTGAAAGCGGGGGCGGTCTTTCTGACCCCGCACGAACAGTGTTGCGGAGCAACATTCAGTTTTGCCCGGGTTTTTGGGATCCCAAAACGTAAGTGGAGGGATACCTATGACATCGCAAAAGTTGTCCGTCTGTCCGTCTGTCTGTCTGTCTGTGAGCACGATAACTCTCGAAGGGAATGAGATATTTTGATGAAACTTGGTGTGAGCATTCTTTGGGTCAAGAGTAAGGTCGAGTTCGTAGATGGGCCCTGTAGCCCTACATTTAGGGGTGGGGGAGGGTGTTCAAATTAAGGGGCAAGCAAAATATTTTTAAACAGCTAATATGATAGTCGATTATGGGGTAAGAAGACACGCAGAACACGAATATGAAAACCATTTTCTCGCCGGACAAGTAGTTCGTCCGGAATCCGGCCAAAACCGGAAAGTTTGTTAAAAGTAAAAGTTTTGTTTGAAGTTGATTAGATGTTTGATTTAGGGGTAAGAAGGCATGCTGAACACGAATATGAAAACCATTTTCTTGCCGGACAAGTAGTTCGCCCGGAATCCGGCCAAAACCGGAAAGTTTGTTAAAAGTGGAAGTCTTATTTGAAGTTGATTAGACGTTCGATATAGGGGTAAGAAGGCATGCTGAACACGAATATCAAAACCGTTTTTTCGCCAGACAAGTAGTTCGCCCGGAATCCGGCCAAAATCGGAAAGTTTGTTAAAATAAAAAATTTTATTTGAAGTTGATTAGATGTCCGATTTAGGGGTAAGACGAGATGCTGAATCCGTATATGACAATAATTTTTTTGCCTATAGCATATAGTTCGTTCTGAATCCGGTTGAATTTTTATTTGAAGTTGATTAGATGTTGGAAATAGGGGTAACTAGATACGCTGAATTCGTTTTTGAGCTTTAGTTTTTCGTCGGACAAGTAGTTCTGGAATTCCGCCAGAAACCGGAAAATTCGCAGAAGTAAGCCAGGATCGTTTCTGGACCAGGATCGTATATGACAATAATTTTTTTGCCTATAGCATATAGTTCGTTCTGAATCCGGTTGAATTTTTATTTGAAGTTGATTAGATGTTGGAAATAGGGGTAACTAGATACGCTGAATTCGTTTTTGAGCTTTAGTTTTTCGTCGGACAAGTAGTTCTGGAATTCCGCCAGAAACCGGAAAATTCGCAGAAGTAAGCCAGGATCGTTTCAATCGACTTTTAGGGGTAAACACACAAGCTGAATCTTGGTTTTCTTAATGATTAGTTGTTTGGCCTTAATCTGTTTCTAAATTTTAAGAGTATAAATGTTCATGGAGTCTGGCGAAGACCGGATCTGACGAAGACAAAACCTAATTGTCTGGATCAGATATCGAAGTTTTGGGATCCCATCGGAACCTTCGGTCTTGTTTCCCTTGTTCGCCGAAGTTTGCTCAGTGCTAGAAGATGGTTAGGGTCTAACCTCTGTGGTTTCCAGGGAAGTTCGGACCTCAGGCCGGGCGATTTGATTGTTTTGCGGGAGGGGTCGCCTAGTTTAATTGATTATTGTTTAGTAGGGCTGTCTCTATGGCCGTCGTGTGTTGATTTCAAGGTTTTGGGGGTGGTTGGGTCTGATCACGTCCCAATTGCATTGGTAGTAAATATAGGGAGTAGTTATAGTAGTCATTCAAGTAAACAGCGCCTGGCGGACGTTACGAGTTTTAAGAAGAAAGGAGGTGGGATAACGACACCGCTATATGTTGAGTGTGATATCGCTCTAGGATTGCAACTTAAGATATCTGAAGGGGAATTACGGCTTGATCGTTGTATGAATTTGGTGAAGGAGTTTCAGGTGGAGGAAGCAATAGACGAGATATCTGATTTTGTTTATGAAGCAGTAAGTTCTTTAACAGTTGAAGAAAGACTAAAAAGTAGGCGCGTTAAGACTAGTCATAGAAAGTATGAGTTTTTATGGCACTTGCAGCTTCGCTCAAGTGCCATATACCGATCACTTTTCCGTCGGTCGGTCGGTCTGTCTGTCGGTCGGTCGGTCTGTCGGTCCGCTGATTGCGAGTTAGGGTACTTGCAGATGTGATAGGACGATGAAACTTGGCACGAAAATCAGGGACCCGACCAAACTAACCTGGAAATAATCAGTTTCCCGATCCGACCATCTGGGGGGGAGTGGTGGGCCGGGGAATTCTGAAAATTAAGTAGTTTTTGTCACACTTTTTCGAGTTGGGGTACTTCCAGATGTGCTAGGACGATGAAACTTGGCAGGAGCATCAGGGACCCGACCGGACTAACCTGGAAATAATCAGTTTCCCAATCCGACCACCTGGGGGGGGGAGTGGAGGGCTGGGGAATCTGGAAAACTGGAGTAGTGTGTAACTTTCGAACGGGTGATCGGATTGGAATGAAACTTTATAACTGAATAAATGGCACACCTCTGATGTCCCATTTGAAGTCCGGACCGGATTCGACAGTTATGGGGGAGTTGGGGGGGGGAGACCGGAAATCTCGAGAAACGGTTAGAATGGAAGGATCGGAGTGAAACTTGCTGGGAAGAACAGGCATCTGCTCCAGATAAATCGTTTATATATTTGGACTGGATCCGGACACTGGGTGGGGGGGGGGGATTTTCCCGGAATTCCGGTAATGGCGGTTTTGGGGATTTTCACGACGAAACTGGGGAGGCGAATCAGGGACCCGATCAAACTGACTTATAAATACAAATTCACATGATCCGATAGTCGTGGGGACGTGGGGATTTTAACCGAAAAGTGAAAAAAAAATACTGTTCACCAAACTGTATATATCAATGATCCCTAAGGGCCTGTGATCGTTTTGTCTCAATAGTTTTTCTTACAGATGAATTTCTAGCGCCTAAAGTTCGTATCATTACAGCCAAGTTCTAAAACAGAATACTTTTTCTCTAGCTCCCTTAAGTGCGCATCTGAACCGCAAAGGTAACCTTAAAAGTACTTTTGATCAAACACTACATCTCAACCCATGCAAGTGCCATATGAGCTTACAGCTCTTGTTTGATGGTGAGTGTAAAGAAAAGAAAAAAAGTGTGGTTGAAGCGTTGAGAATAGTAAAAAATAGCCAGGGTAATAATATTGATAGAGATGTTGAATTGTATAGGAGGGTTAGAAAGGAATATAAAGGTTTACTGAAAGAGAAGAAAAGATCGAAAGAGAGAGAATCGAGAGAAATTATTATTAGGGCATTTACATGTAAGGATAGTAGGAATTTTTGGAAAAATGTTCGCCGATCTGTGAACGGAGTACCCAGAAATACCGCACCAGAGGCTGATTTGTGGCCTGATTTTTTTGAGAAAAAGGAGGAGAAAGAGAAAGAAGAAATTTTTTCTACAAATTTTAAAGAAGAGATGCGAAACCAGGCTTGCTACCCACTAATGGAAGCAGACTACGGTCTATTAAACCCGGTTACAAACATGGAAGTCTGGGATGTATTACGGAAAATGAGGGGGAGATCGGCCCCCGGAAAGGATGGTATACCGGCAATTGTGTGGCGATGGGGTAGTGCTAGACCTAAGAATGAAAGTGTGGTTGAATGATAATGAGAAAATGTCTTCGCTACAGGCCGGATTCAGGGAGGGATACAGTACGCTAGACCAGATATTTATTTTGAATGTTTTGATACGTAAATATACTAAAAGGAAAGGGGGGAGGTTGTACGTAGCTTTCCTTGATTTAAAGGGGGCTTTCGATTATGTTAAAAGGGAATTATTAATGAAAACTTTAATCGAAATTGGATTCCCACGTCCTTTCGTGGTCATTTTAATGGAAATTTATAATGTAGTTAAACTGGTGGTTCGGGTTGCAGGGAAATGTTCTAGGGAGTTTTTATCAAAAATTGGATTAAAGCAAGGATGTAGTCTTTCTCCAAAGTTATTTTCTTTGTACATAAATGATTGGCAAGAGTATATGAATGTGAGAATGGCACCCATGTTATCCGTTGATATAGTTAAGTTGTGTTTATTATTGTTCGCAGACGACGTGGCACTTCTCGCTGATTCAAAAGAAGATTTGCAGGTTTTGATGGATATTACGGCTGAATTTTTGAAAAAGAAAGAGTTGACATTAAATGTTAGTAAAACGACAGTAATGTGTTTTAGGAAAGGGGGAAAATTAGATAATATTAAAATAAAGTTTGAAGGAGAAGAAATTGATATAAAGAAGATTTTATTTATTTGGGATTTAATTTGTCGTCAAAGGGGAAATACGGGAAACATGTTGATTCTAGTTTAGCGAAGGGGAAGAGGTGCCTGAATATGTTGTTGAAAAGCGAGTTGAGAGAGATAAATAATTTAAGAATGCATAAACAGGTGTTTTCGTCTAAGTTAGTTCCAGTAATGCATTACGCCGCGGAAATTTGGGGGTATAGTCCGGGTATTAAGCTAGAACAAGTGCAATTAGGCTATTTCAAAAGAGTTCTAGGCCTTAGTAGTAAGATCAACACATTAGTGATAAGAGGAGATTTAGGTTTATTTTCATTAAGGAGTAGGCGTCTTGTTAGTATGATACGGTTTTGGGAAAAAATAATAGCGATGCCGAGAGTAAGACCGCTAAAGGCTGCATATTTGGAATCCCTTCAGGATGGTGCAAAGGAATCGTGGTCAAAACAGGTAAAACATATTTTGGATAGTAGCGGTTTGTCTCATTTTTGGTGTGAAGGAAAAGGACCTAGAGCAGGAAATGGTGGGAGTATTGCTAAGGAGGTGGAGGTTAGGTTACACGACCAGGAAATACAATTGTGGCAGTGTGCGGTGGCTGATTCTGGTTCATTGTGGTTGTACGCGAGGGCCAAAGAGACATGGGGAGAGGAAATTTATTTTAAGGTGGGGATTCCAGCAGATCATTTGAGGTTGTTAATGAGTTTACGGGGTGATTGTCTACCATTAGGAATGCGTAGAAGATATTTGGGTAAGGTAAGAGTGTTGTCTGGTCCTTATTTTTGCCCAATGTGCGGGCAACTGGATGAACATATTTTTCACTTAATGTGCGTATGCCCTGAGCTTTCAGATCTTCGTGGGGAAATTTTTGGTGTTAGTTATTGGGGGGAGGATTGGTTGGTAAAAGTAATGGGAAGTAAATTATTTGGTGATATTGAAAAGTTGGGAAGATTCCTTTCGGTTTCCATGAACCACAGAGAAAGGTTCCTGTAAAGGAATATGTAAAATAGTTATCACTTATTTGGTTTTTGTTCTTTATTTTTGTTTTGTATTTTTTTGTGTGTCATTTTTTTCCCATGGCCTCTGTGCTTTTAGTGAAATAAATCTTATTACATTCTCGAAGGCTTCATAAAAGTATTGTCTAGGGCCAAAAAGGTTTTCTCTTATCCCCGACCAAGTGACTACCGTGTGCTAAGCGGAGCAGACTTCTACAGTCCATGTCAGCAAGGACAAAAAGCACCAGAACCTCTGTCTCCACGTCTCTGTAATACGACCATGCGGAGTCGAACAGATTCCAGATGCCCTGCCCGATGCAAACGTTAGGAGCTACGCAGAACATCACACTTCGGTACCCCTACAAAGAGCTATATCGCAGTAAAACCCCGGAGAAGAAATTTCGAGAGTAAAAGCCGATTGGTTGTCTACTATTGTGTACCTCTAGCTATGCTCAGTTCTGTCGGGGTATCCGTAGTCGCTGCATGGGACCAAAGACAGATATTCTATTCGCTTATTTGTTCTTGATGTCAGAGAGGACCAAGGTATTACAACCATTCTTTCGTTTCTTCAAACCGGGTTTCTGCTTTAAAGTGGAGAGCTCCGTTCTACCAGGGAAGCAGGTAGGCGCCAGATTCAAGTTGAAGGTGAACCAAAGTCCACTGCCATAAACGTGCGACGGTGTTTTGACGACTGTATTCGGGATTATCACACAGAAAGAAGGTTTTCTAGGTTTGTCCCGAGTTTCTTTTGTTAATATATAATTTTTTAAGTTTTTTATTGTGACTCACGATGGCCTTCAAGGCTTCAGCATAACTAAACTTACTTATTTACACTAACTTTCTTGCGATTTCAAAATTCATCTGGGAAAGATTTCCCACAATCTTTGACTTCTTAGGCCAACGGAGAAGATCAAAGACGTTTTTTGATCGATAATCGGTTTTGCCAAAATGAGCTTCTCAGCACCTCATCCTATTCCCTTGTCATCATTGATTCCCTGGCTCTAAGGCCTTCCACTAGCACGAGTTCTGGGGAGGCTTCGATCATATTATAATTCCCCGAGACGATCAAAGATGCCTTTGTTCTACCTCTTGCAACAGATTAATGACATTAAACTTCATCCTCACCACTTGCATCTACGACCTGCCCAAATTAGCAGATATTTAATCATATTAATATATGGACCCTTTAGTGGCACAATACCAAGTACTGGAATGAAATTACCCTGGAGGGTGACGAACATCACTATTGCAGTAAATTAACGACATTAAAATTCATCTTCACTACGTTGCATCTGCAACCTGAAGAAATTGGCAGATTTTTAATCAAATCGATTAAATGGGCACTCATCTGGCATTTTCTTGAAACGGAAATGGCAGTACAGTAATAAAGTGCCAGACATGCCAGTGGCACAGACAAATGGCACTTAGACTTAGTTAATAATACAATTTTTATAGATAGATAATAAAATACTAGCCTAAGACAAAGTGACCCTAGAGGGTGAACAACACTGGTCTTGCAAAAAATTAATGATATTAAAGTTTAACTGAAAAGCAAATTTATTTTTGTATCATTTAACTGACTACACTGTATTATTTTGATTGTGTTAAGGGATTTTTTTTATTTCCATTATATGCTCTAGTATGATGTTCAGAACACCTACGGCCGTCCTCACAACGCAAAATTCTACTATGTCGCAGAAAAACTGAATCTCAATACAAACGCGGCTTTTCAGTGGTCAGTGATCAGCTCAAGGAAGGGGGCTCACTGCATGAAAACTTATTTTTCGTAAATCGTTTTCGTCAACCATACAACACAGACACAAGCAGATATAGGTATTTCAAATCACAAGGAAATTCCACTATTTCAAAATCGATTCTTTTTGAATAGCTAAAGAACGAAGTAACGCATTTTCATCGGGTCTTCAAACCTCTTTAAGTGAAGAAGTCATGGGTACCTAGATTGTGCTATTACATTCCTTTTCAGTTAATCTTTAAACTTCGTCATAAATAATACAACTTTTGCAAATTAATGTTCTTTTTTTTTTTTTATGAAAGTTTGAAGGCTTCAAAGTGTGTAAGCAAAGATGAAGTCGCGTCCTATTGGTCAGCTATGACGCGTTCCTTGAAATGCGCGTCACAACCGACCAATAGGACGCGAGCCTTTGTTGACTTTCGTCTTTGTTGACAAACTTTGAAGCCTTCAAACTCTCATAAAAAAGAACATTAATTTGCAAAAGTTGTATTATTCCAACAAGAAGAAGCCAGATAACAATTACAACAACTCTCTGACTCACAGCAGCTATACAAGGCCGGTAATTTAGTCTCAATGTTGAAAGTCCTATATCTCGTATTGTTAATTTTCTTTGTTATGATCCCGCCGATGACGGTGTAGAAATATCCGTTTTCTTCGGGTAGGGTGAAATCTCTCTATAATACGCTCCTGACTAAATCCAGGCCAACAGGCAAGAAGGCTGCGTGTTTTATGAAACTAAGTTCTCCTGAAGGCGGCCGTCAGGAGAACATTTTTGCCACGTTGGGTGTTAACCATCCGCTCATCCAGGTAGTGACAGCGCGCTGAGTTTTGAGTTGCTTGATTTTTTGTTGTTGTTGTTTTGTAATTTACATTCCTTTTCTTTTTTCTTAAGTTACTCCGCTTCTTTTCTTGTATAGTTGGTCACAAATAAATTATTATTATTATTAAAGGATAAGCAGTACACGTAAAACGTACATCCGCTCTTCTTCCCCCATGGCCCAATCTATTCCTACCCCCAAAGCTTTTAACTGATTAACAAGCTTTTAGCGGGGCTGAGAACGAGGGGTTGCCCACTCTAAATTATGGTGTACATCAAGCACCCGGTGCCAGCACCGGTTGCCACAACTTAAAATAATGAATTAGCAAATTTAGAAGTGCTGAAAGACGAATCTCCTAATTTATGCTGCCGGGAAAGGGTGTACACCAAGTGAGGATTCCATTTTTCAACGAGGGTTCGTAGCACTATTGATGATGTTTCCGTGGGTAAAGTGTACTGGCTGCGTAGCAGAATTCTAACGAAATTTATATTGGGGCATGTTCCGGTGGAGATGACGCTTAATGTTGAAATTCTTGCGCCTTATCAAGACAAACTAAAGCAACTGCAATGAATGAATTTAAAAGAGTAAAAATAAATTCGATTGTTTTAAAGGGTGATTCTACTTATTTTCGTTATTTTTTTCTGTATTTGCCACGGCTTTTGCTCTTAGAGCAAATAAAATACTATTATCTTGTCTTATAATAATAATAATATTTTTATTTTTCACTCATCAAAAAGCACAAGGCACAGACGGAGTAGGAATGAAGAAAGAAAAGAAGAAGAGGAAAATGGACAAACATAGGTGTTGTGTTTATTACTTGTTTGGAAAAAAAGGATTATCATTTTCCTGGGATAAAATTATAGGACCGCCATTTCGGAATTTCATACCAGAGGCCTCTTGCCGGTCTGGTTTCAGATATTGCGGGGATATGTCCGACGTCAGAAGAATCTTATCCTCTAGTAATCCAAATTTCAATCATATACAGCCTACATAGTTTTATTTTATTACTATTGTCGTAATGTAAGACTTTGGTTTCATTGTAGTGTTAGAAATTCTGCAATATATAAATTATTATTACACATTATTGAACGTATGTTGTATATTATAACCGTTACGATAAACTTAAACTGTAATTATATGTTGTATATTTATTACTTTCTGTAACGGTTATAAATTAGGCCACCGCAGTAAGGGTTTCCTAGACTGGAAGGACAGCCTTAACGCGGAAGTTGAAGTTTTAGGTTTTGTTTTGTTTTTTTGGTAGTGTCGGACTTGGCTTTCTTCCGGAATTAGCTGCTATTAAAAGAAATATTCCGTTTTTGTTATTGAATTTCTGATGAGTTTTTAAAGGAAGAGGATTTAAGGAAATTTGAGGTAATATGGAAAATAAGTTTTGAATTATATAACTAAGTTGAAATTATATAATAATTAAAAGTAGAGATAGAGGATAGTGTAGGTGACTCTAATTAGTTAGGTCGGTCAAAATTTTAAGACTGTTGGCGTCACCGAGGGAAAGTGGAAGCGTAGTCATCGGGCCAATTCAGATTGGACGGGAATGAGGTAAAATATACTCGAACATCAATTATCGGATGCACCCGGCTACGGTTTTCAGAATAACTGATTAATCGAGGAACCTACTAAGCTCTGTTCTACCAGAGGGTAATGTTCTAGGTTTGCTCACCTTTAGCATGTGCTCATCTGTTTTGGCCATTTGTGCAAAATAGTCTTCAGGTCTCTTAGTGGGGATATTCAACTGATGAAGGCGACGCAAACCCATCATAACTGCTGTCTGGGCCTGTCTATAAAATAACATCTCACGCTGAAGATCATCGGTTGTAAGATCAATCGTTGCATCTTCAAGCACAGCCTAAAAATAAAGAAAATCAACTGTGGGAAAAAAAGATAGTTGACTGCGTTAAAAGGAGTTGTCAGCTGAGGAAAATCGAAAATAAGCGGAATGGTGATGGGAGCTTGTTGTTGAGAAGGAAAATAATGGAAAAGTATCAGGTTTCAGTTCTGCTTTGAGGAGTGGCCATCACCTGGTTCAAGTTCAAGTTTATTTTTAATTTATAACACTAAAATACAAATACAACAAACACTGTGAATGGAATTCGTACATGCAATGCTTGTTAGCTCAACCTGATAGAAATAATCAGGGATCATTTGGCTAACACAAAACTGTGTAGCATACATGGCTAAATTGAAAGAGCAACATTTCACCTTAAAGTAGTTGATTCATGTGGGCCGAGAAGGTAGGAGACACTATCATTTTACGATGGGTCGAATATCTACGAACACCAAGTTACCTTCGGTTCCTCCGAAATCTTCATGGTATCCAAGGTAATCCACAAATTACTTTCACTCTTGAAAACAAGTTCGTCAACTCGCCATTACTCATTAAATATTCACTGATCTCCTACTGCGGGTTAGAGGTATACTAGAATCTTCGAGAAGATCGAGGGGCGTGTAAGAGGATTAAAACAACGATGTATATCACCCTGTGGACGTTTAGATATGTCAGAAGTAAAAACCCTCGGCTAGTTTGACAATTTTTGGTCTCGGAAGCTGAATATTATTTTGTTTACTTTCAAAATCTCTAAGAAATCGTTATAACAAATTTAGTATAATTTACGGCGTTTGTTTATTGTGATCTGGTTTAGATCCTTAATTCTTTGGACTTTGGGAATTATCAAGAAAAAACAGAAAACAAAATACTCAAAGAAATCGATAATACAAATAGTTAGTTTGATTTTTCTACACATTTTCCATGTGCCTGATACAATAAAAACAATTTGTTAGATACATAGTCAAACTATAATCCCAGCCTCTCCATGTCGTGCACTTCCGACCCGCGCCACTAGATGACCCAGCGGTCGGATCGAGTCGTGTCTTCATCTTGGGTCTTGGGTGGGGGGTTCTAGACGTTGCAAGTGCTAGAATGCTTATGATGCATCTCCTTTAATCTCAAACGAGTGTAGGTCCTTTCAGCTAATATATATATATTCAATTTATGCCCACCATATGCACAAGGCGACAGTGGAGTAAACTTCGTTGTCACAGTGGTGACGTTTTTGCTATATTTACCGTATTCCATATTTTTCTGCATTTATATACTATATATTTACCTTATCTTCATCACTTTTAGTGGTAACTATATCCAGACGTTCAATCCAGTCCTCATTGAGCATGATTTCATTCAGTCTCAACTTCATAATAGGCTGGAAAACACATCACGTCATTAATATATGCACTATTTTGTTTGTAATAGCCTACAGTTGTCGATGGGCGCGTCTCCTATCAATCGCCAACGCCATTTCAAACTGAATATGTCTCCAAGCAGGTTGGAACAAGAATGGTATTTTTGTTTACAAGCCAAAACTCTGACCGAAACTCATCCCACAAATGGCCCATTGTCTCAATCCCCCTTAAAAAAAAAAAAAAATGATAGAAAGCCATCAATCTAAACCCAATTGATGAAAACCCACTCATTATAACGCTTGTAATCGCGTTCTTCCAAATTTAAAAGCTGCCAAATCTTAATTAAAGTTACTTAAAGTTGTTCAGCACCATCGGGCAGTTGGCCTGCCTGGATGTCTTCCCATCCAGGCAGGCCAACTGGCCTGCCTGGAGAATCTTCCCATCAGTCACAGAAACTTATACAGTTTCTTCAGGCAAGACTTTCTCAAAACAGCATGCATGTAAGCTAACACTCAAAGAGTGGAATACTTCTAGTCGTTGCTGTGTTCATGCTGGGCAATCACTGAACAAAATGTTTGTCCATCTCTTCATTTATTTTGCAATGGATGCAAGTTGGAGACTCTGTTTTTTCTCTATTATGTGAATTATGTTTTCCTGAGTTTCACAACAACAAAGGAAGCTTTTAGTAATTAGGCCTACTGTGAACTTACCGAAAATATAGAAACCATTTACTGACAATCCATAAGAGAGGTAAATATTTCAACATCTGTAGGTGACCGACGCCTGCTATGGTAGAACTTAGTATTCTGGTTTCAGACCCACCTCACTTGAAGCTCAGTCATAGTAATGGGAACTTACCACATTATTTGGGTACTCCTTTTTTTCTCGAACAATCGGAACTTCAGCAACAAGACCAGGCTGTAGAGTACCCTTTGCGAAGGCATCTTGGAGCTAAGGAAAAAAAAGGATTCCTAGTCAGATTATACAGTACAGGATGGAACTAAGTCTCTATTCGAGCTCTATTCTAGTCACTATATTTTCCTGTCAATTCATTAAGACCTGAGAGTCTGTTATATGCTGGAAATAAAACAAAAGTTTACCAATAAATCTACTAATAAATCACTTTTGGCATGAACAAGGATCATTAGAACTTTAGACATTACCTCCTCATCAGAATCTTGAAACTCTGAATCCGAAGATGATTCTTCTTTTGCTGGCTGAATTTTTCGTTTCTTTGCAATCTTAACCATCTTTCAGCTGCTTACCTGAAAACTGAAAACTTCAATCACCAGTCTTCCCAAGGGGCAAAGGCAGTTTGATAATCTAGAAGAAGTGGCCCAAACATGGCAGATTAACAATAATAGTTCAAAAAATAGTTTACTATGTCTGCAGTGTGTCCCTTCGTAGAATGAATGAATATTTTTATTTACCCACTTCTATAGAAATAGAAACAGTGGAGTACATATAAAAAAAGAAAGAACACAAGTTAAATTACAATACAGTTTTACACTTCAAACAGATTACACTTCAAACAGAAGTTCAAACTAGAAGTTGGAGTGAAATGGTAGCTTCAGTAGCTCCTTCAGTGACACATCTGATGTAAATGCAATCAAATTAGAAAATTTGTCATGGGGGAAAGGAAGCATGGGGATGATGGTAGGCTAGTAGCCTAGCAGTGCTAATATCTCAGCAACAAGGCTTCTACCCTTTGACACTGGGGGAGATGAAAAAGGGCTTCTTAAGCCAGTACAATATCGACAATTTCAGGGACTAATAAAATAACCACGTCCCCTTCTTTTTGCTTGATCAGGGGGCCAAAGCATTTGCAATAACCTAGTCACTGTCTTGCATAGGCTACACAAGATAAATACCACAATTTTATTACAAAATTAGGGCCAATGTCATTATGAATATTATACATAAATTTTGCTCTATGCAATGTCACCAAACCTTACTGCAGCACTTTGGGAAGCCATCTTGAATCCTTGGAATCTGAGGGAATTATTATTTATTTATTTTTTTACAAGGAGTAGGGCTAGCTGGATTTTTAAGAAACAATATGTTTATGGTATTCAAGTGCTAAGTAATGTGAATTTACTTGTTTAAGTAGTTGCTGCTCCAGATCCAAAAGACCGTAGGCAACACATAGCCTAGCTGCACCTTGTATTTTAACAAGCCTATCCAATCCACAAACACAGCTGCAATATTGGCATTGGTGCTTCATGCTGGTTATGCACCACCCTACATTTGTTGTGCAGGAAAGATACCCAACCTTGGTAAAACATCAATGGTAAAACGCAATGGTCAAATACTTGTTCAATATGCTTTTGGTCATGAACAGACTCAATCCAGATGACCGAATAGATTTTTGTTGTCAAACACAGATAAAATAATATGTCTGAGTAAATATTTGTTGCACATGTATTCAAACAAAAGTCATTGCCAGATATTTTGGAACCAGTGTGACATTTACTAACTTCAGTGACTTTGATATGTTATCCCTATTCAAACACAAACATTGGCCTTTTCCCAGCAACTTATTGCTTTACGGAATCCTTTCTAAAAAATCCTTTGAACAGAATTTTCTCTCGTCAAAAAGTTATAGCATTGCATAAAGCTAGCAGCAATTGAGTTTTGGGTCCTTGCAACTTTTGGCTATTCTTTTTTTGCAAGTGCTGCGACAAAGTGGTGTGATCAATTAAATAAAGCATCCGATTTGAATTGTTCGATCAACAGGTTCAAATTCTGATTTGTTTGAATTTCAATGTTTTACTTTCTCTAGAACAGTAGAAGCAGATCTAATGAAATATTAACATGACTGAATAGGTACCGGTGCTGACATCACTAGGCTACATGACAGCACCATGACAGCTACATGACATATGAAATGTATGAAATGGGGCTGTAGTTAGAAGCAGTCTACTAATAAGCCCAATTTTGATAACTATGCTCAAATGTTGGGTCATGCTAGCATAGATAACCATGCTGCTCAGATGTTTCTGTACAGTTGTAGGCTACCCCTTTATTTATCCAAAGAAGGGCAGGAAGGGTATGCAATCTCAAACTTGTATGACCTTCGAATTTTGGTTCAGTCCTAACAGGGTTCTAACTGTCAAGATCGAAACCTGCAATGACCTAGGTTCCTACAGGGTTCCTACTCTAGGCTAGAGTACGAATGGCGGTAGTCGGGCAGTTAACTCCTCACTTAGCTTTGAATCACCTTAAAAACTAAACCACTTAACTCACAGACCTCATTTACGCATTGAAAAATTCCTTTTTGTGCTCAGATAATCACGGGCAGTCACGCTTAAACTCGGGCGGCTTCAATTCAATTTTGCCTGGCTTTTACTTTAGCTGCTGATTTTTAGACGGCAACCGTTGTCGGACATTGAGCTTCAGCAGAACAAAATAATATACGAGACAAAATATTAAAAAATTACTTCACGAGGAAGAAAAATCAGGTAGCATAAACTCTTGGCTAGCAGCAACTGGTTAGTGTAGTGCCCGTGTTTATCTGCTGCCCGACTACCGCCGCTCGTACCCTAGGAACTCTTTTCGATTCACGATTGCACAGGTCAAAAGTATTAGGCTAGCCTGCTATTATTAAGATTTTAAGGCCAAGTTCGAGGTTACATAAATTTGAGGCTGGATACCCCTCCTGTACCAAGATGCAACACTTTGATAATTACATTGTAATCATTAATTAGAGCCAACTTAGAACTGTAGGTCAAGACAGTCTAGTACACTAGCCCCTTTTCAGGCACGGTGCTCAAACGTCTAGCACCATGCCTGGGTGCTGGACGTTCAAGCACTGTACCTTGGATTTCATGTATGGTGCATGGATTCCAGCATACAGTGCATGCATGAAAAACACAGTTTCTGTCACCACAACTTATCAACGGCTCGGAGAGGGCTGAAATTATTACCAAGAATTAGAGAAATCAAAGACAATCCTTATCATATTTTTCCTAACAAAAACAAAAGGACGCGACTGATGATGGAGATGAAAAATCTGACAGCAGCCTATCTATTTTCCATGTTGAGTGCCCTAGGAGCCAATACTCTGGTTGACTGTTAGGTAGAAAAAGCTGAGGCACAGGACACTTTGCATGCAAAACCCTTAACTATGTAGAAAAGGAAATGAGGTTTTTCATCTCCCTCATCGGTCGCGTCCTTTTGTTTTTGTTATGAAAAATATGATAAGGATTGTCTTTGATTTCTCTAATTCATGGTAGTAATTTCAGCCCTATCCGAGCTGGTGCTCAGTTGTGATGACTGAAACTGTGTTTTTCATGCATGCACTGTATACTGAAATCCATGCACTATACATGAAATCCAAGTTACAGTGCTTGAACGTATAGCACCCAGGCATGGTGCTAGACGTTTGAGCACCATGCCTGAAAAGGGGCTAGTAGTGTAACTTACTAGACTGGGTCAAGAGTTAGAAAGTGTTCTTTATTTGAAAAACCAGCAATGGACAGAGGAAACACTCTAATGGAAAACTTGCCTGTTTTGATTCTGTTTTAGTACTGAAAGCTTCTGTTTTTCTTAGCCTCAGTGTGAGATTGAATTCTTAATGTATTGCCAAATGCCGCCTCCACCTGATTCCAGGCTTTCAATTTGATCCCAGGTGCTCCTCCTGCGTTCATAATAAATTTACTTCAATGACAAGAAGAGGTGCAGATTAGATCTCGAATAAAAAACCCTTTTTTAAAATCCATTTACAAAAGCAATATAAATTTAGTAAAAATTTAGTATGACTATAAAATTGATTGCTGTTATTAGAATTTAAAAGAGGTATTTTATCAAATGAGAACCATTCTTAAGGAAAATCTTTTCAGTTCAGTCGCGGAGTCACGAAACGAGTGGAGTTTCAAAAAAAAACGTTGGCATGGGTAGCTGCTAAAAAGGTTTTGGTCCAAAAGGGTTGGCTCTCAGGTAAGAAAATCACTCGAACCTAGTTGGAAAATAATGCAATGTCAGTCTTTCGTACGTAAACAAAAGGAAGCTAAGAGCTTCTTTGTCTAATTTTTTGTCTGAGTCGCTGAAATGGCTTGAATTTACCTTCAGTTTCACTTCAGAGTTCAGATCTATAGTCATATAGAGAGATTTCCTCCAGTTTCACCCTACCCGAAGAAAACGGATATTTCTACACCTTCATCGTCGGGATCATAACAAAGAAAATTAACATTACGAGGTATAGGACTTTCAACTTTGAGACTAAATTACCGGCCTTGTATAGCTGCTGTGAGTCAGAGAGTTGTTGTAATTGTTATCTGGCTTCTTCTTGTTGGAATAATACAACTTTTTTGCAAATTAATGTTTTTTCTTATGAGAGTTTGTAGGCTTCAAAGTTTGTCAACAAAGATGGAGGCTCGTGTCCTATTGGTCGGTTGTGATGCGCATTTCAAGGAATGAGTCATAGGTGACCAATAGGACGCAACTTCCTCTTTGCTTACAAACTTTGAAGCCTTCAAACTCTCATAAAAAAGAACATTAATTTGCAAATGTTGTATCATTCCAACAAGAAGAAGCCAGATAACAATTACAACAACTCTCTGACTCACAGCAGCCATCCAAGGCCGGTAATTTAGTCTCCAAGTCGAAAGTCCTATGCTTCCTAATGTTAAATTTTTGTGTTAATCTCCCGTCCGTTTTCTTCGGGTAGGGTGCATTCTCTCTATGTTATTGTGAACCTGCTGTTCTGTCGTAAAAAGTGTGTCAAATTCCATTCAGTTTGGTTATGGGCAGTTGATCCCAAAAAGAGGAAAATATTCATGTAAGGCGCTCAGAAGGTTGTTCAGTGATTTTTGCACCTCATTCAGAATTGTTCCTGAAATTATCACATCCTCAGGAAAAAGAATGTAAAAAAATTCCAGGGAGCAGCCAGGAAGGCTCCCCACCCAGAGACTGTGAATCTACTGTGAGTAGATTGTTTCCAAGGTCTTGTTTAAAGAGCATTGAAATGTTTCATCATGTTGTTTTGTTTATTGTTGTTGTGTGTGCCTTTATTTAATTTATACTCTGCTCTATTTTTTTCACCAGTAAAGTAGAACTAAACCATGGTCTGGGAAGAAACCCTAGAGATTTCAAGGATTTGAAATGAAATCCTCTTGTCAAATCAAAAGGAGCCCCTGCACGAGTACAAGATACTAAGAGATCAGATAGTTTATGCCTTAACATTTTATTCCAAACATGTGCTGGATGTAACTTAAATAGGCTAGATAAAAAAAAGTTGTAATCGTTGCTGATGATTGTGCCAAAAACACCTGATTATATGAAAATAGACCCGGAATCTAGCAATAAAGTGCATGTCTTTTTCTGTTAACCAGTAGCGGTTGACAATAGCAGATGACTTAGATACTCCATGTGCAGCTCCGAACTGCATCTGGAGAAGGTAGGGGGAGCTGAAAGGGACTTAAATTTATATGATGTCCTCATTTTGTTGTACCATCTTCCCAGAAGAAGTGCCAAATAAGCCCATAACTCTTGTTAACTTATTTAAATTTGAAGCCAGCCAACCATCTCTCATGTAATGTGAATCTATGTTGTACTACTTCACAAAGGAGGGAATTTAATGTAACACTTGTGCACCGTGTTTCTACTTGGTATCTACTAAGTGCACAGCTTTAAAAAAATAATCCACGACAAAACTCCTACCATCACTTGTGTAACATAGTAAAACAGACTAACTCAACAGTATTTGCTCATAAGTGTTATAAGTTATGTTACGTCTGGAAAAATCTGATGGAAGATTAGGTCATTTTTGAAATCATTCCATAGTCAGTACTACCTTAGGTCTGTCTGTTTTATATGCATTGTAGGAAGGTCGTCATGTCTGAAGTTTGGAACCATGATCTGCCTGGCTGTGAGGACTTGGATGATATCGAAGACATATTTCCAGAGGAAGACAATAAAAGAGTCCGTCCTCCGAAAGTCACGCTAAGACCCAAGAGAATCAAAGTGGAGAAGAAAGACCCTTCACAAGAGCTTGTGATTGAAGAAGAAAACGAGATCGTGTTCAGTAAAGGCGTACCTGGGACCGAAAAAATCTATGTTAAAACATGGGGTTGTGCTCACAATTCTTCAGACTCCGAATATATGGCTGGACAACTAGCAGCTTATGGTTACCATATTACAAGTAAGTAGGCTAAAGACGTTTTTAATTGCAAATGATATTACTGTAGCCTACTGACAAAAGTATTAGCATCTTCGTGGCAAATATTTTCACGTTTTAATTTCTTAAAACATTAACACTTCCTTCTAAATGGAGCAAGATGTTGTCTTTATGAAAACGATACACTTCAAAGGTCATAGCATAGATTTCTGCGCACCCTTGTTAACACTTAAGACATGGGTGGACAACCTTGTATTAAATGTCACCAAATTTTAGTTACTAGATTTTCCTTGGTTGTGTATATTTTCTGTTCCTTTTTAGTGGAGTGTAAACAATCCAGTCTCTGTCCGGCCGCTGTGGACAGTTTTCCGTTTCCCGTTTTCGGTTTTCAACGTTTGTTGTTTCATTCATAACTCGTGAACCATGACAGATATCAAGTTGAAGCTTGGTATACTTGTTGGCATCGGGGTCTAGTTGTGCCTTTTGAGGGTCCCCTGCCCGGTTCCGGGGAATCAGATTGTCCGGTAACGATGTTCGTAACTTGACCACAGCTGTAGACAGGACAATTAAATTCCTTGTACTTGTAGATCCTAGGGTTGGGAAGATACTTTTGGAGTTGCACCCTCCCCCCACCTGCAACGTCCTGATTTCCCATGAGTTAAGTTCGTGAACCCGTGACAGGTATCAAATCCAGACTTAGTATACTTGTGGATATATTGATCTAGATGTGTGCGTTTTTGTTTTGTTTTTGGGGGGGGTATCCCCCTCCCACCATTCCGGTTCAGGGGCAACTGGGATGGGCCCACTTCGTAACCTTGCGAACCATGACTGGTATCATGATGGAATTTTGAATACCTGTTATCATTGGTGTCTAGATGTGTCTTTGGAAGGTCTCACCCCGCACACCTGAATGCTCCTGGGGCAACTAACTGTGCCCAGATTTCACAGTGACTTAAGCTGGTAACTTGACTACGACTGGAGCTAGGACGATGAAATTTTTTGTATTAACAGATCCTAGGGTCTTGGGAGTAATTATTAAAATTAGCCCCCCCCCCCCTCCCCCGTTTGCGGGTAACTGGGCCCAGATTCTCCAGTGAGTTAAGTTCGTGACTTGGCAACTGGTAACAAGTTCAAATCTGGTACTTGTCGACATTGTGGTCTAGATGTGTCTTATGGGGTCTCATCCGCCCACACCTTCAGGTTCAAGGGCGACTGGTTCTTAGGCTGCTCGTAAACAAGATATGATAAATATTTTACTTTTACACTCCATGTTTAAATTTAGCACTTGCACACTTGTTATTTTTGGTAACTTTGATTTCTTCCCAAGTATTTGTTATATGTTAGAAGAATGTTTGTACTATCGTCCTAAATACATGCTTCTCGTTTATGTTTTATTTGTGGCACTTATTTGTTGTTTAATCATTTTCAGTTGTTCCCGTAAGGAATAGGCTAAGTAGGCAAAACTCTAGCAGAGAAGAATTTTAAGTCTGTCAATCCCATTTTGTATTTTTGAATTTACGCTGTATCGAGCTTAACTGTGAGTGTTCCTTCAAATCTAGATTAAATAACCATAACGTTTCCTTGTCTTTCAGACAACAAAGATGAGGCAGATTTATGGTTGTTGAACAGTTGTACAGTGAAAACGCCTGCCGAAGACCACTTTAAGTAAGTTGAGTCGTTCAGAAAATAATCCATAATAGATTTACTCGTTCGGCCTCCTTTCAGTTAGCCTACCTAGATTTTCGCGAAATTTTACTTTACAGATTTCTTGGAAATGTTCGTAATTTTTTCCTATAAGGCCCGGCGTGTGTCTCGAAATCTGTAATGTAAACTTTCGAGAGTATTCGACCTAGGAAATGTGTGATTTTAAACGGAATCCAGAGTATTTTTACTTTGCTTGCAGCCTAGTTCGTCCGCCCCTAGATCACTCACATTTTATTTTGACGAAAAGCATATATTAGCGGGCGCCTGGTCCGTCGGTTAAGAGTTTCACTTGCCCTCTCACTGGAACCGTTTCTTTAACAAATTATAGTTTAGATGTCAGTGATGTCAGTCATTTATGTTCGTATTCATTGCAGCAATGTAGCCGAGGGGTCATCCACTCCCCGGCACCTGCTGTACATCCCTTCCCGGTACCGGCTGGCACCGGTCAAAATCAGCGATACCGCACCGGTGCCGGCCGTAAATTAGGCGATGTCCGCTTTTAAACATGCTGATTTTAAAATTCTAACCCGTGGCATCCGGTACCGGCACCGGGCATTTGCTGTTCACTAGAATCGAAAGTGGGCAACGCCTCGAATGTAGCTTGAAACAGTTTTCTCGCTTTCGCACCCGAAATGCTGCTCTGCCAGAAAGTAACGTTCAGCGATATTCGGTTTCCCTGTACCGAACCAAATATCGATATCGAAAAGTTTAAACATCAATTTTGAAAACGATATCTAATAAAGCATATTTATGAGTTTTTAACAATAGATGATGCAAAATACTCTTTGACTGCAATTTTCGTTCTTATTTAGCGCAAACAGTGAAATATGACAGCGAAAAATGGTCCCAAAATATCGATACATCGAAGAGTCGAACTATTGCCCAACACTTCCAGAAAGTTAAAAGATGGTCATCGTAGATCTTTGATATAAGAGGTTTCATTCTTATTTTAATGTAGGAATGAGATAGAAGCCTGTCGTCGCGTCGGAAGACCCCTGGTTGTAGCCGGATGTGTCCCTCAAGGAGCTCCACGAACTGACTTTCTCAAGGGGCTCAGTATGATTGGTGTCCAGCAGATCGACCGAGTTGTGGAAGTGGTCGAAGAAACTTTGAAAGGTGAGACTCAAACACGAATTGGCCCAGCACTTCAGCCCCGTTTAGTAGGGCTATTTTGTAAGTTCCATGGGCTTATTACACCATATTAAAAGAAATCGACCATGCACCATACCTGTTGCAACTCCATCATTCTTGCGATGTGGGAATATCCGCTCGTTTTTTATTTATTTATTTATTTGCGACCGCTTTTGGATAACAGCCGAGTACGAGAAAAATACACATATTAAAACACTAAACAAAACAATGTAAATAAACATGACTTATACATTCTTTAAATGTTTACTGTTTTGAGACTTCTGCTAATACTCCCTTTGCTTTCCATGGATGTTTTTGCGCTCCGCTAGTTTTGAAAAGTGACATGGAAATTGATCTCGGGGAGTCAGCGAGAAGTTAGAAAGGCTCAACGGCTTTCCGTTAGCTCTTTAGCGCGACGGATTTTCGCTATACTTTTTGGAAAGCGGCTCCGTGGAACGCCAGAATCGCCCTGTTTGAAGACCTAGCTGACACGCCGATTCCTCCAGTCCAGCGTTAAATAACGTTTATTGCAACGACAATGACTATTTACAGATGTGCAAGTGAAGTCAGGAAAGAGTGTAGTCACGAACCCTTAAAATTACAACAAATCCACTTTAAATATTACAAGCCATTAATCTGGTTGAAGCGTGTATATCAACTGAACGGGTAGCGCTTCAATTAAGATGTATTACTGTTAACTTTGCCCAACACTGCTAGATAGCATTATAACTGGGAAGGCGCGGAGTATTCGAATAGGGTGAGAAGCGGAATCGGACGATTCCCAACACGCCCTTTAAAGTTTAACTGAAAAGCCAACTTATTTGTGTGTCATTTAATTGGATACACTGAATTATTTGGATTCTGCAAAGGTATTTTTTGATTTTCCACTATCTGCTCCAGTTATAAGGCTCAGAATATCTCCGGCCGTCCCCACAGCGTAAATTCTACTATGACGCGGGAAATTTTAATCTCAACATAAGTGCGGCTTTTCAGTGGGCAGTGGTGAGATTGGTGACGATTGCTTAGTGCCTGAACAAAAAACAAATGATAAATCTTTCTCGTAAGGCATACAAGAAAAATACAAGCGCATAGAAGCACCACAAATCACACGGAAATTTCACTATTTGAAAATCGATTATTCGTGAATAGCGGAACAACGAAGTAACTTATTTTCAGCGGGTCTTCAAGCCAATTTAAGTGAATACGTGATGGGTAACTAGATTGTCCTATCCTAGCCCTTTTCGGTTAAACTTTAACGTTTGGCTATTTTTTCCTCCCGGCAAGACTACCGGTGAAAACCCGAAAGGATTCCGCAACTGACGGTGACCGTCAGTTGGGAAACGAGACGAGTCCCCATACTACTAGTATGGGGACTCGTCTTGTTTTCGAGTCCCGGACTCGGTCTTGGACTCGTAAGTGCTGGACTCGCAGCACCTCTGTGACGGTCATCAGTGACGTCTTTACGATTTCGGTTTGGGGCGTTGTATTTGATAATCCTCACGGGTTAGCTGGATTTTGTGCTACTGCAGAACCATCATATCGTACAAGAGTAAAGTGGTCAAAATACTTTAGTGCGTGGAAGGCTGCACAGGTACAGAATTCTGCAAGAAGGACCTTGTTAAGGGACTGTCCAGAACGCGGTAAAAAAAAAAGAAATAAAAGGGAAAAGATATGAATAGTCGGACCTAAATTTGTCACTGAAAGAAGATTGTCGACGAAATGTTTGTAAATATCGATAAAAAAGACAGGACTATCTGCCTCGCTCCTTGCGGAACCACAAGCTCGTTCAGAAGCTCCGCAGTCCAGCTGCAGTCGGCTTCGCCTTGACGCCATCCAGTCCATCATCTTCACCAGGAATTCGTAAAGCCCCTCTTCCCCTTAAAAAAAAGTCTTGAAATTGGATGGAACGTGACAGCGTTGTCAGTGGCGCCTTATGACAGCCTTGATTCCTCTTCACAGCTACTGCACAAGTCCGGAAATTACAGCCTGTTGTACCACTGCACGCGAGTTACTGACGTAGTTTCGTGTCTTTTTTTTCGTGCACGTATGATTCCCAGGTTTATTCGTTGATATCTTATTGAATTTGTATTGCTTGTCTGACCGATGTTGTATTTTATTTGTTAATGTATTTATCTTGACAAGAAAACAACATTTGGGCGTGTTGCCGCTTTTGGGCTGTTTTTTAGAATAAAAAGAATTCGGATTTGGATGTTAGAATTTGATTTGCTTCGTTCCTCGGGATAGGAAACTTGGCTCTCGTCTTTATCTTCTTGTCGTCGAATTCACTTTTATTTATAAACTGATTAGCCTATTCTTATATTTCAGGCAATACAGTTCGATTGCTGGGAAGCAAAAAGGTGGAAGGGAAGAAGGTCGGGGGAGCCGCTCTTGAACTACCAAAGATCCGTCGAAATCCCTTGATAGAGATCATAGCCATCAGCACCGGATGTTTGAACCAGTGCACTTACTGTAAGACCAAGCATGCTAGAGGAGAGCTGGGGAGCTACCCACCAGGTAACGATTTGTTTTTCCTTCCAGATCATATTCCATGCCCGAGGTTGAGATATGTTTCTTGGTGTTTCAGTTTACCTCGGACAGCTACACTTTCATCCACTTGCTGTGATTAAAGTCAGCCACTGCTTAGTCAAAGGATTCCTCGTAATTATTCTGCTTTCTTTATGGCCCCTAGCTCCCTTATGGAGCACAGCCTCTTTGCGTTTTTCGGACGAGCCGAGTTTGCTAGCCAAGCAGTGCAAGCTTCGCCGAAAGCTTCAAGGTTATAGCCGACATTTTTTTTCTTCAAATAATGGCATTAGAAGCTTCAGAATTTTGCTTTTCGTTTTGGAATTCTTGTGTCTATCTGTCTTTGGGTCCATATCAAGATTGACACCAGGTCTATCTTGTGGTCCGGACTTTTCTTCTGATTAGCTGTTCCCACTTTGTAACCACGGCTGGCACAGTATCCAGACAGTTTGCGTCGGAACCTCCATCGTCGAACCTCCGCTATCAAAAAGACATAAAACATAGTACCGTCATAACTTAAGTTTATTAACGGTCAAACACAATTTGCGTAAAATAATTAATCTAACATACCACTACTTTAAGGCTCCAAACGAAACAAACCGTTTCACCTTCATAACTAAACAATTCGAACCAGCCTAAGCTTCTCCGAAATTTTAGCGATCGTGAAAAGGTTTCAATTCAATTCAGTTTATTTTCAAAACCGATACAACGGTCAAGCCAACCCAACTTTCCAACTTTGACGACAAGGTCTGTGTTCGTGGGCGCCTGCCACTGGCGCATTAAGTGGGACAAATTATAATATATAATAATGAAGTTTATTGACCAACATAACAAAGTTAGCTAGCAAAGGTACGTCAGCGTCAAGTTAGTTACATTAATTTCGAAAAAAAAGTACTTAAAATGGTCAGTGAACTAAGATGAATCGGATTCAGCGTTTGCTGGGAAGGTTAGTCAAGACTGCGCTGCGCATAATAGCTAGTTTGTTTTCGAAGTAGAGAAACACTGGGAGAGGCAATGCACAGGAGCTGACCGTTATTTTTGCCCGTGGTTAGAAATAGGTCGTTAAATCTTTAATTGAAGTCAGAGATTTTATTCAGATGTGATTGTTTCACGGGCTGTTCAGGCCTTTTCTGAAGGAGTGAAAGAGATATGGCTCACTTCTGAAGATACGGGAGCCTACGGCAGAGACATCGACAGTTCCTTGCCGGAACTACTGCGAAGTCTAGCTAATGTGATACCAGATGGCTGTATGCTCCGGTTGGGAATGACTAACCCACCATACATTTTGGAACATTTAGAGGTAAGTTTATTTTCTTTACAGCCTACCCATTACGACACCAGGTCTCGATATTCTTGAATAGTGAAAAAAAATGTTTTCAGGTTCTGTTTCAACAGTTTTCACACTGGCTAAATAGTAGCCCAGATTACTTTTCTGCTTTCCGCGTCTTGTTATTGCTTTATTTTTTTCTGCCGATATTGGCGAATAAATTACAAGAACAGAAAAACAAAATTTACTTATTAGCATTCAACAGATCTTCAGACCCTAATTTGCTCCAAAGTGCAAATTAAGGTAAAATTAAAGTAATTATTTATTGAACGCCAAGTAGAGCCACTCGCACTAACGTATAAAAACCAAAAAAACAGACAATAGGATAACTAAGAAAGGAGAGGAAGTATATCATCAAACAAACCAAAATTGAGCTTGAACATCAGATTTGTTGTGCGCAATTCTCGACAGACCAAATATTCACTGGTCTCCTGACGCGGGTCAGAAGAGTACTAGAAGTTTCGAAAAGATTGAGTGGCGTGTAAGAGGATTAAACAACTAAGTATATCACCATGTGGACGATTAGATATGTTGGAAGTAGAAATCATCGCCAGTTTGACAATTTTTGGTCTCGGAGGCTGAATATTATGTAACTCAATTTATGAATCTTCAAGGAATCGTTACAGAACAGAAAAACATCAGATTTGTTGTGCGCATTTCTCGACAGACCAAATGGCAGAGACAGGCGAAAAAGCGGCCCCAAGAACACAAGAAGGTGGTATGTTCATACAAAGATGTGCAAACATTCATACAGACATCGATCCACTAAGCTAGAAACTGTTTTATCAAGAGCTTTAGGTTCTATCTACGTTCTGAAGAGTACATTTTCCAAAGATGTCGAAATATCACCGATACAAAACTTCACCTGACTTGCCCTTTTAGCATCACCTTTCACAACACAAGGTTACAGGTAGCTTCACTTGTGTTTTGCCTGACGTGAGTGATTGCCATTTTATGTGAAGTTTCCGATTCATCCTAAAGTAAAATTGAGGTATTCTTTGAAACTTCTCTAAATTTGGGACTTGTCACGGCTTTATGCAGAATTGGAGCAAGCCGTTAGCGCATTGGTAAGAAGGTGTCTAGAAAGTTGGAAAAATGTGAAAAGGTGAGAATAATAGTTAAATAGATGAGTTTAGATAAATATTAAATTATGCATAAGAATGAAGGAGGTGAATAATACTGGAAAAGATAATATTTGGTACTATATTGTTTAGGTGAGTGTTCATTCGGTCATTGCAAGTATAGGTTTGACGGTAAAGAACCAGAGAAACTTAAATGACCCGTCGTGTCTATAAATTCCGTAACTAATTCTTCAGCGCGGAAACCCAGATTTCATGTTAAATTCTAAGCCCGTTAACGATACCTCACTAATGTTGACACTTGCCACGATTCACTATTTTCCATGCAAATTATGCTCCCGACGAGTGTTCGCGTATCATGCTATTGATGCGTAAAACCGGTTATCTGGATTTTTGCCGAGTTCTTGCTAGAAGTCGATGGATCAGGGAAAAGGCTTAAAACAGCCAAAGCCGAATTGTGATAAATCGGTGTTTATTTTTCCCGAAGAGAAGAACTGATTTTAAACTTCGGCAAAAGGCTGCTAACAAATGAGAAATACCGATTCTTAATCCCCCCCCCCCCTGATGTCACGAAAAACAGCAGGACAAGACGAAAAAATATATTAGTACCTGTCAAAGGACGAACCTCGAGGTTCATGAACTCGTTTGTGCCCTTTTTTACAGATATTTTTAACAAAGTGAACATATAGCGTAATATATTTTATTTCATTAATGTAAATGACCAGCATAATTTAGCATCTTCTGCTGAAGAAAGCTACGAAGTTGGTTTGTCAATAAATGATTCTGAATTCTTTAACTTTAAGTTTCTTCTGTTTGGATACTTTAGACGGTAATGAAAACTGTTGCAATGCTTGTAATTTGCCGTTTGAGGGTGGAAAGGCAACTGAGCAAAAGGTTTTAAAATCACAATGAATGGCTTTAATTTTATTTTCATTGTTGTATTCGGTTTTTAATGTGCATAAGTATTTGTATGGTTTGATTTTAATCGTGTTTTTCGGCGCCGTTCAACGTTAAGCGACACTTATACAGCGTTTACACGGACAAGAAATCCCGTCGAGTAGAAAGGAATTCCGGTCGACTTGAAAGGATTCCGTTCGTGACGACGACTAGAAAAAGAGGTCTAGCGGACGGGAATTCTTTTCATGGTGAAACGAATTCCGGTCAGCTTGAAACAATCGCGTCGGCGGCGCTGGTAAAAATACAAAAAAAAAGACTAGCTAGCTTTTGAGAGCAGCAGTCATCAGTACTGATGTCATAAATGCTATCGAAACATTTTTTTGTTGGCTGGTGAATTTGTTTTTGTCAGATTTTCTGGTTTGAAGAATTATTTTTATCCCTCTGCGTGTAAACATAATCTTGTCACCAAGACCGGATTCTGATCAAGTTTTCCTCTACTTGTAAACGCTGCATTAAAGCACAACTCTTACTCGAAATAATATTTTCCCTATGAAATGGATCAGAAAAAAATATTTTCGAAAATACCATTACTTTCCATCTGAAATTAGCGATTTTCTTGTTAGCGCCTGTCGACTATGTCCAGCCTTCCTGCTCTCCGACGCGGCGGCTGGGCGCAAAACGTTTGAAAACTGATCGGGCCATGGTTCAAAAGTGTGAAAACTATAATAAGCAAATAAAAGAAGTAATAAACAAAAGCTTCTCAGATCCTTATGTGTGAAAGAGTTGTCAGCAGACCTTGATGATCCCGGCAAACGTTTCGTTGTGTGACTTGCAAAACTCGGCAAGGCCAAAAAAGCGCTAAAATTTCTTAGGCACAAAACGAAACAATGGAGAAAGGTGGGGATTTTAGAAGCTTATAATTCTGTATGGGAGCTAGATATATTATAAAAAGCAGAATAAGCAAGAGGGGTCCTTTAAAGAAGCTTACCTCTACTCTACTCTACAGTTTGGACCATATTGTCTGATTTACTCTTGACCGTATATTTCAGGCAATGGCAGAGATTTTCAACCATCCGAGAGTGTATGCCTTCTTACATATTCCTGTTCAGGCTGGGAGCGACGCAGTTCTGAACGATATGAAACGAGAATATACAGCGGCGGATTTCAGACGAGTTGTTGACTTCCTCAGAGAACGGTAAGATCAGTTCTGGGGTAATCCCTGAAGAGACAAACTTAGTATATATAAATGAATGGGCAAATTTTCCTTACGAGCGTGCGTGGTCGTGACCTCTGATCGCAGAAGAAAGGTGCTTTCACATTGGCTTTAAGGTAAACTTTTAAGAAAAAAAAAGAAAAACAAAAAAGCTTGCAGTAGTCGAAAAACTCTAGTTCCATAAAAGCGACAGACATGCCAGTGGCATAAGAAAATGACGCTTCGTTAATTCTGATTGATTTAAAGAAAATGAATAACACCCTAGCCTAAGGTGTTACAAATGAAAACAAACAAACAACCAACAACATCAACACGAGAATTTTAGGACAAGATAATAAACAACTGAAACAAACACAAATACCAGCACGAGAATTTTAGGACAACAGACATACAACGAAAGAAAAAAAAAGAAAAAAAAAAGCTTGCGGTAGTAGTCTTATCTTTCTCCAGCCAGAAACAAAAAATGAATCAGAGAAATAAAAATTGGCCGTCCTTTCGGTGATTCTTTGTTCTTTTAAAAGAACCAATTTATTGGATCCTAGGAATTTGCTAATTAAAATCTTCGAAAGCCACTGATTGCTATTTTTAGCACCATTGTTGTTTCACATTTGGGAACAAGATTATAAAATACCAAGCGGGCTTTTACCTTTTGGGCCTATGAAAATAAAAGGCTCCGAATATAACCTTCCCTAGTTCCAAAGAAAAAAGAATGAGTGTGACGTAGATTCGAAGTTCGTATCTCTTTTCAGTATAGATTTCCCCCAGTTATAAATAACTCGGCTACTTTGTCGTGTCATCTCCGGAAAGTGCATAGTTAGTAACAATGCATGCGACAGAATTGCATACAGTAGAAAGATGCTACGAAAGAGTATGCTGAGATTCGAAACTTAGCAACGTGTGTGCAAAGTAATGAGAGCAAACAGCAGTTTAAGTCAAATTAAAGCCACGCAGTCTAGTACTTTTTGAATATTCTGCAGTTTTTCGCTCAGTTGTTCTTGCACACTCTTGTCTTTGCATCACTTTCAAGACCGTTTATTAAAAAAGTATTATTTATTTAAAGTTACTTATTTAAAATTGTTAAAAAAGTCAATTACGAACCAAACTGGTTTTCAAGGTCAATGTTCGAAATCAGCTAGTGTTGATAGCCAAGCTAGCCAAGCTTAGCTAGCCAAGTTCACAGCTTCGTCCCGACTAAGCTTTTGGATTTTCTGCATCATAGTATTTGTTAATTTTGTAGAGATGGAACACATTGTCCCCCTTGCAGGTTCTGCATGCTGAATTAGAAACTGAATCGTTTTTTGAGGCGGCTATATCTCTCTCAATTATACCACTGTAGTCGACACGATTTTTAAGAGCATCCGCGGAGCTTGTGGAAGGCCATTTGCTAACGGGTACAAGAAGTCATCTTGATTCTTCCATCCCCATTTCCTCGATCTTGAATTGAGGATCAAGCTGCCCGGTTCATACCTAAACTTGAAAAAAAAATTGGTAGTCTAGCTGTGTTACCTTTTACTTTGCTACATTAACCGTTGGTCTTGACTGTTCTGGGTGAACAAACGACCTTGTCGTTGTCAGTTTTTTCGAAATCTTCCCTTTGGGGCTTATTCAGGTCTCCTCCTTTCGACGCACCATAGATCATGAGCAGGGCGTCAAGTGCAAATTCGGCAATTGCCGTTTTTGCAGTGCAACCGTAGTATCAGATACCAGGGTAGCTGCAAAAACGACCAAGTGCAGATCCAGTTACCGTAGTAACAGATACCATGGTATCTGCAAAAATGCAACTAAAGTGAAACAAATTTCGACCCGATTTCAGGTTAGTTTCTTAGTCGGATCGACTGGAATTTCGACCTCGGCTCTGTCCTAGGCCGAAATTCCGGTCAGAATTGACCCACCAGATCGCTCGAGGCCGAAATTCCGGTAGTAACTGAATAAGTAGTAAGTAGAAACTAACCTGAAAACGGGTCGAAATCTGTTTCACTTTGTCTGGGTCGGTTTCAGGCGAATAATTTCCGTATAGGAAGACAGCTAAAAATTTAGACTGTAGGTTTTCCCTGCGGAATTTACTACACTTTCTATAAACATCTTAAACAAATCTCAGCGTATCCGTACGAAATTGGTAGTGGTGCCGAAAATCATGACCTTAATTCGATCTTGCGACCTGATCCTGATCGTCTGTCGGCAACATTGTGGCCCCCCGTTCAGCTTATACTTACCATCCAGGGATATATCCCTTGTTTGCTTCAAAGCGGCCTGTCACACTATTGATTGTCCCTAGAACGGTTCATAAGTGTAAACGCGTCCGGCGCCTCGCTTGCCGCTCGGCTTTATATAGCAGCCAATCAAATATAGTTTAACAGGCCGCTTTGAAGCGAACAAGCGGTATCTCCCTGGGTAATAAGGTGCCCCGTTGTAGCTCTGTATCTTCTCATGCTGACGCATGACTGATTAAATACGGCATGTCAGCAAATGTTAGGCCTGTTTCCAAGGTTTCAAGTAGGCGGGGGAGACTGACCTAGACAACCCGTCTCTGGGAGATAGGTAGTTGTCATTTCAATTAGGCCTGTTGCTAGGAAAGGAATTGGAGACACCACTCGGCTCGGTAAGAAGAGCTGTCGGGAAGCTCGAATGAGGCGGGGGGAGGGAAATCGGATCGGGTTCTCGAGATTGATTGAAGAAGGGAAACGTGACGAGATATTTGACGAAAGAGGCTTGGTCGTGGTCTTCTTTCGAAATATCAGAATCTGGTAAAGAAGGGGGCAAGGATTGTTGGTAAAGTAGGAGGAAGGGATTGCGCCGGGAAGCCTGGTATTGTCTGAAACCGCGGGTTCTTCTGGGCCTCCACAAGCGCTTAGTGCACATGGGCGTCATTTGGGGGAGGGGGAAGCTGCACCTCCCCCGCTTTCCAAGGGGACCCAGAGCTACCCGTGAAAAATGGCTGTAAAACCTAGTTGACGAGGAGAGAAAACGTAACGTGTATTTTCGTGAATATATTGTTTATTTATATATATTGACTATATTTATATTTATATGGTCTCACCTATGTAAGACTTAGGTTAAAGAATGCGAAGCGGGCCCGGGACGACGCCTTTACCCCCCCTCCCTTGGTTCACGAAATGGTGCCTCTTTTGGTGCATCCAGAAAGTCTCTGGGGGTTGCTACTCAGTAAACTCCCCAAAAACGTTTAGTGGCCATGGGTGCCGTGAGACTGCGAAGATGAGCTGAGTCTGGCTCTGAAGAACTGGTTGTTGTCACTATGCCAGCGACTTCTGCATTCGTGCAACGCGAAGGAACCTATTGTACTTTATACAGTAGATATTCGTTGCGGTTTTTGAGCGAACTTTTGTTGGCCGTTGGCTTGGCCGGTTGCTTAATTTCCGTTTTCAAACGCCGTCGAAGTTCACCGTTTGCGTAATTAGCATTTTTCAGCTTCGGCGGTCCTTAGCTCGGTTGCCGTTTCATCAACGTTGCAGGCAAACTTCGAGCATGCAAGCTCAGCCAAGTTCGACGTTCAAGGTTTGAAGGAAAAGAAGAAACATTAAAATAATGGTGGGCGATAAAGATAAAGATTTTGGAATTTGTTCATTAGAAGAAAAAGGTCTCCAAAAACAGGATCAGATTCAGTGCCGAAACGCGAAATTTCTTTTTTTCTGAGAGTTAACGATGACAAGGGAACGGGGCACAGCAACCAAAAACGATATTTAAGAAGAGACCTGCTAATTTGAAGTTAACTTCAAACTTTGATCAAAAACTAACTATAATTAAAGCTCTGGTCCAGCATCCGCTCGCTATTGACCGAACAAGATCGTCAGTCATTTTCCGTTGCATTTGCGTAAGACAGTGTAGTCTTTTTTAATGTTGACCTTTGGCTTGCCTTCATCTTCCATTCGCCTTAGGTAGTGCAGTTGACAGATAGGTATCGAGAAAAGTAATCCTTCAAAGGATCCATGTGGCGGTCGCAGTGATGCTGGGAGTCACGTCCGCATTTACTTGGACATCTAGAAGACTGAGCTGGTGCTTGGGGGGAGAAGTATTTTGAGTAATTGTTGAAAATAAGGACTCTGGAAACACTCCAACAGACAAGATAGGCTTAAGACTTCCAGATGAGAACAAAATCTGAGCGGCCTGCAAATCTGTGGGCTGCGTGACTGGCAGGTGGCTCGGCAGAAAAAGTGCTAAAAGCAAAAAAGAACAATGGCGAAGAGCGGGGATTTCGGAGTTTATAATTCAGCATGGGATATGCTAATAGATAGATAGATGGATAGATTTAACTGCACAAAAAAGCAAAAAGCCATGGCAATAAAATAAACAAAAACACAACGACCTAGTAACCTTCTCTAAGCATAATCTTCTGTGTTGAAAAACGACCCTGAGGAATCTTGCCGGCCTGCTCACATCCAATCAATAAGTACTAGGGACCTTTATCCGTATCAAATAAATATGAAATAATTTTTTCAGTATAGACAGTTCAGAGCCCGAATGGCAGAGCCTCATGGAGAAAACCAAATCGTCGGTGGTGGGTCCAAATCCCGTCGGAGGACAGGTTTTGTCTTTCAGTTCACTAGTTTAAGTTCAAGTTTTTTAAACTGTGGCACTAAACTACAAATAAATTAAACAAGCACAGTGGAGAGTAAAAATTTGTACATTCAATGCTTGTTAATAATAATACCTTAACTACAACAACGTCCTACCCTATAAATCTGTAATAAATCAAACAAAATATAATCTGACTTATATAATGTAACCGACTATTAACCCAATACCCCCTCCCTCCTCTAGAAAAAAAAACGGCCAACCATTCGACATGAATGAGCGACTTCTTATGGTGGTGGTCAGATGGAGGTTTTCATGTCTACTTTGATGATGATATCCTTTCCTTCTAGGGTTCCTCGCCTGTACGTTGCGACGGACATCATCTGTGGATTTCCAACAGAAACAGAGGAAGATTTTCAAGGAACGATAGATCTGTGCTCGAAGTACAAATTTCCTAGTCTTTTCATCAACCAATTTTTCCCAAGACCAGGGACCCCAGCGGCTAAATTACCAAGGCTACCGACGCAAGTGGTGAGTTTCGTCCAATATTTTCTCAAGGGCCCACGACTGTGCGATCATCGCTTGTGATTTTCAGGGCGTATGACTGATTTCACCATGCTATTGATGCGCAAAACAGGTTATCTGAATTTTGCCGAGTTTTTGCTAGAAGTCAATGGGCTTAGGAAAAGGCTTAAAACAGTCAAAGCCGTGAATAATTCGTTAAATGTTTTATAGTCTATAGTAGTGTTTTATAGTAGTTTTATAGTATTCAAGTAGTATCGAATGTTGGAACATAAACAGTAAATAGCGCGAGGTGTGCTTTAAGTGCAACGTTCCTGTAAACGATGACATTAAGTACGGTGTACATTGTTACCTTTCGCGAAAACATAAAGCTTAAAGGTCATAACCGAAGTACTATACTCTGAAGTGTCAACAGGTAGTGGGTTATAAATGTTATAATAATAATAATAGTAATATAATGCAACAGAAAAAGCTTTCGCCTCTATATAAGTCTGATATCTTGAAGGCTTGACTTGATTTCGAAGTGAAGAAAAGTAATACATTTTTTGGGTTTTACCAGGTTTTAAAAAATATGATAGGTTGTAGATATTCCTTCAATCTTTATTTGTTTTTCCACAAGTTCATTTTCCAGCCTGAGCGGCTTGAGCCTGAAGAGGACCCTTGCCAATAAAGGCCGAAATATAGCTCTGATAAAATGTAGCTAACTATCCATTTTACATCGTCAAAAAAAATGAGTAGGTTGATGTTAATGAAGAAAAGATGTCTAATGGTTGTAAAATATGGTAAATTAAAGTTAATATTGTTAGATAAATAGTAAAAAAGGGGGTAGATCTCCATAGTATAGATAGAGGCTCTAAGGAGGAAGGGCTTCCCGAAAAAGGGAGAGAGTTTTTTATGCGAATGTTTGATAGAAAAATGACAAGTTTAAGATAGAGGCTCTGCGGAGAGACTGCATAGTATAGATAGAGGCTCTATGGAGGAAGGGCTTCCCGCAAAAGAGAGAGAGAGTTTGTTACATATTCCGTGAGCCCAAGCTGACTTAGAGTCATATATTCATATAATATACAAAAACGGATTCGTCAGCTGTATTGCTTGTGAAGCGATATGTCGGCCCTTCTTGGCAAGGGTCATCTTCACAAGCAATACAGCTGACGAATCCGTTTTTGTATATTATATGAATATAAGAGTTTGTTACGCGAATGTTTGATAGAAAAATGTGAAGTTTAAGAATAGGAGTTATTTTAAGAGTTTGAAAGTGGAAAAAGAAAGTAGGTTTAAGACGAAAGTTTAAGTGACGTTAAAGTAGGGTGAACTGTTAGGTAATTTTTGTATTAGCGTCATTGAGTTGGAGGTGGAGACGTAGCCACTTGTTTTAGTTCGATCTAAAGCAAGAACGAATGGGGCGCAAAAAAAGTAAACAAAATAAAATAAATAACTCTGAGAAATTTTTGTTGTTGTTTTTGTTTGGATTGATTTCGCTTCGTGTTGGCAGTGTCGTGCGGTGATCGTTCTACTCAGCGCTGGGTCGATTTTGTTTTATTGTTTTTTATGAAAGGGTTTGAACCATTCGATGTTTTTATTCTCTCCGGTTCAAACCCTGAAATAATTGTAAGTGCAGAGTATTGTATTTTTTAATGTTTGTGTATCAGATAGAGTTAAGAATAAAAAACCTTGAACCTTGAAATTTTGATCCGTTGAATTTGCGAATCCTTACGTAAATGTTATGAAACTGCTGACAATGTAGTAGTTTCGCTTGTCTGAGGTAGATAGGACTTAAACTCGCGAGGGTAGTGCACACGATGATGGACGCCGACACCGCGCAGTTTCAACAGACAACACTTGGTATGTAATCTGTTGTGATGTGATTTTTGAAAACGTTATGCACTAAATGTTACGCACAATAAACATTGTCAGGGAGTGCAGAAAAAGCATCGGCTGACTTTGTTGTTTGTCGTCATGAAATCGGAAAAGTCAGCAGATGCTTTTTAGGCGGTGTTTCGACTCTTCCTGGCGGGTTCCGGCTAAACCCCCACCCGGCGAAACCCCCCCCCGGACAACCCCCCCCCCCCGCCAACCCCCCCCCCGGCTAAAAACCCCCCGTTACCAAAACCCCCCGGACCAAAACCCCCCCGGTACCAAACCCCCCCCCCCCCCCCCCCCCCGACCAAAACCCCCCCGGTACCAAAACCCCCCGGTACCAAAACCCCCCCGCATAAAAAAAGACGGGTATGCAAGAGTAGAGTAACTGGTAGGTAGAGAGTAAGAGTAGAATAAACTTCTTTGGCAAACTTGATTCTACAAGAATGTCTGAAGTCCAGTAGGTATCAGAACAATGATAAACAAAGGGAGTGTAAGGCGAAGGTGAAGGTTGATGGTGACAGACTAATTGCTGAAGTCACCAAGACCCGCATTCAACTAAAGCTGTTGTCAGTGAGATGTTAAATGTGAATGATCAAATCAAAGCCAGTTCCGCTCTGTGTAACGATCCCCCCAACAAATCCTTTCCCAATGCCTCACCCTTCTTGGCGAGGAAGCTGCAGTTACGTTGCCACCCATTGGTGCAATGTGAAGCCCCCCTTGCCTGATTGCTCTTAGTTATCCCTGATTCATACCAGAAACTCGAAGATGGGCAATAAGCGGAGGGATACCTATGACACCGCAAAAGTTATCCTGCTATCCGTCTGTGAGTAGGATAACTCTCGACGGGAATGAATATTTTTATGAGACTTGATGGGAGGATCCTTTGGGTCAAGGGAAAGGTTGAGCTCGTTTTGTGATAGCACTTTCAAGATAGTCCCAGAAATATTTTACCAGCTCTTCACCTTACTCGTGCTTGTCAATGGTAAAACGATCACATGGTTGTTCGTTTTGTTGCCCAGTAAATCCCAGTCTTAATATGTGTGAGTGTCTAAGGATTCGGGGGGGGGTCGCCGGGGGGATACCGGGGGGTTTCTATTCTTCTCTTTCTCTCTACCTACCAGTTACTCTACTCTTACATACCCGTCTTTTTTTATGCGGGGGGGTTTTGGTACCGGGGGGTTTTGGTACCGGGGGGGTTTTGGTCGGGGGGGTTTTGGTACCGGGGGGGTTTTGGTCCGGGGGGTTTTGGTAACGGGGGGGTTTTAGCCGGGGGGGTTTTGGCGGGGGGGGGTTCGCCTAGACCCCTTCCTGGCAGTGCTTGTTATGTATAACATTTAATGTATAACGTTTTCAAAATCACCACAGGCAACATCCAAAGTGTTGTTTGTTGAAGCTGCGCATCCTTGTGTTATATCTGTTATGGAACTTGTGAAAGTGTTGTATCCGCTACTGAGACCATTACTGTAACCGTTACTGACAGCAGTGATTTTCTTCAGGGGAAAAGCCGTACGAAACGTCTGTCGGATTTGTTTCATACATACGAACCCTTTGGTGACCAAATAGGCGAAGTCCAGACTGTTTTGGTGACCGAAATCTCGAGCGATGAAAAGTACCACGTAGCTCATAATAAGCAATACGCACAGGTAAGGAAATTACTTTAACTTCTTTGGTTATTCAGTTCTAATCTTGAATCTACAAATGTTTGCAGAAGCATCTGAAGCCGGCATCGTCAAAAGGCCTTTAGCCCGACCAGATTACTTGACTTGCCACACGAAATTAGAGTTCATCCATGCGACCGATTTTGACGAGACCTGTATTTTACTCAAAGCATCAGCATGCCAAGTTCTAACTAGACCAAAGGTTTCGATGGGATCCCAAAGGCTAATGTTTATTGGCCTGATTCATCGAGACTACCGTGTCTTGTCTGACGGCTCAACTGGGGACAGCACTCCCTCTTTTGCTCCAAAACCTAGTGAAAGGATATTGTTGTCAATTAATTTAGAAACGCCTATAGTTAATGAGAGTATCTTCATAGTTAATGTTGTATTCTCCCAGAGTTATTCTCGCTGCTCTTTTTTTTGACGTTTTCATGGCGATCAGAGAGTTTTAAGTCATTACTAAAAAGTGTAAATAAAATACATTTATACATACAACCATTACTTTAAATTATTCCTAACAGTCATACACAAGTTGCGTCCGTCAGTGATTCACTCCTACCTGTGTTCTAACGTGTTATGTAGTAAAAAGAAAACAAAAATACAATATATAGATACAGTCAATAGTTTAAATTAATCGTAACAGTCATACACAACTTGCTTCTAGAGACATGCTCTAAACGTGGTTTTATCAACACGCGATCTGGGGAAATCAGGAAGTCCACAAGACCCGATTGTCTGCATGAAGAAGTCCACCTTTGGGATCCCATCGAAACCTTTGGTCTTGTTCATACAAGTACTCTGATTAAGCGTCAACTAAGCCTCAAAGCCCATGACAACAACTTCTTTTCTCTCTCTTCTGTCATCTCGTTGCCGAGCAAGTTCTTCCCTCGGCCTATTTATTGATCCAGAGTAATTTTACAGGGGCTAAAGGTCCCTCTTCTTTCCGATTCAGGTTTCGTCACAGCTTCCGGGATACAGGAGTTAGGTAGGTCAAGAAATAATGTTTCCGTTCCCCCTATTTCATTCCTCTAAGCCGATAATTAGGGATCCTAGGTCCCCTTGCTGGAGTTTGCGAAGGAAGAACGAAGGTCTGTATTAATATTCACAGAAAGACGATCACAAAACTATATGAAGCAAAACACCCTAAATCCAGATATGATTTTGAGAGAGAAAGAATTTTGAACGGATAATACTGCATAGTACATAAGGGCCACGCAAGAAAGCACTGGCCTGTCCTACAGAGGCGTTACTAGCCAAAAGGTTCGGGGGAGGGGCAAGGTATTTACCAACTGGCTGGTCATTTTTACCGGCTGTTTTTGCAGATAAAAACGACTATTATTGAGACTGTGTTGACGAAAAATCGGCTGATTCTGAGAAAAAATGACAATTTCTAAGAAAAATCGACAATTTTTACGAAAAAATCGACTGTTTTTAAGAAAAATTGACTGTTTTTAAGAAAATCGCGGCGCTTCACGCCGATTCGGCTATTTTTTACCGATTGGCCGACAACATTCGGGGGGGCGTTCCCCCTTCCCACCCTAGTCGTGACGCCCCTGCTGTCCTAGGGGGTGGCCGTTTCAGAACTACAAACACTATCTCCATATAATATCCAAGTCGCGACACAAACCAAAAAAAAAAAAACGACCGGGTAAACTAACAAACTAAAAATTGTATTTATTTAAAAACATTCTTTAAACTGTATTTTAAAATCAGCGATCTCAGTCTTTATCTTTAGATCTGGAGCCAGTTCGTTCCAAGCTTGAGTTCCTCGACAGTGAGCGGAATACTTAGAACGGGAAGTAACAATACGAGGGGTGACAATGTTACTAGAAAATCTAGTATGGTGGTGATGGGTGGAATAAACTAAATTCACAATCCCTCCAAAAGTGCTTGATTCTTCATCAAGCGGAAGATAAACAGTAGAGTATAAAACTCTCTTAGCCCCGCAGCAGGTACGATTTTGAGACTAGAATAAGGAGCACGAACAGAATCACGGTACCCAAGACCACTCACTAATCTTACCACGTGATTCTGGAAGACACGTATTGGTCGAACAACTGATGGAAATGTTCCCAATCAAACACTGCTGCAATAAAGGATATATGGGGGTAGAAAAAATATACTTTAGTTTTCGCATAATTCCAAAATTTCTCGAAATAACTTATAACAACCCAAGCCACATGGGCCTTAAATGAAAGGACTTCATCAATTACTTTTGCCTGATCGCCTGTTCGCATAAGATAGGATCTCGAAGAAAATGTAACATTTCGAACAGATGAGACGGTGAATGTAAGATACTGTAATGTATTGCACACAAATCCTGAGGCCATGTGTTTGAAGCCAGAATGTACGATGGGTCTTATAGAAAGTGGTATTCGTTCGCTACTCGCATGAAAGTTTCTCCAGGCTTTGACTAAACCTAGATTAACTTTTTTTTTTCATTAAAACTGCCGGCAGTGACGCAGAGCGAATGTGGTCAATCACGTGGTCGCGAGCTGATCTTCTATAAATTTGAGTCGATACACACGCCATCTGCAAACCAGCTTCAAATCAAAACGTTTAGAATACTTTAGAACTATGGGAGGCGACTAGCTAAAAGCTTAGCGCCGACTGTAGTAGTAGTAATAAAGAAAGTTATGTCAGTGGCGCCATTTTTGTAAACGTTGAGGGGGGGGGCAAAGATCAGTTTTTCACCTCGATCTAGGTTAAAAATTTGATTACTCTTTTTGTGATAGATTTAACGCAGATTTCGAGTTTGCCTTGACGTAAAGTCATTGCTTTGCATGTTACCGCCTTCTCCGTCTACCCATAATTCATGCAAACAATTTGCCTGTACAAAGAACCCTAAATCCCTCCCCCGAAGAAGACCTGGTAAACTACATAACAAACACAATCCAGAATGATGGCAATAGATGTCATAAAGAGAAGTTTGCATACTTTGCATTTCAGGAAGGCCTTGAACAAAATATTAATGGAAAATTAGCAATGTTAGTTTTAATTCCCAGCTCGCTAATTATTCTGTTTTTCTGCTTAGTTTTGTCGCCAAGCTTCGCAGTTTTGCACTGTCATCTTACGTAAGAGCACGGTTTCGTTGTTATTTGTTCTCAAATATCACATATACAAACAGAAGTGAAAAAACTATCTCTTCATTCTTTGCGGTTTCGGTTTCTCGTTTGTGCGTAGGTGGGCGAAGGACCCGAGAAGTTCCCGTATTGTTTATTTATTTATTTTATTTATAAATTTACTTCAGCCATAGCCATATACAAAGGGAAAAACACACAGTAACACTACAAATCACACAATTGAGTTTTGGCATCCGGGGAATTTTCTGGTTCTTGGCTCAAGCGAGTGACCTGACCAGTGACCCCATCCTGAATCCAAAGCATTCAACTCTCGTATGATTTGCGGCAGGTTTACTTTACTTTATAATACCAGAAGAAGGTCAACAGCTTTTAGACCCTGTCCTCATGGTCACATATTGGCAAATATGGCCACATCTTTCTGGCATCGTTGGCACAGCGGAGTAGCAATAAAAGAAACAAAACAAACACTTTCTCAAAACAAAAAGAACAAGAAACTAAAGCAAACGAGTAAGGCCAGTGTGGGCGGGCATATGGTTTTGTGTATTTTTAGTGAGGCGTTTTGCTGGCAAACTTTGTATAAGTAAAATTCTTCTAGAGGGTCGATATAGGAGTAAAGAGACGTGCTGAATCTGTTTTTGAACTGTATTTTCCTATCGAAGAAGCAGTTCGCCGGATTGTGTCAAAGTAAAATACTTTTCTAAAGTCGATTGAATATGAGGTATAGGGTGTAAACACACATGTTGAATCCATGTCTGAACTTGGTTTTCTCGGCTGGTTAGCCATTTAGCCGCAATAGTCAATAAACACCATTACGGTATCATTTTTATACATTTTTAAGGGACAGTTGGTTAATGTTTAAGGGTGAAGACCGGAATTTCCGGCGAAGACCGGAAATCTACAAGATCAGATTGTTAGGCAGCAAGGACTGACACAAATCTCAGGATAAGTGATCCTCAAAAGCAGAGGCGTCACTACTGGGGGGGGGGAGGGGGGGACGCCCCCCCCCCCAATGTTGTCGGCCAGTCGGTAAAAAAGAGCCGAGTCGGCGCGAAGCGCCGCGATTTTTGGTAAAAACAGTCGATTTTTTTCTTAAAAACGATCGATTTTTCTTAAAAACAGTCGTTTTTTCTTAAAAACAGTGTTTTTTCCTTAAAACAGTCGGTTTTTCTTAAAAATAGTAGTTTTTTCTTAAAATCAGCCGATTTTTCATCAAAACAGTCGTTTTTTTCTCAATAATAGTCGTTTTTATCCGCAAAAACAGTCGGTAAAAATGACCAGCCAGTCGGTAAATACCTTGTCCCCCCCCCCCCCCAAACATTTTTGCTAGTAACGACTCTGCTCAAAAGATACGCGCCATCTGAGGATAAAATACCTCCAGTGATACGTATCTTCGTATATCTTTTGTGACGTCACAGGAGATTTTGCGGCCTAGGCCTTTAGCTAGGCTTATGCTAAGTTAGAGTTAGCTAAACTGAGCTATGCTAACCTAAAATAAACTAAAACTTCAACAGTATGCGGTGTCGTATACAGTATGTCGGAATACCATACAGTCATGACGCACATGGTAACGTCATAAGATGAGGACCTAACATAGGATTTGATTGTCCCTAGGACGGTTTATAAATGTAAACGCGACCAGCGCCTCGCTGGCCGCTCGGCTCTATATATATAGAATCAAGCATATTCACCGATAGGAATAAACTAAAAATGTTCGTGTTTTACATCCTCCAGTGATACGATCAAACTAACGATTTTTATCCTTGGATGGTACATATTTTTTTATCCCTAGAGATATATCTCTTAAGGACCTCGCGGTGTCAGATACTAGTGTGCGCAGAAATACTTTTTTTTTCTCGCGAAAAATTTAAAACAAATGCGCGCCGTGGTTAAATGCTGAAATCCACTGATCATCCATCCGCAGGGGCCGTCCTTAGTGACGAAGTCAGGTTTGGCAGCGCCTTCTTGCTGACGTCTCAAGGCAAAACAAATGGTATCTATTACCACCGTAACTGAATCTGCAATTAGTTGTTTTTGCAGTTACCGTGGTATCTGATATATGGTTGCTCTTCAAAAACGAAAATTGCCGAAATTGCGCTTTTCAAAGTCATCCCAACATAAAAAACCGATATCCAGTCACATCACTAAGTGCCAAACTTCCGACTACCAATTTGACAAAAATTTATGAAAATGAGATGATTTTTTCAGATACCATGATCAGTTACCACGGTCGGACCGTGGTATCTGAATATCAGATACCACGATAACTGGCCAGATACCATGATAACTGCAAAAACGCCTTTTGACCAAGGTATAAGATACTTTCTTGTGTCCATTATTTTGTTTGTGTTTTCTTTTCTTTACTTTCTTTTGTATACTCCACTTGTTCTCTTGTAGCTCAGTGGGTTACTAAAATTATCATTATCATCATACCACGATAACTGCAACGATTTTAGACCGTGGACCAGATACCATGCTATCTGCAAAAACGCAACTATTTTCAGGCAACCCTGGAAAATCTCGGATAGCGATGAAAAGCGAAAAATTCGAATAAAGTGGTTCACAAGGATTTTGCAAAGAGTGAGCGTTCAGAGGTCAGTAGACCACGGAAGTCACTACTGGGAGTGTAAAAATAGTGAAAAGCAAGAGAGTTTCTTTTAAGTAAATACCTGTTATAGATATTAATACGCAAGTAATCACAAAAATTAATCGAGCGGAGCGAGGCTCCATCACCGTTGCGCTTATTTATGCGGAACGTTACGCGTTTGTTTTATCTTGACATGATATACGGCGTGTATACAATTAGTGAAGTATCAGCTTATGTCGCCAAAAAGGCGCAGTAGTTTCGCAGTCGTATGAACTAAAAATAAGTAAATTGTTATTTCACAAATTGTTTTAATGATCGTGGTCGCATAAATAATATCTCTAGAAGCATTACTACATGAAAGTGGTCGCCGTAAATATCTACAGGACCTCGAGAAGTGCTGCGAAATAGCACGTACGCACTTTTTTTTGCGTCATGAAATCGTTTCCTATTTTTTCACAGGTGTTGGTGCCGATGGATAAAACAGTTATGGGTCAAACACTTCAAGTGAAGATTGTATCATCTGGAAAATACTGGATGATTGGAGAGCCTGTAGAAACTACTAAAGGCTTGGTTAGTGTTTTGAGTCCTTTTGTTTCTAAGGCAAAGTCCCTTGTTACAGAACGCAACCTTATTTCGGCGTTATCTGCCTTGGTTTTGATTAGGTTTGGACTTGTATTTTATCGGTCGCGGCAATAAAAATCTTTGTTGTACGTAATTTTATTGATCCTTGGTAACATCAAAGGTCCTTATCATACCTACAACCAAGAACAAATAAGCCAATAGAATCTCCGTCTTTTGGTTCCCATGCAGCGTCTATGGATGCCCCGACAAAACTGAGCTGAGCTAGAGGTAATTGCTGAGCTTTTGGTTGATGCCCGTCTTCTTCCCTCGTCGCCGTTGCAAATGTCAGGTAAAAAAGTGAAGAAGCGCTGACCCGCTCTGCAGCGCGTCCAGACAACCAGTCGGCTTTTACTTTGGAAATGTCTTGTCTGGGGATTTACTGCGATATAGCTTTAGAAGTAGTGAACTGAAAGACAAAAATGCTCCTCAGCCGGGATTTGAACCCAGGGCCCTCTGCTTACAAGACTGGCGCTCTATTTTTTTTTTTTTTTACAGTGCAAAAACGGATACGTCAGCTAAATTTTATTCGAGCTATATTTCGGCCCTTCTTGGCAAGGGTCCTGTTCAGGCTCAAAACCTCTCAAACTGGAAAAACGAACTTGTGGAAAAACCGCTCTAACCGTTTGAGCTACCGAGGGGCTTGTGAACAGAGTTCGCAAACCACTACAATAGTCCGGTAGAAGCCGTCCATAGGAACAGTGATCTCGGCCGAAGGCAAATTCATCTAATCAGTTCACATCCCCAAGTCACGGAAATTATAAACGGATATAGCTGTTTGTAGAGGTAACAAATTGGGATATTCCGCGTAGCTCCTACCCTCCAATCGTTTGCATCGGGCAGGGTACTATCTATCTATCTATCTATAGGAATCTATTCGATTCGCATGGCCGTATTACAGAGATAGGGAGACGGAGGTTCTGGTGATTATTTGTTCTTGCTACAACTTTGCCCTTCCACTAACCATACTCACTGGCGCAACTGCACATACGTTTACTTCCTTGAGGTTGCTACCGGAACGTGTCTAACCCCTTTGGTCGCCCCCTGAATACAGTGGCAACGCAGGGATTCATAAGTTATTTCCATGCGCTTAATGAATCGTCGGTTAATAATTAGCAATATCCTAATCGCAGATTTTTTAAATATTGGCATGTTTATTATCCTTACGAAAATTTTGAATGCCTCCTTCATTTGTATTTCCTTTCTTGCTCGAAAAACGTGTTGTGCTGTAAGAGAAGAATATTTCTTGGCTAATATTTTGGCTAGTATACCCACAAGAAAGGATCGGGTCGTATCAAGCAGAAGCTGAAGATTGAGTAAGATCAAGAACAAATAATCAGATAGAACCTCTGTCTTTGGTCCCATGCAGCGACCATGGATGACCCGACAAAACTGAGCGGAGCTAGAGGCACTTGCTTTAGCTTCGAGTTGATACCCGTCTACTTCTGTCTTCGCCGTTGCTCATCGCGCAGCAATAAGTGTAGGAGGCACGCTGACCCACTCTTGAGCGCGTCCAGAGAACCAATCGGCTTTGACTTTGAAAGTTTCTTCTACGCGGCTTCACAGCGATATAGCTATTTGTAAAGGTAACGAAACGTGATGTGCCGCGTAGCTCCTAATCTCCGCTCGTTTGCATCGGGCGGGGTATGGGGAAATATTCGACTCCGCATTGACACGTTACGGAGATATATAGGGAGACGGAGATTCTATCTGATTATTTGTTCTTGGTAAAATTGATACTTCCAGGTTCTGATACGGAATTTAACATTCACCTACAACTGCAAGTCACGGGGTTTCGGCCTTTTTTTAAGCTCCTTAATCCGTGCCCCTTGGCTTAGACGACAAGCACGCCAAATGTGTAAAACCGGACTTTCTTACCAATAAGCCTTCCCGATAATAATAATCGATAACGTTTACCGGTCGTTTTCGTTTTTATCAGCATATGATCCGGAAACATGAACAGGGTCGGGGTCGCGGACTGAAATCCCAGTCAGGAATTGCCGCACCATCATCACTTCCAAACGGAAAGGTTAGAGATTTTCCACTTTATGATGAAAATACAGAAAATCCGGGAAAACCATATCGTCTACCAGTCTATCGTCTACCTATAGTCCTATTCTCGCCGCTCCCCGAGGACTCTCGGGGAATCAAGGGGAACGGCGAGAATAGAGGAAGTCACTCCACGCGGACTCTGCGTACGGAAAACAGCGAGAACACGGGCTTACAAAATGGATTTTGTTCTGGATCCACTTTATTTTTGGTTTTGTTTATTCTGATTGTTTTTAATTAATTTTACATCGCACAACACCAGCGAAAATTGATTCCCCTCCGAATCTGAAAGGGAGTCCTTTTTGATGATGGTGATGATAATCGGAGCATTTCCCGTGTGGGGACTCGCGAGAATACGGGGAGTGAGTACCCGGGACAAACAAAAACACGGGGACTCCTCAAGTGGAGTCCTCGGGGAACGGCGAGGTTCCGACTCCAATAAGAAACATTGGCATGCGATACTTTTACTACCAGTGTTCGGGGTACTTCCGGTGCAGTCTCTCTGGGTAAACTTTTTTGCACTTGCGAAAGCTCGGCGGTGTTGTGCAGTTAAATAGGCTGGACGCGTGTCATGACAGGTAAGTAATCAAGTAAAGGAACATTTTCGCGTGGATGGCTCCGTCAAATGTTATACGTATCATCATCATGATGGGTGATTTCACGTTGATGCCATCTAGCTCGATGGTGATTTTCGTGTGACGTCACTATCCAGATGTATGGGTTTCTCGACTCTCCTCGGGTTCTTTTGGTAGAGGAAGATGGCATTTTCCTCTATCTCAACTCGCTTTTGTGTGGATGGAATCACCCAGCGACAATTTCGAATGGATAGGATCAAGAACAAATAATCTGACAGAACCTTCGTCTCCCTATCTGTGTAATATGACTATGCGGAGTCGAGTATTTCCCGATATCCTGTCCGCTTTGACGAGCGGAGGTTAGAATCACGGCACGTTTGATTACCTCTACAAATAGCTAAATTGCTGTCAACCACCGTTGAGGAAAAGGAGAAGTTAAAGCTGATTGGTTCTATAGACGCGCTCCAGAGCGGGTCAGCGCCCGGAGTACGCCTCCTTCAGCATTTCTTGTGCGATAGCAACGACGAAGACGGAAGAGGAGTAAACGGGTATCAACATCAGTTCAAAGCTAGAGTAAATACCTCAGGTCCGCTCAGCTTTGTCGGGGCTTTCTATCTGACAGCGACGTTCTATCTGATTATCTGTTCTTGATAGTATCTTCCGTCGCGCCGAGCAGTCGTTCATGCGAAAATGTCCTCTAAAAGCGTATTCTCGCCGTTCCCCGAGCACTCCTTTTGAGGAGTCACCGAGTTTTTGTTTCGGGGACTCACTTCCCGTATTCTCGCGAGTCCCCAAACGGGGATTGCTCCAATTATCATCACTATCATCAAAAAGGACTCCCTTTCAGATTCGGAGGGGAATCAGTTTTTGCTGGTGTTGGTGCAATATAAAATTAATTTAAAACTATCAGAATAAACAAAACTAAAAATAAAGTGGATCCAGACTAATTTCGTTAAATGCATATTCTTTTTTCGTACAAAATCCATTTTGGAAGCATTCCCTGTTCTCCTTGTTTTCCGTACGCGAAGTCCGCTTGGAGTGACTCCCTCTATTCTCGCCGTTCCCCTCGATTCCCCGAGGAGTTCTTGGGGAACGGTGACAATACGCCTTAGGTCTTATCTTCTTTACCTGGACCCAAGGTGCAACCATTCTGCAAAAAAAGAGGCTTGCAATCACCCTGAAAAGGCAACTAGAACATTTTCTATTAGGACATTCCACTGATAATTTAAATCAGCTGAAAACCTTGTGGTTGAGCTTCCTTTTGACACACATCATGAAAGTCGATTCTCCTCCATCATGTCTTTGCCTTTAGTATTCTTTTGCTGGAATACTTGGGACGGCCAAGAAGAAGAAAAAATATTGAATTGTTCTAGTACGTTTGATTCTGCAGAAGAAATTGTGCAACAAAGAGCAAAGATTCAAAGGAATAACAATTTCTGGCTTTGATTTAACTTTGTTTTGGTAAAATTACTATTTGCTATAATACTTGCTAGGTTTGATTTTCATCAAACTCTTCGGAGCAGTCCAAAGTTTGGTTCAGTGTTTTCGTTCCTTGCAAACCGAAGCGGCTTTCCCGAGAATTATTGATCCGCGGAAAGTTGAAAATTGCTCGGAAAATAGGATCCCAAAAAGATCAAACATATTACAGTGTGAACACAACTGTTTCGTTTGAACATACCAGTTTAGTTGACAACTGTTGTTCTCTGTTAAACGATTCATAATGATGATGGTGATAGTCATATAATAATAAGAGGAGACGTCCTCACTCTATGTACCAAGTCCCGCCCTCTCCGACTTCGATTGGTGTAGGCTACATCCAGTTAACAAACTGGAAAACTGGCAGAAGTAAGGCAGGAAGTTCTTTTAGGGGTGAGGTGACATGCTGATTCCAAAATCTAAAATTCGTTTTCTCGCCGCACATTCGCCCGCGATCCGGCAAAATTGAAAATCGGTAAAAATAGTTTTATTCTAAGTAGAGACTCGCGTCGGGATAAGAAAACACAATGAATCAATTTCTGAAGTCTATTTTCTTGTCAGATAAGAAGTTCTACCAAAATTTGTCTGAATCCGGAAATTTGGTAGACATGGAAAGTTGACCTTTTAAGTCGACAGCTCGAATTGCTTATTGCAATCTCAACGAAACACAGAGTAGGTTCGCTCAACCGTTAGATAGTTAGACTTCAGATCAAGCGGTTCTTGGTTCGCCTCTTGGTGTTACCTGCTCTTTTGGTCTGCATACATTTTGCGAAGTTCAGATATACTAGGCTTCGATTCAAAGTGTGACGTATTGGGAAAAACACATGCTGAAAAACACATTTGGTCTCGGTCGGGTCCTTTATGCATGTGCCGAGTTTCATCGAATTGTAGCTTACGCCTGAAGTGACTGAACCAGCAAAACCCGGATCGACAGGCCGACGGACGGACAGAAACTGCGATCGCTATATGGCATTTTGTTGCGAGTACTTCTAGATAAGGTAGGATGATGAAACTTGGCTTGCGTGTTGAGGACCTTGCCCAACGATGCAGGAAGCCTTCGTTTTCCGCTTTCGATCATCCACGGGGGGTGGAGGTAGGTGGAATCGGGAACGTTGTGACATGCGTAACTTGTGAGTGGGTGATGCGATTGGAGTGAACCGTAATGGATGGTAGGTTACCACTGGTAAGAGAAGATGTCTAGGGGATCACTTGTGTGTCCGAACCAAATTCGGCCACGATGGGGGAGTTGGAGGGGGGGTAAGGGCCCGCCTGGGGTAACGTTAGGAGTGTCTGGAAGGAAACTTGGAATGAATGTTGCTCAGATTCGATAAACTTGATGGGTGGTAAGAGAAGACGCCCGAGATCATCCATTTCCTTGTCCGAACCGGGTTCGGCCACGGAGGAAGGGGGCGTTCGAAGTGGCACCCAAGAAATTTTGTGGCATGCCTATAGGGATCAAACTAGTGGAGCGATTGGGGGAAATCTGGAAGGTACAAAGCTTATGTGCCCCAGATGATCCGTTTGGGGTTCTGAGTCTGACCTCGGGTAGGGGAAGTTGGAGGAGGGTTAGCCTACCGAAAATTTACCAGGAAGTGATCCGATTGGAGTGGAACTTTACGCATGGTAAGAGAAGGTGCCCCCGAAATTATGTGGCACGCCTATAGGGATCAAACGAGTGGAGCGATTGGGATGAAAGTCGGAAGGTGCAGGTGTCATATGCCCAGATTGCCCCAGATTATGTGTTTGGATTCCCGGCTGGATCCGACCTCGGTGGAGGGAGTTGCGTTGGAGGGGTATCGGGCGTTCACAGAAACATGAGATTCGAAGTGAACCTTGATGGGCCATAAGAGAAGATGCTTTAGATGAATTTCTTTCTGTGTCAGAACCTGATTTGTTCACGACTTCACTGTGGGGTCTCGGAAATATACTATCACGCCCAAGAATGAACCAAGTGGAGTTTGAGATGAAATTTGGAAGGTACAAAGCTTACATGCTCTAGCTAGATGGTCAATTCCGGGGTCCCGGCTGGATCCCACCTCGTTTGAGGGGATACCCGACTTAGGGCTGAACATAAACTGAGGCCTGAAACGGAAATTTCAGCTACGATGCTTTGGCCGCGATATTTCGGCCTTTCTTGGCAAGAAGGGCCGAAATATAGCTCCAATAAATTTTCAGCTGACTTATCCGTTTTCGCACTATCAAATATGATTCGCAGTCAGCTTGTGCTGAAGGAATATTAATTTTTTATAAGTATCCTATTTGGGACAGTTATTTGGGGCCATTGTTTCAATATATGTTTATTTTTCCGTGTCAGCTTGGGCGTAAGGAGTGTTTATAGGCCTAAACCTTGATGACGGCAAGAACAGTTGCCCTAGATAACCATTTTGTGCGAGGAGTTGGCAACTCTGTGTGGCACTCGTACACCCTCCAGTATGGCACTTGTGTGGCACTGTATGGCACTTGTGTGGCACTTGTATGGCAATTCTGATTTTAACCGTCGAAAAACATTTCGCGTCGAAATTAGGACGCGTATGGAAATTTTTGGCACTGTGTGGCACTTGTATGGCACTTCTGATTTTAACCGTCGAAAAACATTTCGCGTCGAAATTAGGACGCTGTGTGGCACTTGAAAATTGTGGCACTCGTACACCCTGACGGTGAGTTGCCAACCCCTCGATTTTGTGTGTCGAAAAGGATTCGGCCGCGTCAAAACGTCCCCGTGTCAAAACATCCCCATGACAAAACGTCCCCACGGCAAAACGGCTCCAGGCATAGGTTTTTAAGTTCGCCTTGAACTTCAGGTGTATTAGCGAGGTAAAACAACTTCAGAGTGTGCATTACGGATGTGGGAACATTCTTTATAAGCAGGAAAGATCGGACATAGGACCGGTTGCGTCATAATTGTATTGTTTGCAGTAAAAATTTGTAGTGTAATAAACCTTGCAGTTGACCTGTAACTGATCAGTTCTAGGTCGTTTGAAGCAACGTGCACAATCTGAAGAGCACCAATACGCTCCTCAGAGAAAGGGGAAGCCCGCTGTGGCCCAAAGAGAGTCAAACAAGGAAAATGGAACAATAAGCGTAGTGCCGTTATGCTGGATAAAAATTACATGGGAAGCGAGGAGACGAAAGCGGATGCAACGATTAGTTAGGTAGAGAGACATAGTAAATCTAGGCTAGACGGGTTTGATCCTTTAATAGAATCCTTTAATAATAAATATCACCAAAGTAAATATCGAACTAAATCGAGATCAGTGAGTGATATCACAGCGTAAACAAATGAACCAATTAAATAAAAGATAAAACGAAAATTGACAAACTACTAAATCTTTGCGCTCTAGCTGGGATCAACCGAGATCAACACTTTGGTTTGTTTCTTCACTGTCGGTTAAATGGTTAAGTAGTCAACCCACCGTGGTTTTAAAAAGTTTTTATTCCTAGAACATTTTTTGTCTGAACTGATGACGTAATCAGTAATCTCATAGACCTAGTTATCCCTCAGCGATGAAACTAAAATTCTATAGCCGGGGAGTTTCGCCAGGGGACGTTTTGATCGGGGACGTTTTGTCGTGGGGACGTTTTGTCATGAGGACGTTTTGTCAGGGGACGTTTCGCCAAGGGACGTTATGTCGACAACCCCGTTCTTCGGCCAGCGACGAGTTTCCTGGAGGGTTACTGGGCACCAGTGTACAAGCCTGCATCGGCACCGGTTACTTTACTGTATATTGAGAGTGATCAAACAATCGAATTTGCCGATTGCTCCCTAGGGGTTCAGAATTATAAATTATTCCTAATAATCCGGTCTCGACCGAGTGGTTAGTATTGAAGAAATGCCCGCAACGGTCGCAACCTCGTCTCTATCCCTTCGTTCGTCCCTTACAACCATTCCCAATGGTATCTTCTTTCTTGCTCTGAACTTGAAGATGACTCGACGAAAGTTTAGTCTCCGTACGTCTGGTCCGGCACGTTTCGTAGTGGTAGAACAATGCAGTAGATTAGTTATCGACCTCAAGAAAACTGCAGGATCGTCTCCTCTGACAAGCAAATTGAATCGTTCTGGGCTTCTAACGCTCCGATTGCGAAGGTTATTTCGCAACAGGTTATGACGTCGTGCCCGCTCTGCGTGATTTTATTATTTTGTCAAAACTTTCGGCAAGCTTGCAGAGAATCGCAGTAGTAGACAGTAAGAATTCGGTGAGTTAGTGCCAAAATAGTTAAGCTGGCGAATATTGCAGGAGTAATCCGCTATAGCCGAAGCGTACCCAAGCTCAGGTGGGTAACTTGGTTTATACCCAGTAGAAGGGATGCTCATTTCTAGGGGTAAGGACGGGCTAAAAATAAACGCTGTATTTCCTTCCTAAAACCAACTGTAATCCCTATGTCCTTATACGTGTAAGCTGCTACCTCCACGAAATAGTAATTGTCTCCTAGGGTTGTCGACATAACGTCCCCATTCGAAACGTCCCCTGTCGAAACGTCCCCGTCGAAACGTCCCCATGACAAAACGTCCCCATGACAAAACGTCCCCATGACAAAACGTCCCCGTGACAAAACGTCCCCATGACAAAACGTCCCCGTGACAAAACGTCCCCACTCAAAACGTCCCCTGACAAAACGTCCCCATGACGAAACGTCCCCGGCTATAGATTTTACATCAGACCAGCATTCTCTCAAAGCGGAATAATTTAAGACCACGGCATGGGAATAAGGGATTAAAATGACCTAGGTATATAAATGTTATCCCGAGAAATCAGGGTTTACTAATCACTTGGCGACTGCTACAAAATGAGGGTTACCAACTCAAAAAGAAAAGCCCAATGATCCGAATCCACCAATAAATTTGTTTCATGAAGGTAAGCAAACTAGGACTTGTTTAGCTTTTCTCTTTACTTGTCTCAGAAGGGACCGAGGGGTTGCTCACTCCCAAAATGGTTGTACAGTGGTGCCCGGTGCCCAGTGGTGCCCAGCCGGCGCCCAGCGGTGCCCAGCCGGTGCCCAGCGGTGCCCAGCCGGTGCCCAGCCGGTGCCCAGCGGTGCCCAATGGTGCCCAGCCAGTGCCCAGTGGTGCCCAGCCGGTGCCCAGCCGGTGCCCAGCCGGTGCCCAGCCGGTGCCCAGCGGTGCCCAGCCGGTGCCCAGGGAAGGTGTACAGTGGTGCCCAGTGATTGAGCAACCCCTCGGAAGGGACGGGACGTAAATAGGTATATCTGCAGGCACTGGATTCTCCAATGACACTGATCCAGAATTCTAGGTTTGGAAAGCACTTACCGGCCGGCGCTTAAAGTTTAACTGAAAAGCCAACTCATTTGTGTGTCATTTAATTGGATACACTGAATTATTTAGATTCTGCAAAGGGATTTTTTTATTTTCCACTATCTGCTCTAGTTATGAGGCTCAGAATATCTCCAGCCGTCCCCACAGCGTAAATTCTACTACGACGCGGGAAATTTTAATCTCAACACAAATGCTGCTTTTCAGTGGGCAGTGGTGATATCGGTGAAGATTACTTAGTGACTGAACAAAAAAAAATGATAAATCTTTCTCGCAAGGCATACAGCAAAAATAAAAGCGCATAGAGGCACCACAAATCACACGGAAATTCCACTATTTGAAAATCGATTATTCGTGAATAGCGGAACAACGAAGTAACTAATTTTCAGCGGGTCTTCAAGCCAATTTAAGTGAATAGGTGATGGGTAACTAGATTGTCCTATCCTAGCCCTTTTCGGTTAAATTTTAAATACTTGTCCACATTAGCAAATTAGTTGCAACGGAGTAAGACTTTAAAGTTTAACTGAAAAGGAATGAGATAGGACAATCTAACTACCCATTACTTATTATTTTAAAGTGACACGAAGATTCAATGAAAATGCGGATCTGTGGTACCTCTATGCGCTTGTACCTGTGTTGTATGCTTGATTAAAAGAATTTACGAAAAATAAGTTAATATAAGGAATGTTCCCAAATGTTCCTGCTTCAATCTTCCCACATCTGTAGTGCACACTGTGAAGTTGTTTTACCTATCGAACATACACCTGAAGATCGACGAAAACTTAAAAATCTATGCTTGGGGACGTTTCGCCACGGGGACGTTTTGTCATGGGGACGTTTTGTCATGGGGACGTTTTGTCACGGGGACGTTTTGTCATGGGGACGTTTTGACACGGGGACGTTTTGACACGGGGACGTTTTGTCATGGGGACGTTTTGTCACGGGGACGTTTTGTCACGGGGACGTTTTGTCACGGGGACGTTTCGACGGGGACGTTTCGCCAGGGGACGTTTTGTCATGGGGACGTTTCGTCGGTAAGCCGTCTCCTACCCCTTTGCTCGTCATCTTTCACTCTTTTTTCACAATTGCGCAATCTCAGAATTCATAGATTCCTTTCATGAGCTTAGATAATTATCTGTTAATAAATAGCAGTGGCATTTTCGTGAATTTGTTAATCCTTCCGAATATTTCGAATGTTTTCTTTATTTTTTGTTTTCTTTCTTGCTTGAAACGTGTAGTTGTGTAGGACATGAATGTTTGATGCCTGAAATCTTGTCTCAGAGGGTGGGCGTATGTGATGTTAAAGCTGAAAATTGGATTAGGATCTCCTAGTCCAGGTTTGAATACGGACTTTAAGTAGGGTGTTTTAGCCAGATTCAGTTTACCCGCCTGGTATGCCACTAGTTTTTTCAGACTCTTAGCATAACCTCTTGATGTACACCAGGTCACCCCACTCAGCAAGGACTCTTGAGCAGGGCTGAACTTCGAGTCGGTCTTTCCCAATCCCAGGCTTCGTTTAGTATTTTTGGCGACTACAGCATTAGTGAGGCCGCGCTGAAATAAACAGCGCGGGGGCTTACCCACTCCCCGGCAAGTGCTGTACATCCTTTCTCGGCACCGTCACCGATCGAAACCTGGCACCGGGCACTTGCTTAACTAAAATGGAGAGTGAGCAACCTTTCGATGAACAGCCAGCACTCGAGGGGTTCGGCACTATCAGTTTTAGTGTACAGCAAGTGCCCGGCCGGTGCCGGCACAAACGTCCCCGGCAAAACGTCCCCGTGTCAATACGTCCCCGTGACAAAACGTCCCCACGGCAAAACGTCCCCAATAGATTCTTAAGTTCGCCTCGATCTTCAGGTGCATTATCGAGGTAAAACTACTTCAGAGTGTGCATTACAGATGTGGGAACATTTCTTAGAAGCAGGAAAGATCGGACCGAGGGGTTGCTCACTCCCCAAACCCGTGTACACCGGGTGCCGGTGCCGGAAGGTGCCGGGAGGTGCCGGGTAGGTGCCGGGTAGGTGCCGGGAGGTGCCGGGAGGTGCCGGGTAGGTGCCGGGTAGGTGCCGGGTAGGTGCCGGGTAGGTGCCGGGTAGGTGCCGGGTAGGTGCCGGGTAGGTGCCGGGAGGTGCCGGGTAGGTGCCGGGAGGTGCCGGGTAGGTGCCGGGAGGTGCCGGGTAGGTGCCGGGAGGTGCCGGGTAGGTGCCGGGAGGTGCCGGGTAGGTGCCGGGAGGTGCCGGGTAGGTGCCGGGAGGTGCCGGGTAGGTGCCGGGAGGTGCCGGGTAGGTGCCGGGAGGTGCCGGGTAGGTGCCGGGAGGTGCCGGGTAGGTGCCGGGAGGTGCCGGGTAGGTGCCGGGAGGTGCCGGGTAGGTGCCGGGAGGTGCCGGGTAGGTGCCGGGAGGTGCCGGGTAGGTGCCGGGAGGTGCCGGGTAGGTGCCGGGAGGTGCGGGAATGAGTGTACATCGGGTGCCGGAGAGTGAGTAACCCCTCGTAAATTCCCTATCTTCAAAGTTTTTATGGCACTTGCCTTCCAGCCAAGTGCCATATACCGATCACTTTTCGGTCGGTCTGTCAGGCCACTGTTCTCGAGTTCGGGTTCCAGCTGCCCGTGAACGGGAGGGGGGGGGGGGGTCGGGACCCATCAAAATACGTATCTAGACCTATACATCCTCAAGTATCCCAGCTTAGAGTTTGATTCGAGTCACGGGTCAAAAACTTGACTCATGGGCAACTTGGGCCAACTTGCCCATGAACGTGGAGGGTGCGGTTCAACTCCACATGTATATTCCCAATACTAAGATCTAAAGGTACAAGGAATTTCATCGCCCTATCTCCAGTTATTGTCAAGTTAAAAACATTGAAAAACGGGCAACCTGGGCCCCATTGCCCCTTAACCAAGTCGGAGTGGGGTTTGGACCCCCAAAAAGCAAAGGAGACCCCAATGCTCACAAGCCTACCAAGTTTTAACTAGATCCCTGTTGATTCCTGTCACGAGTCTGCCCCCTCTTGGGCAATCTCGGCCCAGTTGCCCATGAACGGGGTGGGTGGGGGAGATGCAACCTTAAAAGTAATTTCTCAACCCTAGGATATACAAGCACAAGGAATTTCATCGTCCTATGTCCAGCTCTGGCCACTAACAAGAGCTGTAAGCTCACTTGGCACTTGCATGGGTTGAGGTGTATTGTTTGATCAAAAGTACTTTTCGTCTTTGCGGTTAAGATGCGCACTTTCAGGGAGATAGAGAAAAAGTATTTTATTTTTGAACTTGGCTTGAGGCAACCCTTTGGCAAAAACGATAACAGGCCCTAAGGGATCATCGATGTATACCGTTGTTCAAAAGTATTTTTTTTTTCACTTTTCATTTAAAACGCGTACTTTAAGGGTGCTAGAAATAAATTTTTAAGCAAAAGCCTTGTTGCACAAATGATAATGGGTTGAGATGTATCGTTTGATCAAAAGTACTTTTGGACCTTGCGGTTAAGATTCGCACTTTAAGGGAGCTAGAACTTCATTTGTGAGCAAAACCCTTGAGGCAAAAATGATAATGGGCTCATGGGGATCATGCAAATGTACATTTTGCTTAAAAGTCACTTTAAGGAAAAGTCGGGTTTGGAATGTGGCGATTTTTAAGCCGATCTTGTCGAAACTTTAATCTTCCACCCAAGTTTCATCGTCCTAGCACATCTGGAAGTAACTTAACTCGCGATCACCGGAATTCAGGACCCCCCCCTCAAACTCCCCCACAGTCGCCGGAGCCAATCCGGTTCTGTAAATGATTTATCGAGAGCATCTGTTTGTTATTCCCAGAAAGTTCCATCCCGATCTCTCCAGTCTAAGCCGATCATGTATTTTACCCCCCCCCCCCAACTATTGTCGGATCCGGTCCGGACGTGAAATAGATCACCACAGATATGTCCTCTGTTCAGTTATCAAATTTCACTCGAATCCGATCACTGGCTCCAAAGTTACGCATGACTCAATATTCCGGATTCCCCTCCCTCCACTCCCCCCATGACTATCGGATCGAGTAAAGTTTACTTACAAGTCAGTTTGATCGGGTCCCTGATACGCCTCCCAAGTTTCGTCGTGAAAATCACCAAAACCGCCATCATCGCAATTCCAGGGAACTCCCCTCCACTCCCACCCCCAAGTGTCCAAATCCAGTCCAATTATGTAAACGATTTATCTGGAGCAGATGCTTGTTCTTCCCAGCAAGTTTCACTCTGATCCCTCCATTCTAACCGTTTCTTGAGATTTCCGCCCCCCCCCCCCCCAACTCCCCCATAGCTGTCGAATCCGGTTCGGACTTCAAATGGGACATCAAAATATATAATTTATTCAGTTATTAAGTATCTTTTCAATCGGATCACCCGTTCGGAAGTTACACACTACTAAATTTTCCGGACTCCTCCGCCCTCCACTCCCCCCCCCCAGATGGTCGGATCGGGAAACTGATTATTTCCAGGTTAGTTTGATTGGGTCCCTGACAAGCCTGCCAAGTTTCATCGTCCTAGCACATCTGGAAGTACCCTAACTCGAAGAAGTGTGACAAAAAACTCGGACCGACAGACAGACAGACGGAATTGCGATAGGTATATGGCACTTGAGCCAGAGGCTGCAAGTGCCATAAAAACTGCTTTTAAAAGATTCATGAAACTACTTGTGTATTAACACGAGAAAAATACTTGTTATAAGGCGACTGGGAATAGTGTTGGGCGATATTCGATAGCGATAACGATAAATCGGACCAAATATCGACATCGGGTATCGAAACTAGTGTTGGGCGATATTTGGATTTTTCGGTATATCGATATTTTCACTTTCGATATTCGATAAACGATATATCGATATCGATATTTCGGTGCCATGTTTCGCTACAGTATCCGTCTCGTTTTGCCAAAATTTAAGAGCAAAATTGTCGTAAAAAGCAACTTGCATCGACTCAAACTTCGAATAAATAAAAACTGAATACGAAGAACATATTGCTCAAATTTCGGATACATTAATGTGAATTATGTCGGATTATTTACAATAAATATAAATGAACAAATATCGTTTTCGATATCGATATTTACGTTTCGATATTCGATATCGATATTTGGTCCGATATATCGATATATCGTTATCGATATTGAATATCACCCAACACTAATCGAAACATAAATATCGATATCGAGACGATATTTGTTCATGTTATAATTATTGTAAATAATCTGACATAACTAATGCACCAATTAATGCACCTTTATTGAACTTTGTGAAGAACATATTGCTCAAATTTCGGATATATTAATGTGACTTATGTCGGATTATCACCGACTAATAAATAGGATGGTACCTTCCGGCACCTTCCCAATTTTGTCAGTTTTTAACCTCTCTAGGGTGAATAGTTGTTGATTATTATGATGCAGTTAATCGGTTATAGTACTTTCTTTTGACGCTAGACAGCGCCATATTACTTGATTTAGGAAAATTCACCCTAGAGAGGTTAAAAACTGACAAAAGTCGGATGGTGCCGGGGTGTGCCGGGAGGTGCCGGGTAGGTGCCGGAAGGTGCCGGGAGGTGCCGGGAGGTGCCGGGAGGTGCCGGGAGGTGCCGGGAGGTGCCGGGAGGTGCCGGGAGGTGCCGGGAGGTGCCGGGAGGTGCCGGGAGGTGCCGGGAGGTGCCGGGAGGTGCCGGGAGGTGCCGGGAGGTGCCGGGAGGTGCCGGGAGGTGCCGGGAGGTGCCGGGAATGAGTGTACACCGGGTGCCGGAGAGTGAGCAACCCCTCGGATCGGACATACAGCCGGTTGCTGTATTGAAATTTGTTGTTTGCAGTTAAAATTTACAGTGTAATATACCTTATAAATTGACTCGTAAGTCGTAACTGATCAGTTCTAGGTCGTTTGAAGCAAAATGCACAATCTGAGGAGCACCAATATGCTCCACAGAGAAAGGGGAAGCCCGCTGTCGCTCAAAGAGAGTTAAAACAGGGAAAATGCAAAAATAAGTGTAGTGCCATTATGCTGGATGAAAATGACATGGGAGCGAGGAAACGAAAGCGGATGGAACGATTAGTTAGGTAGAGAGACATTCTAAATCTAGGCTAGACGGGTTTGATCCTTTAAAGGACACCTGAACAATGAAACCATACTTGAACACACCATGGAGAATGCATTTACAGACATGGCCACGGAGAGCATTCTTCTCCTGAGCGTGACGTTTTCAAAATAGGGATGTTCGTTTCTGGAGGTTTGCACATGCAGACTCCAAGACAAAAAGCGCAGTTCATTCAAATCTTGTACAGCGCTGGCCGGATCGTATTGGAATTTCTTTTAGATATACGTTTGGGCTTAACTGGTTAAGAAATATTCCAGAAGGAGGGTTGATTGGAGACATTTGTTCATTTCTAGAATTGTTCGGTACTGAAATAAGGACAGATGCAAAATGGAGCAAAAATCATAGCTTGGAAACACTATTTCGTATTTGGATTGGGTTTTCTGCAGGCAATGTTAAAGAAAGTCCCACAGATAGGGATGATACTTGGTACTCTTCATTCAGGTGTCCTTTAATAAAATCCTTTAATATTAAATATCACCAAATTAAATATCAAGCTAAAGCGAGATCAATGAGTGATATCGCAGCGTAAACTAACACACAAATAAACTAATTAAATAAAAGCTAAACCGAAAATTTACAAACTACTAAACATTTGCGCTTTCTTTAAGAAATGGCTATAGCCGGGATCGACACTTTGGTTTGTTTCTTAACTATCGGTTAAATGCTGAAGTAGTCAGCCCATCGTGGTTTTAAAAAGTAAGCGATGACAAAAAAATTCTATAGCCCGGGGACGTTTCGCCAGGGGAACGTTTTGTCGTGGGGACGTTTCGCCACGGGACGTTTCGAATGGGGACGTTATGTCGACAACCGGTTGCCACGAGCTGGAACGTTAAAATCAGCATGTTTAGAAGCGGGAGTCGCCTAATTTGTGGCCGGCATCCCTGGTTTCGGTCGGCGCCGGAAAAGGGTATACAACAGGTGCCGGGGAGTGGGTAACCCCTTGTCAGCACACAGCCATCGCTGACACAATACGAGCGTGTCCGGAAGCTCGGAAACGAACGAAAATGCTGAATTAATTCAGCATTTTATGCAGCATTTCGCTTCCGGACTTAAATTTTCGCTCAGTTGCAGCATTAATTCAGCATAAAATTCATCGAAAAATTCACCGAAGATGCTAAATTTTACGCTGAATTTTCAAAGGAGAAACTGGTGAGCTGGCGATTAAGGCTAAATTTCGGAATTAGAAGTGTCAGAAAAGAAATAAAGAACGTGTCCGAAAGCTTTTAGTGCTGTAAATTCTGCATTTAATGCTGCATATAAGGTAAGAGCTTTCGGACGAAAAATAAAATAAAAATACAGCATTAAATGCAGCGTTTACAGTCCTGAAAGCTTTCGGACACGCTCTATGTCAGAGAATCGGGTGCAACTAACTGTAGAAGCAACAAATTCCATTCAACAGTCAACACACCTATAAAAGGAATCCCTTGTTCACGCCTTAAAAAATCAACCAATCATCTTTCCGACTAACGAAACATTTCTGCCAGCGGCATTATGGACTTATCTTGATTTGAATTAATCTAAAACCGGCCGTACTAACTTGTTCAAAACAAAAATCTCCGTCTCTGGGAACCTAGCAACAGTGAGTCTATTGCGAAACACCCGCTAAACGCGCGCAGGGCACATTACACAGGCCGTTGGCACTCGCTTGTAGCGTGGTGTAGGTCAGTTTAGTGCTATCGCGCCGACTAACATTGTCGGCCGTGAAGGACGATAATGTTTTGCGTCGTTTCTTTGGATGTAAGGGTCTCGATGAATGAAAGTAAGTGAAGCGTTTAGTGTATGCTCGATTGCTCTGTTAGGTAGTTCCGCAAGTATTTTCTTAGCCCAGTTGGTTATATAGTTGCTTCTTTGGATGTTAGTTAAAGGACCCCTCGAACTATTTATTCTTTCAAGTTCCAGTAGGCCTATTGGAAATAGTGGAATACCTTCAAACGAGGCTCTGCTTTCAGTAAATTACTCATGGCTTCGGCTGTTTTAAGCCTTTTCCAGTCCCAAAAACAGGGTAAAATTTATGTGACCTGTTTTGCTTATGAATAAACTTCTCGGTAAAAATTGTCGACGGTATAATTTGCATCGAAGGTACCGAAACAAGGCAAGTGAGAAAATCAGTGAAATTTCGGTACCATCGCTGGTACGACGGTACCATTATGGGTTTCAGGTCACCAACTGTTGACAGACTGTTGATGAGTCAAATTCGAGGGGTCGACGACTCTCATTTTTTATATACACCATTCCGGAATAATCCTGACCATTCCGGATTATTCCTAACCATTCCATATCCTCCCATTATTTATCGAGTTTGGTAATTCACCAACTTTTGTTTAGTCCGCATTTATTTCACCCTATTCGGTCTGTCCTGCGCGAACGAGAAGTCGATGACTCTCATTTTTGATGTAGCCTACACCATTCCGGAATAATCCTGACCGATCCGGATTATTCCTGACCATTCCGGATTATTCCTTCGGGACGTGTACACTATTCCGGGGGAGTCGTTGACTCGGTCGTTGACCCCTCGGTCAAATTAGAACGTCTTAAAGTGTAAACACACGATCAGGATTTCCCGGCCGCATTTCCTGTACTTTCATCATCAAGTTGAAAAAAATCTCAACTTTTCCATTACTGCCGAAAATCCTTGTACAAATTCCAGTATGGGAGCTCCCGATCCGGATCGGGTGTTCGCACTATTAGCAAGCTATTAGTCAGTGGTCTGTCCCCAGGTTTAGCCAGGAACTGTACTGCCCAAACCCCCATACCCTTACAGTAGCCTAGAGGTCGGATTCGTCGCACGGTCACGACCGCTTAGGCCTACCATGATAAAAGTCAACTACGGGTGAGCTAGAATAGCTCCTAAAGTCCGCGTCAGTAAACTTTCAGAAGTTTCGTAGCAGACAACACAAGGATGCGCGGTTTCAACAGACAACACTTGAGATGTTATATGTTGTCGCGACAAACGTTATGCATGAAATGCTATGCATAACAAGCATTGGCAGGAAGAGCCGAAACCACCAAAAAAGCATCTGCTGAATTTTTCGGTATCATGACGACAAACGTAAAAGTCAGCTGGTGATTTTTGGTGGTTTTTCAGCTGTTCGTGGCAATACTTGCTATGCATAACATTTCATGCATAACGTTTGTCACGACAACATATAACATCTCAAGTGTTGTCTGTTGAAACCGCGCATCCTTGTGTTGTCTGTTATGAAACTTTTGACAGTGTACCTGGACGTAATAGTCACAATCGAACCACCAGCTTCTTCTGATTGACGTAAAGCTCCCCTTTCTTTTTGGTCACCATCAGTAGGCGACCACCCAAGATTTCATCCATGAAACAATTTTTATGGCACTTGCAGCCTCTGGCTCAAGTGCCATATACCGATCGCAATTCCGTCCGTCGGTCGGTCTGTCGGTCGGTCTGTCCGAATTTTTTTGTCCCACATGTTCGAGTTAGGGTACATCCAGATGTGCTAGGACGATGAAACTTGGCAGGAAAATCAGGGACCCGACCAAACTAACCTAGAAGTAATCAGTTTCCCGATCCGACCATCTGGGGGGGAGTGGTGGGCCGGGGAAATTCTGAAAATTAAGGAGTTTTGTCACTCTTTTTCGAATTGGAGTACTTCCAGATGTGCTAGGACGATGAAACTTGGCAGGAGCATCAGGGACCCGATCGGACTAACTTGGAAACATTCAGTTTCCCAATCCGACCACCCGGGGGGAGTGGAGGGCTGGGGAATCCGGAAAATTGGAGTAGTGTGTAACTTTAGAACGGGTGATCGGATTGGAATGAAACTTAATAACTGAATAGATGGCATACTTCTAATGTCCCGTTTGAATTCCGGACCGGATTCGACAGCTATGGGGGAGTTTGGGGGGGGAGACCGGAAATTTCGAGAAACGGTTAGAATAGAGGGATCGGAGTGAAACTTGCTGGGAAGAACAAGCATCTGCTCCAGATAAATTGTTTATACATTTGGACTGGATCCGACCACCCGGGGGGGAGGGCTGGGGAATCCGGAAAATTGGAGTAGTGTGTAACTTCCGAACGGGTGATCGGATTGGAATGAAACTTAATAACTGAATAAATGGCACACTACTGATGTCCCGTCTGAAGTCCTGACCGGATTCGACAGCTATGGGGGAGTTGGGGGGGGAGACCGGAAATTTCGAGAAACGGTTAGAATAGAGGGATCGGAGTGAAACTTGCTGGGAGGAACTAGAATTTGCTCCAGATAAATCGTTTATACATTTGGACTGGATCCGACCACCCGGGGGGGGGGGGAGTGGAGGGCTGGGGAATCCGGAAAATTGGAGTAGTGTGTAACTCCCGAACGGGTGATCGGATTGGAATGAAACTTAATAACTGAATAAATGGCACACTACTGATGTCCCGTTTGAAGTCCGGACCGGATTCGACAGCTATGAGGGAGTTGGGGGGGAGACCGGAAATTTTGAGAAACGGTTAGAATAGAGGGATCGGAGTGAAACTTGCTGGGAGGAACAAGAATCTGCTCCAGATAAATCGTTTATACATTTGGACTGGATCCGGACACTAGCGGGGTGGAGGGCTGGGGAATCCGGAAAATTTGAGTACTGTGCAACTTTCGAGTGGGTGGTCGGATTGGAATGAAACTTAATAACTAAATAAATGAAATACCTCTGATGTCCCATTTGAAGTCCGGACCGGATTTAACAGCTATGGGGGAGTTGGGGGGGAGACCGGAAATATCGGGAAACGGTTAGAATGGAGGGATTGGATTAAAACTTGCTGGGAAGAACAAGCATCTGCTCCAGATAAATCGTTTATACATTTCGGATGGATCATGACATTAGGGGGGGGGTTGGAGGGGAGTTTCCCGAAATTCCGGTTATGGCGGTTTTGGGGATTTGCACGACGAATCTTGGGAGGCGAATCAGGGACCCGATCGAAGTGACTTAAAAAGAAAAATTGACATGATCTGATAGCCGTGGGGGGAGTAACGGGAGGGGGAATCCGGAATATTGAGTCATGCGTAACTTTGAAACGGCTGATCGGATTTGAGTGAAATTTGGTAATTGAAGAGAGGACATGTTTCTGTTGATCTTTTTCATGTCCGGACAGATCCGACAGCAATTGGGGGGGGGGGGGGCGAAAATATGTGACCGACTTAGACTGGTGAGATCGGGATGGAACTTTGTGGGAATAACAAACAGATGCTCTGGATAAACACTTACGGAACCGGATTGGCTCCGGCGACTGTGGGGAAGTTTGAGGGGGGGGGAGGTCCGGGATTCCGGTGATCACGATTTAAGGTACTTCCAGATAATCTAGGACGATGGAACTTGGCTGTAATATTAGAGATTTGACAAGATTGACTCAAAAATGGCCACTTTCCAAACCCGACCATTCGTTAAAGTACTAATCTTGACTGCAAATTTCAAAAAATACTTTTAAACCAAATTCATATTTTCATGATCCCCATGAGCCCATTATCATTTTTGCCTCAAGGGTTTTGTTTACAAATGACGTTCTAGCTCCCTTAAAGTGTGAATCTGAACGGCCAGGTCGAAAAGTACTTTATTTGAAACAATACATCTCAACCCATGATCATTTGTGCCACAAGGGTTTTGCTTAAACATTTATTTCTGTTACCCTTAAAGTGCGCATTTGAAATGAAAAGCGAAAAAAAACTTTTGACGAAACGGTATACATCAAGGATCCCTAAGGGCCTGTGATCGTTTTTGCCTCAAGGGTTTTGCATACAGATGCATTTCTAGCGCCTTTAAAGTGCGCATCATTACACCCAAGTTCAAAAATAAAATACTTTTTATCTAGCTCCTTTAAAAGTGCGCATTTTAACCACAAGTCGAAAAATACTTTTGATCAAACAAAACATCTCAACACATGCAAGTGCCATATGAGCTTACAGCTCTTGTTATTAATAATATTGATTCCCTCAAAAATGAAGTGAGTATAAAATCGTAAACAACAACACATTAGTCAAATTCACACACCATTACCTCAATATTAATATCTGTCCTCAGTCTTCCACAAACCCCTGATTTTTGGATATTATACGCTATGCCAATCGCGGTATACCTGTAGATACCCTAACCATGACCTACTCTATTAGAAGGAGTTTAGATTGGTTGAGTTCTTAACTTCAGTCAGATCATCAGTTTTCTTTTGGAGTGTATTCCTACACAGATCCCCAGTTTTTTGGCACAGTGCTCCAGTGTCAAGGCATGCCCTGCAGTAAGGGCACTGTACTCTGTTAAAGCACAACTCTTACTAGAAACAATCTTTTTCCTATGAAATGGATCAGAAAAAACATTTTCGAAAATACCACTACTTTCCATCTGGAATTAGCGATTTTCTTGTTAGCGCCTGTCGACTATGTCCAGCCTTCCTGCTCTCCGACGCGGCGGCTGGGCGCAAAACATTTGAAAACTGATCGCGCCGTGGTTAAAAAGTTTGAAAACTAAGCAAATAAAAGAAGTAATAAACAATAGCTTCTAAGACTCTTATGTGTGAAAGAGTTGTCAGCAGACATTGATGATCCCGGCAAACGTTTCGTTGTGTGACGGTCAAAACTCGGCAATGCCAAAAAAGCGCTAAAATTTCGTAGGCACGAAACGAAACAATGGAGAAAGGTGGGGATTTTAGAAGCTTATAATTCTGTAAGGGAGCTAGATATATTATAAAAAGCAGAATAAGCAAGAGGGGTCCTTTAAATCTGGTTCGAAAACAAATATCATTTCAGAATTGGTTGAACCCATGATCATGGGGGTACTGTCCTTGCTCTAGGGCAAACGATACAGCACTGCGTGCCCCGAAATGAGGATTTTTGTGACTGGTTTAGGTACCAGTGTTTGGTATAGGGTATCCCAAATTCAGGGATTTGTGGTAGGCTGGTTTGCCACTTGAGAGTAGCAAACTAAAGAAATGAATCTAGGTGCGTTTTTTTCAATGTTTATGTTCGTATTACGATATCCCGAGAGGCGTTGGTCCTGCAATAAGGAGAAACAACGAGTTAGAGAGTCTCCTAAGAACACCGGGTATTTCTGATTTATTTTACGATTTGACTAAAAGTTGTACTGTCGGGAGTTCAACGTCCATTGCAATTATCATAATTGCTCTTATCTTAATCTTCGAACCGCGATTCATTCACTGCCAATGGCAGCCTTCGGTTGGGTAATTCTTTCGCAATAGCGACACAAATAAACTGCTAACTGTGTCGGCGCGTTCTTGGTTGGACTTTCCGGTCATTACCGCTAAAACGTGTGCAGTTGAAGTAGGAGGGATAGTTTTGATGCATTCTGGTTTGTGCAACTTCAACTGGTTTGCGTATCCCTAGTTTGACCCCCCCCCCCTCCTGCTTTCCAAGTGTTACCTGTTGAAGCTGCGCATCCTTGTTCTATCTGTTATGAACACAGGCTGTGGTTATGAAACTTCTGACAGTGTGAGCCCCGTCGGGAGGGTGGAACGTCGCGAACCGCCTCAGGACCACGAGACTGCTTATACCAAGAACTTATAAAGCTCCGCTAGAATGAACCACTGAAAGAACCTGAGATGGTGTTCGCCCAGAAAATGATTGAGGATAAGCCATGTAAAATAACCGGTTGTAGGCTACATCGTTATTGCGTTTAATGTTCTGCAGGAGAGAATAAGCGACCGAGTAAGCGACGTGCTTCTCTTTTGGATCGTGAGAAGCGAGTCGGAGCTACAGCTCTGCTTGATCATTCTATCCTGTGACAATCCTGTCAGTTCTTGAGTATTCCTGGTCTGATAATCGGTAATTTGTCGGCGCACTTCTTTGCTGCCTTTTTCAGTGATTTTCAACCGAAGTTCTATCGGATAGTTTCATTTGTATTTTGATAGCCTACTAGGTTTCTTTTTCTGGTTGTGTCTCCATAATCAGCCTATTAATGTATTTAGCCTGTTTATTTATTTAGCCTGTATGATTTTACTGTCGTTTAGTCTATTTTGTAAGCCTTTTTTTGTTTGTTTCAATATGACTTATAATTAACCTAGTAACTTATGGTTAATGTACATGATTGTCCCGTTTGAACCTGGACTGGGTACAGACGCCTCGACAGATGCCAAAACGGGTGGTTCCCAAAATCACCACGATCTTTTTGCCCACTCTCACAATGCCCACGCTCAGAATGCCCACGATCAAAATGCCCACGGTTCAAAACGCCCACGATCAAAATGCCCACGCCTCAAAATGCCCACGACTCAAAATGCCCACAACTCAAAATGCCCACAATACGCCTTATGACTATCTCTCCTTGCCGATGCTAAATCTCCGGGTACCAGCGGAAGAAAGAAAGAAACGGTGTCACAGCTGCTCCCAAAGAGCGCCGTGATTGTTTGACGCAGGATTTGAGTCGTTGAGTTTGAGTCGTTACGGAAACGTTCACTTTTCTTCCTGAGGATCACTGGTGTGTTTTGTACTTAGTCATATAGATTATTCAGGTGTGGAACACTCGAAATCGAAATCGTCCGAAATGCTGGCGGCTTAAAAATGCCGACAGTTTCCAAATGACGACAGTTCAAAATGGTCACAGGGAGGCTAACATCGTCCTGGTTCAAAATGCCGACGGCTGAAACTGCCCAACATCATCCTGGGAATGCGGACTACGAGAACGAGATTACAAGGGGTAGGATTGATAACGGAAAAGTTTTGAAAGGAATTACTTTATTGTTTCTTGAAGAACGATCCAAAAAGACCAGCAAGTTAAAGCTCTTAAAGAAAAGTTCCAAGGGGGTTTCTAATCAGGCCAGGCAACTAAGCACGAGCCAATACACATGTTTCTTGTAAGTATTTAACCAGAATTGTATTATAAATGTGATTATACCAGTTCAACATACGATCATCGTCATTCTGATACTATTATACTCTTCCCGTTGCTCACTCATCCCTAATTAGAGTTTAGTACGTTCTGAACACCTCAAATAATCCAATCGTGGGCATTCTGAACCGTGGGCATTTTGAGTCGTGGGCATTATGAGTAGTGGGCATTATGAGTCGTGGGCATTTTGAGTCGTGGGCATTTTGAATTGTTGGCATTTTTTGTGGGCATTTTGAGTCGTGGGCATTATGATCGTGGGCATTTTGAGTGTTAGCCCGATTAAACTAAGAAAACGAAAATTATGACACTGTATGCTGTGTCATACACTACGTAAATGAGACAATACACACTGGCCGACTTGGGTACACAACGAGGCACCAATTCGTATCCCAGTTAGTCACAAAGGAAATGCATGACGTTTAAATATCGTAGAGGGCCTCAGATACGATGTTTCTGCCAATAAAACCTACTCTCTGTATTTCGTGATACTTTTTTCCGTGATACGTAATAACTTTTTCCTTCCACGAATCATGAACACCGACACAACTGTAAATACTTTAGCTTACACCATGTTGCTATTTATGTATGTCTGACCCCTTTGCTTGCCTGTAATACAGTCGACAACGCCAGGATTCTTAAAATTCCTTCCTGGCGCATAGTGAATCATCAGTGAATAATTAGCTATGTCCAAATTTCTTCGAGATTTTACAGCATAAATTAAGCCAAGGCCGTATCCAGGGGGGGTTAGGGGGTTCGACCCCCCCCCCCCCCCCGAAACCCACAAAAGTAATAGTTTTTTGCCGACTTTAAAGCAGAAATATAAAAATGTTATTTCTGCAAGAGATACAGTGCTTATCATCCCTACAGCCTTTCTGATTCTTCCAAAATACGAAAAAGACAAGAAAACAACAAGAAAATCCAAAGAGACACGCCAGGTTTCAGTTTGGCCTTATATACAGTTCAGCGCTCCAAGTGGAGTAACAGTCCCCTATTTCCTCAGGCTCAACACTTGTGTAGACATAGTAAAAAGTCGGTTCCATAGGGTAATGGGTGACTTTCACTTTCTGCGGCTGAGACAGAATATGTAAAATCCTCGGTAAAATCTCAATTACCCGGGACGCAAATGACAGGTTTTCCACTACTAACCTGTGGATCTATTTTAGCATGTCTGATCCAGGTGCTGACGGTGAGGGTAACAGGAACTAGTCCTCTTGGAAGCGGGGAGAGGGAAAAGAAAATTGCGAAAAAAAGCTAACTAATCCAATTTTCTTGAAAATAAAAAAAGAAAGAGTAGAAGCAACAACTGTAATTGTGAAAAAAATTAGCAGTTACATAGCATATTTTTGTCTTTTCTAATTGCCGACGCGTCCTCTGAGGGATGGGACGTTAGGTTTCTGCGCGGTTTTTCTCTCGAACCGAAACAGCAACAATAAAGAAAAAGGCAGTCGTACTTGAGGTAACTGAAGGTAAACTGAAAGTTTATATATCATCTTTAACCTCTGATCTATGTATTTTTTGCACTTTTTGCTCCGACCCGTGGGCAAACACCCCCCCCCCCCGAAATAGATTCCTGGATACGGGCCTGAATTAAGCTGGATGAGTTTATGGATACTGAACTAAAAATATACACAAGGAGATTGTCACTTCACTTATACAGTACTTGAAACATGCATTGGTGACATTGGCTTCTCTGGAAATATGCTGCACCTTCAGTGAACTTGCATCTCCTTACTATTAAACTTGTTTACTGCGGCGTTGTGTAAATCTACGCAGTGTTTTCATTGCAACATCGTGGGTCAAACACCCTGACTAATCGTTGTCCTGTTTCGCAATCCACCTCAAGTTGTTTACAAAACTTTCTGCTCTTTCGGGTGTGGACACTTTTGCTACGATCATACCGTCAGTAGGGGTCTCTGACTGGAACTCTTACCAGGACTGTCGTCACCATCATCAGTTCCTTATCGAAAAGTTGAGATTTTGGAGGGCTGAGGACGGTTTGCCGGAAGTGCAACCGAAATATCCGAAATTATTTTTATCCCTCGCACATCATCTGAGAGGGATAACTAGCTGATCAAGAAAAAATAATCCCGAAAATCACGGTTTTCCATTTCTTTTTTTTTTAGTTGAGATTTTAGAACTGGATGAAAAAAGCGTTGAAATTCCGGCCGAACCTCATCGTCTATCCGAACCATTAGTTAATTAATTAGCAAAATCTATCTCAATTCAGTTCAGTTCAGTTTTATTAAATTCAGAATAAACAATATATGTAAACAAATAAACGTATCTCTTGTAAATTTCCGGTTTACTCCGAATTTCGGTCGATTTGCTGAGAAAAAGAAGCGAAGATGTACCCTCAACCCTTTAGTGGACTTGGATGTGCAGATTTTAGTCATGTACCCAATATTTTTTATTTATTTAAATTTATTTGGGAATATAATATGCAGTGTGACAGCGCTGCCAGTCCCTCTAGAACATAATGGATTGACCGCAGTGTATACGTACGTGTACCCGACCGCTTTAAGTAGCCCCCCCCCCCCCGAGGTACTACGTCACCCTAACTTTCTCTACTTTTGACTGATTGACTATATTACGCGCACCCTAGTAATTAGACATTTGCAAAGTATTTACACTAACAAAAAAGAGAAATAAATGTACAACAAGAATCACCCAACAGAACACGAAAAGAACACAAAATCAAGAGCAAAAATCGGATAGAACTTCCGTCTTTAGTCGCGTGCAGCGACTGTGAAAACCCCGACAAAACTGAGCGGGCCTAGAGGTATTTTTCTAGGTTTGAGCTGATGTTGATACCCGTTTACTTCTCTTCCGTCTTCGCCTCTGCTTATCGCACAAGAAATATTGAAGGAGGCTAGCAGGAGGCGTCTAAAGAACCAATTCAACCAACCAGCTATGACTGCCACTTTTCCCCAGCAGCGGGTTCACAGCGATTTCGCTATTTATAGAGGTAACGAAACGTGATGTGGCGCGAAGCTAGTAACCTCCGCTCATTCGTAGCGGACAGGGTATGGGGAAATACTCGACTCCGCGTATTCATATTACAGAGATAGGAAGACGGAGGTCTGTCAGATTATTTTTTATTGACAAAATATACTGAATTAGCTGGCGCATTGGGCAATGGGCAGGATTGATTTCTTGCGTATAAAAAGAACCCGTCGACCGACGCCTGACAAAAACATAAACACATTTATTTCTTCTTGGTAATATAATTGATGGATGGATTGAAGGCCAGTGGTCCCTTGTCGTCATGATTCCCGAGGAGTTTCTCCCTCCTCTTTTGGTTGTAAGTGTCCATCTAATCCACAGTTGATGCCTGGAAGTTAGCAACGCGCAGCCGGATGACACTCTTGGCTATCAAAGCAGTATTTTCTAGCTATGCTTGTCTCCTATATGTTTCTTCCATGTTCCAGGGAGATGCACTCTGATTCTTCGGTTATAGTTATCATGGCAAGAGTACCATCGATGGACGACTCGCGTACTAATCTGGAACACCGGTCCTGCCTCGACGGCCCATTCCCAGCGCTGGGGCCCTCCCGTGCCCGAAATTCCGTAATTTGCCGAGTGCCCTCGGAAGCATCGACATCTAGCGGCTATGCGTCTAGTGTTCCCGGCAATTCATCGAAAAGTCAGCAGAGCCCGTCGAGAGATGACGCGCGCACTGCTGATGTAGCGGTTGAAGAGGCAAATGCATCAGAGCCAAGCCGGTCGAGAAAGAGGGGTGTTGGTTCGAGGTTGGAACTACCTTTGAGGGAGAAGATAAAAGTGATAAACGCCAGGGATTCAGGGAAGACCATGAGGCAGATTGCGACGGAGTTTGGCTGCGGCAAGACCCAGGTTAGGAGAGTTTTAACCCCCCCCCCCCGCTCGTGTATCATTCATCCTATGACTTTGAGAATGTAATGTGGTAAATTGTCAAGGTTCGGTTGACAACCGGCGTTGACGCTTGTAGGGAGCATATGTGTCGATAGTATTGGTAACCTTTATTGCGCCTAGAAGGCACCACGATTCATCTAGAGAGATTAGTATAGCTGTCGAAAATTGCTGGACATAGAGATCCAGGCCCCCTAAGCTAAGGTAGTTGTAGTCGGAGCCCCATTTTTAGTAATTAACAAAAACAAACCTTTCCCTTGTTTTAATATTTATTTGACGTACTTTGAATTTAGACGCTTAGAGAAGTTAGTAGTTTCCGAGGAGAGCTCACTTGGTGGGCATAACTGTACAACCTCCGTGGGCACCGGCTGGGCACTTGGCACTTAATGTACAGCTATTTTGGGAATTGTACAGCCGCCGCCGCCTAGGCAATTGCACAGCCGCCGCCGCGTTGTTGCGTTATATAGGAAAAGGGTAGTTTTCGTTCTGGTTTGTGTACATAGAAGGGAAGGGGTAGGATAAAACCACTAAAATTAAATGATATGCAGCATTTTTTTAAACAACAGATTTGTCGTTTAAATAGATATTTTTCAGCTCATAAGTGATGCAAATTATATCCAGCAATAACAAAGAATTCTAAATGACAAATAGAATGAAACAGTCGAATCAAATCCCAGCATGCATATCAGGGTTTAGTTGCCTATAATTTTGTTCATGTTGTTTGTGAGTTGGATTGTATAAGTTACATTTTTTGTGAGTTCAGTTTGCATGGCTGTTATAATTTATTTCTTCTTGCCGGATCTTGTTTGTACTCAAATAGCTAAAACTTATTCCCCTGGAGGTGCATTCCCCTGTTGCAATGGTGCATTCCCCTGTGTGTAGGCTGTAATAATAAAATGTGTACCTTGTTTGATGTTAGTGTGACAGCGAATAAGAATGTACAACTACAAGACATAATAAGACTCAATAGTCAATCGTCACATGCATGTTTGATACTCATCAACATCTCATAGAAGCTCTGATGGTAAATTCTTTAAATTTAGACCTATTATGAACGCTGAAATCCGAAAAATTTTCCACGTAGATTTCCAGACCCAGAAGCACAAGAAGCTGTGGGAATAAAATATTTCAACTTTAGACAACTTTTGTAGTTTATTGTTTGTCTAAATCAGCGTATTTGGAGCTCTAAGGATTAATTATTTCTTGGTAATTTGTACTACTTCTGGGCCTTGCGATCCAAAAACGGAAGACGCTCCTAGATGGCTTCGAAAGAGGGCGACTTTTGACCGGATGTTGATGGTTGCCAGAGAATATGGTATCAAATTTTCGATCTAGTATAACCGGGACATTCCGTACCACTTTTTTGGTTTTCGATTGATTTTTTTTTCAGCTCATATCCGTTTAGCGCAACCAACTATGATTCGCAGTCAGCTGGGGCGAAAGTAATACTTATAAATATTTTGTTTATTTTTTTTTTTAATTATCGTAAGTCCCTGACCGCCTCCCGGATGGAATTCCACACATTTACGCCATTATCTTTGAATTGTTACATATTCTTTCAGATTCTCAACATTCTGAGCAGAAGAGACAGATATCAGCGTGAATGGGAAGTTGTCTGCAAGGTCGGATTCCTCGGTGGCGGCGCGGACCGGAAACGCGCCGCCAGGAGAACCGGAAATGAGGAAACAAACCGACGCGTTTACCAATGGTGGAAGGAAGCCGAGGCAAATGGAGTCCGCGTAACCGGTCCATTACTGCAGAGCACAGCGAGGAATTTCGCGCGGAACTTAGGATTCGATACATTCGCCGCAAGCAACGGCTGGCTAGCGAGCTTCAGGAAAACGTATGGAGTGCAACTGAAGCATGATCTAGCGATGGTTCGTATTTTCAGCTTATGCTTACCATCCAGGGAGATATCCCTTGTTGCCTTCAAAGCTGCCTGTTACACTGTTGATTGTCCCTAGAACGGTTTATAAGTGTAAACACGTCCAGCGCCCCGCTAGCCGCTCGATTCTGTATATATAGTAGCCAATCAAAAATAGTCTAACAGGCCGCTTTGAAGGCAACAGAGGATATCTATCTGGGTGGTAAGAATAAGATGGTATTTTGGCGTTGATCACGTACCGCTAGGCTAGATTGGATGGCTAGGTTTTGTCAGGTCAGGTCAACTGGTAAAGAAGAAAATTTCACATTAAAGCAGACTGTGCATAAATATTTTGCTAGGTTTGGATTTCAACATAGTCTGGCCACCGTCCAAAGCTAGGTTATGTCTGAAATAACATACCTGAACTCTATGTATTTGTACGCGCAAGGCCCAAATCTGTGATTTCTTCCAAACTAAGTTGAATCAGACCTCGCACTGTTTACTCTTTATGTTTCCAGTACTCAGGACTATTTGAATACTATAAAACCAGGCTCTGCTTTTAACAAATTATCCACGGCTTTGGCTGTACTAAGCCCTTTTCCCAGGACCATTTACTTCTAGCAAAAGTGGGCAAAATTCAGATAACTGGTTTTACGCATCAGTATACGTGAACACTCATCGGGAGGATAATCGGAAAATAGTGAATCGCGGCAAGTGCAAAGATTAGTGGGGTATTGTTAGTGGGCTTGTATAGTAGGGTTTCGGGACATTAATCGCTTCAGTGGGCGTTGAACTTTTTTTAATAAATAGGTTTTATAGATGTTTAAGCGCAAATAGTTAATGTCTAGCCAGGCAGAGCGAGGTCCTGTCACTGTTCCTATTATAACACTTAAAGTGGAATGTTCCGCGTTTTTATTGTCTTGACATGATCTATGGCGTGTGTAAACACTGTAGTTCGTTCAGCGTTGAGTTTTCTTGAGAAGGATAAATACAGGAGGGTTTTCGCGAGTTGGAAAGCAAAGTCTGAATCACTTTCCAGTGGTATTCGCGCTACGTCGGATAGTTGCCGAGCTTTCCCACCCGGTTTTCGCGCTTTGGAGACCGAAGCAGCTTTCCTGGAAAGTGATTCCACGAAGTTAGTGGAAAGCTCCGCGGAAAGTTGATTTTTTCGGCGGGAATTTCAAAAGTATGGAAAAAAAACAGTGGAAGCATCACTAATAAATAAAGAAAAATTGCAAGCGTTGTTAGGATGACTTCGGTGAATTGTATAAGATTCAAAGAAGTACTAAAGTGAACCATATTTATTCGAAAGAGCTTGTAATTCAACATTTTACCGGCGACGTCAGCTTTCCATGCGTTTTCGCGATCAGTCCAGCGGGAAAGTGGAAAGTGATTCCAGGAATCGCTTTCCCACAGTTTTCACGATGCGCTTCGCTCGCCGGAAAGTGATTCCGAGATTTCGCGAAAACCCTCCTTACATATATAGACCTCTAAACGCAAATAATTCAAAAAACATAGCTGAGAGGAGCGAGGCCCTGTCACGGTTCATAACGCATATAAATTTAAAGTGGGACGTTACACGTTACGTTCTTCTTTCAGGAACGGGAGATTGGTTTCGATAACGTTAGGACCAAACCTCCACCAGAACAACGGGTGCCGAAAATAGAGGTAAGTCGCTTACATATCTCGGGAATCCGATTCTGCTCTTGCCAATAGCGGCGTTCTTCATCGCCGGAGTTGTTTCACTAGTTGTTTCTGTGTTTTTTTTTTATATTCCAGGGCCACAGGACCTCATACATATGCGAGGTCCAGGAACCACATCCCAGTGCCTCATATTAGTTATGTCTGGTTTATTAGTGGTCCGCCACTTCACTTGAATCAAGAACCTAATCATTTGTTCTTGGCTTAGTTGTTCTTGCTTAAATCCTTTGGAACTCGACGCTTCGACAATGGCTGTTCTAAAGTTCTAGCGAAGTTGCTGCTTTTGTTAAATGAATGAATGATTTGTTTGCATATCGCAGGGTCGTCATGTGACAAAACGATCCTATGCCGTAAGGGCCTGGGGCCTTGAGAGGCCAAATACCTGATACTTGATCGGTGTAGGTCGTGAACTTTATTGTCCCTATTTGTGTATCTTCACTACTGTAGTTCTTCAACCACAAAATCAACTGCCTAAGGGCTATGCTGGTAAAAAGACCTCGCCGCTTTTCTTTTGAACGTTAAAGCAGTTGATTCTTATAGCGGATAATGTTAGAGAAACCATAACCAGTTGCAATTAATGATTATTGTGGATGCATTTGTACCATTTTTATCTTTAACAACTTCCAGTAGAAAAATGACAAAGTCAAGATCCCTTTGCTTTTCGTCTTCGTCTTCCTTAAATCAGGATCCCTGTTCTGAGGGAGGATCCCCGTTTCGATTTCAATCAACGAACCAGCTCAAACTGGGGTTCATTTTCTATGTATTTGCCATTGCCGTTGGCTTGTAGTGCAGACAAAAGCTTATCTTATTCATTAAAGTTTAACTGAAAAGCCAACTTATTTGTGTGTCATTTAATTGGATACACTGAATTATTTGGATTCTGAAAAGGGATTTCTTGATTTTCCACTATCTGCTCTAGTTATGAGGCTCAGAATATCTCCGGCCGTCCCAACAGTGTAAATTCTACTATGACGCGTGAAATTTTAATCTCAACTCAAATGCGGCTTTTCAGTGGGCAGTGGGGAGATTGGTGAAGATTGCTCAGTGCCTGAACAAAAAAAGATAAATCTTTCTCGTAAGGCATACAAGCGCATAGAGGCACCACAAATCACACGGAAATTCCACTATTTGAAAATCGATTATTCGTGAATAGCGGAACAACGAAGTAACTCATTTTCAGCGGGTCTTCAAGCCAATTTAAGTGAATAAGTGATGGGTAACTAGATTGTCCTATCCTAGCCCTTTTCGGTTAAACTTTAAAGTGAAGATCCAAATTTGTCCTTTAAAGTTCGAACACACGATCAGGATTTCCCGGCCGGATTTCCTGCACTTTCATTATTAAGTTGATTTCAACTTTTAAGTTAATTTCAACTTTTCCGTACGGAAGTGATGATGATGCCGAAAATCCGGGCAGGAATTCCAGACCGGGAGTTACTGGGGAATTACTGGCTTCCAAATATAATTACGCCACTAGATGACCCCACGGTCGTACCGAGTCCGGAGTTGAGGTAGTGACATGGGTGAGGGTGATCTGGACCTTGTAAACCCTAGAAAACATTTAACTCCTGTAAATCCACGTTTTCTAGATTTACATGTTTAAATGATATCTCTTCGATAATGTTGATTAACGAACGTTAATTCGTTAAATGTGGTATCCGTTAAAATCTTTTCTTTATTTTGCCATATGCTGCTGCACCACATGCGCACCACAGACGTGTAACTATGAGAATCTGATCAGTTAAAAATATCCTCGGTTTGTTACTTTTAAATTCGTTAGTGTCGGTTACTGTTAGGTAAAAAATAGTGAGGTGGTCAGGATAATTAAATTGCATCGCGATATCTGTTAATTGTTTGCCATATGTCACTACACCACATATGCGCACCGCAGTTGCGTAACTATGAAAATCATGCCAGTTAAAAATATTCTCTGTGTGTCATTTTTGAAAGTCATTGTCAGGCATAGTGATTTAAATTGCGTTGGGTATTTACTAATGTAATATAATTAAGTACTTATACGTACAAACTGCAAGTTGTATGGATGAAGCGATGAAACGAGTCCAAAACACGCCAGTGTACCTCGGGAAGAACGAGAAACGTCGCCCAAACGATGAATCGCCTCCTGTGTCAACCAATAAACGACGTTCCTCCGAGACAGCTGTGGTGACGCTTCCGGCTCTTCCGCGAGGTACACGGCAATTCTTCGTCGACACGTAGAGTTAGTCATCGAGAGTATCCGCTAAGCCATCGCACGCTGTCTAATCCCCTGAATAGTACACGAGCGGACGGACTTGACGGACTTGTTGTCATGAATGATGTTTTTATTTTTCTGTCAGTTGTGAAAAATGTTGGCTGATGTTAGGATTTTGCATAAAGAAAAGATTCAGAAATGTTAATCATTCTTGTTGTCTGGTAATGATTTCTCCACTATTTTCCACCGTACTAATTCACTCTTTGACGTCCACGTTTATTAAAACCAGAATGTCTTATGAAATGAATTACATAATTGGTTTGATAAAATTTAATTTGATGGTGCGTCAGATTACAGCTGTTTGGATTATTTTAATTTAGCATTTCAAAGACCTTCAGACACAAAGATCGATGTCGCCAGCTAATCTTTATTAAAACGTTATCGGGTCCGCTATAGATTGTAACAGGTTTATGACGGACAAAGAGTGGCGGACGTCTGCCTAGGTAAACTAGGAGCCCACCCTACTAACGGTAGTAACTATAAATTAGTTACTATTCTACGCTGACCGTTCCAACCTTCTCAAAATAGTTACTAATAGCAAGAACAAATAACGAGACAGAACTGCTGTCTCCCTATCACGGTCATACAAACATGCTGAGTCGAGTGAAATACGACCGAGTCCCGATGCAAACGAGCGGCTTCGCGCCACATCACGTTTCGTTACCTCTTACAAATAGCTAGATCGCCGGTAAGTTGCTGAAGAGGAAATATAGAAGTCAACGCTGGTTGGTTCTGTGGACGCGCTCCAGAGCGGATCAACGCGAGGAGTACGCCTCCTGCTCGCCGCTTTCGATATTTCTTGTGCGATAGGCAACGGTGAAGATGGAAGAGGAGTAAACGGTCATCAACATCAGCTCAAAGCTAGAGTAAATACCTCCAAGCCCGCTCAGATTTGTCGGGGTTTTCATAGTCGCTTCATGCGACTAAAGACAGAAGTTCTTATTGATTATTTGTTCTTTCTAATAGTCACTATTTGCTTACGGTACCACGCTCGGGAGCGTAGTTAGCGTGACTTACTTGACTTGACTTAACGCTCTTGCTCAGCAGGGTCGCCAGCGTAGAGGGAACTGGTTGACAGCGCCGTCAGTCTTCTCCAAGTAGCCCTGTCCAGGGCTAAGGTTGGGGCCTCATTTGGGTTGATGTTGCGGCTGAGCAGGCGTTGGTTTATTACATCAGCCCATCTAGTGCGTGGCCTTCCTCGAGGGCGTTTCCAGCCATTTTCCGAGGGATTGAAATCCGAGATGATCCTTGCGGGGGTACTTAGTGGGAGACGGAGTAGGTGGCCGTACCACCTTAGAGAGCGGGCTTCTACTTGGGTAGAAAGGTTCGCCAGCTTGAAGGTCTTCAGGATCTCAGTATTGCGGATCTTGTCATACCATTTGAAGCCTTCGACTCGACGCAGGTGTCTAGTCTGAACGGCATCGACCTTTCTTAGCTGTTGTTAGCGTGGTAACTACGATATATGTGACGTTATTGGCCCGATCAGCCCCCGGTACGATATTTTGAATAAAAAAAGAAAAATGCATTCCATCCTTGACGCCAAGAAGCCAGGGTTCGTGACGTCATGCGTATTAACTACAATGAGTGGGATGGAACACACTCTGGGCAGCTGCTTAGGTAAATGGTAAATTTAATGGTAAATTTAAAAATTATTATGTGTTAAATAGCACAGTTTTTCAGTAAGTCTGCTTGTCGGATAAACCCTACCCTGGGATAGCGTTTGATTGATATTTATTCCCTAGACGACTGTTGCACAAAGAGAAGTGTTCACAAAATTTAATGCGTAAAACAGCACCGTTTCTAATGTGTAAGAAAGCAGTGTTTCGGACAAGCTGCTTGTCGGACAAGCCCTATCCTAACTAAGGGTTTGATTGAGACTTATTTTCTAGATAACGTGAATAAACTGTGCATGAAATGAAATTGTACGTAGAGAATTATTCATGGTATTCGGTGCCGGATTCAACCGTTCGGACGCGAATCCGCGTTCAAGGGTTATGAGGCGTTGTGCCCTAACCAATGAAAACGGATTTGAGTCAATATTGGCAGCAGCCTGCTGAAAGGAAACCAGGGTTCGACTCGAAAGTGTAAAAACCGAGCAATGGGATGCGAGATTTATTTTTTGTGGTGCGAGCTTGAAACCTTCAATATCTCATTTCTAATTAAAACGCGGTCCAAGACCTATCAAACAATCAGGGAAGGGTCCGAAAACTTTTTTGGCAATCTACAGATTTAGTGTTATCGAACGCCTATAAGTTAATCTCCAAGTCGAAAATCGTATTCCAGTTTTATATATTTTTTTTTTCGATGATGGTATAGTAATATCCGTTTTCGTCGAGACGGCTACAATCTCTCTGCTGTGGGTCAAGGAAATTCGTCTGCTTGACATTATTTGTCCGTGTCTTATTTTAGTTCGTTTAGATTGTAAATCTGTCCCTGGTCCTTTATAGGGAAACTCGGGCAGAGGACTTAAAGGGAGTGGATTCAACTCACCCGAAAGATAGATCGAACTCAGTGATGCCACTTCAGTAAACCTTGGTGGCGGGGGGGGGGGGGGGGTCAAATATAATTGTTGGGCTGAAATCCCATGTTTATACACAAATTGAAAATTTGTATTGCACTTTTAGGTAAATCTGAACTGTTTTTCGAAATTTAGTGGTCATTTTGAAAATGGAGGGGGGGGGGCATTGTCCCCAAATGGCGCACCTGTCGGAACTTGCAAGATAAGGATCATAGGTAGTGGCAAGGCTGCAGAAGGTTTTGGAACGTTCATTTAGCGATTTCTTTTTTAAGGTCAGTCATGCGACAGCGCCTCATGGAAGCAATGACATTAATGATTCTATCGACACAAAAAGTCTAGTGGTAAGTCTTAGTTCTTCTATTATTCTTCCTGTGAAATGTTATGAAAAAATGTTATGACCTCGTCAAGGTTCAAGGTTTGACTGTAACAGTGCTTACACTACTAACAAAGAAAAGATGGAGGCTTAGAGGCGAATATGGTGTTTATGCGTGTGTTAGGATTTTGGAGAAAAAGGTAACAGTTGTGTTCGCAATAACCATTCATCTTGAATGGTAATAGTTTATCCACTATTTCCGGCATATTCGTGAATTCCTTTAAAACAGCTCGCTAAGTTAGAAAGCCTCACTCTCTTTCGCATTTAAACGCTACTGAACCGGTGAAGCAGTGCTTCCACACGGAGCACTCTCAAAATAAGTAGCCTCCTCTTAAAAATAAGTATTTAGTAAGTAGAAATTTTTAATTTTACAGACAATTTTAGCTCTAATCTCAGATCATCAAATTTCAGAAACTTTAACCAAACAACGCCGAAACAATGCGCCGCAGGCGAAAATTTCGAAAATATGCCTCTTTTTTGTCTAAGATATAGAGATTTTTGTAACTTTTTATAACAAATGATTATCTTCAGGAGAAGATAAAAAGGTGTCTGGAAAATAAGTAGTAAATAAGTAGGTAAATAGATTCGAAATTTGGTAAGTAGAAAAATCTGAAAATAAGTATTCTACTGCCAAAATAAGTAGGAGTGGAAGTACTGCGGTGAAGATACAGAACCCAACGATCAGAGCCGGGCGGTCGTGAACTTCAACTCCTCCCAGGATTTCCGGCGCCATCGTCAATCCGGATAGAAAAGTTGAGTCTGTTTTCGTCAATCTTGTCGGGAAACTTTGTCCGCCGGGATGAGTGAATGATTTTAGTACGGCACTGCCCGAGAAGCCTAGGTGCAGTAAAAAGAGGAAAAGTTGAAAAAACACTCATAATTTCCAAGATATTCACAACTGAGAGCTTAGCCAATTCGATAGTAGCCAATCGGAGGAGATAATTTCAAGGGCAGGTTTTCCATTGTTTCATTGATAATTTTATTAACCCACTGGACTACAAGAGGACAAGCGGAATATAGAAAAGAAAGTAAATAAATGAAAACACACAAAAACTGAACACAAGAAAATATCGGCTAAATATTTCCGCGAAAGATGCACTGGCCGTTTTCATTCAATCATCTGGTCCACGTCCCGTGTGCGTGGGCTGTCCGTACAGGATTTGTGGCCGAATGAATCGCAGGGCACGACAAAATGTAGGCAGGGTGTTGTCTGCTACCACAGTTCGCACATTTTGTATCTCGAGTGCAGGGGCTTTCTCGGGATGATGCATGACCTTCGCTACAACGCGAACGTTTTTGGGGGTTACGGCACTCGGCAGCGACGTGACTGAATTTTGTTGTAGCACCTCTTAGGGGAAAAAACAAACCGTGTCACTCTATAAATGTCATATTCTATTTCTAGAAGTGGGTTGTGGGTCGCGAATCGGCAAACGGTGGGATCGGGGAACGCTTTCGTGACAGTCCTCGGCATAGATCAATCTCGTCGAAACAGTCCAGTACTGAAAGTTTTGAGGGTGGGCGTAACAAAAATAGAAGTCAAAAAAGCTTATTACGATTGAACGCAGCGTTCGATTTCTTTTATAGGTTATCGAATGTTTCATGCAGGGACGACAAGTGAATGTAATTTCTTTCTACCCAAATTCTGCTATAAAGTTTAACTGAAAGGGCAGCTTATTTTTACATCTTATATTTGGGTACAGTGAAATGTTTTGACTCGTCAAACATGAAATATTTGGACTCTTCACTCGGGACTCTAGAATAACGTTCAGGGTGTGCGATAATTTGAATTTCAACAAAGGACTACATTTCTAGGGTCCAGGGCTAAGCTCGGAGAAGTTACGCCTCTGGAAAGTATCAGCTGATTTTTCGGTAATGGCTTACTTTTGTAGTTGTTAAGAACTTCAAGCGTAGAGGGACAAGCACATAGAGTTACCACAAATCCGAAAGAATTAGTTCATTCGATGAAATCTATGTATGTATATATTAACGAAGTAACGCATTTTTATAGGGGTTTTCAAGCTTACTTAAATGAATAAATAATATAAATACACTGTACAAAGTTTCTCCGAGTAAGGATTAAAGTTAACTGCCCCGATGAAAAATTTGTAGCCTGCGTAATTGTATGATAGTTGTACGAAAAAGTTGCATATGTTCATATGTAATAGGAAAGAATACCATCATTTAATTTGCCTCAGACTCAGACCAGTAGCATCCTGTATTGCTAATAGTAGCACGCAGTAGAATGCAGCAACACGGTAGCCTTGACATAGAAGCATGTAGTAGTATCAGTTCGTACTGCACGCTACTTTTTCGTACAACTTCATACAAGTATTTTGAGATAACTTTTCATCGGGGTAGTATTTGCTACTGGGATTAACCTTACCTCTACTCGGAAGATGAAGATTAATTCGAATTAGAGATAATCTTATCTCAATAGAGACAAGATAATCCCAGTAGCAACACCTGCACGATTCGGATTTCTGCGACGGTCGGATTTCAGCCTTATGTAATGAAATTTTAAGTACTAAAATATTAGTTTCCGAATTAGAGATAATCTTATCTCAATAGAGACAAGATTAATCCCAGTAGCAACACCTGCAAATTTTTTTTTTTTACAGTGTAAACTGTCGGATCTCAGCCCTGTTTGGTTAATAATTACTGAAATTTTAATTTCGCAAGCGCCTGCACTTGCATAGTCGTAATTTTTTTTTGGAGCGCATGACGATGGTATATGCAAGTCACGATGACACAGCGATTGCTAAACCGAGAAGGTTTTAAAACGAGTTTGTCCATATTTTCGGTAACCAGAATAGGCTACTTATGCCGTATCGTGTGTCGCCGAGACAACAAGAACGGGGCTGACTAGGACCGTAGAAAATCAACAAAGAAAGAACACTTAAAGCACAAATGATCTTTGGTTCATTAATTGCACTTGAAGGATTTAATTGTTGTGGCTGAAACTAGGGGAGGAACCATCATCAGTTGATATGAATGATTATTGTAAAAACAACGGTACCTTCTCCTGCAAAATCCTAACACCAGTAAACATTCCTCACGTATTACAGAAATGTATTCGAACACTTGAGAGAAATTCATCTCTCTTTATCGCCGGCCTATAGTTATTCATTAGGTCTGCTAGTATTCACTAACCCCAGCGGACACACCTACACCTTTTCTCCTGAAAATGTGATGTACTTTAAAGGACACCTGAACAATGAAACCATACTTGAACACACCATGGAGAATGCATTTATAGACATGGCCACGGAGAGCATTCTTCTCCTGAGCGTGGCGTTTTCCAAATAGGGATGTTAGTTTCTGGAGGTTTGCACATGCAGACTCCAAGACAAAAAGCGCAATTCATTCAAATCTTGTACAGCGCTGGCCGGATCGTATTGGAATTTCTTCTAGATATACGTTTGGGCTTAACTGGTTAAAACATATTCCAGAAGAAGGGTTGATTGGAGACATTTGTTCATTTCTAAAATTGTTCGGTACTGAAATAAGGACAGGTGCAAAATGGAGCAAAAATTATAGCTTGGAAACACTATTTCGTATTTGGATTGGTTTTTCTGCAGGCAATGTTAACGGAAGTCATACAGATAGGGATGATACTTGATACTCTTCATTCAGGTGTCCTTTAAGCAAGAATGATTGAACAACCTCAGAACAATTCATTGAAAGAAATAAACAGGGCCAAATATTTTTGCATATACCACAGGTATTTTTCTGTAGTTATTATTGTTGTGTTGGCAGCTACTATAGGACGATTCTGGTGATCTCCTGGATTCGCTTTCCGAAAAGCAAAACGAGAATCCGCCGAGCGCAAGAACAAGCAAAAAGTCGTTGAGCCTCAGTTGCACCTTTACAACTTCTCGCTGACTTGCCGAAACCACTTTCCACTCGCTAAGTGGATTCGCTTTCCAAGTGCTGGCGGGAACTAGCGGAGCGCAAGAACAGCTCCGGAAAGCGAAGCGGCTTTTAGCCAAAGTCGCAAAAACAGCCGGCGCATAAGCTCGCGGAGTTTCCAGACCGCCAGTATCGCCCTTATAATTATAATTTTATTTTTCACCCATCAAAAAGCACTTGGCATAGACGGAGTAGGAATAAAGAAAGAAAAGAAGAAGGAAACACCATAATAAGAGAAGACCAGACAAACATAGATACTACGACAATATTATCATGTCTACAAAACTATCCTATTGTAGAAGAATGCTCTCCCAGTCATGCTTAAGTTACTATTGTACTGTCAGCAGGGGTGTCACTAGCCTTTTACCTTTGGGGGGGGGGGACATCCAGTTTGTGCCGACGGACTCAAAAGTGTGCCGACAAAAAACGCCGAGTGGCAACGGCGTACATTTTCCGCCAGCACAGAATAGAACCGGGGTAAAACTAACTGGTTACTATAACTGAAAAAATAATTCTTACTTCAGTTGAGATCAGTCCTTTAATGTAAATTCGTATATATAAGTTCACATATTCGGGTTTTCATTGCAGCTTTCGCTAAAAACTCAAGCTTCCAACGACTGTATCCTACCCATAACAAGTTAAATTAACCGCCGCAGGCGAAATCTGTTAAATCTGCCTTTTTGTCTGGAAAAATTCAGCTTACAAAATCTCTTTTTCGTGTTTCAAACCCCCAAAATTTCAATCCTAAAATGTTACCTAAATGAAACACCGTTCTTCCAAATAAAGAATACTACGAAATGCGCCGCAGGCAAAATTTTGTATAAAACTAACTGTAATTCATCAGTTGAGATTATTTCTTTAATATCAATTCCTATATTTAAATTTACATATTTGGCTTTTCTTTTCACCTTTCGCTAAAAAAGCGAAATTTCCAACAACTGTAGGCTACCCAGTACAATTTAAAGCAAGCGCCGCCGGCGAAATTTTTAAATCTGTTTTTTTTTTTTGAAAGTTCTAGGCTATTCTATACCTATACCTGACAGGTTCTAACTTTTAATGTGTTTGAAACCCCCAAGAATTTCAAGCCTAAAACGCCGTCTAAATGAAACACCATTCTTCCAAATTGAAAATACTACGTATGCGCCGCAGGCGAAATTTTGTGGAAATGCTGATGAGCTGAGCGCCTTTTTGTGATCCCAAATAAAAGTGCGGCTACCTGTCAGATCACAGATCTTTCCGCCAAAAAAGTAGTGGCCATTCATAAGAAAGTAGGCACAAAGTTGATTCTTGAGTGTAGACGAGACATTAACTTTCGGGATAAGACGAAAGTTTACGGATCTGATTTATTACGTGTAATAGGATCCCAATCTGCCGATGAGGCTTAAACTTTCCGGGTGCGCCCGAAAAATATTTGTAGACTTTGAATTCTTTCGTATAAAAAGAGCCTGATGTGCCGACAAGAATACCGATGCCCGACAAAAGCATTCAGAGTTCAATTTCTTCTTTGTTTTGCCCGGCAAAACTGTAATGGACTCTATTTCTTACGTGTAAATAGAAGTCGATGTGCCGACGAAACTTAAACTTTCGGGATGTGCCCGATAAACGGGTGCCCACGATACTTGGACTTCCAGGGTGCGCCCGACAAGTGTTTGCTGAAATTGATTTATCACATATAAATAGAACCCAGTGTGCCGACGAGTCGACCGACACCTGACAAAAGCATAAACAATTTTGTTTCTTCTGTATAAATAGAACCCGATGTGCCGACGAGGATACCGAGGCCCGACGAAAGCATACAGAAGTGATAACTGTGTGCAAAATTTGGTTTCTTGCGTATAAAAAGATCCCGATGTGCCGACGAGTCTACCGACGCCCGACAAAAACATATAAAATTTTATTTCTTCTGGGTTTGCCGGCACTTCGCGCCGACAAACCAGTGAACTTTCGCCGGGCTTTCTCAAGACCTAGTACTTTCTCAAGACCTTTGGGGGGGAGTCCCCCCCTCCCCCCATAGTGACGCCCCTGACCGTCAGTGTCCAACTGTGAACCTTCTGAATCACGCCGCTAGATCACCCCATGGTCTCACCGAGTTCTGGTTTGGACTTGTGTCTATAACTTGTCTCTGTACAATGCAAATTCGAGAACACTTACGAAAAAACTCATTTAAATGACCCGTCGGTCCTATAATGCCCATGCGACCTGCTTCCGTAGTTGCATTCATTAATTCTTCAGCTCGGAGACCCAAGTACCGTATGAATGAATGAATGAATGAATGAATTTAATTCCAAAAAAGCCCAAGGGCCATGGCGGAAAACATAAAAAAAATAACAAAAAACAAAATATCATACACTCCAAAAAAAAACCAAAAATCAACTTCTATAAAAATAGTTCGCGGTGGGTCATAGCTATCTTCAGGAATCTACCCAGCTTTCGGAGATACATTCTAAGCCCGCTAACGATCGCTCACTAATCTTTGCACTTGCCGCGATCCACTGTTGTCCATGCGCATTATGCTTCCGACGGGTGTTCGCGTATCATGGTATTGATGCGTAAAAGCAGAGCAGAGCTTTTGCTAGGATTAGTTTGGCCTGGGAAAAGCCTTTAAACAGCCAAATCTGGATAATTTGTTAAAAGCAAAGCCTAGTTTTACAGTATTCATATAGTTTCGAATATTGGAACATATACAGTAAATAGTGCGAGGTGTGCTTTAACGAAAGCAACCAATATGCTTCTAGAGATGAAACAAACCATTAACCAATACCTAAGACAAACTCTGCTCCCAAAAATGGTACTTCCATTTAGGTTTGAAACTTTCGAAAAGCTTCTTCCCTATCAGAGGCAGGACGGGACTACCATTTTAACAAAAAAAGGAAGGACGTGTGAAAAACAAATGTCTCGTTTTTGGCAAGCCTTAACAAAACTGTCAAAACCACTGAATTGCTTGCTGTCATTTTTTTGCGTTGCATGGCTCAAGTCACGTAGTCCCGTAGGTCTTATTATTAATTGTGAAGCCATAAAGTTTAATCAAGAATTTAGACTGAGTTTCGGTCCTAAAAGAGTTTGTTCTCTTTCATTCCGTGAACAAATTGTTGAAAGACTTAGAATAATGTTTTAAAACAAAAAATACAGCTTAATCCGAACAAAGATAATTCTGTAAATTGTATCTGGTTCTGGATTGTTTTGATCTTCTTGCATCTCTCAGTTCTGAACTTTCATAGAATAACTTTGGAGCTAGAAAACTGTTTGGAGATCACGTCTCGACCAATGACGCTTACGGAATACGTTATTCATTGTCTAATTACATGTATCGTAAGACAACAGGCTGTCGAATTACCTGTATTGTAAGACACTAGGCGGTAAATGTTTTAAACTTCCATACGTACACCCATATTGCTTGTCCAATTCTCTTTGCTCAGCTTTTGGGATCACGAAGGCTAGTGCTACTTTGTTTCCACACTTGGCTTTCATTGTAGACATGACGTGTAAAGTCTATTAATGATTAGATTAGATTTGGATTAGATTACGTTTAATACAAATAAACACGCACAACATAATCTGAATCACCTGCAGGGAAAGTAATATTTATACACTATCAGAAAATAAGTGTCATTTCGCGGAAACGGGGGGGGGGGGGCAACAGAGTCTTCCCCGGCCCACATCTGATTCTGGAACATAAATATTACATAAGCGACGCCGAAAATACTTAAAGGGACAACTCGCACTACATAGTGTTTCTGCTAAGATGTTCTCGGATAGTTGACGACTTTAAAACTTAGCGCTTACAGAAAATTACACCATGCTGCTTTAGCCTCTTTCCGTTTCGCTTGCCTTGAATAGAAAACATAGCGAATTTTATAACCAGTCATTGGAAGAATAAGCTTCTCGGGAACAATGCCTGATACGTCACGTTAAGAGAACAAACGTGGCAACGCTTGGCAAGCGTGATAGTCAATGTAGGCTAATGTCAATAGAGGCGATAGGATACACCTACGAAGTGTGGAATCTCGGGAATAAGAACGGATGGGAATACTACTGAAGTAGAATATACGACCTGTCCTCTTACTGATCAACCACATATGAATGAAAAGTATACTAGTGTTTCACGAAACTGGTCGTGGGATGGGCGAGGGGCGACGACTCTCCCGGAATGGTGTACACGTCCCGAAGGAATAATCCGGAATGGTCAGGATTATTCCGTTATTCCGGAATGGTGTACATCAAAAATGAGAATCGTCGACCCCTCGTTCGCCGCAGGACAGACCGAATGGGGTGAAATAAATGTGTACTAAACAAAAGTTGGTGAATTACCAAACTCGATAAAGAATGGGAGGATACGGAATGGCCAAGAATAATCCGGAATGGTCAGGATTATTCCGTTATTCCGGAATGGTGTACATAAAAATGAGAGTCGTCGACCCCTCGGGGATGGGGTATTTTTATCAAACTTCCTATGAGGAACCGTTCCAAGCAATGCAGATAATAGATTTCTTTCAGCCCAAGCTGACTGCGAATCAATGGTTGACGATGCAAAACGGATATGTCGGCTACATTTTATTAGAGCTATATTTCGGCCCTCTCTGGAAAGGGTCCTCTTCAGGCTCAAGCTGGAAAATGAACTGGTTGAAAAACAAGTAAAGATTCTTCCTTTAGTACCTGTCCAATCGAACAGCAAAAACAACAGCCGTGTCCAGAATGAAATCAGAGAAGAAGTTTTCAAAATCAGATATTAAAGGAAGAATCTTTACCAGTTTTCCACAAGTTCATTCGGCACTCAGTTTAAAATTGTCTTGTGTGCAGTCGATAAAAGCTACTACTGGGGCTTGGCATATTTGACAATATAACGGATACGTCAGCTACATTTCTTCCTTAAATATCTGATTTTGTGACCTTCTAGAAACAGCAGCCGTGTCCAAAATGAAACCACAGCACCAGCTTTAACTCCAAGCAGATAATTGTTTTTCCACTAGTTCATTTTCCAGCTTGAGCGGCTTGAGCCTGAAGAGGACCCTTGCCAAAAAGGGCCGAAATATAGCTTTAATAAAAATGTACGTATCCGTTTTGCATCGTCAAACATAATGCAGATAATAGTTGCGTTTTTGCAGATACCATGGTATCTGATACCACGCTCTACAGTCGTTTTTGCAGTTATCGTGGTATCAGATACCACGGTCAAAAGACGTTTTTGCAGTTATCGTGGTATCTGGCCAGTTACCGTGGTATCTGATATTCAGATACAACGGTCAACTGATGGTAACTGATCGTGATATCTGAAAAAGTCATCTCACTTTCATCGATTTTTGTCAAATTGGTGGGAAAGAAGTTTGGCACTTAGTGATGTGACTGGATATCAGATTTTCTTTTGGGATGACTTACAAAAGCGCAATTTCGGCAATTGTCGTTTTTGTAGAGCAACCGTGTATCAGATACCACGGTAACTGCATAAACGACTAATTGCAGATCCAGCTACCGTGGTAACAGATACCATGGTATCTGCAAAAACACAACTAATATGTGTATCCATGAAGTCGAAACACGCGGTTTTGGATCCCACCGAGGCATCTTGCAGTTCTTGTGGTTACCTTGCCAGTATGATTTCCGTTGTATGGCTGACTCGCTGTCCGTTTCGTGGTTAGATGATTGTTAAAAGCAGGTTTTTCAAGAATTTGCTTGGTCATGTTTATGGATGCGTGATTGGAGCCAAAATGGTTGCCAAAACATGTATTTTATTATTGTGCAATCCGATGGGTTCACAACTATCCTTAGCCTACCTCCTTCATTTGGAACGCCTCTGTCTGATATAGATCATATGAAACTTCTGCCGTTCAACTTAAACTGAAAAGCCAACTTATTTTTGTATCGTTTAACCGGATACACTGCATTGTTTGGATCGTGTTACGGGATTTTTATGGCACTTGCAGCTTCGCTCAAGTGCCATATACCGATCACTTTTCGGTCGGTCTGTCGGTTTGTCGGTCGGTCTGTCAGGCCACTCATCTCGAGTTCGGGTACTTCCAGAAGTGCTAGGACGATGAAACTTGGCAGGCGTATTAGGGACCTGACCAAACTTACTTGTAAATAGTCACTTCCCCGATCCGACCACCGTGGGGGGAGTGGATGGAGGGGGAATCCGGAATATTGACGTATTTATAACTTTTGAACGGGGAATCGGATCTTAGTGAAACTTGATATATGGAAAGACCTCGTGTCTCAGATGTCACACTTCATGTGATCGGAATGAAACTTTGTGGGAAGAACAAGCACAAGCCCTAGATACATAGCTGATAAGATCGGACCGGATTCGAACACTGTGGGGGGAGTTGGAGGGATGGTTCCGGAATTCTGATGATCCCGATTTAAGATGCTTACACATGCGCTAAGACGATGAAACTTGGCAGGCATATTAGGGACCCGACCGAACTAACTTGGAAATAGTCACTTCCCCAATCCGACCACCGCGGGGGGAGTGGAGGGAGGGGGAATCCGGAATATTGACGTATTTATCACTTCTCAATGGGGTATCGGATCTTAATGAAACTTGATGTTTGGAAAGACCTCGTGTCTCAGATGTCACACTTCAAGTCCGGAATGGATCCGGTGACTTTGGGGGGAGTTGGAGAGGGGAACCGGAAATTGTGTGATATGTTCAGAGTGGAGGGATCGGGATGAAACATGATGGGAAGAACAAACACAAGCACCAGGTACATGGTTGACAAGGCCGGACCGGCTCCGAGTACTGCGGGGGTAGATGGACGAGGGTTCCGGAATTCCGGTGATCCCTACTTAAGATGCTTACACATGTGCTAGGACGATGAAAGTTGGCAGGCATATCAGGGACTTTACAATTTTAACTTAAGAACAGTCGTTTCTCCGATTTGACCATCGTGGGGGGAGTGGAGAGTGGGGAAATCCGGAATCTTGAGCTTGTCCAACTTTTGAACGGGTGATTGGATCTTACTGAAACTTGATATTCGGAAAGAACTCATGTTTCAGATGTACCATTTCAAGTGCGGACAGGATCCGATCAGTGTGGGGAGTCGGGGGGGGGGGGATTGTGTGAAACGCTTAGAATATAGCGATTGGGATGATACTTGGTGGGAAGAACAAGCATAAGCCCTAGATGCATCAGTGACAGAACCGGACCGGATTCGGTCACTCTGGGGAGAGCTGGAGGGGGGTTCAGATTTCTGGTGATCGCAGTTTAAGGTACTTCAAGATGTGCTAGGATTGTAGTGGTTTGCGAACTCTGTTCGCAAGCTCCTCGGTAGCTCAAATGGTTAGAGTGTCTGCCCTGTAAGTAGAAGGTCCTGGGTTCAAATCCCGGCTGAGGAGCATTTTTGTCTTTCAGTTCACTACTTCTAAAATATTTTCCATCTCAAGGGCGTGTTCCCCATCAAAAATTACATTTGGTTTTGTTTGGTTTTCACCATGAGACCCCGCCAAGTGGGTCCTGGTTTGTCTACGTGGCTCCGACATTGGAGTCCTAGACTTCTACACTAAATTAAAAAAGTTTCTCTTGAGAGAGAGAGAGAGAGAGATACTTTAATTTAAAAAACGACTATCACAGCGCATGGCGCCGAACTTGCGCTTCACGTCAGGTAATTAACTATTCAGGTTAAAACCAATCGTCGACAATAAAATGAATCAACAACAAAAAACTAAATAGCCTAAATCACTGGTTAATAATATTTACAAACGACGGGATGAAGCTTTTCCTATATCTCTCGTGGATTGGTGGGAGAGGTTGAAGGGTGGGGACTTTCTGGGAGTTGAGCCTTTGTGGTCGGGATCGTAAGGGTTGAAAAGGCGGGGGGAATAAATCTTGGAAACGGGGATCTGTCATGGCTTTATTGCCAAACCGGGTACACAGGAGGGTTCTTCTCTCCGATAAGGTTGTGAGCTGGAAATGCTTAAGAAGGAAGTGATATGGGAGTTTACCTTGACAATAAATAATTCTTAATGCTCGCTTCTGGACTGACTCTATTGAATTAGATTGGGAAACAGTTAAACCAAAATGCCAAACCGGACAAGAATACTCAACGATAGGGCGGATAAAACTTGAATAAATTCTTAAAAGTTGGATTTTAGGACAAGAAAACTTGGAGAAAAATTTAAGCGTAGAAAGTGCCAAATTAGCTTGCTTTGTGATGTTGGCGACGTGGGCCTCCCACTTTAGATCGCTCGAGATGGTGATACCGAGGAGCTTGCACTGCTGGACAGACATCTCTGGAGGGACTGGTTGCTTGAACGAGGGCGTACTCTTCAAGAAACAGATAGTCATGATGTTTGACTTTTTGGCATTGACAGACATGTCGTCCCGAGCAGCTTCGCTGGTAATATCCTCCATAATTTCCATGGCTGAGCTCTTCAAGTTTTTCCGGCATTTTTCTAGTAGGGTCATATCGTCAACAAATTTCCAGCGATCAGGGTGTTCAGTCGCAAGTCCATTTATCATGATCAGGAATAGGAGCGGGCCAAGGAGAGTACCCTGGGGTACGCCACAGTAAACTGGAAGGAGATCTGAATAGAAATTTTTATACTTTACACATTGAGTTCTATTGGAAAGGAAAGAAGCAATTATTCTAACAAGGTTAGGATCGACATGAAATTCCTTTAGGAGTTTTTCAACTAAAACATTGTGGTTAATCAGATCAAAAGCTTTTTGGAGGTCAATTAGAAGCAGATTTAGCCAAACATCAGGGTTTTCCAAATTTTTATATATTGTATCCAGTAAGCTTACAAGATAGTGGGTAGTAGAGAGGCCACGCTGATTACCAAATTGCTTTGGATCAATAAGTTCTTCAGTCTTTGACTTAAGCCAATCGGTCAGAAAGCCTTCGTACAATTTAGAGAAAACTGAGGTAAGAGTGATCGGACGAACCCCATTGAAACCCCCCTCAGCACCCTTCTTCTGAATCGGGGTCACGAATCCCTGCTTCCAGGGGTCAGGGTAGCATCCACTTTCTGTGATCGTGTTAAAAATGTCTGCCAGTGGTACGGACAGCTTGTCGGCGAAGGCTTTGACAAGTTCAATCGGAATATCCGATGGGCATATACTTGTCCTTTTCAGGTTATTTATCTTCTTTTCGATATCCTTTGGTGATACGTGGGGAAGCTTTCCATCCTGACTATGGGGAATAGATTCAAGTGTCGCTGCAGATAGTGGAGGTAGTGCTTGAACGATCTTGGCGAGGTGCTGGTTGAGATCGTTAGCAGTTTTAATACTAGGCTCATCAAGCTGGAAATCAATATTACCAATTTGCTTGCCAGAAAGTTTTTTAACTAGATCATACCACTTCTTGGGGTTATAATTAAAAATATCCTTCATAGTATTTTTATAGTACATGGCAGCTGCTTTTCGAATTTGTTTTTTTAACATTTTACGCATGCGGTTGGCTTCATCTTTTTTACCATTACGAAGTAAACGAATTTTTTCCTTGATCATAGCTTTCAGAGATTCGTTAACGTAAGGTTTATCATTTGAACACTTTTTAGTTTTCTTTTCAGGAAAACATCTTCTATAATTATCAGAAAGCTTCTTTTGAAAGATTTGAACTTTAGAATTAACATCAGGAGTAGCTAGGACCTCAGACCAACACTCATCAGAAATCCAGGATCCGAAACTGAGGATACCTTCGTCGGTTAGAGGGCGATGCAGCGATTCTGTGACTTTGTATTGGACCTCGATTTGATCCAATGGTTGCATTCTGAGCATATAGTGGTAGCTCCCTCCTAAAGGCGGTAAAGCTTCAGGTCGACTGTAGAACTTGTGCAAGTTAGTACAGATGACATCTAACGAGGAGCCTCCTTTGGTAGTGGGTATATTTACCACTTGCTTAAGCTGTAGACCCCTGCATAGGTATTCAAGTTTCAGTTCATTGGCGTCACCTAGGAGTAAAATCCCAGCGTTTGGGAATTTGGAAAGAGCAAAATCGGCACTAGCTTGGAGCTTTTCAACGAACTTCCGTCGAATCTCCGCATGCTGACCTGGAGAGTAATAAAAATTACAGACGAGGATATTAGACAGTGGACGAGGGAGTACTTTCGGTTTAATACTTATCCACATGATTTCATCATAATCGTCAATTCCGGGGATTGTGATCAGTTTTGGACTGAGTTCCTCACGGCACAGCAAGAGAAGTCCTCCACCACGCTTACCAAGCGGGTGATCGGTCGGCCTCAGTTTCAAAAAATCGTTGTAGCCCGAAGCTTTCAGGGAGTCAGGGTGTTGCGCCTGGACTTCAGTTACGGCAACAAGGTGTGAATTTGTGAGATTCGCTGTAATAGCCAGTTCAGTCATTTTCTCGAAGTTGAGACTCTCAGCATTACAAAGCAAGAAATTTGGGAAATGATATCTTGAACCAAACGAAGAAGAAACTGTTTTATTTTTTATTTTTGGGGCGCTGGTACTCGGGAACGTATCAGGGGCATTACTGGGATGAACATGATGAGAGGAAAGACAAGAGTAAGAAGGGCTCGCAGACTTCTCATGGGGAAGAACCCTCGCCGGTGTTTTAGCAGATATTGAACTTAAATTACATGACAGGGCGCCGGATTCGGGACGCACACGGGAGGGCAAGGAAGGGCTTCGGGGAACAGGCGTAAAATCATCTTCATCACGAGTACTATTGCTATTTCCTGGAATATCATCAAAATGTAAAGGCGAAAAACGATTGTCAAATGGAATAATGTAACTTGCGTCAAGAAATTTCGTACGATAACTAAAAGCAGCAGATTCAGGAGTAAAAGCTGGCTGTGAATTGCTTAAAGGGGGTGGTTGAGAGGTGAAAGGGATGTGGAAAGTCGTCCGCGTTGCCAGCAAGGTTGAGTTTTGTTCCAACTCGTTGTTGAGCCGTACAACCTTGGGGGTGGGAGTTGCCGCAAAAGTTGCAGCGGAGGAACCGGTAACGGATCTAATACACTTGGGATGGCCCGACAAAAAAAAACTGCACTCTTGCTAGGGTTTGCAAGAGTCACTGGTACAGACTTTGTAGGAGCAATGGTCTGATGCTTGAATTTGCATGAGTTGCCGAAACGACACAAACCAACACGAAAAAACCTACACGCGGATTTCGGAGTCGTAGTAACAGGCGGGAGTTCATGGGAAAATCTGCAAGAACTGCCAAATTTACATGTACCGCTGGCAAAAAATCGGCACAAAACGAGGGGTCTAGTAGTGGTGGAGCCCGGCACTGATACTGGCACTAAAGACGTGTTTTTCCCTGCAACACGATGGCTAAATTTGCAATTGCTTCCAAATTTGCATTGCCCGGACTTGAAAAAACGGCACTTACGCTTATTGACGACGATGTCGAAGCTATCTCCGTTTTCCGTGTTATCGACAGTTATATCCAGGCAAATAACAGGGGGCACTGTGGACTCACTTGGCAATGGACCAGACGCAGTCGCGTGGATCGGAGAGTCGTTGGCTGTACTTAGATTAGTCGGGCTATCACACACCGATTTAACATCACAGCTTTCCGTTTGCGAATGTTTCTCACTTCGGGGCTTCAGTAGGTCCTTTAGGACCAATATTTGTTGGTAACTTGCAATGGTTTTGCGAAGTTCTTCGATGAGCAATCCTTGAGTTTCTATCGTTTTCTCTTGCTTCTCCACTTTGGAACGAAGACCTGTTATCACGGGACAGGAGGGGTCACTACCTTTTAGAACAAAGGGGGTCGAAGCGAGGCCGTAAGGAGTAAGACCATGTTTGTCCCAAGCAAGGGACTCATGAACCACTGGATTAAGAATTGAGAAAGAGCTGTTGGCACTGCAATCTAACATATCATCAGTTTCATAATCGTGATCCAGGTCGTTGGGACGTGGGGTTACGTGGGTCATGCACTGAATAACCACTTTTTTGGGTGTATTAGTGTGGGTACCGTTGTCACCATCACTAAGTTCGACAACCTCAGCAAGTGGAGCAGATATGGCCGAACTGAAACATACCGGGCAAATCCAATCCGGATGGTATTCATTTTTAGGGATTTCTGCGCACTTATAGTGCACCCAATCTTCGCACATGTTGCACTTTACAGAGCCCCGACCGACGGGGCTAGAACAGACTGGGCAGGAAAATACACTCTTGCGCCTTGGAGCCATCTAGCTACTATTTCGGGTCACGCGAGATGCGCAGCAGCCTCACCAGGCAGCGTTGGTTTATGACAACTCCTTCGCTATTTGCTTTGATTCCTGGCACTTCGCCAAACGATGCTGATAGCTGGTAACAGGTTTTCCGGTGAAAGTTCATAAACTTGTTTGAACTGGTTGGAGCTGGCGCGAAGCCGATAAAAATGGATGGGCGAGACCGTAATTAGGACGTTGATTTGTTAAAATGTTTTTATCCGTTTTCATTAAAATGATCAGAATAAGATCAAAGTAAAAACAAGCCAAAATTCAAAATATAGTGCTTTTAGGAAATGGGATCTTCAACCTCGATTACCGTGGCAAGCGATAATCGGGCACTGGTTCTTGATATAGAAAAGTCTTAGCACTATATTCGCGTAAACACACTGGGCAGGCTGTTGTGGTGATATTAAAATCAGAGATAGATTCTCACCGATAATGTCTTCACGTTCATTTTAATCCGTTAAGTAGAACGTGGAACTCATATTATCGCACTTGCGACTGCTCGTCACGAAGCCCAGGTGAGAACTTGGTTCATTAGTCACGGTAAAAGTCCCTTGTATAAAGTGCCATCTATGTACTATATTTTCCGTGACTTGGGGATGTGAACTGATCAGATGAATTTGCCTTCGGCCGGGATCACTGTTCCTATGACCGGCTTTTACCGGACTATTGTAGTGGTTTGCGAACTCAGTTCACAAGCCCCTCGGTAGCTCAAACGGTTAGAGTGGCTGATCCCGGCTGAGGAGTATTTTTGTCTTTCAGTTCACTACTTCTAAAAAAATAACACACTATCTGCTGAAGTTAAAACTGCCTTGTGGGCCGTCAAGTGTTACGTTTGTGCATAACATGCAGGTCCGTATCCAGGAATTTATTTCGGAGGGGGTTTTACCCGTGGGTCGGACCCCAAAAGCACAAGAAAGATATGGATCAGAGGATAAAGTATAAAAAACATTATTTGTGTATGTTTCGCAGGGGGTTCGAACCCCCTAGCCCCGGCCCTGGATACGGCCCTGATAACATGGTTTATTACGTTACTTTGAGCAAAAATAACACTTAAAAGGTCATAACTAAAATATCCTGTGACGTCAACTGACGGTGTGTTTATTTGGTATTTGTTGAAATTGCGGACCCTTGTGTAAGTTTTATGAAACTTGTGACAGTATAGGACACAGTCTGTTGGAAACTTACAACTTTTTTTTTCCAGGAAATTTTAATGGAAGATGAATTGGAATCTTCAACATCGCCGAGCTTCAAGTAAGTTCTAGTTTGTTAACTTCTTCGACGTAAAAAAGTAGTATTTGTTGATTAATTAGGCAGGAAGTGCTATGTCCCCCTTCACAGTTCGTTTTCAGTCATTTACTAATTATTATTTGTTGATGAAATAGTCAGGAATTGACATGTCCCCGCATCAGTCCCGTCACAGTTCGGTTTTCAAACAGGTAATTGCTACAATCGTGTACTATCAGTCGTAGAAATATTCGCTGTGAATTTAATGACAGTTTAAACGTAGAAATATACAACATAAACGTTAAAATGTGTAACATAAGTGACCCCTGAACTTGCCATTTATAATCTGATTAGCAAGTACAGTTCAAAAATCCAGTCCCATCCCTTGAGCAAAATGTAGGTTATTGGTTGTTGGTCAGAGAGTTTTCAGTTTATGATTGTTAAAGCACATTGCACTAGTTATGCTTTAAAAATGCATCGCTCATACAAAACCTTGACTTCCACTAGATAGCGCATCAAAAACTCTAGAGTTCTTATCAAATGGGAAGGTAATCTCAGTGATCCTGTATCTGTTAGAAAAGGTGTCCCGCAAGGCCGTGTGTCATCCCCACACATTTTTAAATGCGCAATAGCAGATTGTTTAAATAACCTAACACCTACTTATTTTGTTCAAGGTTTTGGAATAAGTTATATTGCTTACGCTGACGACATACTTTTGATCAGCAGATCTAAAAAACAATTACAACACAATCTGGAATCGCTTTTCAAGGACCTTAGCAACATCGGGTTATCGATTAATCTGGAGAAGTGTCAATATCTTTGTTTTAATCCGCCTAAAGTTTCTTAACCCTTAAAGTAACAAACAGCCTTCTGCAACCCCAAACCACAATCAAGTGGTTGGGAATTTCAGTTTCAATAACCCTCACTAAAATGTGCGAAGCAGCGGTTCTGTCAACTGCAAATGTGACGAGGATGGGCTATGGGAAAATCGTCCCAAACAGAGCCAGGTACAACCGACGAGGTCTAGCAAAAATCTACACAAGTTTTTGCCCCTCTTCTGTGCTTTTCCTCGCTGGTTTGTACCCAATTCTCAGGAAAAAAGACACCAGTCGAATGCGTTCTTGTTTTTTCAAATATCTCCGTTTTCTTTTGTACCTTCCTCGTCGCATGCGCAATCACCGAATCATGAAGAAATTTTTGTCCCGGACCCAACTATGAAGCTAAAAGAAATAAGCGAACATATTCTGCCACCATCCAACCGCCTTCCCGCCCATTGCCCAATGCGCCAGCTATTACAGTAAATTTATTGTTCTTTCTCGTGTTTAGCTGTGTATTTCTTGTTTTGCGTTTATTTATCTTTTGCTGTTGTTGTGGATTTTGCCGTACCATCTATATTTATTGTTAAGCGTTCATTTCCCTTTTTTACTCTGTATGTACTGTGCAAGTGCCTTTAATAGGCTGCACGTAATAAATTCATTCATTCATTCATTCATTCAAAAGAAGCCGTTTTCTTGTTATCGCTTGTCGGGCATCTCGGGTGGAGACTATTTCAGAGCATGGTATTGCAAGGCGCGGAAATTCAAAAACTGTCTTCCACGTACCTCAATCATTTTGCCTCTATCATTTTGTAAAGCTGAGAGATGAGAGTGCCATGGCTGATAAATACACCGTCTCTGTAGCTGGCAGATTACTCTAGTGTTATCTGATGAAACTTCTGTTGTTTTTATGGCACTTGCAGCTTCGCTCAAGTGCCATATACCGATCACTTTTCGGTCTGTCGGTCGGTCGGTCGGTCTGTCAGGCCACTCATCTCGAGTTACGGTACTTCCAGATGAGCTAGGACGATGAAACTTGGCAGGCATATCAGGGACCCGACTAAACTAATTTGGAAATACTCCCTTCCCCGATCCGACCACCGTGGGGGGAGTGGAGGGATGGGGAATCCGGAATATTGACGTATTTATAACTTTTGAACGGGGAATCGGATCTTAATGAAACTTGATGTTTGGAAAGACCTCGTGTCTCAGATGTCACATTTCAAGTCCGGAATGGATCCGGTGACTTTGGGGGGAGTTGGAGGGGGGGAGTCGGAAATCATGGACATATTCAGAGTGGACGGATCGGGATGAAACTTGGTGGGAAGAACAAGCACAAGCCCTAGATATATAGTTGACAAGACCGGACCGGATCCGAGCACTGTGGGGGGAGTTGGAGCGAGGGTTCCGGAATTCCGGTGATCCCGACTTAAGATACTTACACATGTGCTGGGACGATGGAACTTGGCAGGCATATTAGGGACCCGACCAAACTAACTTGGAAATAGTCATTTCCCCGATCCGATCCCACCGGGGGGGGGAGGGAGGGAGGGGGAATTCGGAATGTTGACGTATTTATAACTTTTGAACGGGGAACCGGATCTTAATGAAACTTGATATTTGGAAAGATCTCGTGTCTCAGACGTCACACTTCAAGTCCGGAATGGATCCGGTGACTTTGGGGGGAGTTTGGGGGGGGGAAATTGTTTGACATGTTCAGAGTGGACGGATCGGGATGAAACTTTGGGGGAAGAACAAGCTCAAGCCATAAATACATAATTGACAAGACCGGACCGGATCCGAGTACTGTGGGGGAGTTGGAGGGAGGGTTCCGGAATTCCGGTGATCCTGACAAGACGCTTAGACATGTGCTAGGACGATGAAACTTGGCAGGCGTATCAGGGACTTAACAATTTTCACTTAAGAACTGTCGGATTTTGCCTACAAATGATCACAGCAAACACACGCATTGGCGAATTCCTACTTTCATCATTTTACCAAGCCTTGCAAGTGCCATATGAGCTTACAGCTCTTGTTAGTTGTACCGAAGAAAAGTTATCTAGATGGAAAGTTGCAAAACTGCCAAAAATGTACAAATTAACAGACTTACTTGCAGCTGATTTCAAAGCTTACAAGGAATTCTCAGTTAACACGTTAATACAAATAATCCGCAGTATCTAATAATAACGAATTGAAATGAAAAAAGAATCTCTGCTTATATTTGCTGAAGCTAGTAAATTGGAGTATGGCAGTCAACAAAAAACGCCGTAATGATGTATTAGCAAAAATAAGTTGTCTAGGAATCTGCTGGCTTATGATGTGGCGCTGTATTCTAGATTGTTGTGAGGTGAAATCATGATTCCATCCTTTTTCCTTATTGAAATGACGGGTGATAAATGAATAAATACTCTAAAAGGGTAACAGCCACATAGGGGCCCAGAGGAATTCTGAAATAATTGAAGAGAGACAGAAAAAGACTAGATGAAAGAGAAGAGCCCGGTATAAAATCATCTCAAGCGAGTCAGACTGCTCCGATGCCAGACCGAAATGTCAGAAATGTTAGAAAGACGCATAAACCCGTAGTAGATGCTCAGGAGAAACTCCATACCTTGCGAGTAGCTTCAGTAAACTTAGCCGCAGATACTGTTTCCTGATATCCTGAAGAGCACATCACCAGCAGTAATTAGTGCGTTATGTAGATTTGTAGTGAGTAGTATTACATTAAAAGTTGATCGGACGAGTGTAGTTTAGATTATGCAGTGTGCTGTAAGAGTTTATCATGAAGATTTATATTTTGTTGTTTTGTATATGGCCCTAAGGCTTTAAATACATTATTATTATTACCTTTCTCGAGCATAACCTCTACCTGTTCATATCTACGCAGATCTGTCGAAATGTTGACCCCAAGTAGTTTGATTTGATGAACTATCCGGCCATGGGTACTTGGAACTCCGGTTTGTTCTGTAAGGACAGTGGACTTCTTCGCTTCATCATCGATTAGGATTTTGGCATTGCTTTTGATATTTCTGAAACAGATGTTAAATTGTGACAAATCATCCACCGGGTTCTGGACATACCCCCGGTACCCCCCCCCCCTGGTCCACCCCCCTACCCCGACACAGTGTTAATAAAATGCAATATTGTTTTTGAAAATCATAGATACAGGCGAGCGGCCACGTGTTTACACACTTGTTGGCGGTCCAGAATGCAGTTTTTAATCAGATTTTCTAATTTCCTGTATATGTGTATTCGGGTTTTTTCGACGGTGGGTGGGGGGGGGGTCACCAGGGGGTTTTCGCCTAGTCCCATTTCTTCCATTTGGATGTAGACTTCGCGACTCCTTCGCTGTTACCAAGAACAGCAGTAGGCGAGGAGGGTTCCGCCGCGGTGACACCACAAAAAAATGAGAGAGGGCTAGAGCAAGCTGATTTATATTTATTATGGCACTTGCCCTTCGGCCAAGTGCCATATAGCGATCGCAATTTCTGTCCGTCCGTCGGTCGGTCGGTCCGGGTTTTGCTAGTTCGGGCACTTCCACATACGCTATGACGATGAAACTTGGCAGGCATATCAGGGACCCTAAATGATTAAGTTGGAAATAGCCACTTCCCCGATCCGAGCATCGTGGGGGGAGTGGAGGGAGGGGGAATCCGGAATATTTCGGAATTTATAACTTTCGAACGGGTGATCGGATCTTAATGAAACTTGATATTTGGAAAGACCTCGTGCCCCAAACGACGTGATTAAAATCTGGACCGGATCCGGTGGCTTTGGGGGGAGCTGGAGGGGGGAGCCGGAAATCTTGGGAAACGCTTGGAGTGGAGGGATTGGGATGAAACTTGGTGGGAAGAAAAAGCACTAGTCCTAGATATGTGATTGACATAACCGAACCGGATCCGGTCACTGTGGGGGAGTTAGGGGGGGATTCGGATTTCTAGTGATCACGTGAGTTCGGTACATCCTGATGTGCTAGGACGATGAAACTTGGCAGGCGTGTCAGGGACCCGAGCAGATTGACTTGAGAATAGTCGTTTCCTGATCCGATCATCTGGTAGGGGGGGTGGAGGGAGGGGGAGTCCGAAAAGTGAGGTATTTTTAACTTACGAACGGGTGATTGGATCTTAATGAAACTTGATATATAGAAAGATCTCGTGTCTCAGATGCCTCATTTTAAATCCGGAGCGGATCCGATGACACTGGGGGGAGTTGAGCGGAGAACCGGAAATCTCGAGAAACGCTTAGAATCGATTGTTCGCGATGAAACTTGGTGGGAAGAACAAGCACAGGTCCCAGATACGTGAATGGCATAACCGGGCCAGATCCGGTCACTGTGGGAGAGTTGCGGGGGGGGGGTCCGAATTTCTAGTGATTCCGCGAGGTCGGTAGGCTACATCCTGATGTGCTAGAATGATGAAAAATGGCAGGCATGTCAGGGACCCCAACAGACGGACTTGAGAATAGTGGTTTTCTTGATCCGACCATCTGGGGGGAGTGGAGGGAGGGAAATCCGGAAAATATAAATATTTTGTAACTTTTTAAGTGATGACCGGATCTTAATGAAACTTAATATTTAGAGAGACCTCGTGCCTCCGACGTCCCACTTCAAATCCGGTCGGGATTCGGTGACTTTCGAGAGAGTTGGAGGGGGGACCGGAAAAATTGGGAAACACATATAGAGTGGAGGGATCGGGATGAGATTTGGTCGGAAGAACAGTTATAAGTCCTAGATACGTCAATAACATAACCGGACCGGATCCGGCACTGTGCGAAAGTTGGGGTCCCGGATTTCTGGCAATCCCGCGAGTTCGGTACGTCTTGATATACCGCACTAGGACGATGGAAATTAAACTGACTTCAGAATAGTCGTTTCCCCGATCCGACCATCGTAGAGGAGTGGAGGGATAGGGAATCCGGAATCTAGTGTCGTGCATAACTTTTGAACGGGTGATGGGATATGAATGAAATAGGATCCGAAACTTGTGCGGAGGTTGGAGACGGGCACAGGAAATTCGTGAAACACTTGCAATCGAGGGATTGGATAGGCTACGCTCCGCTTCAGTCGAACCTGCTGGGCGGGAAGAGGAGATGTCATGGATTCGGATTTTAAGTATTCAAGTCGTATTCGGCCACAGTAGGGAGAGTCCTGTAAATCTTGTGGCTCGCATAGGGGTCAAACGAGTGCAGCGGTTTAAATGCAACTTGGAATGTAGAGTAAGCATGTGTCCTAGATGGCATATTTTATTGTCTGAACCGGATCCGACCACGGTGGGGGGGGGGGGCGGCACCTACCGAAAAACGCCCAGATTCGGGTGAAACTTGGTAGGTGGTGAGTAAAGATGCTTCAGGTGATCCATTCACGAATCGGAGCCGGATTCGGCCGCGGTAGGGGAAGTTGGAGGGAGGTACTGGAAACCGTGGCACGTCTAGGGATCAAACCAGAGGGTTTATTGGGATGATACTTGGAAATTACAACAGTCATTTGCCCCAGATGATCCGAGGCGATGCCAGAAACGATCAGACTAGAGTGAAACTGCATATTCTATTTCTAAATCCGAACCGCATTTTGGATGGCGGGTTTAGTTTGTGACGTTCTCTGGTACTTTCTTGTACCGCCTAGATACTCGTAACAAGTGCCATATGAGCTCGTAGCTCTTGTTTTGTTGTGAAAGGTAAGTGACAAAACTGGCAACTATTCTAGCTTAAAAGGGTTGAACCTGAAACCCATTTAACCGTTTGTTCTACTGACAGTACACAAAATGGTTTGTAAAAAAAATTAAGCTGATTTTTCTTAAGATTGATGGTAATAGTTGCTTTTTGCAGATACCATGGCATCTGATACCACAGTAACCGGATTTGCAATTTGTCGTCCAGTTCCGTGGTATCTGATACTACGGTTTCTTTGCTAAAACGACAGTTGCCGAATTTGCGCTTGTAGAAGTCATCCCAAAAGAAATAATAATATCCGCTCACATCACCAGTGCCAAACTTTTTTCGCACCAATTTGACGAAAACCCAGGCTTCTTTGTTGGTGATGATGAAAGTGAGATAAATTTTTTAGACACCACGATCAGCTACCTCGATCGGGATCGTGGTATCTGAATATCATTTAACACGGTGACTGACCAGATACCACTGTAACTGCAAAAAAATCGCTTTTTGACCGTGGTATCAGATATCACCGTAACTGCAAAAACGACTTTAGACTGTGGTATCACATACTACGGTATCTGCAAAAACGCAACCTTATGAAATTGGTCCAGCGCTCAGACTGATCCAGATTCTGTAGGATTTCTTCCATTCTAAAGTCCAATTGCGACGCCGAATTCGCCTAGTGAACGCGAATTTCTGTGGGCACCTAGCCTTTGCGGCGAACTTCTTCAAAAACGCGTCGTCAAATATCGGACAAAGAACGCAACTACGATGTTTCGTTTTTGGCTGTGACAGATTTTTTTTTTCAGGCCAGAATTTTTGTCCTCGAAGTCACCGTCCTTAAGCTCAAATTATGACGAGATACCGTCTTTGCTCAATTTTGTGATGCGCCAGGCTCAAGCAAACCGCCTTCTATCCTTCGCCTATCCCGACGAAGAAGAAAATTGGTGGTTGGAGGTAAGCGGTCAAATAGGAAGGGGGATACCTTAGAAATAGGTTATCCGAGCACCTAAAGAGTGACGATTTACGCTGTAACTTGCACATTTGTGTATAACGGCCGCAAGGGAATACGTAGACCGTAGACCGTCTCTGCCCAGTTTTGTGGTGCGCAACGCTTTGAAGTGTTACGTTTCTCAAAAAAGAATCATAACATAAATATTCTTGGCATCCTTCGTAGCATTGAACAAAATGGTGCGCATCCGTCTGTTTAATGTTATCGAAGTTCTTACAGTTTTGGAGACGGCCCATTCACAACGGGTGTTAGCTAATATCAAGAACAAATAACGAGACAGAACTGCTGTCTCCCTATCTGGTCATACAAACATGCTGAGTCGAGTAAAATACGACCGACTCCCGATGCAAACGAGCGGCTTCGCGCCACATCACGTTTCGTTACCTCCACAAATAGCTAGATCGCCGGTTAGTTGCTAAAGAGGAAATCTAGAAATCAACGCTGATTGGTTCTATGGACGCGCTCCAGAGCGGATCAGCGCGCGGAGTACGTCTCCTGCTCGCCTCTTGCGATATTTCTTGTGCGATAGGCAACGGTGAAGACGGAAGAGGAGTAAACGGTCATCAACATCAGCTCATAGCCAGAGTAAATACCTCCAGGTCCGCTCAGATTTGTCGGGGTTTTCTTAGTCGCTGCATGCGACTAAAGACAGAAGTTCTTACTGATTATTTGTTCTTGCTAATATTCGGTACCAGCTAGTTCTGAAAATCGCTCCCGAGACCGAAGGTTTGTCAGGTTTCTGCCGTTAGGAATGGATACAGATGAAAGTTTCGGGTACCAGCTAGTATCGGACCCAAGTTGAAATCAGTTCAGCTTTTGAGGATACTAGGAAATCAGATTATTTTGGGGAATATTGAGGAATATTCTGATTGGCTAGTTTTGAACCAAGCCCAACAGATAAAAATCACATCCACTCCTTGCTGTCTTGAAAACCGAATACGACGACTGTCTTTTTGTGCATTCTTCACGAGGGGTTGCCCGCTTTCGATAATAGTGTACAGCAAGTACTCGGTGTCACTATGCCGGCACCGGTTGCCAGGTGTTAGAACACTGAAATCAGCATGTTTAGAAGCATCGGTGCTGGCACTGCTGGTTACGCCCGGTGCCGGGAAATGGTGTACAGCAGGTGCCGCGGACTGGGTAGCCCCTCGATTCTTCACACACAAGTAATAACTTTGCCGTCGAAAGTAATCAAAATGTATCTTTATGCATATCAGACGTTTACGACTTATCCGTCGGCCAAAGCATTGTCGGCGCCTAACCAGACACCGACACCGGTTTTGTCTTTTTTGCTGTCGTCCTCTAGAAAACCCAAAAACTGGTGGGGTAGGATATTTGTCGGAATTCTCTGTTCAATTCTTCTGTCTCAGCTCAGAGAACCGCGAGTTAGTTCCTGTCAGTGCCCAGACGATCATCACCATCATCAACGCTTACAACTCATCTAGGATGTGATTAATTATATTCCTTCAGCAGAAGAAAGGCGCGAACCTCCCGGACGAGTTTTGCACTTCCCTTCAGTTCAAAAAGTGAAAGCTTATATTTTCTGTTCATAAACTTGTGGGTTCATTGTACTAACTCTGTGTGACGGTTTCTGATAGTGAGGCGAGGGGGGACAAACCGAGATTAGTCAGCTTAGAACGCTGAACTGGAATAAATCCAATTAGCCTCCCAGTATTTAATTTTTTTATTTTTTTTTTACAGATTCGTCGTCGCCACGCTTCATACGTTGTACCTCATTTTGGGTACCGATCTCATCTGTATCGTCTACTCGTCTCGCAGGATCTGGGCTTCTGGCTGGAAGTCCTTGGAGACTGTATCAGTTGGGGATCTCTTTGTGTAAGTGTCAAGATTATAGGTTCCTGCAGTGCAGATTACGGTTCAGTAATTGAATCCATGGAGCCGCCCCTTATGTCACAACATTCAGAAATTGAACCGTCAGACCAAGAGCTAGTAAATAACTAGGCACCGTGAACCATGCGGCTCGGATTTATGACCAGAATTAGCATACAAGCACGCGAAGTGTGTTCAAAATTTCGGATGCGGTTTTGAGAACGCGATGGAGACATCGAGTGAGAATTTGAGGACGGGTCGGAAAACTGCATTGCAATTATGTCCTCTGGTATCCAAAGTTATACCACTGAATCAGGTTGTCCTTCAGTTGTCGGGATCGCAATTCCAACGTATTTAAATAGATATAAATGATGTGTTTATTTATTTTATCTCGTCAACAGCCTTACAATACTCCAGCCGTATAACATGAATAATATGAAAAAAACTTCGTTTTCTTAAAGAGTTAAAGAGGCTGCGTCCCAAAGTCGAACCTTAAAACGTACAGGAATTAGGAGAGGCAGTTGGGGGGCTGCCGCCCCCCAAACCCCCCGCTTTTAAAGACTCTTTTGTACAGGTTTTTTGTTAAACCCCCCGCTCTTGGCTTCGGAAAGGCCCTCTTTTAATTAACAAAAAAGTTGAAATGAATGAATAGTGGAATAACTTCGAAAAATGTTAAACACAAGAGGACAGGAGAACCATTGCGCCGAAACTAGTAATTAGTAACAATGAAGTTGACCACTCCATTTACATTTTAACATAATTATTGAAACTGTTTCCCAGACATAGAGCACACAAGCTAAGAGCTGGGGGTCGGGGTAGGGTAGCAAACAAAAACCTGTACAAAAGAGTCTTTAAAAGCGGGGGGTTTGGGGGGCGGCAGCCCCCCAACTGCCTCTCCTAATTCCTGTACGTTTTAAGGTTCGACTTTGGGACGCAGCCTCTTTAACTCTTTAAGAAAACGAAGTTTTTTTCATATTATTTCTGTACGTTTTTCTACAATCCATGGTGGATGTAAGTTAATAATTCCTGTACTCCTCGTACAGGAATTAGGAGAGGAAGTTGGGTGGCTGCCGCCCCCCAACCCCCCCGCTTTTAAAGACTCTTTTGTACAGGTTTTTTGTTGTGGGGGGCTGCCGCCCCCCTAACCCCCCGCTCTTGGCTTCGGAAAAATTGAAGGTCATTTTTCTCAAATAAAAATTTTACGGATTAAGACAGAATTTTTTGAAGCTTGCAGTCAGTCTCACCATGTCGAGCTGATCATTTTGATGTACTTGAATGTTGAAATTCGTAACTTTTAAGAATTTCAAAAATTAACATGGGCTCTTATGGGGAAATGGGGTTTTTCTAAGCTAGAAAATCGGGGGGTTAAGATTTTCCGACGAAACTTTCCAGGAAAATTACTCGGAGAATTCCGCGTCGAATGAGTCTTCGTACACCCAGATCCGATGTCGGCTGTGACCTGTAGGCGTGGCGAAAAAAAAACAAAAGGAGAACATGAATTTTAAGTGGCTATGCGTGGTTTCTGGAAAACAGGGAAGGAGTTATCGGATCGAGCTAAAATTTCGCGGATAAGCTCCTGGGCCCTAGGGGACCTTAACTTGTGAATTTCAGCCCGATCGGACAACGTTAAAGGGGGGGTGGGGTTGGGGGGTCGAAACTTTCGGCCAGATTTTCCCCATGAAGGAAAAGTCGGAGGGGGATGAAATTTGGCAGGTTTCTTAGTTGGAGCTCGGGCTACGAAATGCATCCCTCCCCATCCCTCTGCGACCACTGGAACCGAAGATCGCTTAACATTGTCGTGGTTCGCCTCTTTAAAGAGGCACGAGTGTGCCTCCTTGACATTAGCGCAATAATAAACACTAAACTCAACCCGGGGAAAAATTTGCAAAACAGCAGCTTCCCCCACGACTCCCAAATTGGGAGTGTAAGCCTCATGTGCGGCTCAGCCTGGGCAACCAGTAAAGTTAATGTAACAGTGTTACATTGAAAATAATTTAATAATTCAAATTTGTGATTTACCTTGACCGTCAAGGCCTTAGTGTAATGAAACTTACTTACATCAGGGACCCATACATTTCCTGTAATGACTCGCCATTCAGGGGGCTTGTCAATAAGAGATATCTGATGCGCTCTTGACCGAGGGTCAGATAGTTCGAGAAATACACACGGGGATAAAATATTGCCTTGAGGGAGGAGTCTCTTTGGTCTCACGTCCAAGGAGGCCCGGGATTGGCTCTATCTGAGCAAGAACGCCGATTCGACCCAAGTGGAATTTTTGGAAACTAGGTGAGGCTCGGGCAGCATAGTAACATAGAAGCATAGGAAATGAAAAGCCCCCTGACTGGCGAGTTATTACAGGAAATGTATGGGTCCCTGCTTACGTATGTATGGAATGTTGATTTGCAAAAGGTATTTTAAAACCAGTGGAAGCTACGCAAATGTCGCCATCTGGTGGATGAGGAAAAACGCAGACAAATATTCAAGGTTCGTTTTCCAGCCCTTTTAATCGTACCAGAAAGTCCATATTATACATCGCACCGACAAAAATTCCGATGATATAGTAATGTAGTGGACAAAAAAAAATGTATCCGCATCCGACGGACTATTTGTATACGCATACGGGTGTACACTGTACTGGAATCCTATTTTGGCGGGAATTAGTTGGTTAGGTATAACAGAGATGTACCGAATATGTTGTGCCAAATATATAGATGTAGGCTACCAAATTTACCAAATATAATGAAGTACTAATTGACCAATAATAATGTAAGACCGAATATATTGCTATGTAGTGTTATAAAATAGCTGTCGTGGGAGGATCTTAGTGGGCCGGTATTGAATAGATATGAGGTTTTGGGATGTCATGGTACCATGTTCATCATGTTGATAGTCTTGCTTTGTCGCCCTAGCGTTTGGTGCCCACAGAACGCAGATTCTCATTCGTATCTGCGAACTCGGCGTCGTTAGCGGAACTAAGTCGCCTTCTGTGGTTACCAAGCTTAACACTGTGGCTAGACAGGGCATGAGGTTCAACAGAGCAGATGGAAAGCGATGATAAAATGAATTTTAGATGATAAACAACCGCCCACTTCGTCTACCTCATCGTCCCACAAACGGAGTGGTTGGTGGACTGTTGTCGAAATAACGTCAGGGCGGTCTCAGATGAAGATTGGAAATGTCTCATTGGTGGATCATTCCCTTTTTTCAAAGGGCGAAACTGTATTACCAATTAAATAAGTTTCGAAAGAGAGCTCACTAGACTTTTCCTTGAAGGATGTAATGAGACACCATTCTAGGGGAAGGCAGTCTAGACGTAGGGGAATTGCGAGGATTTGAATAACATCAGCAGGGTAACAGGACCTTCGGTTCTAAGATTTCGGGACCAGGGCATTCAGCAGTGCTGGATGACGTGATAGGCAGAATAGGCACTTGTCTATGGGTCCCGCTTCTTTCAGGGGCCCCGCTATAACGGTCAGATAATATTGATAATTATCTTGAAAGAAATTATTATTATTTTTTTTATTCCTTCAAAACTGAAGAGTGAGTATACAAATTTCAAACAACAACTCATCGATCATGACTGACGAAGGAGACTTTGGCCCATTTCCTCCTTAAGTTCCAAGCGCTTTCGCATTTGAGGCTTAAATTTGTTGGGGATGGGTTGGTATCGCTTCCCGGTATCCTATTACGCCCCACTGAACTTCGGCGTTCAAACTTCGAACAGAAAGTAAAGTTTGGTTTTGTTATAGTGTAACGGTTTACTTTCTGTAATGTGATACAATTCATTAATCTTGTATGGCCTTTTGGCTGAATAAACAAACATTATTATATGGAGAAGAAGAATTTTTTTCATATAGCTCTTGCCAACTGTCAAGTTTCATACGAAGCGGATCACTTGTTCGAAAGTTAAGCTTGTAACAAGATTTCCAAGATCCCCCTTAACCAACCCCCACTGTGTCTGCATCCGGTCCGGATTTTTAAGTAGTTGCTTATTTTTAGCACTGAATATTTTATATAATAGTTTAATAGTTTTATTTTAATTTTTTTTTTTATCTAGAATCAGCAGGGCGAACTTGACATTTCCAAACTCAACAGCATCCTGTCGTCAATGCAGTCAGATACAGTCTGCAGCGGCGCAGGGGAAGTCCATGTGAAAAGCAGGGATCCTCAACAGGTAAGAAAGTTACTAGTTTTGTTTATAGTTCGTACCAAAACCTGGACTTATATCCAAACTATAAGCTTCTGCGTGATGCAGAACTAACCTCTCTCGTGGACCACCAGCAAAGATATCAGAATGAAAAGTTCTGAGCAAGAACAGAAATACACATTGAAGGAAATGTTCAAAATATCTGTCAGGATGAACATAATTAGGCCTACTGCTGATATTTATAAGCCTCAGATTATTGTTTTTTTTTTCGTTTTTTTTTTCTTTCCGCCGTAATTAGCGAGTAGGTAATCGAAAGCTCAACCTCGGACGGATTACATGGAACCTTTGTTAGGCGTTTATACATACTTAAAGCACACCTCGCACTGTTTGTTCCAGTATTAAAAATTATAGTAATACTGTAAACCAGGCTCGCTTTTAACGAATTATCCACGGCTTTGGTTGTTTTAAGCCTTTTCCCAGATCCATTGACTTCTAGCTGAAAACCAAAATCCAGATAACCGGTTTTACGTATCAATAGCATGATATGCGAACACTCATCGGGAGCATAATACTCATGGAAGCTAGTGAGCGGAGTTGTGCAAGGTTGTGCACGTGCCGAATTTATGTACAGTAGAGGTATGATTATTTGAACGTTTGTTGACTATGCACTTTGCTATTTTCATACATTGCTGTGACTAAAGTCAACTATGAGTTAGCCAGAGTAGGTAATTAAGGGCCTGTGAAGACACCTGAATAGGTATTTTGGATCTACATTTTACCATTTAGCCCAAAACTGCACTGTCCGCATTTAAGTTACTGTTCAAATAAACATACATCTACTGTAGTAGTACGAAATACTTTCGTTTAATTGGGTTTCAAAGTGGGATAAGCCTAAAGGACCCCCTGTTTACTCGAACTCGCAGTATTTTTGAATGGTGAATACTTTAATACTAGGAAGTACTAGGCTCTGCTGTCAACAAAGTACCGACGGCTTTCGCTATTTAAGGCTTTTTCTAGGCCGATTGGGACAACAGGGAGCAATAACAGGGAAAAGTTTAAGTAACCATTTTTTCTGATGAATAAACTGCGTATATCTTAATACGTTTGTAAGTCATATCAAACCCATTCAAATCATACAGAATAAAGCTTTGCGTGTTCTTAAAGTTTAACTGAAAAGCCACCTTATTTTTGTGTCATTTAGTTGAATACACTGAATTATTTGGATTCTGCAAAGGTATTTTTTTGTTTTCCACTATCTGCTCTAGTTATAGCGTTCAGAATATCTGCGGCCGTCCCCACAGCGAAAATTCCACTATGACGCGGGAAATTTTTATCTAAACACAAACAAGGCTTTTCAGTGGGCAGTGGCGATATTGGTGAAGATTGCTTAGTGCCTGAACAAAAAAAAGTCCTAAATCTTTCTTGTAAGGCATACAACAAATTAGAGGTACCACAAATCACAAGGAAATTCCACTATTTGAAAATCGATCATTCCTGAATAGCGGAACAACCAAGTAACGCATTTTCAGCGGGTCTTCAAGCCAATTTAAGTGAATAAGTGATGGGTAACTAGATTGTCCTATCCCAGTCCTTGTCGGTTAAACTTTAAATTGTTTCTTCCAGCCCCGTCTAAGTTCCCCAATAAAACTTCAACCGAGACCCTGTTTACACTTCATAATATTCTTCCAGTAAGAAGTACAATGCAATATTTAGTAACACTTTTTAAAATTAAAGATGATATATAAACTTTCAGTTTACCTTTCCAAAGTGATCGCGACCCCACAACTCAAGTACGACTGCCTTTTTCTTTATTGTTGCTGTTTCGGTTCGAGAGAAAAACCTTGCAGAAACCTAATGTCCACCCCTCAGAGGATGCGTCGGCAATTAGAAAAGATAAAAATATGCTATGTAACTGCTAATTTTTGTCACAATTACAGTTGTTGCTTCTACTCTTTCTTTTTTTATTTTAAAGAAAATTGGATTAGTTAGCTTGTTTTTTACGGAATTTTCTTTTCCCTCTCCCCGCTTCCAAGAGGACTAGTTTCTGTTAGCCTCACCGTCAGCACTTGGATCAGACATGCTAAAATAGATCCACAGGTTAGTAGTGGAAAACCTGTCATTTGCGTCCCGGGTAATTGAGATTTTACATATGTCTCAGCAGAAAGTGAAAGTCAACCATTACCCTATGGAACCGACTTTTTACTATGTCTACACAAGCGTTGAGCCTGAGGAAATAGGGGACTGTTACTCCACTTGGAGCGCTGAACTGTAATAAGGCCAAACTGAAACCTGGCGTGTCTCTTTGGATTTTCTTGTTGTTTCTTGTCTTTTTCGTGTGTTGGAAGAATCAGAAAGGCTGTAGGGATGGTAAGCACTGTATCTCTTGCAGAAATAGCATTTTTATATTTCTGCTTTAAGCTTGATCGTTCATTGCTACCGGAATACTTTTCATCAATGAATCTTTTGTGTCTTCAGAATCCTCTCAGACTGGAACGCGATCCAAACATAAATTACGAATGCCCCGGGTTGTTACTGAAAGGTCCAGGTTCTGCCTTCGGTATCTCATTCCTCTTCACTGGGAGAGTGTGAAATTAATTATGGATTTAACGGTGGGAATTGCTACTATAAAATCACGGCTTAGAAGATTGCTGATCGAGAATTACGGAAGTTAGTTAAGTGATTTTCACTTCGAGGTTCTCCCCGAGTTCTCCCTTATTTTGTCATTTATATTTTTTGTCTATCGAAATTCCCGTCTTTGTATATTTTTATACTGCATTTATATAGTTATTTTTTGTTTAATTGTGACTGTGCCTTGCTTGGCTTTTGTTTTCGGTAAGATGTAACCGGATGTGTGAATATTGGGTAAGGATTCTTCATGCTGAAGTTATTTTTTGTTTTATCTTTTCATGTGCGCTCGAGCTCTGCTCTCAGCAGCGGAAAATGTTAAAGTTTAACCGAAAAGGACTGGGATAGGACAATCTAGTTACCCATCACTTATTTACTTACATTGGCTTGAAGACCCGCTGAAAATGCGTTACTTGGTTGTTCCGCTATTCAGGAATAATCGATTTTCAAATAGTGGAATTTCCGTGTTATTTGTGGTACCTCTAATTTGTTGTATGCCTTACAAGAAAGATTTATGACTTTTTTTTTTGTTGAGGCACTAAGCAACCTTCACCAATATCGCCCCTGCCCACTGAAAAGCCTTGTTTGTATTTAGATAAAAATTTCAAAGTTAGTGAGAAAATCAGTAATGAGTGTTTCTTCAGCCCAAGCAGACTGCGAATCATTTTTTTGACAGTGCAAAACGGATACGTCAGCTGAATTTTATTTGATCTATATTTTGACAAGAAGGGCCGAAATGTAGTTCAAATAAAACTCAGGTGACGTATCCGTTGCACTGTCAAATGAGATCGGTAATGTTTCGTCCGGGGGGGGGGGTGTACTCTCTGAAATTTGGATCTGGGGGGCTTAAGAATGGATGGAGCTATTGTAGCATCCAGTCCATGTAGTGGGTTCAGTTACTGCTGCCTGCTATAGCTTCATAAAACCAATTTTCGACAATTTCTCGTTGGGCAGTGGTGATCACCAAGTGAGCAACGCCTCGGTTTTGACCAAGCTTTACAAACTTCCGTTAACTCGCTTGGGACAGGGAGCGAAAGGTTGTGCTTGTGCCGACATTACTCGCAGCTTGCCAATCCAAAAGTCCTTAAGTCGTGGTAAGCAGGATTTACCGGTTTTAGCCTTCGTTGATTTCGGTTAACCACCTCGGACAGAATTGGAAAGGTTATACACGCGCCGATGTCAGCCTACGAGATATCGAGTACTTCTCTCTGCCTGATTGGCTCCTTCAGTATGTGTCTACATTCGTTTAAAAAAGAACTTGAACTATCAAAAACAGGACATGAACCTTGAAGTTCGCATGTCACCTTCAAACACGACCATAGGTTAATGACCGGAGACCGGTTGATTGAGACACGTTTTATGGCTGAAAGGTTTTGGAACGGAAATCACACGTATCTAAGATGTCAAAAAAAAACACTGGAAAAGTGGAACTTTCAGATCGGCTTCTTCTTATTTGTCCCTATTCTTTTAAAAGAGAACGTCGATCGTTCAGAACAGAACATGAACCGCTCGCATTACATTGTGTCTCTGCTAAGATGTTCTGAGACAGTTGACTATTAACTTAGCTGTGCTTACCGAACGTTCCACAAGGCTTCGGCTGTTTAGCCTCTTTCCATGTCCATTGCCATGGATGACGAACTTGGCAAATTTGCATGACCGGTCTTCCGACTAATACGCATTTAACAATTGGGAGTCTGATACGTCACTTAAAAAGAACACACGTAGCAAGCGTGATAATCAGTATAATGCTAATAGAGGTAATATGATACACTTGAGAAATTTAGAATCTAGGTAACGAGAATTGATGTAAATACTACAGAAGCAGAACGAATTACTGTTATAACTATGAAGTGTCCTTCAAAGTTTGCATGCCACTTTCAAACTCGACCATGGGTAAATGACTAAGGACCGGCCGTTCACGACGAGTTTCATCGGTGAAAACGCTTGGTTCAAAAATCACACGTATCCAGGCCCGGACATAGAGATCCAGGGTCCCAAGAAGTTCCCGAGTCGGGGACCCCTTTTTGGCAATTTATCAATAATAACAACTTTACTTTTAACGTACTTGGTCTTTGTGAAATAGAGAAGCAAACTTAGGAATGAGATAGACAAATACCATCTATACTTTATTTGTAAATGACACATAAAATATATATGTGCCATTGCGACCTGGAGCCACGTCTGAGGTTCGAGAGGCGTCTCACTGGTGCACTGTAAAAAAAATCTTGCAGTATTTGCTACTGGATTAATCTTGTTTTTATTGAGATAAGAGTATCCCTAATTCGGATTAATCTTATCCCAGTAAAGATAAGATTAATCCCAGTAGCAAATACTGCATCCTTAGCCTATTCGGAGAAACTTTTTACAGTGTGTGCCTATGCAGAGGTTTGCCTCTGCACGTGTCAAGATGTTGTAAAATCATAGAATTCTCACAAACAAATTGGCACCGTTAGATGAGCTTACAAACAGTGGACAGACTGATCCGAACTGGCGAACTGATTACGTTAAACTTAACTTTATAATAGAGGCACCAAATATGTCTTCAGCACAAGCTGACTGTGAATCATGCTTGACAGTGCAAAACAGATACGTCAGCTGAGTTTTGTTAGAGCTATATTTTGGCCCGTCTTGGCAAGGGTATCTTTAGGCTCAAGCTGGAAAATGAACTTGTGGAAAAACCACAAGTTCACAAGTCCGTTTTGCCAAGAAGGGCTGAAATATAGCTCCAAGGAAGTTTAGCACTATCAAATTAGAGGCGATATTTCAGTAAACTTTAGGGGGAGGCGGCAAAGATCAATATTGGGCCCCATCCTAGGTTTATCTCCGAATCAAAATTTAAATATTCTTTTAAAATTGAAATAGTTTATTTTGCCACTTGAAACCTGTTTGGATGCAAAACATAGTACCAACCGAGAGGGAAGATTTTGTTCCCCTCCGAAATCTGGAGAGCACGTCCCCCCCCCCCAAAATGGCGCGTGTTCTTTATATAAAACTTGATATGAATTACTCAGATCCGAAGATAAAGTTCGAGAGCGTTGCTACAGATTCAAAAGGGTTGTTTGGCTCTAGTTGAATGGTTGCTTGTGCAAGTTGTTCAGCATAACAAAGTGTTGTGTTTTACGATCCGAAGTTCGGATCATAAAAATACAGCATCGGACAGTCGTTGGCATTTTTTGCTCGTCCGATGTGCTTTAACGGTCGCAGTACTGACCGATGCTTCGCGTTCTTTACTTTCTCGGTGTTAACCGGATATCTTTCTAACAATATCGCGTCCTTCCGAAATAGAAAGCGTTATTTTGTTTTGTTTTTGATGCGATGGCCCTCGTTGGCTATTCTGCATTAAAGGACACCTGAACAATGAAACCATACTTGAACACACCATGGAGAATGCATTTACAGACATGGCCACGGAGAGCATTCTTCTCTGGAGGTTTGCACATGCAGACTCCAGGACAAAAAGCGCAGTTCATTCAAATTTTTTACAGCGCTGGCCGGATCGTATTGGAATTTCTTCTAGATATACGTTTGGGCTTAACTGGTTAAGAAATATTCCAGAAGAAGGGTTGATTGGAGACATTTGTTCATTTCTAAAATTGTTCGTTACTGAAATAAGGACAGATGCAAAATGCAGCAAAAATCATAGCTTGGAAACACTATTTCGTATTTGGATTGGGTTTTCTGCAGGCAATGTTAACGGAAGTCATACAGATAGGGATGATGCTTGGTACTCTTCATTCAGGTGTCCTTTAAAATCTGTCTATCTTTTACCCAAAGCTCAAGTTACCTCAACCCATTCTGTCTTCAGGTGAGGCCGTGAGGGTAGGTCCGTTTCTGCTCATTAACAATAATTGGCATCACAATCACATATACCCGTATTTGGAAACGTATAATCTGCAATACCCCAGAACAGGTCTTGACAAGTAGTTGCGCAAACAATTATCGGTTCACCTGTGTTGTTGACCCGCAACACTTTGGCAAAGAGTCTTGGCAACAGTCTGGAACCAGTTTACGCGTTCGCAGATGAGCTTAGTGTGGGTGAAACAGTGACGGGTTCGGTCACGATAGCTGGAAATTTCTGATACTAATAAGGCGTCTTCTCGCCGTTCCCCAAGGACTCCGGAGTTTTTGTTTGTCCCGGGGACTCACTCCCCGTATTCTCGCGAGTCCCCACAGACGGGGAATGCTCCTACTATCATCACCATCATCAAAAGGACTCCCTTTCAGATTCGGAGGGGAATCAATTTTTGCTGGTGTTGGTGCAATGTAAAATTATTTAAAAACAATCAGAATAAACTCAAAAATAAAGTGGATCCATATCAATTTCGTCAACTGCGCATTTTTTTTTTTTCGAACAAATTCATTTCGAAAGCATTCCCCGTGTTCTCGCTGTTTTCCGTACGCGTGAAGTGACTCCCTCTATTCTCGCCGTTCCCTTTGAATCCCCGAGGAGTCCTCGGGGAACGGCGAGAATACGCCTATAGTCTAACACATGATTTTTTTTACATCAAATTTTCAAAGAGGCACGAATTCCTGTAAAGCAGACAAGCGCGAAAACAGAACGGTGCTGATCGAAATTAATTCTAATGAATTAAAACTAACATGCTTGGAGCAGTGACCAGTCTGCAAGAACATCGTATCCCGCAGTTTGTCCCATTTGAACAATAAATACGTGGTAGAATAATGGATTTCATGGTAAGAATTTGCCCTGCAAATGCAAGACCGGGAAGTGGATGACGCACAAATGTGTGGCGCCCATCTGGATGTTGTCGTAGTTGGAAGGGAGTTGCACTTATTTACCTTTCGTTTAGAACGTTCGAAACCACAAAGAGTTAAGTTGGCAAATTTTACATATGGCCTTTATAAGATAGATTGTTCTATTGTTGTACCGGGATTTTGTCAATCGACCTTGTGTCTTCGTCTTTGACCCTTTATATATTGTGATTTTGTACATAAGTGTAAATTAAAACCTTGAGCTGAACCTAACTCATGGATATTTTGACTTCATTTGCTTCAGATTCTCAAGTTTGTTGCGGGCGTCAAGGGTTCGATCCTCTTCAGGCCAAAATGTTTTGCTAAAACTCGGGTAGGCTGTGGTGAAAAAAAAGCGATTTCGGTTCAGGGCAGAAAATCAGTTATGCAAATATGAGAAGTTAGTGACTGAAAAATGTGCAGCGTGAGCTGAGAAAAATAATTTATGAGCACAGTTATTGGCACGGATGCGAGAACTATGAGCTGAAGTAAGATGTCTAAGCTCCCACAGAACGCGAAAATTAATCAAATAGTGACACGGAAGAAAATCGGCAAGGTTAAGACGGGCTAGACGGCACCGACTTCGATCGCGTGAATTCGCGGTCTCTTGGCGATACCTGCTGTACCAAGTTCATGATCTTAGCGTTGAGGGTGTGTTGTAGCGAAGATGGAGTCTTCTCCCCAGATGAGCCGTCGATTTTCCCTCCCCTCCCGTCGGCTGTGCGTTGGTCCGAGAGTAACACAGGAAAGCTGTTTTTGCCGTATCCTGCCTTCTCATCAACTAAGTTTTTAGATAGTTTTATACTAGCATTTGTTCCAGATCGTTTCCTGTGAAGTGTATTAATTAATTTGTTGTCTGTTGTTATTAAGTGTTGTTGCGCCTTCGACGACCTCTTGTATCTTTAAGCTACTCGTTAATAAAGTTGATTGTTCCTTTCAGGTTCGCTTCGCCTCATCCGCTGGCCTCTCCGTTGGTGCCTTCGTCTCTCGACCAGACTTCCGATATCGCTCATTTAACTGTTCAAGACTTTTACCGAAGTTGCAAAACGAAGTGACTTGTCGATCTTGCCTCAATCTACCTCTTGAAAGTGCTTCAGGAAAGGGGCAACCAATCAAAAACCGCGACTGTTCGGACTCGCACCCATGTCAGCCAATGAACCTCCCGAGAATAACTGTGGACGATAGCGAGACGGGGGAGCACATCCACCCGAAGAAGCGAATGAGGATAAGTTACAGTGGTGGGCAAGGGTCAGGCGTAGTGTCTCCTCTCAGCCCAGGTCAGCTTTTAGAGCTACCTTCTGATATCTCTGGAAGCCAGCCTGGCAAGTCGTCCGGGACGTTGCCTATTGACTATTCTCCAACACGCAGTCCGACCAGTAGTTGATAAGTGTCCTATGTGATTTATAGGTTGTGAACATTTTCTCAGGGGGTCCTAATTTTGAAGCTTTTCGTTGAACGGGAATGGAGAAAAGACTACATTGCGACGTGCAAACACAGTCCAGTTTTCGCAGTCGGGAGGCAGTGGCGTCTTTCGGACACATGCATGTGTCGGTCAGAAATTTTGGTTCAGTGTGCATAGAAATATTCTTCTTTATCGGAGCGAATTTTAAGCGCGAGCGAAAAATGATCTTCTGTATCCAGAATTACTATATGCCTAGACAGTTACCATTTAGACAAGAATGGAAAGTTGGCATAGTGACGCGAATTTCGGATGCGAGTTTTCGCATACGAAATCCTACTGGGCTGCGTGTGCACGTTCTTTCATGGTGCGGACAGACGATCAGGTTTTCTCGTCCGGATTTTGCCATTTTTCATCATTTCCGGTCGGAAAGGTTGAATGGACCTTTCCGGCTGGAATTCCTAACCGGATTTGTGACATCGTCATTAATTCCATATGGAAAAGTTCAGACTGTTTCAAATTTGTGATGAAAGTGCTGAAGATCCGGCCGGCAGATCGTGATCGTGTGTTCGCGCCAGAGCAAAATAACGCTAGCGAGTAGCGACAAGACTTGAAAAAAAGTGACACACACTCGAATAACAGCGCCAGCTCCGATAACTCCATCTTCCGAACTCAGCAAAAAAAAACTTCCCTGTCTTCTCGATGCGTGTAGAACGCATCTTGACGTGTACTATAATTTTCTAAACCCGCAAGTTTGTCTCGCTTTGAGTCTCGAGCGTAGTGGGCGGTGTTACGAGTAAGGCCCGTTTTCGATGCATGGAAAGCATATGTCTTGGTGCTACTCCCTGGGGTTGTTTTGGACTATTGCGCAGTGTAAGTGTTATTTTTCTTTAGAAGTAACATGGCAAACCATGTTTTGTGTGATTTTATTGGAAAATAACATTTATAAGCTCTTATCACAACCTATGTCCGTCCGTGGCCGAATAGGTTAACACGCCGAAATCACGAGCGAAAGGTCGCTGGTTCGAGTCGTTTGGTTCAGGGCGAGGGTTAGTGGCGTTTCCCCGTTAGACAAGCCAAAAGTCCACCCAGCTTCAAATGGGTACTTAGAGAAATCTAGGGAAAAGCACGGGAAGCGCCCGATGATTTACCCCCAACCACGCATTGCACTCCCGGCCGAGGGCGGAGTATCAGGAGATCGGCACCTGCGCTACGCGAACCTTAACCGGTTTAATGCATGCGAAAGTTTGCTTTGTTTATCACAAACTATGTTTGTTGTGATATCTGTGGAAATCGTTCATCCTCCCTTAAATGTTAGAAACTTCTGACAGTGTAGAAGCCAACCTTGGGGAATGTTAATAACTGGAGAGAAAGACGGTTCGGGGACGAAGAATCAACTGGTATATCCCTGTAAATCCTTTGTGCTTTAAGTCAGTGTCTAACGATCCAAAGCAGCTTTACTGTTTTCTGGTTCGTCTTTTCGTTAGCTCCCGTGTACCTTCCAGTAGTGGGTGACCGGCTTGGTCACCCACCGACCGAGCCCATATGTTGGTGTACACAGATTTTTTAGTAGACTTCCAGTTAAAGGGAAACGCCCGTGGTTTGCTTTGAAGTATCACCTTTGACTTCGTGATTTCATGTGTTTGAAGTTGTCTCCACGTGTATTTATTTCTAATCGTTTGTTGATGTTGATGAAAAAATGACAGCTCTGGAAAAATTTAGTGTAGAGGAGGCGGAACTAAGTCGCGGAAGACGGGGAAGGGTCTAGTCGGGAGGTCGTTTGACCTCGGATTGCTTGGTACCGAGAGATAAGCTGCTGATATTTTGAATGTTTACGGTCATCTCGCTCATTTGTTAGTCAAGTCCTGAAATTTGTTTTTGTTTATTTTCGATTTTCTGTAAATATATATATTTTCCTAAGCAAATTTTCTTCCTATTATACTGGGAAACAGAGAGGAGTCGACAAGACAGGTGACCGTATTCCTTTTTGGGATCCCAAAACGTAAGTGGAGGGATACCTATGACATCGCAAAAGTTGTCCGTCCGTCTGTCCGTCTGTGAGCACGATAACTCTCGAAGGGAATGAGATATTTTGATGAAACTTGGTGTGAGCATTCTTTGGGTCAAGGGTAGGTCGAGTTCGTAGATGGGCCCTGTAGCCCTAGATTTAGGGGTGGGGGAGGGGGTTCAAATTAAGGGGCAAGAACAATATTTTTAAATAGCTAATGTGATAGTCGATTATGGGGTAAGAAGACACGCTGAACGCGAATATGAAAACCATTTTCTCGCCGGACAAGTAGTTCGTCCGGAATCCGGCCAAAACCGGAAAGTTTATTAAAAGTAAAAGTTTTGCTTGGAGTTGATTAGATGTTTGATTTAGAGGTAAGAAGGCATGCTGAACACGAATATGAAAACTATTTCCTTGCCGGACAAGTAGTTCGCCCGGAATCCGGCCAAAACCGGAAAGTTTGTTAGAAGTGGAAGTCCTATTTGAAGTTGATTAGACGTTCGATATAGGGGTAAGAAAGCATGCCGAACAAGAATATGACAACCGTTGTTTCGTCAGACAAGTAGTTTGGCCGGAATCCGGCCAAAACCGGAAAGTTTTTAAAAGTAAAAGTTTTATTTGAAGTTGATTAGATGTCCGATTTATGGGTAAGACGAGATGCTGAATCCGTATATGACAGTAATTTTTTTGCCGGACATATAGTTCGTCCGGAATCCGGTTGAAACCGGAAAATTTGTGATAAGTTTAATTTTTATTTGAAGTTGATTGGATGTTGGAAATAGGGGTAACCGAGGGGGTAACTAGATACGCTGAATTCGTTTTTGAGCTTTAGTTTTTCGTCGGACAAGTAGTTCTGGAATTCCGCCAGAAACCGGAAAATTCGCAGAAGTAAGCGAAGACAAAACCTAATTGTCTGGATCAAATATCGAAGTTTTGGGATCCCGTCGGAACCTTTGGTCTTGTTTTGTCCGTCTCCATCTCCGTGGTATCTTGTCATCTACATTTTGGGATGTCAAAAACACAGAGAAAGTTAGTTTCAAAGCGTTGTTTTTCGCGTTGCCACCGGAAGCAGAAATAAGATTAGAAATTGGTTGTAAATTCTTTTAAGCTTTTTCTATTGAGTTGGGGCGACGCTATATGAAGATATAACATTTAGTTTATTTAAACACTTACACGTGCTGATAAGATCCTGATATGAGAAAAGGAAATAGTTACCTTAGGGATAACAGCGTAATGTTTTTTGAAAGTTCAAATTGACAAAAACGTTTACGACCTCGATGTTGGTTCAGGGATCCTATTTAGCGCAGTAGCTTTATGAGCTTTCTGCAACTATTCTCGTCCTCTAGAAAATCCTATATTTCAGAAGGCTAGTGGAAAGCATACCGGAACGTTGAAAGCAAGTAATAAAACAAGACCAAAGGTTTCGATGGGATCCCAAAATTTAATATTTGATCCAGAAATTGGGTCTTCGTCTTCGCCAGACTCCTTAACATTTTACTGTTAAAATTTAGAAACATATTAGGGCCAAATAGCTAATCATCTGAGAAAACCGAGTTCAGATATGGATTCAGCATGTGTGTTTACCCCCTGTAAGTCATATCTATTTTGACGAAACTGATCGAAAGTCGAAAATTCCTGCCTTTACTTCTGCCAAATTTCAGGTTTCGGCCAAATTTCGGAACTACGAGTCCGGCAAAAAAATAAATCTCATAAACGAATTCAGCGTATCTACTTACCCCTATATCAGACATCTATTCAACTTCAAATAGAACTTCAACTTATTACAATTTTTCCAGTTTCAGCCGGATTCCGAGCGAACTATATGTCCGGGTAAAAAACGATTGTCATGTACGGATTCAACATCTCTTCTTACCCCTAAATCGATCTAATTAACGACAAATAAAATTTTTTGATTTTAACAAATTATCCGACTTTGGCCGGATTCATATTCGTGTTCAACATGTCTTTTTACCCCTCAATAGACTATCATGTTAGCTGTTTAAAAATATTTTGTTTGCGCCTTAATTTGAACCCCTAAATGTAGGGCTACAGAGCCCATCTACGAACTCGACCTTTTAATTCCGTTCAAGAGTTACCATGCGCACAGAAGGACGGACAGACGGACAACTTTGCGATGTCATAGGTATCCCTCCACTAACGTTTTGGGATCCCAAAAACAAGGCGCATTTGGACAATAGTGATTTAACTAGAACAAAATAATCTGCAGAATGTCATGGATCAAGCAAATTTTATGTTTCTACAATTTTACCTTTTCAGTTGATTGTCGTGGTAGATCTGCAGAACAGATTTCCCTCGGTTTTCGGGGTGACCTTTCGCCTGCCTTTCGCTCGCTCGAGAATTTAGCGAAATCCCATCACGGATTCCATCTAGTGGGACAAGACGTCTTATTTTTCAAACTAGATTCTACGATCTCGGATAGAATAAAGCTTGCCTAGGCCTAAGCGAAGCCTAAGGATAACTGGATAAGGAATGGATTAGAATTTAGAGCTGGAACCTGGGTCCTCTCTGGAAACCTTTAGGCTAATTATAAGTTCATTAGCGTAGGCTAAAGAATCAAACTCTTAAGATAACTTACATGTAAGCAACAAAGGAATTAATCTCCCATAGCTAATTACGGAGACTGTAATTTACGAAGATGCACCATAAAGAAGTGGATGTTTCAGGGGAACTAGAAAACCAGTTCATCCTGCGCCTACCCAAGGTAAGATACTGTAATCTGCCAGCCATGTACAGTAGAGGTATGCTTATGTGAACGGTTACTTTAATGTGAACACTGCGTCTGCAGTTTTGGGCTAAATAGTAGACTGAAGATCCAAAATACCTGTACAGGTGTTTCCAGCTGCCCTTCTTACCTACTTTGACTAATTGATAGTTAGCTCAGACACAGCAAGTGCATGAAAATGGCAAAATCCGAAGTCAACGAACGTTCACATAAGCATACAGGAGGGGTATCCAACCTCAGACAAGATTTCAAATCCAGAGAAGGCTTTCCTTCAGAATAATCCATCTGGCTTAAAAAGGAACCAAGAAATATGCCAAAAATACTAGATTGAAGCTAATTGAATGGTTTACATGTTAGATACATAAATATTGCTTCAATACTTCTAGTTAAACATATTTTTATTTTCAAACAAGATTGCTTCATTCCAACCCGACCTCGATTTACGTAAAAATGATGAAAAACGAAGAGTTAGCAAGGTCAACAGGCAGAAAACAGCTTTTAAAACAGCTACCAAATGGATTAAAGGTACAGAATTTAGTATATTTTTGGACACATGACTTTGAAGAAAGTGATATTGTGCCTATTGATTGCCAGGATAACTTCTATCTCTCATTTCAGCATTTTAGCCGGCCAAGGTCGAGGTTGTGTAAAAACGAGGTTGGATACCCCTCCTGTACCTCTACTGTAATTGACTGCGTGGGACAGATACGTTGTCTGAGTTCTATTCTAATGATATTTTGTCTGTTTTGGTCCTTCTTGGCAAAGCTCCTCTTCAGGCTGAAGCTGGAAAAACGGTGTCATAACCTGATCATAACTTGTTATGAATATGACACCATTTTTGCAGTGTTGTAAAAATTATGGCTAAATACCATAAAATAATGAGTTTTGCATCATGTTATTAGGGAATTACTGTTACACTTACGGTTTCTGCCTAGACTGTAGGCGTAGCCAGTAGCCGTCCAACAGAGTGGCCTGAAAGGAAGGGCTGTTCTTTTCAGCTCACTTAGTTGTCCAAGAAGTCTTTCAGTCTGATAGCATTTAAAGAAGGTATAGATTTGTTCGAATGGTCTTAGCCAAGCTCCGGTTCAGGACATGTTTATTGTTCTTTACTCACTGGTATGTTGTCACTTTGAACTTTCACCACTTGCCTAGAGAATGACTAGAAAAGCCTTTCGAAGACTTATTTGACGTCAATCCCACCTTGCTGTGATCGCTGATCTCCAGCTGGCCTCCTGCTCCTGACCGCAGAACTCTCCCATGGTCCTGCAAGCATTACATGTGAGCTTGCTGTTGAACTTGGTTTTGAATTTGGAAACACTATTTCTTTGAAATCTGACTTGAGTTTAAAAGGCAAACTAGATGAGAACTTTAAATTTGCTAATGAGAAAGATATAAAGACCCTTTGTAACAACCATAGTCGTTATACAAATGGGGACGCCATGTGATTGGACCTAACATAGGATTTGATTGTCCGTAGGACTGCTTATTAATGTAAACGCGCCGGTGCCTCGCTGGGCGCTCTGCTCTGTTTATATAGATTCAAATACATATTCAATGATAGGTATAAAAATGTTCTGAGGTTAAATAGACTGAATAGTTGTGGCATCACGATTGTATCCTGGGCTGATTTATATGAGACCATTTTTGCCAGCTGCAACAAAAAATAAGAAAGCCAGGATCCCTGTTCTTTGGGGTTTCTTCTTCTTCTTTAGGCCAGGATCCCTGCTCTGAGGCAGGATCCCTGTTAGGTCAGTCTACCACAAACCCCTTGATTTGGGATAGCCTATGTCATGCCTATGTCAAATGCTAGGTATATCTAGCATTTGTCATTTCCTATGCCTAATGCTGGATACACTATTCCAAATGCTGGATACTCTAAGCCAATAAAATATTGATGATACGAGCAGAGCTAAGAAATCAACCAATCAGAGTTCATCTTTAGAGGGATAGGTCAGAGTTAGGGTACCAATAGGTGTCCATCATTTGGCATGTGGACGTGGTATCCAGTGTTAGGCATAGGGTATGCCAGATGCTAGATATACCCAACGTTTTGCATAAGACATACAAAAATCAGGGATTTGAGGTTGATTGTCCTGTTTTGATTTCACCCAATGAACCCGGCTCCTACTCTGTGATATACTTATGACATAAGTGTATCCTGAGTGTATCTGTGATGTCATGGGATTAGGATCTAGCCTAAAAGTTTATAAATGTAAATACGTCCTGCGCCTCGCTGGCCGCATGGCTCTACCTCTATTCAACAATATTTATAAGTTACAATTATCTATGTTCGGACGTTAATAGCTAATTATGTGGTTGTGACTGCACACTTGTATGAAATTCTGACAAGGTATAAATAACACTAGAAAAGTGATAGGCTATAATAAGTAAAGATTATAGCAACTATAATCATCTGATTTGGTGAGTTTCTTTGGGCTATAGGAATTTCTGGGAGTTAAAATTGATGCTCGTTTCAAATCCTGATCGGCTTCAATTACTTTCTTGTCCTGTTTGTAGAGGGGTGAGACGAGGATGTTAGTTACTGCTTTCCAACTTAGGAGTGATCACAGCTTTGTAGAGCTTCAGCATTAAATTAAACAACACTCAAAATAGAGGAGTCATCTACGATGCTCATCAGCGTTTGGAGATTTGTTTTTTCCAACAACAGCCTGACAAGTACCCATGCCAAGAAGGGCTGAGCTATCTCTCTTGTCCTATCAATATCTCCCTTGGTCCTTTACTCCCTGAATTTGTTAAAATATTTGAGGTGGGTGTTTCACAATAATCTTTTGCTAACTAATTATTTTTTTCAACATTAAGCAAAAGTGTACAACTGAAAGTTGACTGCCAATATCCAATCAGTTAAAGCTAACTCTCTTGCCCTATCGGCTATCAGTATTTCCCTTAAAGTGTGATGCTTTAACTCCTTGAATTTTGACAAATATCCGGATGAAGCCGAAATAAATATCTACGTGTCCTGCTGAATTATATTGTCTTGTGAATTATCTGTGCATTATGTTTTACTTAACAACCATTTGTTATTTAGCATGTTGCTGAGCAGGTGAAGAATATGGTAACGTCAACCAACCCTCAACAGAAAGACAAACTGAGCATCAAGATGGAACCTGATTTACGAAAGGGATTTGTTTGTTTCAACAACTATGTTATGAATGCAAAGGTAAGCCAAACAATTATCTTTTCAGCTTCAGCAGATATCATTTTGTTTGTCCTATTTTGTTTAACATCTCGTGTAATAATAAATTAACCAAGTACCTTCAGTCCGTAAGGGCTGAGATCAAGTAAGGTAACCGTTATGCTATATATATATTAGTAGGATTTACCGTAAGCTACGGCCAGTGGCGTGACCTGTGAGTGCCTAAGTCCACCCAGCTTCTAAATGGTTCCTAAAGAAATCTAGGGAAAGGCACATGAAGCGTTGACTTGCCCCAACCGCGCATTACACTCTCGGCTGAGGGCAGTGAATCATGAGATTGCATGTTTAAGTTTAAAGTTTGTCTTCTTTACTGTACATTGAAAATGCGTGTTCTTGCAGCTGAACCCATCTGTAGCTCAGATGGATAACACTGGTCATGCTACCTAAAAGTTACGGGGTGTCGAAGCCTGCTACCAACCCAAATTCATTGCACTGACTGCACAGTAAAATTGCTAGTGCTTTTTGAAGTGAATTAGGATTCTGACATGGCATTAGTAGCTATGCTCTCAGTTTCAAAGGTTCTTCACAGGGCACTTATAATTTTCTTTCTTTCCTAGCTGGTTGATCTCCCTGGCATCATCGAATCTTGGAAAACAATCGACCGCAAGAGCTTCTACAAGACAGCTGATGTTTGTCAGGTTTGTACAGATATAAAGTCTCTTGGCTGCACAGAATTTACAGCAAATACAAATAAAAGCTTTGTAGGAAATTGCAGTTTAATGTAGTTACATTGTAGTTTAATGGGCTGTGAAATCCTTGGTTTGCTATGGACTTAAGTAGGTACAGTAGGGTTATGCTTCTTTGGATGTTACTTCTCTTACTTTCATGATTTCATCCACTTACTGTGATATAATTCAACTATGGGTGAGTCAAAGTAGAACTTTAATGTCTCCTCAGAACTTAAGATTGGCAACTTCTAATATTGGGTTTAGATAGCACCATCTGAGGTTATTCCCCCTTGGACTGGAACAGCATCATCTGAAGTCACCTTAACACAATTAATTAATTACCGGTACCTTAATTTGCACTTCGGAGCAGATTTAGATCTGTAGGTCTGTTAACAGCAGTTGAAAATTTAATAACTCTATTATACGGAGCAGATTCGTGGGAGTAAAATTTGATGTAAGGGAGCTCTCTACGGTGACTTGGTTGGATTCATCTCATCTGACCATTTATCGTTAGGTGCTTCTAACTGTGAAGCTTGAATTTGAGTTGGTCTCCTGCTGTTAAATCTACTGTGCCAAATTAATCGTATTTAGTATGCCTTAGTGACAAATAAATGCATTGACAGTGTTGCATTGAATATTGGTATATAGTTTATTTTTGCCCTGAGTATTATACCTGCACATCTGCAGCTCATTCTCGCCTCCGCGAAAAAATTGTTGGCCAGAACACTCTATGCGCGAATGGGAACGCCTCTCTGGACTGCTCCTAAATATTATGCATAGGGAAACGAAATGGCCGTTTAACTCTGTACTATTCCTATTTGTTTTAAGTTTTCTCATCTCTTTGCAGATGCTCGTTTGCCTGGAGGAAGATGAGCCAGTCGAAGAGGAAACAACTTCAAAGAAAAAGAAAGATCCTAACAAGGTTGACAAGAAGTACATCTGGCCTCATGGTATCACACCACCTCTGAAAAATGTCAGGCGGAGAAGGTTTAGGAAAACGCTGAAGAAAAAGGTACGCATTATGAAAGGATATCAGAGCACGCGTGATCGTTTCGCCGGAGTTAGTCCCAGTGGCGTCGTCTTGTTTGAAACCAAGCGATTTTCACTCCCGGAAAGTACAAGAAACGGATGTTCTAGTAGTAGGGCCCATAAATTTCCTGTAATGACTCGCCATTCAGGGGGCTTGTCAATAAGAGATTTCTGATGCGCTCTTGACCGAGCGTCAGATAGTTCGAGAAATACCCACGGGGATAAAATATTGCCTTGAGGGAGAAGTCTCTTTGGTCTCAAGTCCAAGGAGGCCCGGGATTGGCTCTATCTGAGCAAGAACGCCGATTCGACCCAAGTGGAATTTTTGGAAACTAGGTGAGGCACGGGCAACATAGCAACGTAGAAGCATAGGAAATTACAAGCTCCCTGAATGGCGAGTCATTACAGGAAATTTATGGGTCCCTGCTAGTAGTCAGTTAGAACATTATCAGAAGTTTCGTAAGCGATAACACAAGGATGTGAAATTTCAACATACAACTCTTGGGATGTAGTCTGTTGTGATTTTAAAAACGCTGTGCATTAAATGCTATGCATAACAAGCATTGCCAACATGTAGCAGCTACTGTTATATAACATATAACAGCAACAACCATAACAGCTAATGTATAACGTTTTTTAAAGTTTTTAAAATTACAACAGATAACATCCTAAGTTTTGTCTGTTGAAACTTCGCATCCTTGTGTTATCTGTGATGGAACTTCTGACAAGGGATATCGTCACCGTAAATAAGCGTAACTGTCACTAGCGACAAGCTATGTTGCCTGTTTACGTCGCCAGTGCTTACACTTTTCCCCTCTGATTAGTTTTCCAAGTCACGTCTCTCCAGTCACGGTCTACTCCTCTCTCGAAAGCAGTTGTATTTATAACCCTTCGTAAACCCCTCCATCCAGTCATACACGAATCCTCAATTTTTGGGCATGGTGCTCGTACATTGGGGCACCATACCTTGCAGCAAGGGCATGGTACCCCAATACGAACCCGTTTGAAAAGCAGATTTCCAATCCAGATTCTCAGCTGGTGCCCCAAAGTATGAGCACCATGCTCACATCTTGGGGCATGCCCAGTCGTTGGGGCACCATGCCCAAAATTTGAGGATTTGTGTATGACTGCCTGCATCCCTCCATACAAGAAATGACAGCCTTATTCATCCGTCTGAGAGGGTGTTGGAGGTCTATTGGAGGATGTTGGAGGAACACTCTTTATTAACGTACTAGTATAATCACAAAAGCGTATAATATGACATCTCTCTGACCATTGGCACCGCATTGCTCATTTCATTCCATGTTAGCTTCTCTCCTCTCGGTGTGGCTAATTATCTGATCTCCTCGAGCGTTGCGGAAATTCAATCGTAACAGAGACTGAAAATCAAGCAGTGTAAATGCTAACTGTTTTCCAGGAATTGTGCGGCACAGTAAACTAGCGCTATGCCCTTGAGCAGCCAGATGGAGAGTCGATATTTTTTAGCCCCACCGCTCCTGGGGTTGTGTCAACATATCAAGGCGGGAAACTGTGTTTATTACGTGGTCGAATATTTTTTTTTTAGTTGGATTGATAGTCGTATTCTTTCATTTTCTTTCCAGTTTGTCTGTAAACTAGTGTACAGTAAGCAAGATGATGAAAAGAACGATGCAGAAAACAAGATGAACAAACAATAATGATGATGAAAAAAAATATGGACTTCGAGTTCTTCTCTCTCGAAATTTGCCTCCTACATCACTATATCTTCGAAATATTAAAGTTTAACCGAAAAGGACTGGGATAGGACAATCTAGTTACCCATCACTTATTCACTTAAATTGGCTTGAAGACCCGCTGAAAATGCGTTACTTGGTTGTTCCGCTATTCAGGAATAATCGATTTTCAATAGTGGAATTTCCGTGTGATTTGTGGTACTTCTAATTTGTTGTATGCCTTACAGGAAAGATTTATGACTTTTTTTTTGTTCAGGCACTAAGCAATCTTCACCAATATCGTCACTGCCCACTGAAAAGCCTTGTTTGTGTTTAGATAAAGATTTCCCGCGTCATAGTAGATTTTCGCTGTGGGGACAGCCGCAGATACTCTGAACGTCATAACTAGAGCAAATAGTGGAAAACAAAAAAATCCCTTTGCAGAATCCAAATAATTCAGTGTATTCAACCAAATGACACAAAAATAAGTTGGCTTTTCAGTTAAACTTTAACTGTGTCGAAGTTGATTCAAGATTCAGGAAGGCGCGAACTCAACTCAGCAAAGACCCCGTTAAATCCGAAAGCCTGATGAGCGTCGTTTGATGATGATGATGATTTTACTTTTAACCGGTCAAAATAAAACACGTCAAATCAAAGCACGAAGACGGAGTAAATAATAAGGAAAAAACAAGAAAGGACAAACAAAACACGAAAACAAAAACAAAAACAAGAAAGGACAAAACAACACGGAAGAGTTATTACGAAATAATTACAGGAATAGGAAGCTTACAGAATAATTACAACACTAACCTAAGAAAATAAAAATCAAAAGGAAAACTCACCTCTATGGCGAACCATGGCATCGAGGAACACGACCAGCACGAGACCAGGACCCGAAACGCCACCATAAACAATCGTTACAACCAAGATACTACTAGAGGCGTATTCTCGCCGTTCCCCGAGGACTCCACTTCGGAGTCCCCGCGTTTTTGTTTGTCCCGGGGACTCGCTCCCCGTATTCTCGCGAGTCCCCACGGACGGGGAATGCTCCGATTATCATCACCATCATCAAAAGGGACTCCCTTTCAGATTCGGAGGGGAATCAATTTTTGCTGGTGTTGTGCGATGTAAAATTAATTAAAAACCATCAGAATAAACAAAACCAAAAATAAGGTGGATCCAGACTAATTTCGTCAGTTACATATTTTTTTTTCGAACACAATCCATTTCGGAAGCATTCCCCGTGTTCTCGCTGTTTTCCGTACGCGGAGTACGCGTGGAGTGACTCCCTCTGTTCTCGCCGTTCCTTTTGATTCCCCGAGGAGTCCTCGGAGAACGGCGAGAATACGCCTTAGCTCTAATCTTCGTTTCATTTCATAAAGACTACAGTATTAAAATATTTTTTGTTTGCAGCACGCGGAAGCACCAGAGATCGAAAAAGAAGTAAAGCGCCTTTTGCGGTCAGATAACGAAGCTGTATCGGTGAGGTGGGAAGTCGTAACAGAGGAGGACGATAGCAAGCCAAAATTAGCGGCAGATGGCAGTGTTGTCACTGATACAGCCCCTATCGCTACAGGAACCTTCGTTAGCGCTGGAGTGGGTAAGACTTGTTTGTAAGAAGACGAGGGATTGTGGGATTTCTCGACGGCTAGATACTCAAGGGAGCTGCACCCTGGTTGCATTTTTACATCATATATATAGCGTTTCTACGCTAAAGAGATGCGTTTCTCCGTTGGCTTGTCGAAGCTATTATTTTACGTTTAAAATGCCAAAAGCTTCATTGTGCGGCCCTGGAGCTGCGTCTGTAGGAAGACGTAACACAGTTAGCGCAGTCTCTCTAATACAGAAATGACGAACTTTTGGTACCGTCGCAGCAGAGGCATATCTAAGCTTTACTACTAATAGCTTGTGAGGGTGGACACTAATTTAAATGTTCACTGAAAATGTCTGGAATGCGAACTAATATACTTATATGTTAGACAACAAAATGCGTTACTTTATTACTCCGCTTTTCCAAAATATTTTTTTTTCGTCGGGGTGAAAAATCTTTCAGGCTCGTAGTACCTCAGTGTTTGTAGAAATGGTTGGCAGCAACACCACTAAGTTCTCAAACAAAACACTCCCCAAATCGACCCAAAATGGCTGAATTGTAACTTATTTTCCAAAGCAGCGTTCTCGCTATAGCCATTTCATAGAATGAATCACCACGTTTTTTATGGAATCCAAATTATGCGGGATACTGTTTGGTGTTGTCGGGAAGCCTTTAAACTATTTTTAACACAGGCTGTGCTTTTAATAGATTACCTACGGCTTTGGCTGTTTTAAGCCTTTCTCCAGGCCCGTTGACTTAAAGCAAAATCTCGGAACAAATTTACAGAACCGGTTTATGGGGACTGAGCTTCTTGCAAGCAATCTTCGGGAGCATGATACGCATCGAAGGTAGTGAAACACGGAAAGTGTAAAAATCGTTGTGGTATTGTTACGGGGTTTAGAATGTTCCGCGTGAAATTCGGGTCTCCGAGTTTAAGAATGTATGGAGCGATTCCGGAAGAAGGTTGCACAAGTATAATAGTTACGACGGGTCCTTTAAGTTTCTGACTCTTTTAGCTGACATCTTTGGTGAGGATCTATCTGATTCGGAAGAAGAAAGTGGAACGCGCATTTCTATCCGCGAGTCTGGAGAGGAGTCAGACTCCATGTCATCGTCGCTACCCAGCATGCAGGTAGGCCCAAATTTTTATTTGTATTAATCGGTCGAGCTGTAGATGGACACAAAAATGTGTAGGACCCAGGACTGCAACCCTGGGAACTCCACAGTGCTCGGAATTCTGCACTGACATGTTCTTAAGTTGCAAGTTTTTAGAACTGATGTGGTTTTCGTCAATTGTTCCGTTGGACTGCATTGCGTGTCTTCGAGGTACTGTGTGGACGTCTTTACAGCGACAACAAACTGTAAATGTGGAAATGCCCAAAACCTGATATTTGCTTTACAAGCTTTCTCATCATTTCATTTCATATGTTTTTGTCCTCATGAGCCGTACAGTCTAAAAAAGTTATTCATACAGAAATATCAAAGATCTTACTTCGTTCGTAAGAGGATAAATGGAAATATATTTTGGTACACAGCTCTTATCCTAGACACATTCACTTGACAAAATACTTCAGACTGATAATGTTATAGTTATGGCGAATAAAAGACCTTCGGAAGTACTGAACGGATATTTATGCTGTCCGGTCTTTTTAGTACCCTTTTTCATTCCATCCTAAATGCTTTCTTCCGTGAATCAGTCTCTTAGTTCAACCCTTCTAACAAAAGTAACTATTAGTTACTATTTTCGTTCCAACCTCGTGAAAAGTTAAAACGCTGACTGTTCCCACCTTCTTGAAATGGTAACTGATAGTAACTATTTACTTACCACGCTCGGGAGCGTAGTAAGCGTGGTAACTACGATCTCTTTCACTTCATTGGCCAGAATAGCCCGTGACACGATATTTTGCCGAAAAAGAAAAACTCGTTCCAGCCTTGACGCCAAGAAGCCAGAATCCGTGACCTCATGCATGCGTAGTACGGTAGCTATGTAGGGTGGAACACGCTCTGAGGTTTTCTTTTTATGAAGTTTGGAAAAATTAAACAAACTCAGAGCTTAGCAATCCCGAGCAAGAACCAAGTTCAAGGGTTGGAAAACGCTTAACCGTTTGAATTTCGTGCGGTTGTAAGGAATTCGTGGGTTGCCTCGCCCACCAGCTCGACTTCTTTCAGTGAAAAGTCAGACAAATTTTGATCTGCGCCTTACTCTCTCAGGTCCCTAACCGAGGTGCTTCGGATTTCTTGACGCAATTCAGTAGTGATATGTTTAACCCGGGAGGAAGCAAATCGAAGCGAGGAACTCCGCCAGCCACGTCTAGGAAGAAGCCTATCAAGCAAGAACCGGATGACGCGAATGACGAAGCCGTCAAAGGTAAATCTCAATCACCTCTTCTTGCTCTGGATTTTCTTATCGGGTTGGAGTTTTGTGTTTTTGCTTTAATTTTTTTTCTCCAAACTCGGTAGTAACAACGGTAGTTCCGAGGCCCGGGATTAGCCGTTGGATCAGTTGGCTACTCCTTGCTCCTTGTGCAAGATGTCGTTTATTAGGGGGGAGGCCGTTAGCCTTTCAAAACTTCTGACTGGCCCCATAAGGCCTCTACTCTTGGATATAATTTGGGGAAATAAAATTTGGGAAGTGATTCTCAGAAACTACTGTATTGACCAGGACATTTTCTGGTGGGAGGAGAAATTTAAATCTAAATTTTGCCCCCCCCCCCAGCCAAACATTACGACACACAGAAAGATTTTCTATAAACAAACTAATATCTAACATTTTAAATTTTGTAAACTTTTAATAATGAAATTTAGAAGAATAAGTTGAATTAAAGATTTAAAATAATTTGTGCAACGAATGGCCTTGCCAAGAATGGCTGAAATATGGCTAGAAAAAATATCTGCCGACTTGTCCATTTGACGCAGTCAAATGTGATATCGCAATTCTTAAATATTAACGCTAGTGACTCATTGGGATCAACGAATGTTTCGCAACGGGCGCAACGCAGCGGCGACACATTAGGATACTCTTGATGTTGGTTCTCTCTGACTATTATTTTTCTCAAGTTAGAAAAATAAATCAGCCATATTTGGTGGTTCCCACCAATGCCGAAGTGAGAAAAGCCAGAACCAGAACAGTACCATGTTTTTTGGTCCGGAAATTTCGAACCAGGTTTGAACCGTAATTTGATCTAAATCTGGCATAAATTCTGGACCAGAAAAAAAATGTGCCGAATTCTTCAAGCACAAGCCGCTATAGTTTTCTAACATACTCGGTTGCGTTTTTGCAGATACAATGATATCTGATACCACGGTCTAAAGTCGTTTTTGCAGTTATCGTGGTATCTGATACCACGTTCAAAAGGCGTTTTTGCAGTTATCGCGGTATCTGGCCAGTTACCGTGGTAACTGATCGTGGTATCTGAAAAGTCATCTCACTTTCATCAAATTTTTTCAAATTGGTGAGAAAGAAGTTTAGCACTTAGTGATGTAACTGGATATCAGTTTTTCTCTTGGGATGAATTCGAAAAGTGCAATCTCGGCAATAGTCATTTTTGCTGTGCAACCGTATATCAGATACCACGGTAACTGCAAAAACGACTAAATGCAGATCCAGTTACCGTGGTAACAGATGCCATGGTATCTGCAAAAACGCAACTCTTGACTTCTTTGAAACTCTGCTGGGTTTCTGAAAGGTGACCCATCCCTTGTTTTCAGCTTTGCTCAGTCCCCTTGATTTTGACGAGAAACAGGGAAAAATTTGCATAATCGGTATTCCTGACCAATGAGCTCCTGGAAAGCGACAAGCGGGAGCCTGATCTGCCTCGAAAAGAGCCAAACATGGCAAATGCAAAATCAGCGTAGTGCCGTTAGGGTGAATAAAAATCACGTTGGAAGTTCGAAATCTCAGAAATGAGAGTGGAGGGAACCGTCAAGGACTTAAAGTTAAGCAGTGATATAGGCAAGATAAAAATCAGGCAAACAAGACGTTATTGTGTATTCTTTTAGCTGCATATCTGTGCCACAGGGAGGCACGCACAGTCTTTGATTGGGTTTTTGCTTTTAGATGCACTATTGGAACAAGTCGAGGACGCTCGAAACGAGTTACGGGAGCTCCAGTCGAAACGAAAATCGGCTGAGGCAGAATTGGTTACCATTCAGAACCACGCCTTGAGACAAAGGTTCGTCGCCAACCTTGATAACCTGAAAGCTCAGGAAGCGGATAAAATGAAGGAAGTGAGTATGCAGAACGTAAATGGTTAAGGGGAGGGGGCTATGGGCTTCATATGTTGGGTCTGTCGAGAGGCATTTTTCCGCGGCACAGTTGTGGGCCACACAATTCTGAGTGTTTGTGGCGAAAACAAGATCATGTGCCATACAGTTGAGCCACAAGTTGAAACTCGCGGAAACGCCATTTTGTCTGTGTTTTTTTTTGCAGTAGCTTCAAATGTCTGAAAATTAAATAAAATCCAGATAAAATCTCGATAATTAGAACTTCAGGCTTGCGTCCTTGCCCCTTCATCATCGCTCGATTTGAGGACGTGCAGAGCCAGCATTGCCAATTATGCATCGTTTACCAGCAGAGGAAAACTTGAGTAGAATCCGGGTCTTGGTGACAGGATTATGTTTACACAGAAGGAAATATTTGTTTCTTCAAGTCAGAAAATTTGACAAAAATACTTCAACTGACCAACAATAAATTTTTTTGATAGCATTTATGACATCAGTATCGAGGACTGCTGCTCTCAAAAGCTAGCGAGACATTTTTAGTCTTCTTCACCAACGCCGCCGACAGAATTAATTTCAACTTGATGGGAAATCTTGTCTCGCTATACTTTTTTCTAGTCGTAGTTAGTAACTTTATATTTTCGAGTTTCGCTGCGTCATTTCTGTCAAATGAAGTGCGACCGCACTATTTGCCGGGCTGCAATTTGTGCTCGTTCTACGCAGTGAATAGTAAGAAACAAATATTTCCTTCTGTATAAACACAATCCTGTCACCAAGACCCGGATTTTACTCAAGTTTTTTCTCTGCTTGTAAACGCTGCATAATTGGCAGTGCTGGCTCTGCCAGTCCTCAAAACGAGCGATGATGAAGGCCCGCAACAACTTCACCTGCTAATTAATGCAGCCGCGTAATGGCAGTTCTTGGACCGGAGGGGTCCATGATCTTCGGATCGTTACCGCGATGTGCAGAGAAGGCATGCACTCCATTAAATCAAGAACAAATAACGAGACAGAACTGCTGTCTCCCTATCTCGGTCATACAAACATGCTGAGTCGAGTAAAATACGACCGACTCCCGATGCAAACGAGCGGCTTCGCTCGTAACTACTACAACGAAGCAGAATTTTTAAATTTCTCTTTGATGTGTTATTTTAATTAATAGATGCAAGTGAACAAGATGCTTAGGAAGCAAGATGCTAGATGCTTCGAACAAGGTAGGCGATGTATTTACGGTCTCCTACGAAGTTGAACGCAGCGATCCTGTAGAAAAATTAGTTTCTATTGAGGAAAAATGGCTAAACGGTTTTCCAAACTTAGTTCAGTCTGATTTGCTTTTCCGCAAGTTTGACAATAATTCTTGTCTTCTTTCCAGTATAATCGTCTGCTGCAGTTGCTGGGATAACACACCCTACGAATTCATCCACACCGACTAGCAAGCAAGCTCGACATAATCACGACAGATGCGACCATTTTTTACGTATAAATAAATCTTTTCTTTTGTATTGCCACTGCTAGTGTAGTATTATATTCGGAGAAATAAGAAGGAAAAATTCCGAAGACTCTGCCCTGTCCCTGGGATAGAACTGGATCTGTTGCCTTGTATTACTTTTCTCAGTGTGTTGCAGAACAACTCTTTGGTTTTATCCCTTTTTTTTGTTTTTGTTTTCTAGTCCGTCGATTTCTGCTCAGTGCTAGAAAATGGAAAGAGTTGACCTTTTCTTCGGACCATAGCCGCGTTCGTTTTCTTCGTTCGGTTCACTGTTCCAACCGTCGTTTTGCTATAATTGTAACGCCGTTCATGTACGGCGTTGAACTGCCGAAGATAAGGCGTTTTGTTTGTTCGGTTGAACTGGCTTTTCATTCGTCGTTCCTGAAACGACGAACTGAAAGTCAGTTTCAGCATCTTGGTTCGGTGATTAGGCGCGAATGTTCAAAATTCCCGAAAAACAAATTAAACCTGAAACCAAGTTTAAAAACTGTGGGCCTGTTACACTAAAAGCCATTTTTATGGCACTTGCCCTTCGGCCAAGTGCCATATAGCGCTCGCAATTTCTGTCCGTCCGTCGGTCGGTCGGTCGTTCGGTCAGTCCGGGTTTTTCTAGTTCAGGCACTTCCACATAAGCTAGGACGATGAAACTTGGCAGGCATATCAGGGACCCCAAATGATTAAGTTGGAAATAGTCACTTCCCCGATCCGAGCATCGTGGGGGGAGTGGAGGGAGGGGGAATCCGGAATCTTGAGGTATTTATATCTTTTGAACGGGTAGTCGGATCTTAATGAAACTTGATATTTGAAAAGACCTCGTGCCTCAGACGGCCCATTTAAAATCCGGACCGGACGGTGACTTTGGGGGGAGCCGGAAATATTGGGAAACGCTATGGGTGGAGGGATCGGGACGAAACTTGGTGGGAAGAACAAGCACAAGTCCTGGATTCATTATTGACATAACCGAACCGGATTCGGTTACTTTGGGGGGAGTTGGGGGGGTGGGGTACGGAATTCTGGTGATCCCGCGAGTGCGGTACTTCCTGTTGTATTTGGACGATGAAACTGGGCTGGCATTTGAGGGACTCGAACAAAATGACTTGAGAATAGTCGTATATATAATTTGACCATCGTGGGGGAGTAGAGAGAGGGGGAATCCGGAATTTTGAGGCATTTGTAACTTTTGAACGGGTGATCGGATCTTCACGAAACTTGATATGCGGAAAGACCTCGTGTCTCAGATGGCCCAGTTAAAATCCGGACCGGATCCGGTTACTTTGGGGGGAGCTGGAGGGGGGAACCGGAAATCTTGGGAAACGCTATGGGTGGAGGGATCGGGATGAAACTTGGTGGGAAGAACAATCACAAGTCCTAGATACATCAGTGACGTAACCGGACCGGATTCGGGCACTGTGGAGGAAGTTGGGGGGGGGGGGTCCGGAATTCTGGTGATCCCGGGTGTTCGGCACTTCCTGATGTACTAGAACGATGAAATTTGCCTGGCATATCTGGACTTGAACAAACCGACTTGAGAATAGTCGTTTGTATGATCCGACCATCGTGGGGGAGTATAGGGATGGGGAATTCGGAATCTCGTGGCATTAATAAACTTTGAGCGGGCGATCGGATTTGAATGAAACTTGGCAAGTGGAAAGAGGTGTCGTCTCAGATGTTCCTTGTCAATTCCAGACCGGATCCGATACTTGTGGGGGGGTTGAAGGGGTTCAACGCTTAGCGTCGAGGGATCGGGATGGTATTTGGTCGGAAGAACAAGCATAAGCCCTAGATACGTTCAGACAGAACCAGATCGTATCAGGGCTCTTTGAGGGGAGTTGAAGAGGGTTTCCCGGAATTCCGGTGATCGCGTGTTAGGATACTTCCAGATGTGCTAAGGACGATGAAACTTGGCAGGCATATTAGTTACCGAGCGAATAGACTTAAAGGACACCTGAACGATCCTACCATACTTCCATGAACCCCTCAGATCGTCCTTCACAGTACCGGTACAGAGAAGACGAATTTTTTCGCTCCGTGATTTCGGCGCTATCCACTCTTGAAGTTCTAAGTCTCCCTACGGCGATTCGTTACGACCTCCCAAGACAAACTTAGCGCCAATATTTAAACTGTCATTATCGCATGGATAAACGTACGTTGATAACGCATGGATGGATAAACAGCGCATGGATGGATAAACGCATGGACTGTTACGGCGTGGACTGTTACAACATGAACTGTTACGCATGGACTGTTACAACTGTTACGGCGAGCGTTACGATCAAGACAAGTCGGAAAAAAGGCTGAAAATTATAGCACGGTGAAACTTCATCCGATTTTAGTCCGGTTTTCTAGAGATAAATGGTAAGCAGTATGTAAAAGTGGCAATTTAGGGTGTTAGACTTCATTCAGATGACCTTTAAGGACCTGACACTATGCCCTAGGAAAACTTCCGTTCCTGGATCCTATCACTTTTGGGGGGTTGAGGGAAGGGTAATCCGGAAGACACTAACTTCCGCAGGTTGCGAACCGGTGGTCCGATTCGAGTGAAACTGTATGTATGTTAAGAACTAATGGCCTTGATCTCCAAAACATTTTTCCGAACCACAGGCGGCTATCATGATGGGGGGATTGGAGGGGGGTGTCTGGAAACGTAGTGACATGCATAAAAACCATATGAATGGGCCGAATGGGATGCGAATTGGACAGTGCCGAGTTTATGCGGCCTAGTTTGTCATTTGGCGTCCGGACCGGATCCGATCACGGCAGGAGGAGGATGAAGTGGAAACCAGAAATTTGCAGATATGGTCCGATTCGACTCAAACTTGAAGGACGAGAAGAGGAGATGTCAGAGATGTGAAGTTTATGTGTCTAGTGTTTTAGGCCACAGTTGTGGGGAAGTTGGTGTCGGAGTTCCGGAAATTTTGTGGCTCGCACAGGGGTCAAAGGAGTGGATTGATTTGAACGAAACTCGGGAAGTAGAGAGACCATATGCCCTAGATGACAAATTTTAGGGTGTTGACTGGGTCTGACCGCGGTGGGGGGGGGGGGGAGGCAGGAGTTTCCCGTAAAATCCTCAGACTCGATTGAAACTTGATAGCCGGTAAGAGAACATGCTTTAGATGATCTATTTATGTATCTGAACCAGGTTGGTCCGGTTTAGGGGAAGTTTGAGGGGGAGGTGTACCGAAAATAGTGTAGCACTTCTAGGGATCAAACCAGTGGGATGAAACATTTGCCCTAGATGACTCACGGCGATGCCGGATACACTCAGACTCGAGTGAAACTAGATGTCCTATTTCTAGGTCCGATCCTAGGGGGGTTGGTGGAAGTATTTTGTGACGGTTTCATCTACTTTCTTACACCACTTACTCGTACAAGTGCCATATGAGCTCGCAGCTCTTGTTGTACTTTGTTGGGGCTGCTGTTGCATATACTAATGTAGTTCTGCTTTTAACGTTTTCGTATCAAGTTCATTTGTGAAACGACTTTTATACAACGTGTCAAAGAAAACGCTAATATGAAAAAATCAAAACGACGTTTTTGTATCGACGACGACGAAAACGAACGCGGCTCATGAATAGAATAGAATAGAATATATTTACACAAAAGCCCGAAGCCTATGGCAAAACATTGGGGAAAAAAACACGGCATATTATCAACATGAAAAAAAAAACAAGAACGAAATGGCAATAATCTATTCAAGAAAAAACAGTTCGCGTTGACGCAGACCGATCCGGAGGAATTTCTCAGACATCCGTATATCTCCAAAATACCTACTTTTCAACAACCTTATCATCCACTCTTCCCCAAACATTCTTTGTCCGAATACTTCGGCTCTTAACTCTTTCAGTTCCATACACTCATACATAAAATGGATGTTTCTGCTTTCGAGTGGGATATCCCGTTTTAGTAGGCAGGCACCAGTTTGAGGATGAAGCCGTTGAATATCGACTAGTGTTGGGCGATATTGAGGATTATCGAAATATCGATATTTCGATATTTTCAAATTCGATAATCGATATTTCGATTATCGAAAACCGATATTTGACACACTTGAAACTGTTGATACCGCTACATTTTTTCACGAAAAAAAATAATAGTAAGAACGAAAACCAACAAAAAGACCGAAATCAAACATTCACAATAAGGAAGAGTAGCATGTCCAACTTGTCCAAGTTTTTCCTTTCCGAAAGGAGATTTTGAATCGTTGGCCGTTGTGGTCTTCAATTGTACATAATGTGGATGGGAGTAAATAACAGACGATTCTACTAGTTCACATTAACATTACACATTATATTCTTATTTGGTCTAAAAACCCAGTTGTTGACAATCCTGAATAGGTAAATAGTAATCCCAAGGTGGTTTGCTACCTATGGATAACCTACCTGTACTTTCCAGAAATAGATGCGCAGAAGAAAAAAAAAATATACTAATTCTCTGTATTCTGTTGTGAAAGGTCACCACATGGAGTTCAACACCTAATTTCTTGCCCCAAAGTATAAAAAAATGGCTTTGTTTCAACTTTGAAATCCAAATTCGTGGTTTTATTCTGAAAATCCCGAATATTAGACCTGTTGCATGTAAATATCGAAAATATCGATATTTGAAAAGTCAATATCGAAATATCGATATTCTTCAATAATATCGATATTTCGATTATCGTATCGAATATCGCCCAACACTAATATCGACTAGAATTTAGATGTGATGAATATGTATGACAGTCCCTGAGAAATAAAAAAGCTGTATTTTCCACAGATCCGAAAGTGCTGCCGTCACCTATCGTTACTAGTCATTTCTGTTCGTGATACAAGTAAAGTTAATTATTCCGTATCTGCGCTAGGAATTGAGACAGAGAATTGTGCTGCTAAACTCACTGCCAAAGAAATTGGAGCTTAAAGTTTAACTGAAAAGCCAACTTATTTGTGTGTCATTTAATTGGATACACTGAATTATTTGGGTTCTGCAAAGGGATTTTTTGATTTTCCACTATCTGCTGTTACGAGGCTCAGAATATCTCCGGCCGTCCTCACAGCGTAAATTCTACTATGACGCGGGGAATTTTAATCTCAAAACAAATGCGGCTTTTCAGTGGGCAGTGGTGAGATTGGTGAAGATTGCTTAGTGCCTGAACAAAAAAAATGATAAATCTTTCTCGTAAGGCATACAACAAAAATACAAGCGCATAGAGGCACCACTAATCACACGAAAATTCCACTATTTGAAAATCGATTATTCGTGAATAACGGAACAATGAACTAACTCATTTTCAGCGGGTCTTTAAGCCAGTTTGAGTGAATAGGTGATTGGTAACTAGATTGCCCTATCCTAGCCCTTTTCGGTCAGAGGCGCCATTTGGGCCAAATCTTGGGGTGGGCATGAACTGCATCTGGCCCCCCCCCCGATTCATTTCGTGTCGCGTAAGAAAAAATGCGGGTTTTGGTAGTACATCGATCGAATATTCTAAGTAAAAACGCATTTTCAGCATCCGTGTGTTGCTTGGAAATGTACTGTAACCGAATGTGGAACTCAGCCACACTGACCTCTAAGATTAATTATAACAACGAAGATTACAATCAACGAGGTTAAGTGATTAAACTGAAAGTGGAAAATTCAACCAGACTACAGGCTGGCCTTCCTCAGCGAGAAACTTTCTTATTTAAGTAAACAATACAAACTATACTGGATCAGGTATTGTATGCTTTTGGTTTTCTGAATAAAGTAGTTGAAATTATGAGATTGGTGAAATAAAGAGATCTTTAGACGAAAAACGGCTTCTCCGTAAGCATTGCAAAGCGCGCCATCTAGTGTCAAGTTTCAGAGGCAAAAAGTCATTTTTAGCCGGTCCGACGATCGCTAGATCACTTATTGAAACGGGAAATGAGTCAAGTGAAGACTCTTCGTCAGGTAATTACGCTCTTTGGTTAATAGGTTAATGGTTAATAGGCGTGCAGTAATTTCAAATCAATTGGACAGAATGGATTATGTTGGACATAATGGATTATTATGGCCGGCAAAGGGCCCTTTGTGGTGGAAGCTTGGGCCCTCCTGGAAAATCTGGGGTGGGCATTTGCCCACCCCTGCCCCCCCCCAAATGGCGCCTCTGTTTTCGGTTAAACTTTAACACTAATTGCTCTTTCTAAGTGGTGATTATTGTGACGTTATTGTATGACGTAGTTTCGCTGTTTTTCTTAGATTCGATCAAGATGGTTCTCAAAAGTTACGAATAGCCTTATTTATAGCATAGCAGCCTACCAAGTACCAACTAGGTTCTGGGAGATTTGTATTGCAAGTTTTCATCCGTCGTGATGTCCATAATTGAAAAGGATACAACTGCTGCAAAGTCAGCATATTTTTAAATCCCTTTTCAAGATGCTATCCAACACTGAACTACAAGCCCTTGATCAGGTGATTGCTCATATTGATGTTCCGAAAGTTCCGCTTGGAAACTTCCTTGCTGCGGAGCGGCGACGAAGCTTCGTAGAAAATTGCTCATTTTGGTGTTCCGAAAGTTTGCCGCGGCAAGCCCGAAACAGTTCATAGTTGACGGTTGTCGACATGTCACAGTATTTGCTTACATAAACAGGTAAATAAGAAAAATATTAATTTTTGTACTACTCAGCTGGTGTAAGGTCAAAAGGATATGGAAGTCATGTGATGCTCGTCATGGTATGAACCGCATTTATTACTATGCTGTGGAAACAGTCACCTGTTTGCTGTGGTACCGGCTCAACAAACACCTGAGGCTGAGGCTGAAGTGTTCTGGAAGTGTTGGTCACTCACACTCAGCTCACACTCACAGTGGGTTGCAGTGGGTCACAGATCTTTTGCAGAGTGGCAGAAGAGATTTCTCATAATGTGCACAACAGAATATCTGGAACAAAGATAATAGAGCTACGATTTATTGGATGCTAGTTAACTTTTAACGGTGCCATGTCCAGTTGATGAAAGTGAACAAACGGTGAGTCAAACTTTGAAACTTCAGCAGTTCAAAGCTTGTACATACAGGATCACAGACACAGAGTTTTCGATCCCTTTTTCAGACATTCAAAAACTTTGAATGTCCTTTTCTGCTTCAGAGACTAACTAGTAACATCAGTTGGGCACCAGACTTTTTAGAGATTTCTCCTGCCCAAGGGGAATCTCCTACTGAAGAGAAAAATAATCCCCTGTGTAGCAGAGTTTCATTTGAGTCAGATGAGCGACGCTAGAAAAAAAAAATCTTTGGACATGTCAGTTCTAGAGACACTAAGGAACTATAACAGCTCCCCCCCCCCCCTCCACCCTACCTCTAGAAATCAAATCAACTTGTCTGTTTTTCGGTTTTATAGGATTACTTGAGGTAGAGTGGAGGGGGAAGAGGGGGGATCTCGGTTATAGTTTCCTAGTGTCTCTAGAACTGAAATGTCCCAAAGATTTTTTTCTAGATTTCCTCATCTAACTCACATGAAACTCTCCTACACAGGGGATTATTTTTCCCCTGAGTGGGAGATTCCTCTGAGCAGGAGAAACGTCCAAAAAGTCTGGTGCCCTGCTGAACATGGCAACAGCCCATTTTGTTGGTAAATTGTCAAGTCCAATTTGCAGGTACTTAGTACAGTTACAGGACAGGCCAGTTACAGTGGTGTCTCATATTATGATACCATGGTCCTGACCATTGTACAGAATACCTTGCTATTTGCACCACCCCCCATGAGTAACATATATGCAGGCAATTCCCACAGTTTCTCTCCGGCCTCTACACTTACCAAATGTGCGAAACTGGGCCTTGATTGAAAGCTCTAATTATTCTCTACAACATTATATTTGTTCCATTTTTTTTAACAAAGTTACAGCGTTGCTAAATGCCTTTCTTCTAAGCCTCTGCTGACCATGGCCAAATTGTTTTGGGGCCAGCTTCCATTTCCTATTTTCTTTTGCCCCTTTTGCGGTTTATTTGCACTGCCAGGTTAAACCAAATAGCTCGAGCATGATTATTTGCACCAGCATTTTTCTGCTGCATGTATTTGCACCTTTTCAACTTTGTTTTGCACCAGGCAATTTTTCAAAGAAGAAACAGAAGCAAGTGGATGACATTTGGTATTAATTAATTTGGTCAGGATGGATGTGTTTTGATGTTCCACATGCTGTCCATGTGATTTAGTCTTTATTTACACAAGTTTACTAGGGGTGGTGCAAATAGCATAGCCTATCGTAAAAACAACATTAGTGGTTTATTGCCTGATGTAGCCTACTGTACTAAGACAAAATTTTTGAATGGTTATTTTGTGAATTCAACCTAGCCCTTGGAATAGCTAAATGCTTGGCATGTTCGAAAGCCAACATTTTGATAAGCTGATCAGATGTTCTTAGGAGAAGTTAAGGTCTCTACTTAAAAATATTGGAGTATCACCATAGTTGTGTACCAAACTGTCCCCAGAACAAAATTACAATCAGTTACTAGCATGCATAGAGCGAACAGATTCAATGTTTTCCTCAAGAGTAGCCTATTCACTGAACATCCAAAAAGTTTTTTTTAGAATGCTTGGGAAGGGATATATTTTTCAGCATTATTTACGCAAGTGGAGTGAACAAATGTTTAAGTAGGTTTTCCTTTACCTATTGGTTTTGATCACATTTTTTTTTCATTTTTTTTTCCTGTCAGCTTTTTTCTCTCTTATAGATGGTAACAGTATACATGTGGTTGTTCACCTTCTTATCAGTAATACCACATAGAGATTGTAAAAAAAGGCTCACAACCCTGTCCAGTCTTTTTCCCTTAAGGCCTCGCCATAGAATCAGTGTGATCTGAAATTTCTAGTGTCTAACCAAAGTAGTGTAGGATTATTAAAAATAAGGCAAAAGTTTACAGTAGTCAGTTGTGTAACTCCATTTGCCATGACTGCCCATGACTATTTATGAGAAAGTAAGGTCTGACTTTAAATTTCTTGAACAGTCGTATTCTTGTCTTTACTCTTCCACTGTGTTTAACAGTAGCCTATAGCTTTTAATACTAAAGAGTGAAAGTGGTAACAAGTTTTGTCATTAAAAAAAGTCCTTTTTGGAACTTGTGTCTTCGTCTAGCACTTGTCACCCCTAGCAGAAGGACAGATTTAAAGCTCACAAAGTCCCTTTGATATTTTACAGGAACAGTGAAGCTCACCATGCGAGAACTCCCAACAAAGTGAAGACTCCATCCCCGGCTCCCCCAATAGGGGGAGGCACCAACCCTCTTAGATTGTGCCTTAAGACAAAGATTTTGGCCGGATGAAGCTTGTGAACTCAACCATGTTCAGTTTCACTGCCGACCCTGCTGCTTGTGGGGGTCTTTTGTTTGCGGTTTACTACCAGCAAGAAAAAGTGAACATCCTCGGGGATACCAGTGCTTTTCCTTATTGTGCTTTTCATGGGATTGCTGAATCAGAGCTTATAACGTTTGCTGGGAATGTTGGGTTGGAGTTATGTCGACTGTCATCCTCCTGGATTCCTGTTACAGACACAGGTAAGATTTTCCTTTTTATGGCACTTGAGCTTAATCAAGTGACAGCAATGCTAATGTCTGTCGGTCTGTCCAGCTTTTGCTAGTTTGGGTACTTCCACATAAGGTAGGACGATGAAACTTGGCAGGCTTATCAGGGACCCGACCAGATCAACTTACAAATAACCACTTGCCCGATCCGACCATCGTGGGGGGAGGGAGGGGAGCCGGAATCCGGAATTTAGTGACATGCGTAGCTTTCGAATGGGTGATCGGATCTTAGTGAAGCTTGATATGTGGAGAGACGTCATGTGTCAGATGTCACATTTCAAGTCCAGACCAAATCCAATGAATGTGGGGGGGGGGGGGGGGCGGAGTGGGGACCGGAAATCATGTGAAATCCTTAGAGTGGAGTGGTTGGGATGAAACTTGGTGGGAGGAACAAGAGCAAGTCCTAGGTACTTCATTGACAGAACCGGACCGGATTCGTGCACTGTGGGGGGAGTTGGAGGGGGTTTCCGGAATTCCGGTGATACCAAGTTAAGTTCCTTCCAGGTGGGCCAGGACGATGAAACTTGGCAGGCGTGTTAGGGGCCCGACCAAACTAACTTGGAAATAGTCACTTGTCCGATCCGACCATCGGAGGGGGAGTGGAGGGAGGGGGAATCCGGAATATTGACGTATGTCTAACTTTTGAACGGGGAGTCGGATCTTAATGAAACTTGATATTTGGAAAGATCTCGTGTCTCAGATGTCAGACGTCAAGTCCGAAACGGATCCGATGACTTTGGGGGGAGTTGGAGGGGGGAACCGGAAATCGTGTGGCATGTTCAGAGTTGACGGATCGGGATGAAATTTGGTGGGAAGAACAAGCACAAGCCCCAGATACGTAGTTGACAGGACCGGACAGGATCCGATCACTGTGGGGGGAGTGGGAGGGAGGGTTCCGGAATTCCGGTGATCCCGAGTTAAGATGCTTAATCATGTGCTAGGACGATGAAACTTGGCAGGCATATTAGGGACCCGAGCCAACTAACTTGGAAATTGTCATTTCCCCGATCCGACCACCATGGGGGAGTGGAGGGAGGGGAATCCAGAATATTGACATATGTCTAACTTTTGAACGGGGAATCGGATCTTAATGAAACTTGATATTTGGAAATACCTCGTGTCTCTTCTGTCAGACGTCAAGTCTGAAACGGATCCGATGACTTTTGGGAGAGTTAAAGGGGGGAACCGGAAATCGTGTGACATGTTCAGAGTGGACGGATCGTGATGAAACTTGGTGGGATCGAACAAGCACAAGCCCCATATACGTAGGTGACAAGACCGGATAGTATCCGAGCACTGCGGGGGGGTTAGAGGGAGGGTTCCGGAATTCCGGTGATCCCGAGTTAAGATGCTTACACATGTGCTAGGACGATGAAACTTGGCAGGCGTCAGGGACTCGAAAGTTTTAACTTAACAGTCGTTTCTCCGATTTGACCATTGTGGGGGGAGTGGAGGGAGGGGGAATCCGAAATCTTGAGAAATGTCCAACTTTTGAACGGGTAATCGGATATTAATGAAACTTGATATTTGGAAAGAACTAATGTCTCAGATCTCCCATTTCAAGTGCGGACAGAACCGATCAGTGTAAGGGAGTCGGGGGGGGGGGGGGAGGGGCCACAAATTTTATGACACGCTTAGAGTAGGGGAGAGTCGGGTAGTATGACACGGCGGGTAGTATGACACACTCTCGGAACTATTGGTTCTATCGGTTTTATTCACCTGTGCTTGCAGCAGCTAAGAAACATCTACTATACGGAGGAGAAAACGAGTTTTCAAAAAAAAATAATTACTCACTCAGAACTTGTGCTAAAAAACATATTTTTTGACCCTCAAAGTAATTTTTTTTGTCTTAACATGAACTCCCATGTGGATAAGGTGCTATATCATAGGATAACCATTTCTTGCAGGGACCTAGGTAAGGTATTTGTTTATCATAAGCAGTTGAGAAACTGCTGGATATTCACACAATTTAGGAGGAAATGCAGATCCCATAAAAAAGGAGGGAGTCGGGTAGTATGACACACTTTTTGTCGGCTTGTATGACACATGTAATAGTACCCGACTTACCTTTTGAAATGTAAGATTTCTATCATATCTGGATGATTCTGTTATTTCTTCAGTAATATAAGTATTGAGACTCGTAATATGCATTAAAAATTTACGAACCCTTCGTTTTCCGGGTCCAGTCACCCATGGGGGGTGGAGGGAGGGGAATCGCCTTGGAACCGTGAGGAACCATTCCTCATGGTTCCAAGTTTTTTTGTTTTTTTTAAATGAAAGTTTCTGAGTGAAATATAATAAGAAAACGCGATTTGTCATACTGAACCCAGGGTGTGTCATACTGCCCTCCACCGGCGGGTAGTATGACACAGTGACCATGTCCAAAATTAAGCCTACTACTGAAAAATTGTGAGAGAGAAAAATATGAAAAAAATCCCAAAGATTCTATAGGGAACCCAGTACGTGCTGCCAAAAATTTGGCAACATACATACAAATTTCAGGGAATTAAAAAAACAAACAAAAAAAATGTGTCATACTACCCGACTCTCCCTATAGTGACTGGGATGACAGTGATGACACTTGGTGGGAAGTGTAAGCCCTAGATACACCAGTGACAGAACCGGACCGGTATCGGGCACTGGGGGAGTTGCAGGGGGCCTGGAATTCCGGTGATCGCGATTTAAGGTACTTCCAGATGTGCTAGGACGATGAAACTTGGCTTGAACATTAGAGACTTGACAAGATTGGCTTAGAATTTGTTACCCAGATCCGACCATCCCTTAAAGTACTCACCTTCGCCGCAAAGTAAAAAAAAAAATACTTTTAAGCAAAATCAACATTTTCATAATTCCGTAGGAGCCCATGATCATTTTTGCCTCAAGGGTTTTGCTTAGAAATGACTTTCTTGCTTCCTTAAAGTGCGTATCTTAACCGAAAAGTAAAAAAACAACTTCTGATCACTATACATATTCATGATCCTAAAAGGCCCAGGATCATTTTTACCCCAAGGGTTTTGATCACAGATGAATTATTACCGCCCTTAAAGTGCATATCATCACAGCCAAGTGCAACTTTTTTTTTGCCAAAAGATACATTCTTGTGATTTCCAAGGGTCCATCGTCATTTTTATCTCAAGGGTTTTGCTTGCAAATAATCACAACAAATTAAAAATTGGCAAATTCCTACTTGCAACTTTTTTTGCCAAAAGATACATTCTTGTGATTTCCAAGGGTCCATCGTCATTTTTATCTCAAGGGTTTTGCTTGCAAATTATCACAACAAATTAAAAAATTGGCAAATTCCTACTTTCATCCTTTTACCTAGCCTTGCAAGTGCCATATGAGCTTACAGCTCTTGTTTTGTAAAGTAAAGTTTCATTCATATTTGAATGCTCTTAACGAATTAGTCAGCTTAGATTTATTTTAGATGTATTTCGACCCTTCTTGACAAGGGCCTTCTTCAGGCTCAAGCTAGAAAAACGAACCTGGGATGAAATAAATAAAGATTCTAGGAACTATAAGTATCTTACTTTGGTGAGTTACTCCGTACGAATAGCCAGGAGTTGAAACCGGTGCTGGGATTTCATTTTGGAAGCGGTTGCTGTTTTTTCTGCTCGATTGAGAACATTTATTTCAATGATCTTCCTCCACTTGGATTAAATTGACCTCGGCCACGGTTGAGCACATAGTCTGGAGCACACAGGTTTACGCTAGTCACAATCCCTAATAAAGATAACAAAAGAATTGACTCGTAATTATCGTTATCTTTCACATATTTTACAAAAATTGTATTGTTTATAATATTACCTTAATTTGCACCTCGGAGCGAATGAGGTCCATCTTTGATCTCCTATGCTTCGCTTATTGTTGGTTTTCTGGTTGGATGGCTTTTGTAGACGTCAAGAGGTGATCCAGCGCTTGGTAACCGAATATTCCAGCAGAAAAAGCGATTTGTTTGGACTGTAAGTCTGTAACAGGACTTTGCGGACGAAAAACATCGGAAGGGAGCGAAAGACTATGCTAGTTCAAGCATGCTCATGCAACAGTATGATTTTGGCCGAAATGAGACAAAAGAGTTCGTAGGTGGAGTCGAGAATTGGACCAGTAAGCTACGCATTTAAAGAAGAGCTAAGGCCCACACTGTTCATCATTTCTTATCCGTAACAGCGCCATTTATTTTCCGGTTGTCGAAGCAGAAAGGGCTAGCATGGTTTTATAGGTATGATTAATTTGGTTTCATGCACTCATCGACACCATACTGGTTCGGCTAGAAATATCTCTACTCCTCGTTATGTTACTTACCGTTCAAGCTTTTCGGTCCACCACCGGGGTATTAGGGCATGAAATATTTTCCCAAGTGTGATTACTAAGTAGCCTATGATCTCGTAGATTTTAAAACATCTTTCGGTTCGTGAGTTTGGTTATGGTGTTGGCGGTGTTCTTTCGGCCACCCCCTAACACAGGCCAGTGCTTTCTGGGGTGGACCATTATGGAAGTTACCAAGCTTATCTTTCTTCAGTTCTCACCCATAACGGCTGTTTTCAGCCTCGCGTGAACCCCAGCGTGGACTCTGATTTTGACGAGAAACTTGGAAAACCTTGCATTAGCCTACCGGTATTTCAGACCAAATAAATACTCGGAAGTTTTCGATCGTAGTAATCTTTTTGCTGCTGTAGTGCGCATTAATCCTTCGAACGGCATTCTCTCTTGCTTTCCTGACACTCGTGCTTCCTTCTTCGATGTGCTGTCGTACTCGAACCATTGTCAGTATACCGACTTGACCGGCGAGAAAATAAAGTTCGGATATAGAATCAGCGTGTCGTTGTACCTCTAATTGGACTGTCTCATTATCTTGAGATGGATATTTATTTTACTCCTTAGTTTTGAAATACACCCCCCCCCATCCCTAAATATAAGGCTGCTGGGCCCATTTACGAATTTTTTCCTGTAGCCTACTTTGACCACACCAAGTTTGACGGAACCCCGTTGAGAGTTTTCGTGCTAACAGGCGAAAGGAAAGACGGACGGAAAAACTAAACGAAGCCATTAACCTATCTCGTCACTACATTTTAGGATCCAAAAATGATCAAAGTGACTACCCTTCCGTTTCTGGCTTTCGGGCGGCCGGCGAAAGGTCAATTCGCGCCTAAAAAAGAATGAGTTAAAACGTGCTTTTCGTCACTCTAGTTGCGTTATTTTGTTGTCAGTACTCAGAGCATTTCTTATCTGATAGTATTCAATGCGGTAGTTACCGAGCATGAATCAGTCAATGTAGTCAGTTTTATGAAAATGAAAATAGGCATTCTGCGGATGCACGATGGGAGAATTATATCGGCAGGATTACCAGTCATACAAGGTGGGGGTCTTGAAGTAAATTACCGCTTCTTTTTTAAAATAGACTTTTATATTGTCCTTCGATTTATTGATTTTTTACTTCTATAGTTCAGCAAAAAGCTATATAGATGCACTCTAAGCAATAAATACGCAAACTAGTATATAGGTCTCAAGTTAAGTTATCGAGCCGCAAGTTCATCAGTCAATCTTTCCGCAGGGGCGGAGAGGGTGGAAAAGTTGGATCAGAATCAGCCTGTTATCAGACCCCAGAAGATGGCCTTTGAGTGACAACACCGCTTTTCCTTTTAATTCATGGATAAAAAGTTATTTTCGTTACTGCAAGTTCCTTCTTTACCTCCCCCCTTGGCATCAGAATAGAGACATTATTCGTACATTCGGTGTTCCAGACATTCCTGAGAAATTACTAATGCTACATAGGAGGCTGTCGGGCTCAGCCTACTCTCGTTTTTCACCACACCACCCCCTTACCCCCCTGTTTATGTTCTAGTGTTTTTGTACCGTAGGCTATGGATAGTTATTTTAGTATTTTCTTCCTTTCTTTTTCTCTATTGTACTCCACTTGTCTTTCCTCTGGACTTTGTGGGTAATAAATAAATTATTATTATTATTATGGTTTTGTCCGAACGTATTCGAAGCGCAAGAATTGCGCGGAAATCGGTGTATTTTTCTGCAACAAGATATCGTACATGCCACGGGTCGCATTGATTGAACCAGCAGCTTGTTCAGAGAGCGGAATAGTAAAACCGAAAACAAAGTAAAAACAACAACAACAAAAAGCAAAGTGTACGAAACAGGTTATCACGGATTGCAAACTGGAATTTCATAGCAACAACATTTCCTCTAACACACAGACTTCTAGTTAAATAACGCACAGATCAGGCGTAATGTAGCAAATACACGATCAGAATTTCCCGGCCGAATTTTCTGCACTTTCATCATGAAGTTGAAAAGTCTCAACCTTTCCGAATGGAATTGGTGATTGCACCGAAAATCCTGGCAGGAATTCCAGTTCGCGACCACCCGACCGTGATCGCCTGTCCGGAGTATAAACCAGAAACCGAGGTAGCGTTCCAGCGACGTATTATCAGTTACGATCGCTACTATTCTCGTTATTATTGCCGTTCCAGAGTCCGCCGTAATAAGTAAATTGGTTCCTCCTACTTCTTATTTTCGTTCCACGACTGTTACGATCGTTACAATTCACTTATGATGGTCGCGAGCATCATAAGTGATAACAAATATCGGTTCTGCAGGAACTCTCGTAAGAGTGATGACGTATGTTCGCGTTGTTGTTATTTTCGTTCCAGAGAGCGTGATAGCTACTACAATACAGCGCTCGCCCCTCCTCTTATCATCGTAACTTGTAATAACATCACTGGAACGCTACCGAAGGTACTGTTCCTCTGTTCTCTTAGCTAATATCGATGTTTTCACTTTTGATATTCGATATATCGATATCGATATTTCGTACCATGTTTCGCTATAGTACACGTCTCGTTTCGCAAATATTTAACAACGAAAATGGTCGTAAAAAGGTATCCTGCATCATCTCAGACTTCGAATAAATAAATATGAATGACAAAAAATATAAATTAGATTATTTATAATAATTAGAAATATACAGTTAGCGTTTTCGATATCGATATTTGCGTTTCGATATTCATATCGATATTTGCGTTTGATATTTAGTCCGATATATCGGTGTATCGTAATCGCCCTACACTAGTAGTAGCGAGATACCAGCCGTCTTCAGATCTCGGTCATAGGTCGCCTCGGTGTGTTTTTGGGCGGCCTCGGTTTTTTGTCTCGTGTGGCGATTAATCACATTTTGTTCGACTAAAAAAAATCTAGTTACAAAAAAAATAAAATACGATACAAATTTATTTTCCCCAGCGCGTTTATGACATAAAACCCAGACACTTTTAGTGTTTATAGTATCCTGAGAAATTTGTAGCGGTAAAATCCTTTTAACGCAATTACGTTATTATTATTAAACCTAGTGGAGGCCCCTAAACACTCGAAATTTCGGGACTGCTTGCGAAAAGTCTCACAGTAGTGTGCAAGTCGATTTGAATGATGATTTACCAGAGGACCAGTTCAAGTGTATGCGTGTCTCTGATTCCTTTGAAACCTTGCCATAATAGCTGTGGTGATTGAGATAAGCTCTCGAAAGTTCCCAAACCCACATAGTCCACTTCATTCACAAAAATATAGGTATACTTCCTAATTTCTAATTAGTCTATGGGTACGGAAGTAATCACCGTTCACGCATCATGGTAACAAGACTTTGTGTGAAACCGCTGCTCTAAAAATGGCCAGGAAGTCTTTGGCCAAAGTTTAGGCTTCGCTGATCCCGCGTGTGCGACCGCGGCAGCTTTTCCCTAACCGCTTTCTGCCGAATCCAGAATTCATACTGATCCATAGTTATCAGTGTTGATTTATTCCGATAGCTGGAGGCTATTCATTTCACGCGACCTCCGCGCGTTGCTGAAATGAAATGCGGAATAGACCAGTTGTGCAGTTGAGTGTACCTGACGGTGTGAGGTCATGGATGGATTGAGTGCGGAAGTGAACCCTGATAAGGGGGTATCTGATGCGTTTTGGGTCAGATTGTTTGTCTGCGGTGAGTTATATATTGTCGAACGATGTGGCGCGAGATAGAAAGCTAGGTCGACCTGGTTTATTGATGCTTGTGCTGATCAGACTCGATTCTTTGTTTTGAGAGAGTCATTAGTAAGAGTTGATGTCAGTTGATGTCGGTCTTGAATCAGTTTATTTGGCTAGTCTAATGTGAGCAGTATATTTAGAGAGAGAGAGAGAGAGAGAGAGAGAGATACTTTAATTTAAAAAACGACTATCACAGCGCATGGCGCCGAACTTGCGCTTCACGTCAGGTAATTAACTATTCAGGTTAAAACCAATCGTCGACAATAAAATGAATCAACAACAAAAAACTAAATAGCCTAAATCACTGGTTAATAATATTTACAAACGACGGGATGAAGCTTTTCCTATATCTCTCGTGGATTGGTGGGAGAGGTTGAAGGGTGGGGACTTTCTGGGAGTTGAGTCTTTGAGGTCGGGATCGTAAGGGTTGAAAAGGCGGGGGGAATAAATCTTGGAAACGGGGATCTGTCATGGCTTTATTGCCAAACCGGGTACACAGGAGGGTTCTTCTCTCCGATAATGTTGTGAGCTGGAAATGCTTAAGAAGGAAGTGATATGGGAGTTTACCTTGACAATAAATAATTCTTAATGCTCGCTTCTGGACTGACTCTATTGAATTAGATTGGGAAACAGTTAAACCAAAATGCCAAACCGGACAAGAATACTCAACGATAGGGCGGATAAAACTTGAATAAATTCTTAAAAGTTGGATTTTAGGACAAGAAAACTTGGAGAAAAATTTAAGCGTAGAAAGTGCCAAATTAGCTTGCTTTGTGATGTTGGCGACGTGGGCCTCCCACTTTAGATCGCTCGAGATGGTGATACCGAGGAGCTTGCACTGCTGGACAGACATCTCTGGAGGGACTGGTTGCTTGAACGAGGGCGTACTCTTCAAGAAACAGATAGTCATGATATTTGACTTTTTGGCATTGACAGACATGTCGTCCCGAGCAGCTTCGCTGGTAATATCCTCCATAATTTCCATGGCTGAGCTCTTCAAGTTTTTCCGGCATTTTTCTAGTAGGGTCATATCGTCAACAAATTTCCAGCGATCAGGGTGTTCAGTCGCAAGTCCATTTATCATGATCAGGAATAGGAGCGGGCCAAGGAGAGTACCCTGGGGTACGCCACAGTAAACTGGAAGGAGATCTGAATAGAAATTTTTATACTTTACACATTGAGTTCTATTGGAAAGGAAAGAAGCAATTATTCTAACAAGGTTAGGATCGACATGAAATTCCTTTAGGAGTTTTTCAACTAAAACATTGTGGTTAATCAGATCAAAAGCTTTTTGGAGGTCAATTAGAAGTAGATTTAGCCAAACATCAGGGTTTTCCAAATTTTTATATATTGTATCCAGTAAGCTTACAAGATAGTGGGTAGTAGAGAGGCCACGCTGATTACCAAATTGCTTTGGATCAATAAGTTCTTCAATCTTTGACTTAAGCCAATCGGTCAGAAAGCCTTCATACAATTTAGAGAAAACTGAGGTAAGAGTGATCGGACGAACCCCATTGAAACCCCCCTCAGCACCCTTCTTCTGGATCGGGGTCACGAATCCCTGCTTCCAGGGGTCAGGGTAGCATCCACTTTCTGTGATCGTGTTAAAAATGTCTGCCAGTGGTACGGACAGCTTGTCGGCGAAGGCTTTGACAAGTTCAATCGGAATATCCGATGGGCATATACTTGTCCTTTTCAGGTTATTTATCTTCTTTTCGATATCCTTTGGTGATACGTGGGGAAGCTTTCCATCCTGACTATGGGGAATAGATTCAAGTGTCGCTGCAGATAGTGGAGGTAGTGCTTGAACGATCTTGGCGAGGTGCTGGTTGAGATCGTTAGCAGTTTTAATACTAGGCTCATCAAGCTGGAAATCAATATTACCAATTTGCTTGCCAGAAAGTTTTTTAACTAGATCATACCACTTCTTGGGGTTATAATTAAAAATATCCTTCATAGTATTTTTATAGTACATGGCAGCTGCTTTTCGAATTTGTTTTTTTAACATTTTACGCATGCGGTTGGCTTCATCTTTTTTACCATTACGAAGTAAACGAATTTTTTCCTTGATCATAGCTTTCAGAGATTCGTTAACGTAAGGTTTATCATTTGAACACTTTTTAGTTTTCTTTTCAGGAAAACATCTTCTATAATTATCAGAAAGCTTTTTTTGAAAGATTTGAACTTTAGAATTGACATCAGGAGTAGCTAGGACCTCAGACCAACACTCATCAGAAATCCAGGATCCGAAACTGAGGATACCTTCGTCGGTTAGAGGGCGATGCAGCGATTCTGTGACTTTGTATTGGACCTCGATTTGATCCAATGGTTGCATTCTGAGCATATAGTGGTAGCTCCCTCCTAAAGGCGGTAAAGCTTCAGGTCGACTGTAGAACTTGTGCAAGTTAGTACAGATGACATCTAACGAGGAGCCTCCTTTGGTAGTGGGTATATTTACCACTTGCTTAAGCTGTAGACCCCTGCATAGGTATTCAAGTTTCAGTTCATTGGCGTCACCTAGGAGTAAAATCCCAGCGTTTGGGAATTTGGAAAGAGCAAAATCGGCACTAGCTTGGAGCTTTTCAACGAACTTCCGTCGAATCTCCGCATGCTGACCTGGAGAGTAATAAAAATTACAGACGAGGATATTAGACAGTGGACGAGGGAGTACTTTCGGTTTAATACTTATCCATATGATTTCATCATAATCGTCAATGCCGGGGATTGTGATCAGTTTTGGACTGAGTTCCTCACGGCACAGCAAGAGAAGTCCTCCACCACGCTTACCAAGCGGGTGTCGATCTTTTTAATTATGCACAGTGCCGCTGAGGTTTTCCGTAACGAGGTCCAAGTTGGAAGTAGCTTAGCTAGAACTTCTTGGAGTTTTGCCGTGCGACTTCAAGTGTGTATGTGTGGTGTCCCCGCCCCACCACACACACACAATGGACTCAACTAGCATGGCTTGTTCATTACTTTTCGCCATCTATACCTGTCTAAGCCGTCTGTTTGTTGGTAAAAGATTTTCTGATTGTGATTATCTTTTTAAAGTCGAGCTTTATCGAGGTCTTTTTATTAATTATGTTATTTTGACACATGTAGGCCTATCGATCAGTAAATTTGTAGTCAAACCGAAACCGGACGCAGCCGATAAATGTTTTTTTGGTCATTGCAGAAAAAAAGAATAAATATGATACGTAAATATACGCACAATCACAGTATAAATAACTAATAGTCATTAAAGTTATTAACTACAAACGTAGAATTAATATCATTAATTAATAAACTACTAACACTAACGGCACTTGGGCTCCAACCCTTTCGTCCTTTTTCGAACTTTTATAAAAAAGAATCGGTTAATCCGAACAGTCATACTGAACTTTATTCCAGCAACAGATCACGAATACTGGTGTTGTAACCGTCTTACAAACTGGGGGATTAAGCAAAGATGTCGCCGGGTTCGCAACCTTTTTTTGTTAACCTACGAAGACTATCGGTTTACCAGTTCACCCCTGAACCCAAGGCAAAGATATCTCTAGTCTTAGCTGTACTTTTGAAAGTAGAGTAGCACTCCGGGCCAAATAGGCGGTCTGGTAAACAAGATATAGACTTAGGCTATCATTCACCTTTGAATTGTAAAAAAAAAAAAAAATCATGTTATTCCGGAGCGCTTTGTCAGTAATGCCAAGTGTTAGAAAAAGGATTGAAAGATCGCTGAATTTGCATTGTAGCCATCAAGGTTGGAATTTAGGGTATTTTATTGTCTTTGGATTAAGAAACTAAACTAAAATACAAGCTCATAGAGGCACCACAAATCACACGGAAATTCCACTATTTGAAAATCGATTATTCGTGAATAGCGGAATAACGAAGTAACTCATTTTCAGCGGGTCTCCAGGCCAATTTAAGTGAATAAGTGATGGGTAACTAGATTGTCCTATCCTATCGTAGCCCTTTTCGGTTAAACTTTAAACATGGCTAGGCCTAAGTAGAATTGAACATAGCCAAACAAACCTGGTTGAACGTGCACCGAGAAGTAACGTGTCATTGTTTACGTTAGTCTAGCGCATCTAGCGGCAAAAAAAGGAACTAATTTAGAAGGAATTTTGTGAAGTGCGTATCCGGTGAATCTCAATTGAACAGCGGTAGGCTATTAGTTTGATATAAAATCGGACAAATAAGGGATAACTGATACCGTATACGTTGATGGAAACGATGCTGTTCTGTTCTGATACGTAGCGCTTTTTTTAATCCAATAATCAAACATAAAAACGAGTGAAACTGGATCTTCTTTGAAGCCGGACAAATGAGTAGAATTTTCGTTGGTTTCTTTTGGGATGGATTAGAACTTCTTCAGAAAATAAGAACCAGTTAAACGGGTCGCATCCTCCTTCCACTTACGCCCCAACGTATAAAGACAGATCAGAAGACAGCTTCTGCACCTTCGAATACCCAAAACCCACCCCACATTCAGTGTGAGTGGTCTAAGTAATTTTTCATTTTTTTTTTTTTTTAATCCGTTGAGTACAAACAAGGAAAAAACAGCAACAGAACAAGACGCTAAATGACGAAAAAAGGGACAGGCCTTGATATTTGAGCCTTGAAGAAGACAGTTTTGTTTTGGGGGTTTGATTTGCAAGTTTTCCGTTCGTCATGTGCATACAATACAAGATTTCTGTCGTCTCGTGTGCATTAAAATCGGTTGGCACACAACCCTCTGGGTTGACACGGTTTTCATCTGCAAGTGTGTATCCTGATGGACAAGATGTCCTCCCTGTCCACGCGTTTGGGCTTTAATGAATGAGCGAATATATTTCGAAGAAAACTTGTGCCATGGCAAGAAAATTTACCAGACATACGAATATCCCCTATATTTGTACTTCCTGTCTTATCTACGAACCATTCCTTCCTAAAAATTCCCTTCCCAAGAACTTCGACCCTTAATTCTTTCAGGTTTCACACAAGATAAGGGAACACATCCACATTCAACTTACCACACATTGAGTAGTAGTAAAGACCATTCTTTACCTTGTACCTTTATCAATCAATCAATCAATCAATTTCTTTTAATTCGTTCTGCAGACCATACAAAAAAAACACACACACAAAATAAACAAAACAAGTAAACAAACAAAATTCCACATCTCACCTCATTGGGAAAGTGTGGACTGACAGAAGATGTCGCCACAATGGCAGACTGTGATGGATATGGTTACTACCAGTAATGATCAACGGATTCTCAGAATCCAACAGCCTATTAAGAAGCAACACTGTAGCTTTTCTTTTAAGCTCTTTGTATGTACAGCATCTGTTCAGAAACCCTCGCAGAAACCTTTATGTACCGCACCGTTTAATTGTATCCTCTTTTCCAGTTAAAGTAACGGGTTGGACAGGCGGTGCTGTCCTTCTCATCGGCTCCTTCGGGTTCTTGGTCTACAAGCTTTACTCTTGCTTCAACACTCGAAATGCTGGGACGCCGACTTCCAAGAGTTCCACGCCAGGACGTACTCCAGCGTCTCGTAGACGTCGCCCACGACGTCAATGGGACAAACGCCAGGCGTCCCTGGATGGTGAGAACGAGGAACACCTGGTAGCGATAATTGATGTCAGTGACGATAGTGGGGATGAAGTTCTCCAGGTAATTAATTAATTATCTTATTAGCAGGTTACAGGGCGCCTCATACCTTTGTTTTTGCTTAAAGTCAACTCGAAAGTGCCATAAACTGAACAAAAACGAACAGAAATTGATTTCTTCCGGTTGCTACTCGCAAGTGCCTAACCCCTTTGCTCACCACATGGATGCAATCGGGCGACGCCAGGACTCTTGATTTACTTTCAGTAAGCGAATGAATAATCAGTAAATTGTTGGCAATGTTATATCTGTGACTTTATCAGTAGTTCAGATCGTTGGGTGCAGCCTCAAGAGGAATCTACGAGTAGCCTAAGGGCTGAAATATCGCCGGTCAAAATTTTAGCTTGTTTACTCGCTAAATCATAGCCAAACGTGATTCGTAGGCAGCATGGCCTGAAAGAATGCTTTGACATGCCATCGGGCATGGAAAGCCATGAATATAATAGGGCCCTGTTGGCCTACCATGGGCCCTGCTTTTTCTAGTCTCAGTAAAGTTGTGTGCATAAAACGGATACGTCAGCTACGTGCAGCCAAAGCATTGTTTGAATATATGTTACCCAGTCAGCGTGGGCTCAAGGATCGTAGCTTCTTGGCGTCAAAGCTGGAACAGAATTTTATATTTTCAGCAAAATATCGTGCCGCGGGCTGATCGGACCAATCACGTGACCCCTTGTACTTATTCTGCCTTTTATATTATCCCTAGCTGTACTTTGAAATTATAAGTTTCAAAAATCTCTTCCCGTTCCCATTTAAAGTTTAACCGAAAAGGGCTAGGATAGGACAATCTAGTTACCCGTCACTTATTCACTTAAATTGGCTTGAAGACCCGCTGAAAATGAGTTACTTCGTTGTTCCGCTATTCAAGAATAACCGATTTTCAAATAGTGGAATTTCCATGTGATTCGTGGTGCGTCTATGCGCTTCTATTTTTGTTGTATGCCTTACGAGAAAGATTTATCATTTTTTTTTGTTCAGGCACTAAGCAATCGTCAGGAATCTCACCACTGCCCACTGAAAAGCCGCATTTGTGTTGAGATTAAAATTTCCCGCGTCATAGTAGAATTTTCGCTGTGGGGACCGCCGGAGATATTCTGAGCCTCATAACTAGAGCAGATAGTGGAAAATAAAAAAAATCCCTTTGCAAAATCCAAATAATTCAGCGTATCCAATTAAATGACACACAAATAAGTTGGCTTTTCAGTTAAACTATAACCACGGTACGCTCAGTTTTAAAATATTCTGCTTCGAACCGCCGCATTAGAGAGCGGGAAGTTCGAACAGAGTGTGATGGTCTTGTGTATATTTTTGTTAGCCATCTTTCTTAATTTTTGTTGGTCGTGTTTACATAGAATATTTGTCACGTGTCAGCCTCACCTGAACCAAGCATTATCGCCCGCGCAATAAAAGTCATTAGTGGCGTTTTTGATTGCCGATTAGTTCGGCGATAGCGTAGCTGTTTGACTTTTTGGCGTTTTTGACGTTCGCCGGAAGCGGATAGCCGTAGCTGTTTCTTCTAATTTCTGTTTTTGTGCTCAACGGCTAACGTCTATCGCCTAAATTCATGTCCGTCTAGGACTCGCCGATAGGCGATGGACGTTGCCTCCAACGGCTATCGGCTATCGAAAACAGTAAATAAGCACGAATCGGCAAACTTCCTTCGTCTACCGGGGAAATTTCATCGGCGATCAAAAACGCCACTATTGATAACTCGGTTCAGGCGAGGCCACATAAACCATTCATTGGCTGAGTAGCAGCAGTTTTGTATCCGACTCCGAACAACAAAGAGACTGACTTCGCTACATTGTATTTCCCGTCAACTCCCCGTGGCAAAAGTTGTCACATTTGGTTAGCAGCGGAAGGATCGACCCAATTGTCCTGGAGGTGCAAGGCAGAGTGCCAAGCACCAACGAAAAGTGTAAGACAAAATGTCGAACACCGTAATCTCCAGCCCTTGGCTAATTTCAGAGTGCAAGTATTGCATTTGAACAATCCTATTGTCGTGAAAAGTTCGTGTCTAGTATGAGTTTTACTTTAAGCACTCCACCTCCGCAACCGGAAATTAATTTGGAAACTTCGCAATCCTTTCCGGTTTGTCTGACAGGGCAATGCAAAAGGTTAACAAACAAGAGCTGTAAGCTCATATGGCACTTGCATGGTTTGAGATGTTGTGTTTGATCAAACGTACTTTTAAGGCTACCTTTACGGTTCAGATGCGCACTTTAAAGGAGCTAGAGAAAAAGTATTTTGTTTTAGAACTTGGCTGTAATGATACGCACTTTATAGGCGCTAGAAATTCATCTTAAGAAAAATTATTGAGACAAAACGATCACAGGCCCTTAGGGATCATTGATATATACCGTTTGGTAAAAAGTTTTTTTTTTTCACTTTTCGGTTAAAATGTGCACTTTAAGGGTGATAAAATAAATTTTTAAGCAAAACCCTTGTGGCACAAATGATCACGGGTTGAGATGTATCGTTTGTTGAAAAAAAGTAGTTTTCGACCTTGCGGTTCAAATGCGCACTTTCAGGGAGCTAGAACTTCATTTGTAAGCAAAACCCTTGAGGCAAAAATGATAATGGGCTCATGGGGATCATGAAAATGTATAATTTGCTTAAAAGTATTTTCCTAAATTTGCGGTCAAGATTGGTACTTTAAGGAATGTCGGATTTGGAAAGTGGCGATTTCTGAGCCAATCTTGTCGAATCTCTAATATTCCAGCCCAGTTCGATCGTCCTAGCACATCTGGAAGTACCTTAGATCGCGATCACAGGAATTCCGGCCCCCCTCAAACTCCCCCACAGTCGCCGGAGCCAATCCGGTTCTGTAAGTGATTTATCCAGAGCATCTCTTTATTATTCCCACAAAGTTCGATCCCGATCTCCCCAGTCTTAGCCGGTCACGTATTCCCCCCCCCCATTGTTGTCGAATCCGGTCCGGACATGACAAAGGTCACCAGAGACATGTCCTCTGCTCAATTATCAAATTTCACTCAAATCCGATCAACCGTTCCAAAGTTACGCATGACTCAGTATTCCGGATTCCCCCTCCCGCTACTCCCCCCACAACTATCGGATCATGTAAATTTTTATTTATAAGTCAGTTTGATCGGGTCCCTGATTCGCCTCCCAAGTTACGTCGTGAAAATCCGCAAAACCGCCATTACCGGAATTCCGGGAAACTCCCCTCCAGCCCCCCGCCCCCAGTGCCCGGATCCAGTAAGGTAAAAGAGGTAAAGGTATCAGCACTAGCCTTGACAGGCCAAACTGGCGGTGCTGATCTCCGATCCAGTGATCCCGGATCCAGTCCAAATGTATAAACGATTTATCTGGAGCAGATGCTTGTTCTTCCCAGCAAGTTTCACTCCGATCCCTCCATTCTAACCGTTTCTCGAGATTTCCGGTCTCCCCCCCAACTCCCCCATAGCTGTCGAATCCGGTCCGGACATCAGATGGGACATCAGATGTATGCCATTTATTCAGTTATTAAGTTTCATTCCAATCCGATCATCCGTTCGAAAGTTACACACTACTCCAGTTTTCCGGATTCCCCAGCCCTCCACTCCCCCCCAGGTGGTCGGATTGGGAAACTGATTATTTCCAGGTTAGTCCGGTCGGGTCCCTGATGCTCCTGCCAAGTTTCATCGTCCTAGCACATCTGGAAGTACCCCAACTCGAAAAAGTGTGACAAAAACTACTTAATTCTCAGAATTCCCCGGCCCACCACTCCCCCCCAGATGATCGGATCGGGAAACTGATTATTTCCAGGTTAGTTTGGTCGGGTCCCTGATTTTCCTGCCAAGTTTCATCGTCCTAACACATCTGGAAGTACCCTAACTCGAACATGTGGGACAAAAAAATTCGGACAGACCGACCGACCGACCGACCGACCGACCGACAGACAGACCGACCGACGGACGGAATTGCGATCGGTATATGGCACTTGAGTCAGAGGCTGCAAGTGCCATAAAAAGTCCAACGGAAAGTGCGAGGAGAGCCAATATCGGCACTATTTTCTGTCCGGAGCTTAGGCAAGAGTTCCTAATGACCACTGGACGTTTCCCAAACTATTCCTTGGTCATCTGACAGATTGTTCCGGTTTTCCCGCCAAGTTTCACTCGTTTCATGTGTGACGTTTGTCACATCGCGGAAAAACAAAAATAACTTGCGGTGGACCTTCCTTATCAGTGGTTATCGTGGAAAGGAATAAAAGGAGTTAGCGTGGGCATAATGAACTTGACCTGTTGAAGGAACTGCTAGCCTAGACGAAGTAGCACCAGTAAGGAGAGGATGGGGGACCTGACAACACCGAGCGAATCGGAAATGAGACCTTATCACTCGGTTAATCACACTTTTTTTCTCCTGATGGTCTCCTCAACCCCCGTTACCGGTCGGGAAGATAGTCAGGGTTTGTGGTCGCGGGCTCGAATTTGTTGCAGAATTTTCAGCGACATCATCAGTTCCGTGCAGTTCCGTTTTCAACTCTGATGAAAGTGCTAAGACTTGGGCCGAGGAAATTAGGCCGTCTGCACTATTAGCCGCGGTTTTATTTCGACACGTTTCAACCTTTCAAGTGAAATACACCCGCCCCCGCTCGTGTCGTAATGATTTATAAATGTTTTCAAAGTAAGCAAAGCAGTGACATGAAACTCGGAAATATACTTAGAGAAAGAACATTCAAAATCTTCCTGGTTGAGCGGATGTGGGGTCACTCTGGTTTTACTGTGCTTCTGTTTGCGAAGTACTTGCTATGTTGTCATAAATTTATCTCCTTTTTGTTTTTCTTCCTTTTTTTCTCTTTCCACTTCACTCTGTTTTGTTCTGCGTAAAAAATACGGGATCAAGCACAGTCCTCACAATCCTCAAGCACTGTGTGCCAGTGCTATTCATGTTTGGATAATTGTGGCTAATTAATAAACTTGATTTGATTTGAACTTGATTTGAACGAGGGGAACTTTGGCATTTATTTTATTTTATTTTCAGCCGGAATATTTTGGACCTCTACCTCCCACCCCTACGTCCGACGATGAGGCTGTATCTCCTCTTCTCCACATTAGAAAGTTCGCCTTTGGTGTAGATTACCTCATGCCTAGGTGCTTTTCGACCCCCGCGGGTTTCACCGTAGGAGAGGGAGAAAGGGGAGAGGCAGACGGACTGACCGCTTCACAGCTGGCACAATTTGATGAGGTAAGGTGGAAAGCTTTCAAGAGTCATGTTTAGATCCAACTTACCTTGGTTGGGGAACTTTCTTAAAATATAGAAGGTACGGCGTAGAAATACACAGTGCCGTATCCAGGAATTTTTTTTTGGGGGGGGGGTCTCACCGCGGGTCGAACCTAATCCATACTGAACAGTAAAAAAAAAGGACGGCCATAAAGCCTATAAAAATATTATTTTCATAGTTTTTTTGTGTGTGGGGGAGGTCGAACCCCTACCCCCCTTCCTATCCTTGGAAATGCACCCTTGTTTCTAGTCATCATAAAAAGATAGGCAGTTTATCGCGAGGGTTCTTAGCTTTCCGGATCACAAACGGAAGCGGAGGGTTTGACATCGTAAATATTTCCGTCCGTCTGTTAGTCTCTGTTCAAGGTCGATCCCGAACGGGTTTAGTTGTTTAGACAAAACATTAGTGTAAAAGGCAGACGTCAGCGATTGTGACAACATCCGAAAGAACGCGGGAAAACGACGAAGGGCGGAAGCCCTGTTCTTCCGGTAAGGTGCAGGACTGAGCTCGTAGATATGCTTTCTCGACATTTAGGAGTGGAGGAAGGGCTTGAAAACTTGCGGCTGTAAAAAGTTGTCTGCTCAAATTGATTGGAAGGTTGTTCTGGTTAGAAAATGATAAATAAATTGTTATTTACTCTTTCTTGTGTCGCGTCGCGTGAAATCTACGAATTAACCCAATTGCCCGACGAACTTGAATGGAGGGTTTAAATAAGGTTAAAACAACCTGCTGAATCTGGTTATTCTGTTAGTTTCAGGCCGAATGGATAACCTGGAAGAGAATCCCCCTAAGATGGACGATCATGTGAAAGTTATAGCACTGGCTTTTCGCCCTAGTAGCAATGTCGGCATTCAACATATAAATAGACATAGGCCTACAATAGTTACACCCAGGTTATACCCAAACTCTTGAAATCCCCTACCGATTAACGGGTAGTGAGTATGGTATGGCGTGATTACGATCTACGACAAGCAACGAGTCTTTATTTTTTTGGATTTTTATTGGAGAGGAACGATTCATTCATTTGTCTATTTATTGCGATTCTTCAGTATGGCTCCAACTGATGAGCTAGTGTCATTGTCTTTCCCGAGTGATTGATATGTATTGTTGTAAAGTGTATTGCTTCCCTGCCGTAGCCAAGCACTCCTTTTGTGCTTTCCTGACAGGAATGGTAATTGTGTATTTTTTTCTTTAAATATAGTCCAATGAAACTGAAACTGAACTGAACTGATTAATACAACCTGAACCATTAATCCAACTTTGTTCATGCGTTCTTCCCTTTTTCGCAGGGTCTGTGGCTGGACCGTGCCAGCAGCACCGAGTTCTGGACCGTGAAACCTGACGATGGGATCATTCAGGTCCAGTCACCAGATGGTGCTGAATCCAGGTCGAGATCACGCTCTCGGTCCCAGAGTCTGTGCGAGAATCAGAGCGTTCGAATCCTGAAGTTAAAACGTCAAAAAGCACTAACAGACTCCTTCGAAGTGTATAGGATGGAAAGCTGCGAGAGTATTCCGTCGGATTTGGAGTCGATGATGGGATCGATAGATTTTAGCGAAAAGGTAAGTGCGGTTTTCATTTTTGCTGCAAAAATTAATGTGAAAATCGGAGCAAATTTGGAGATGGCTGTGTAAACCAATTAGTTAAATCCCACGGAGTGTTTCTAGTTCTAGCCACATCTTTCTTTGTAGATGAATTCAAACTTTGTAGAATGAATTCAAACTTATTCACGAAAAAAGCAAAGGAAATTTTGTTTTCTTGCCAGATAAACGTTCAGTTAAAGGTCCACTTAGACATTTTGTGTTTTTCTTTTCCTTTTTCTTTTTTCTTATTAACAAAAACATTCAACAAATAACAATAAATATTCACTGAAATAGTCAGGGTCCACGCAATAAAGACTAAACTTTGTAATAGTGCCACTGCACAAATGAGGGCTTTCTGCAAAACTTCGTTCGTAATGCGCGCGAGTTGGAAAATCGGCTGTAATTTTAAGACAGGTGCAGACACAGAGCAAAATAACACTGTAGCGCCAAGACTTGAAAAAAGTGACATACACTCGAATAGCAGCGACACTAGCACCAATAGCGATAGATAACGTCCCTTCTGAAACTCAATCAGTCTTGTACCAGCTCTGGAATATCACGAAAACAGCAAAAGAAGATACAACCACCCCTGTTTCCACGATGTGTGCAGACTGCTTCTAAGCTGTACTAGCATGTCTAAACCCGCAAGCATCCCGTTTCCGATGCATGTAAAGCATAGGTCTTGGTGATCCTTCCTAGTTATTTTGCTGTGTGCAGACAGGTGCAGGCGTGGAAATATGTTCCCGTTAAAAATTACACGCGGTTTTCGTCATGTGCGTCGCCTGTCTGAGCCTAAAATACCTCTAAATATTTATGGTTGGCGGGATGATGACGATCGATTATTTGTTAGTCGGATGTCTGCTAATTCGGATCATTTGGTATTAACCGGCACTAAGTTGAGATTTGCGGTTAGTATAGTAGAATACATTTTGTAGAGACGAAGTAGTTTGTGAACCTGAATTTAAATCTGATTCCAGCTTGAAGAAGGGCTAGTTATTTAAGATTCGTACATTTTAGTAGGGATGAGCAGGGGGAGAATCGGGTGTTTCATGTAATGGGGAGGAACTCGGCGAAGTAAAGGGACTAGGGAGGTAGGTTCCTGAAAATAGCTATGTTATGTTGAGATAATCTTTGAATTGTTTAAATGGATGGTTTGTTGGATTGTCGTAATGGCGATATGGTTGTTCCGCTATAGCCTGATGGTTTTCTTTTGGAATTGTATCACATCATATATCATGAGGTAAAGTAGGTGAGGATTTGGATTTAGGAGACAAGGAACTTCCCATCGATCTGAGCTAGATATCTTAGGCTCCGGTGTATATTTTTTTAAGTGTTAGGAAATAGTTCGAGGGTTTTCGGAAATTGTTGCCGTGAACAGAACTAACGGCTAGGAAATAATTTTTTTTTTTTCAGGGAAAGATTAAGCATCGGTCATTCGCGAGTACAATTTTCTTTTTTTTATTATTATTATTTATTTAAAAATCAGGTACAAAATTGCCGTGATCTTTCGATCAAATTCTTTGCCCTTTGTCAAACAAATACGTAAATAAAGGACAGATAAATAGTATATACAATTAAGATTGAATAGTCACGGCGAGAAAAAATTATTGTAAAACTCAACAAACTGAGGGATAAATTAGCCTGAGGGATTGGTTAGCCTAGTTGACCATCTTCATTGAAGTATTTTTCTTGTCTAACTCTTGCTTTTTCTGCTAACGTTGAAATTATTAACATAGGACAATGTTGGATTTACGACCATGAAGTATTTTGACCGTCTTGAAGCCGAGGTGAACAACTTACGAGAGAATTGCTTAGAGATGGATCAGGAGATCGAGGATCTTGCTGATGATGAGGATGAAAACATTCCCGAGCCCCGAATCCCTTCGAATGTATCCAGTTGGAGCCTATCCTCTTTCTCAAGTGACCTTGATGAGCGTCTTACGAAAGAATCGACGTTTAAAGGTACGCGAGCCTTATAGTACGAACACACGATCAGGGTCGGCAGCTCCCGGACTGGCATTCCTGCCCGGATTTTCCGCTTCCAGATCGAAAAGTTGAATTTTCTGTAACTTGATGATGAAAGTGCAGGAAATCCGGCTAAGAAATCTTGATCGTGTGTTCGCAGTATTAGTTATTTGGTGGCTTGCAGTTTCCCTTTGGGGGTGGACGGAGTGTTCTTTTTTTTTCCGCGTAGCTTCTTTTTCATTTGTTCTTGCTTTATATTGAACTAAAACAAGTTGCTACGTCTCCACCTCCAACTCAGTGACGTTAATACAAAATTTACCTAACAGTTTACCCTACTTTAACGTCACTTACACTTTCGTCTTAAACCTACTATCTTTTTATACTTTATCAACTCCAAATTTAACTTCTCATTTCAAACTTTTCATTTTTCTATTAAACAATCTGATAAAAACTCTCCTTCCTTCCAAAAACCCTTCTTCCATAAAATCTCTATCCACTACCAAAATCTAACCTTTTTTTCTAACAAAATTAACTTTTACCTACCATATTTTAAAACCATTAAATGTTTGAGTGGGGTGAGTGGGGTTTGGTCATCCGTTTTAGGCGTTTTCTCGGCGTTCCCCGGGGACTCCTCGGGGAATCAAAGGGAACGGCGAGAATACAAGGAGTCACTCCACGCGGACTGTGTTCTCGCGAAACAGCGAGAACACGGGGAATGCTTCCAAATCGGATTTTGTTTGAAAAATAAATATGCAGTTGACGAAATGAGTCTGGATCCACTTTATTTTTGGTTTTGTTTATTCTGATTGTTTTTAATTAATTTTACATTGCGCCAACACCAGCAAGAATTGATTCCCCTCCGAATCTGAAAGGGAGTCCTTTTTGATGATGGTGTTGATAATCAGAGCATTCCCCGTCCGTGGGACTCGCGAGAATACGGGGAGTGAGTCCCTGGGACAAACAAAACCGCAGGGACTCGTCAAGAGGAGTCCTTGGGGAACGGCGAGAATACGCATTTTACGTTGGTTTACCATTACAAAGATATTCATGTCAGTCAGGTCGTAATCGCCGGCTGCCTTCAACCATTCGTTGTTTTTGCCCCTGCAGTGTTTTCGGGACGCCAGCTCGACTTATCCATTAAATTAATTCGCGGAACACAAGATTATCTTTGTAGTTGCGTCTTTTTCACATTTCGTTTATTTTAGGAATATTGTCAATGACTACCGTCGGTGCTAGTATAATGACAGATTCGGATTCTGCCGAGTCTTCGATGGTGATTGTATCGCCCATCAACGAGTCGATGGAATGGGACTCCCCCGTGCACGGGTGGTCTGCTGTACCTGCCACGCAGTTTCTCGAAGCTTCTCAGATGATGGATTCAGAAACTGAATCTAAGCCTTCCACTGCCAAAACAGACGCAACGTAAGCACAAGCCGTTTTATCTCGCTTCCCTTTTGGTGAAAGGTAAAGTTAAGCTATCTAGGCTATATCTGTTCTCTTTTTTTATCATAATAATACAGTAATAATAACTTTATTGTTTTAAAAGCCCGAGGGCCATAGCAAAGAAAAACAAAGAACAAACAACAAAATCACTGATAACCTACTAAACATCACGAAATTACAGAACCAAACTCCAAAAATCTATTTATGTGCTCCATTGCCAGCTTGAGAAATGGCCTAACCTTTCCATGCTTATATAGAATTTCTCACCAATTGTCTTACTAGCCACCTCTCAGTCTCATCTAACAGGCATGTACCAAACACTTCCTTTCTCAAATCACTCAGTTCAACACACTCACCCATCAGATGACTCACATTTTCATTCCTATTTCCACACACAGGGCGAAAATAAGGGCCTTCCTTCCCGTGCCTCATCTCTATATACTGTCTTCTTTTCCCAAGTGGTAAACTATCAGCCCTCAATTCCAAAATGCATTCTAACTCTCCCTTACTAGGTTCCGAAACAAACTTCCTTTCCGCCCCCCCCCCGCAGACAGGAAAACCGACAGCTTCTGTGGTGTATCCTAGCTCAAGTTAGTTGTTGTCGACTAGAATATTGGCAGAGGCCGAAATGAGATCAAGAACAAATAAAGAGCAGAACCTCCGGCTCCTGATCTCTACTACAACCATGTAGAGTCGAATTAATATATGGACGATTCACGATGCAAACGAGCGGAGGTATAGGAGCTAGCGTCATAATTCGTTAACTGTACAAACAGCTCATCGCAGTAGAGCCCCGGAGAAGAACAGTTAAGAGTAAACAGACCGTCAGGTACATACCATTGTGACGTCATGCGGCTGCTATGCACTTTTCCTCTCAAATGTGCAGCGGCTAAGAGGAAAGTAGACGAGTGTCATCTCAAAGGTCAGCAAGTAGCTGTAGCTCTGCTCAGTTTTGTCGGGGTATCCATAGTCGTTGCATGGGACCAAAGACAGAGGGTCTTGCCTTGATTGTTCTTGATAGGATGTAAGTCAGCAAGAACAAGAGCGCGTGATGTTTTTCTTAATCACAAGATTTCTCGTGAATCATCTTCGCTGCTTCTAAGTTTCGTCCGTTCCGTTTGACGACTTGCCGCTACGAAGGGGAAGTAGATGGCGCTCTGTGCAATCTACCTTGAACTAATGAATCAGTTGTTGGCTTGACAGATCAACTTATTGAACAGTGATTCGGTCTAATTAAAACAAAGCAAAATGGAATTTCATGAATGAAGTATTTTAGTCTGTCCAAAGTAGGAGCCTTGTTGGTTGACCAAGTTAGCGTTGCTGAAATTTTTTATGAAACATTTTAGTCCGTCCGAAGTTGGAGCTTTGTTCGTGGACAGTATTAAGCAAGTTTTACTCGTCAGAGCATTGTTTGTCAATTAGGCTAACGTCGCTAAAACAGGGCTACTGCCCTTTCATCGTCAATCTGAGTCCACAGGTAGTGGAATAGGAAGGCCTCTATGGAGGACTAAGTTATGAACAGTGTATTATGTTTGGCCTGTTAAAGTTTAACTGAAAAGCCAACTTATTTGTGCGTCATTTAATTGGATACACTGAATTATTTGGATTCTGCAAAGGTATTTTTTTATTTTCCACTATCTGCTCTAGTTATGAGGCTCAGAATATCTCCGGCCGTCCCCACAGCGAAAATTCTACTATGACGAGGGAAATTTTAATCTCAACACAAATGCGGCTTTTCAGTGGGCAGTGGTGATATTGGTGACGATTGCTTAGTGCCTGAAAAAAAAAAATGATAAATCTTTCTCGTAAGGCATACAACAAAAATACAAGCGCATAGACGCACCACAAATCACACGGAAATTCCACTATTTGAAAATCGGTTATTCGTGAATAGCGGAACAACGAAGTAACTCATTTTCAGCGGGTCTTCAAGCCAATTTAAGTGAATAAGTGACGGGTAACTAGATTGTCCTATCCTAGCCCTTTTCGGTTAAACTTTAACAGTTATAAATCATGAGTTTATTTTATCTTGGACATTAATGGTGAGAAAATAGCTGATGGGTTGAAAGGTAAGAAATCGAGTCAAAGTAGTATAGGATTGCTTACGGCAAACTGATTCCTAACTGCCGATGGCCTTTCAGAACGGAAATGATCACCCCCCCCCCCCCCGCCTGAAAAGCGTATAACAGGCTCATTATTTACGTAGCGTGCTGGGATTTGCGACACGGATATAGTCAGCGGAGCTTTATTTGCATATGTACCTTTTCATACAGTTTCTGTTTCAAAGGCTTGTGGTTTCGTCTCATCCCAGTAACTACGTGATGAACGGCATGCAGCAAAAAGAGCACATAAAACTTCCGTCTTCTCTGTGACTAGCCAACATTTTCTCACGCCTGTTTTTTGTTCGGAGGAAAATGCGGGTTCACGCTTCTTTGACTTTTTATGGCACTTGCAGCCTCTGGCTCAAGTGCCATATACCGATCGCAATTCCGTCCGTCGGTCGGTCTGTCGGTCGGTCGGTCGGTCGGTCCGAATTTTTTTGTCCCACATGTTCGAGTTAGGGTACTTCCAGATGTGTTAGGACGATGAAACTTGGCAGAAAAATCAGGGACCCGACCAAACTAACCTGGAAATAATCAGTTTTCCGATTCGACCATTTGGGGGGGAGTGGTGGACCGGGGAATTCTGAGAATTAAGTAGTTTTTGTCACACTTTTTCGAGTTGGGGTACTTCCAGATGTGCTAGGACGATGAAACTTGGCAGGAGCATCAGGGACCCGACCGGACTAACCTGGAAATAATCAGTTTCCCAATCCGACCACCTGGGGGGGAGTGGAGGGCTGGGGAATCCGGAAAACTGGAGTAGTGTGTAACTTTCGAACGGATGATCGGATTGGAATGAAACTTAATAACTGAATAAATGGCATACCTCTGATGTCCCATCTGAAGTCCGGACCGGATTCGACAGCTATGGGGGAGTTGGGGGGGGAGACCGGAAATCTCGAGAAACGGTTAGAATGGAGGGATCGGAGTGAAACTTGCTGGGAAGAACAAGCATCTGCTCCAGATAAATCGTTTATACATTTGGACTGGATCCGGACACTAGGGGGGGGGGGCAGGGGCGCCACTATGGGGGGGGGAGGGGGGACTCCCCCCCCCAAAGGTCTTGAGAAAGTACTTTCGTCGGGCGAAGCCCGGCGAAAGTTCACTTGTTTGTCGGCGCGGAGCGCCGGCAAACCCATGAGAAATAAAAAAAGCATGCTTTTGTCGGGCATCGGTCGACTCGTCGGCACATCGGGTTCATTTCATACGCAAGAAGTCAAATTCTGCACACATTCGTCGTGCATAACACAAAAGAAATCGAATTCTGTATCCTTTTGTCGGGCCTCGATATTCTCGTCGGCACATCGGGTTCTTTTTATACATAAAAATACAGAAGAAATTCAATTTTATATGCTTTCGTCGGACGTCGGTAGACTCGTCGGCATATTGGGTTCTTTTTATACGCAAAATCGAATTCGGCAAATATCTGTCGGGCAAAACACAGAAGAAATTGACTTCTGATTGCTTTTGTCGGGCGTCGGTCGACTCGTCAGTTCTGTTTATCTGTGATAAATCAATTTCAGCAAACATTTGTCGGGCGCACCCGAGAAGTTCAAGTATCGTCGGCACATCGTGTTGTTTTTATACGTAAGAAATCAAATTCTGTAAACTTTATCAGGCGCATCCCGAAAGTTTAAGTTTTGTCGGCTCATCTTACATGTAAGAAGTAAAGTACTTTACAGTCTTGTCGAGCAAACATAGAAGAATTCGAATTCTAATGCTTTAGTCGGGCGTCGGTATTCTTGTCGGCACATCGGGACATTTTTATTCGCAAGAAATCAAATTCTTCAAACATTTGTCGGGCGCACCGGTAAGTTTAATCGGGATCGGTATCTCATTACACGTAAGAAATCATATCCGTAAACTTTTGTCCAATCCCGAAAGTTTATGTCTCGTCTTCCATACTATTTTGGCGGAAAGATCTGTGATTTCACAGGTAGCCTTACTTTTATTTGAGATCGCTCATAAGCGTTTCCAAAAAAGTTCGCCTGCGGCGCATTTCGTAGTACTCTCTATTTGGAAGAATGGTGTTTCCTTTAGTTGGCGTTTTAGGATTGAAATGCTTGGGATTGGAAACACATTAAAAGCTAGAACCTGTAAAGTATAGGTATAGAATAGCCTAAAATTTTCCAGAAAAAAATACAGATTAAAAAAATATTCGCCTGCGGCGCTTGATTTAACTTGTTCTGGGTTCGGTCATTTTAGCGAAAGGTCAAAAGAAAAGCCGAATATGTGAATTTAAACATATGAATTTACATTAAAAAATAATCTCAGCTAATGCATTACAGTTGGTTTACACACAATTTGGCGTGCGGCGCATTTCGTAGTATTCTTTAATCGGAAGAACGGTGTTTCATTTAGTTGACGTTTTAGGATTGAAATTCTTGGGGTTTGAAACACCTTAAAAGCTGGAACTTGTAAGCTAAATTTTTCCAGAAAAAAAAGGCAGATTTAAAATACTTCGCCTGCGGCGATTAATTTAACTTGTTCAGGGTACAGTCGTTGGAAGCTTCAGTTTTTAGCAAAGCTGCAATGAAATCCCGAATATGAGAATTTAAATTTAAGAATTTACATTCAAGGACTAATCTCAGCTGATGCATCACAGTTAATTTTACACCAGTTCAATTTTCGCGGCAACGGCGTTTTTTGTCGGCACAAACTGGACGTCCCCCCCCAAAGGTAAAAGGCTAGTGGCGCCCCTGGGGGGGGGGGCTGGAGGGGAGTTTCCCGGAATTCCGGTAATGGCGGTTTTGGGGATTTTCGAAACTTGGGAGGCGAATCAGGGACCCGATCAAACTGACTTATAAATACAAATTTACGTGATCCAATAGTCGTGGGGGGAGTAGCGGGAGGGGGAATCCGGAATACTGAGTCATGCGTAACTTTGGAACGGTTGATCGGATTTGAGTGAAATTTGATAATTGATCAGAGGACATGTCTCTGGTGACCTTTGTCATTTCCGGACCGGATTCGACAACAATGGGGGGGGGGGAATACGTGACCGGCTCAGACTGGGGAGATCGGGATCGAACTTTGTGGGAATAATAAAGAGATGCTCTGGATAAATCACTTACAGAACCGGATTGGCTCCGACGACTGTGGGGGAGTTTGAGGGGGGGGCGGAATTCCGGTGATCGCGATTTAAGGTACTTCCAGATGTGCTAGGACGATCGAACTGGGCTGGAATATTAGAGATTCGACAAGATTGGCTCAGAAATCGCCACTTTCCAAATCCGACATTCCTTAAAGTACCAATCTTGACCACAAATTTAGAAAAATACTTTTAAGCAAAGTATACATTTTCATTATCCCCATGAGCCCATTATCATTTTTGCCTCAAGGGTTTTGCTTACAAATGAAGTTCTAGCTCCCTGAAAGTGCGCATTTGAACCGCAAGGTCGAAAACTACTTTTTTTCAACAAACGATACATATCAACCCATGATCATTTGTGCCACAAGGGTTTTGCTTAAAAATTTATTTTGTCACCCTTAAAGTGCACATTTTAACCGAAAAGTGAAAAAAGTACTTTTTACCAAACGGTATATATCAATGTTCCCTAAGGGCCTGTGATCGTTTTGTCTCAATAGTTTTTCTTACAGATGAATTTCTAGCGCCTATAAAGTGTGTATCATTACAGCCAAGTTCTAAAACAAAATACTTTTTCTCTAGCTCCCTTAAAGTGCGCATCTGAACCGCAAAGGTAACCTTAGAAGTACGTTTGATCAAACACTACATCTCAACCCATGCAAGTGCCATATGAGCTTACAGCTCTTGTTTCTTTAACCAGGGGCTCCTTACTCTTTCGATGAAATCGCATATTTTTATGAAGTGCTGCGGATTTAGGAGGAAAGAGCTGAGAGATGATGCTCCCGCTGCTTGACAGGGAAATTACTAGGAAGCGGTAAACATTTGTTTTTAGGCGATTCGTGATGTCTCTTTTGGTACTCGAGATTTTCGGCAATTCTGAATCCTACCATCCTTCAAACTTAAAGATCCGTAAAGTAGACGATGCGTGGATTCGTGTAATAATCTGTGGTAAAATGTCTGTGGCTTTTGGGTCATTTTCCCGTCCTTCAGTATATAAAGTGTCGGTACTTTTTGGGGACCGAATTTGTTCGAGCATTAAGTTTAATTATTATAATAATTAAAATTTTTTAATGTTTTTTTTTAGTTTTCAAATCGGACTCGAAAATTGGCCATCAACCAAAATTTTCAGTCATTGAGTTCAACGGAATATTCGTTTCACTCCAGAGTTTTGGGAACCTAGCCTAAGTCCGGGTTTCGGAACTTTCGTTCGCAGCTCTAGCGTTTGGTTAAACCTGCCAAACGGAAGAAAAGGGAAAGTGAGCCTGTTAACCAGCCATAGGCACATAGGCAATTGATTGCAGCTAAAACAGTCGTTTTCGTTACAGGGGCGATGATACGGAAGTTTCCTGGGAGTGGGACAATGACGGGCTGGACCTAGGGTCCAGGACGGATGAGGAAGACCTCGATTCCACCCTCGTCCCGACTCAAGTCAGCATCGAGATTGAACCATTTGAGATCGAAATGGAATGCAAGAGCCGCGCGTCGACTAAGTCGCCGTCTCCCGTTACTGTCAGGTACTTAAGTTTTTTTTTTTTTGAATCTGTTTTTGTCACGAGGTGTCGCACGTGTGCGATGGGAAAGTTCCAGGGAGAAGTTTTGGAATATTTGCTCATTTTCCGGAAATGTTGTTCCAACTGAGGAAAGAAGTGTTGTTCGTGGATGGTGCAATAGGTTTCGATAGCCTGACGTGTTTTTGGCTTGACTTTGTGTGTTCGTCCAAGACGGCACGTAGTGTCGGAAACTGATTTAGAAGGGAATGAAATAGTATCCCGGCCTTGTGTCTTTGATCATATGATCGAAGGATAGTTTCTGTGGAGTTAGTAATTATAGCCTTTACCTTAGTTACCAACTACGCTTTGCTGTAACTTACCTTAAAGTTTAACTGAAAAGCCAACTTATTTTTGTGTCGTTTAATTGAAGACACTGAATTATTTGGATTCTGCAAAGGGATTTTTTTGTTTTCCACTATCTGCTCTAGTTATGACGTTCAGAATATCTGTGGCCGTCCCCACAGCGAAAATTCTACTATGACGCGGGAAATTTTTATCTAAACACAAACAAGTCTTTTCAGTGGGCAATGGCGATATTGGTGAAGATTGCTTAGTGCCTGAACAAAAAAAAGTCATAAATCTTTCTTCTAAGGCATACAACAAATTAGAGGTACCACAAATCACAAGGAAATTCCACTATTTGAAAATCGATTATTCCTGAATAGCGGAACAACCAAGTAACGCATTTTCAGCGGGTCTTCAAGCCAATTTAAGTGAAGAAGTGATGGTTAACTAGATTGTCCTATCCCAGTCCTTTTCGGTTAAACTTTAAAGACGGGTTTAGAATAGCTACGCTGTTTCTGCTTAAACCAAGTGTACCATCTGTTTCCTGATATGTAAACGTTTATCCCGTCAAAATGTCATAAACAATGACATAACTGCACATGCATTAACTTCTTTCGGGTTGTTAGTTGCAGTCTCTACTGAATTACTGAATTCGTCTGTGAACAATTAGCAATGGCTTATTCATGGGTTTCATGTTCACTTGTGAACACTTGCTTCCTGTAGACATTTTCAATGTCTTCTTTCATTTTTATTTTCTTCCTTGCTTGAAGTGTGTTGCTATGTAGCACGATAATGTTTGATGCCTGAAATCTTGCCTCATCTTGAACGCTTTAGAGGGTGGGCTGTCTGAAGTAAAAGCGCTGGAGAATATCCTAGCTGACTTACCCATTTTCGGGTCTCACCAAGATGTGGTAAATTAGGGCGTGGCTTTGTCTTGTCCAGTCAAGAGAAAATTTGATCGACTCGCCAGAGATTTTGCGTAAAGTAAGCATGACGGAAATCGGTTTTCTCGGTAGAAACGGGTTCCGACTAAATTGTTCGGAAGGCTCAACTCGGAAAGAGAGGCTGCTCTTGGGACAAAGCTAGGATACAAAGAACTAAGGATTGCAGCCATGTTTATTTATTTTGTTTTGTTCAGTGTTTTAATATGTAAGTTTTATTTTGTTAAATTTTACTCCGCTATTACCAAAAAGCGGGTTATATGATAGCCGAAGTTTTGGTTTTATGTGAAACTAAAATTAAGGGCCCACGATTCCAGGAATATTGTTAAAATGATAGTTTAGTTATCTTGGAGGTTCTGCTGCCAATATTGTCAGGCAATAGCTTTGCTAACGTGTTCAGTTGCACGTCCACCTCACCCACCTTGATTCTTGTATTTATTTTTATCTCTGCCAATTTTGTAAGGAGCGACAACTAAGATCGCACGATGCTGAAGGTCAGTATCCCTTGATGGATGACGGCTGCTGATGCATTTAATTTCCGATATGTACTGCTTTCAACCAAGAATTTGGAAGTCATCACCTGGACTTCCTCCCCCCCCCCTCGCCGCGTCCCTCCACCGAAAAACCTTTCCCGGCTCAGTGCAGAATCTGTCCTTGACTAATATGAGAGTGAGGTTTCATTGTTTGATTTTTATTGTAGATCGATGAGCCGCAGTAAGTCACCATTCGACCATAGCGATCAAAGCACAGTTCTCAGTGTACCTGTTGGGTCACCTCGCCGACCCCAGTATCTAGTCCCCCTTGCCCGGTCCGGATCACAACCGGCTGTGAATTCACAAATCCTTGTGAAATCACCGAAGAAGTGGCTCAGCGCTGAGGATTCGGTCGAAATGTCAGATGTGGATTCCGAGCATGGATCGACGGGGATTTCCATACTGACGCCAATTTCGGAGAGGTGAGGAACTGCGGGAAAATGGAATGGATGGATGAGTGGTGCATGACTTAAGGCGGTAAAAATGATGTGTCTTTGGTGGGGGAGTAAATAACAGCTTTTCTGCTTGTGATGAGTTGCTAATTTTCTTTCTCTCGTATCTTGTTCTGTCCATCAGGACACAAATGCCTGGCTAAGAGCTTGTAATTAGCTTTTCTTTGCTTGTCACTTTCTATGCTTGGATACAGCTGTCCTCTTTCCTCAGTGAAACTACTACCTATATTTACTAAAACTACATCGTCATTTGACATGTTGTTAGCTGAGGATCTGTATGAAATATGCGTGTATGTATTTATACTTCGAAAGCCCAAACGGCCTTGGTACCTAACTTGACAAAATACACAAACAAAATCATTATTTAACCTGAAACTGATGTACCTGATATAATGTAATCACTTTGTCTCGAAATTAAAATAATATAATGAAGGTAATTTTGATGTTTTGATTCGATGTTTCACTGCGTAGAATCGAGCGTGGCATTAGCCCGCAAAGAGCGCGCCCGAGGTTCATTTGACACAATTGACGCGGTGAAATTCGAAACAGCGTGGCCAGTTGGAGTGTTATTTTTGTAAAATGATAGCGGCCGCACTCGTAGCCGGCTCCCAAGTCGCGCTCGGTTCTACGCAGTGAAGTCGTGACTAATACCAAATCGAAGCAAAATTTTCAAAATTTTTCTTCGTTACATTATTTTAATTTCTTGATTCCAGTGATTGCGTATGCAACCTGTCAGGTGCCAATATATGCTTTAAAGAACTAGAAGAAACGGTTTGGGGTGAATGAAAATCATCCAGGAATAATTCTACTGGAAGGTCTAGTGAATTGTGAAGACCATGGATAAAAAAAAATATAGTCCATTGGGTGTACTTACCCCAGTGTGTGTTGCTTACTTGCCGTAGAAGTCGAAGGCACCTAGACGCGGACGTTGGCCCATGTTCAAGTTGCTTGTAATTGGAAGTATCACTTGTCATTCCAGCGCTAGGTGTGAGGTGTGAAATTGGAATATGTAATTGCAAAGCAAGTTCTGAAAGAGGGAGACGAGACCTGGCGGGCGGTGGGCGTGGAATAGCTTTAGTTCAGCTGTGATGATGCTTGCTTTGCAAACCCTAAAAAGTCTCCACCTCTCTACTAGCTAAAACGTTAACCAAATGGGTATACTTTGCAGCATTCTGTAACAAAGGTAAACCCAGTCCTGTAATCGCTGTACGTAATTAGTATAGTATGAAAATATTACTATGAACCCTTGGTTCAGAAAATGAAATGCCAATTTACGATTGCCTCCTTCTAAACCGTTTTTTGGCTGGTATTGTCTGTGTAGTTCTGTCCTTGCACTTAACTATACAAAGTTAAGTGCGAGGACAGAACTACGTATAGTGTATTTTCCATGTATCCCCATACCCATTTTGTAATAGTGGCATCAGCGATTGTTATAGAGGCTGCTAGTGTCCTGCTTTCATTACCCATTCTCTACTTTTGCAGAAGCGGCTGTCACGAGGAATCCAAGCATATCAGTATCCCCAAAACGTCCACTTACGACTCCCTCATGTCCACCGGTGAGACTCCCGTTGGCTCCCTACAATCCTCCGTTCGCTCGCCCGCTCCCGGCCTCCTTGAGGGAGACAGGGACTCAGCATACGATGGACTCTTCGACGTGATTGCGGATATAAGTCAGGACGCGGTTGGCTCTAAAGTTGACATTATGGCGTACGCTGACGCTGTGTGGCAGGGGCAGACGAATCGTGCAAAAACGATGAAGAAGGTTTGTGAATGTTGCTCCGACATCTAAAAGTCACTTCAGTGTGTTAATCTGTTTTAGTTCTGATCGACATCGATGTGTCATGCATTGGTGGCGGAGAAGGTGTTACGATGACTGTATTTATATATGAAGATTGCACTCTCAACCTGATGTTATGGCGAGGGGTGTAGTAGGCCGGACATAAGATGGTAAATGTCCAGGTATACAATCATCGGAGTCAGGATGGCCTAGGGCGTTGGTCTAAGGAGCTCTAAGGAGCTTAACTGAGACTCATAGAAGTGACCTATGGTCCGTAAATAAACATAAGGTTTTATTGACTGAAGTACTTACAACATAAATTAAACAACCTTAGGTAAAAGGGTGTTTACCGGTCAAGGCCCCGGAAAGAAGTGCGGAAGAAGATGAGTCACACCGCATGAGTCACAATGACCAAAGAGTTAATAAATAATAGAAAGAGTGGCCGCGACGGTATAAAAGATAATAGACACAGGCAACGGAAGGGAGTAACGCTGCCTAGCGGCGGCATAAGTAAAACGTACGGGGTGCAGATGGCATTACCGTAACAAAGGGGGATACTTCAAGATGGTGATTCTTCGTCAAGTTAGCGTCTACGCCGTTGAACGATTTACAAAGTTTTGCACTTGTTTTGTACCCCTCAATCCTTGCATTGCCCGAATAGCTCCTCCCTTATGTCAATGCTCAGAGTAATTTATGCATTGAAAGAAATACCACACAAGCGGCTCTCCTGGCTGTGCGCTCGGTGTTTTGGGCTAAAAGTCAACCTGGTTCGGACATCACAAAACCAACAAGAATGGACGTGGAAGACGATACAGAAAGTCATAGATTTATTTGGGAAGTTTGTTTAACGTATGAAACATCGTGAAAGTGACACATTCGAATTTGTAAATTTACCTTTTGCTGTGTGTTCTGCTGTGGTCTAGATAAATCTTATGGAGGTGTAATAGATGGGCGTTTGAGCCTCCGATAATGAACGGGTTTGATAATAATCTTGTCAATCAGTGTAGGAATCAGAAACAGACGTCTGGTATCGTTGTATAAAAATGTGGTACAGATGCACAGAAACTGTGGATGTAGCGTGTATAGTAAGAAGATAGACAAGGACCGATCACCCTCTGTCAGTCTTTGCTGAACACCGTATTGCGTCTAGTTACGTTTATCTTTCACCCATGGTCGCAATAAAAAGGAAAAAGGCCTAAATTCCTTAAGCCCCAACATTTTTTGCGTTTTTTCCATGGCTGTCTGAACAGGTCTTGATGATTCAACCTTAACTGGTTGAACTTGGTCACACGTACTGCGTCTTTTGCGTCTGTCGCAGACACAAAGCCCAATTTTTCAACGTTAAATGATAGCGTAAAGTGATTGACGCAAAATGTAGACACACATTCTTTGTGAATGAGGTTAATCCATGGATGGTAAGGAGACGGTCGCTAAAGCATGTTTAGCGGCTAGATAGTCGATTATCCATCGACTTCGGGACAAGCCACCTTGACAATAAGCGTAGTTAGCAGCCAACTACGGCCTGCCGATCTTAGGAGTCGCAAGAACGGCGTTAAGTTACGTGCACATACAGTCCGATAAGATTCGCCTTAACGCTGTTAGCGTGTGATAGACAACTAGATCTACACGCTCCTCAGAGTGCTTCTACCTTTCTATATGTGTTAAGCCGAATCCGAAACGTTCAACTTTTAGGCATGATTCGTATAACGCCGTTTGTTTCGATATCGTCCTGCTCCTCTATGTCAATGGCTTCAGTATCTATGTCAGTGGCTCCAGTCTTGGCTTTCAAATTAACCCCTCACTAGCTCTACGTAATCACTAACTTCCTCTACTTTCCAGGGCTTCGCTGAAGTGGTAATACGAACCGGCTGTACCCAAATGCGCCGGTTACGAGGAGACTCCTACTCTCTCCTGAGAGCTACCCTTTTTGCCGCTCTAAACTCACGGCACAGGCTGCCATCTAGCACGGAGACTTTGCAAATTCTTAAGGAGACGCTGCACAAAAGAGGACAAACGTGGCTGTTGGATTGGTCGTTTGGAAACCGGTTGCCTTATGGACAGGATAACGTAGAGGAAGGCTGGAGAGAATGCCTGAATTGCCTAGAGAATCTGGTAAGCATATGTGACCTCTGTTCAAGTTCGCATTTATTAACTATTGAAGACAGGCACAAAAGGTGTTCGAATCAGTAGCCGTGTCACAGATATGGGCGCTACACTTCAGCTTAGGTCTTCCGTTTCAGAGACAGATCTATTTGCACTCTAGGGCCGGAACCCTTCTGTTCAGTAGCCGAATGTTTCAGTGTGACAGCGTGTCCTGTGTGTATTTGTAACAGCGTCACTTTGTGATCTTCTTCTTTGTCGGAAATATTCGGCTTCACTGGATTTCACTAACTGGTGAATTTAGTTACGTAGGGAAGTACTAAGGTAAACAAATCAAGTCTGTTGCGGGCCTCCGAAAATCTTTAATTTGAAGTTTTGTTGTGATACAAATTTGTTGGAAAGTAGTTGAAAATACTGACGTCAGTTTTGTCGCCCGCCGGCCGAGTAGGAGGATACTTATAGTATTAGGCGATCTTGTGAAGAGGCGCGCCCTGTCTGAAGCATGATACAAATTATGCCATTACTTCTGGACGACCCGCAGGTCACGCGAGAGATATCGGCTTCCTGTCATTGTCACGTCAACTCATCCTACTTGTCCACCAGCCTGCCTCTCGGTTTTGTCTCATTTACCATGTTATTAATTTTCCTCCCGTAGGCGATCGATCTGGATCACGAGACGGACGTTGGCTCCACACTCGTGCACTCCCTCTCCGTTGACTGCGAACTGGATATTCGGCTCGTCGAAGCTGCCAAACTTCACATTCTTGCCTCTGTGCTTGAACCCTACACCCTGGATCCAAATGGGAACTATGCAACCACACGGTCGTATATTGAACAGAACTTAGACACCGTGGGCGACACTAGACACCTGTCGGAGAAAGACTTGCATTTAGTAGCCCGAGCGCTCCGGCTAAACTTGTGCTTATTAAAACCGTGTGCTTATGGCAGTGATAACTTCTGTTTGCTAGCTAGTGCTGGTAGTAGTGATAGCGTAGTGACACTCGTAGCGGAAGATGACAGATATTATTGTGTCCCAGTGCTGTAGTAGTTTTCGTCAGAAGCTGGCCTAGTTCAACACAGTTGAGGTAGCGCTCAGCTTATCACTGGAAGTGATATTAATAGTGCAGCTCTCTATGTCTGCGTTCGCGCATGCACCCTGTTAGTCTTTGTTTGAAGTAGCAGACTAAGTTTGTGGACAGTCCTAACGGAGCCGTGTTGCTCGCTACGGCTATTGACCGCGTGTGGTGAAGTTAAGTTGAATTCTCCTACGTTGTAAAGTAGCGTAGTTCGAAAACGTTTTGTCTTTCAGTATTGTTCTGTAACAAACCGGTCTGTACGTTAAATCAAGGGTCTTCGATCATCGCTTGCGATTTCCAACGGCATGTCACTGCAATCAGCTCCTTTGCAGTTATCTTCTACATCTGCATATTACCCAAATGGCTTAACTCGCAAAGGCAAAACTCTGAGCACTCGGCACCATAGGAGGGTGGAACTTCGAACAGACGTAGGACCTAAAAGCATAATTAGTGACAAGCCAGCGGAAATGGCAAGTGACAGTCGAAAAGTCATGAACTTTTGGTTCCATTGAGAACTGAATCGTCTTAGTGCTATTGGTCGTGGCGAATACACTGTCAGAAGTTTCATAACAGATAACACAAGGATGTGCGGTTTCAACAGATAACACTTAGGACCTTAGCCGTTATGATTTGGCTGCATTACGCATTGAATGTTATGCATAGGTGAAGAGCCGAAACATCACCTGAAAAAAATCTGCTGACTTTTGTTTATCGTCATGATATCGGAAAAGTCAGCAGATGCTTTTCCGCGATTTTCAGCTGTTCTTGGCAATTCTCAATGTTCAGTGCATAACGTTAGCTAAATCATAAAAGATAACATCCGTTATGATAAATCATAACAAATATGTTGAAACTGCGCATCCTTGTGTTATCTGTTAGGAAACTTCCGACAGTGTAGTCGTTTCTTTCATTCGGCCGTCTCCATTTTCGTCTGTGTTTAGAACGGTTTTGGTAATGCCGTTACAAGGAAGGAAATGGATGATCTTTACCTGGTTCAGTATCAAGTTGTCTGCTTTGCCCAGTGGCGAGAGGACAAAGCTAAGATCGCAGGATATAGTTACCGCAACGGATATCCTTCTGAGTATTAGGTTAGTCCCGTCTAGATGGCTATCAAGTAGCAGAAGTTCCACTGCTTAGCGTTAGCATTTGCTTTCTGTGTTACAACTGTTCGCACAATTTTTCCCATGTGTGTATCAGCGTCGTTATGTTAACCTTTTATTTTACGCACCCCCCACGTTTTCGACGTATGCTTTCCACGTTAGTGCGGTACCTCCTTCGCTCCCTTGTTCCTTCTCAGCCCTAGTACGTCACGTCTTACCCTCCCTTTACCTTTGTTGAAGATCCTTTCCACATGATTCATTTTGAAAAGAGTATATGTTGGTGCCAGCGCAAGCTGTAGGCCATGCTCAGTTGGTATGTGTGTAGTCCGGTCATCAGTACCTTTCACTCAGGATTTTTTAAGGAAACGCCAGAGCGGCCAACATCAGTCATTCGGGTCCATGTCTTCAATAGGTCAGGAAACGCCAGAGCGGACAACATCAGTCATTCGGGTCCATGTCTTCAATAGGTCGGCGTTGCGCACTAATTTTGATAGGGTCTTCTGCCTTCCCCTCTTTCACGACTTCTTCTGTGCTTACCTAGTTCCTGTTACGTAGTGTTCATGTTCCTTCCGCTAGTCTTGCTTTATCCTTGCTCATTATTCTCCGACATTCACCCGTTGCGTTTATTGCTTGCACCTCTCAGTAGTTCCTTATTTTGAGCGAGGGATTCTAAACTCGCGTATTCTGTGTACGCCATGGGGTCAAGACCGCGCAGTTAGCGAATGCTAGTGCTCCCGAGGCCATGCACAAAGCCGGGTGGAATTTGTGGGGGGTCTTTGTGAGACCCGACGAGATGTGTGTCGGAGCCGCATTCCCCCATTTCGCATTTCCTGTTTGAAGCTGCTGCATGACCGCTTTATTTTACAGAGCTGATAGACTGCCGGATCTGCATTTATTAATTCCTTTAGTATTCCGGATTCTGTGAACTTTTTCAAGGGTGCATTGAATAGGGATTTGTAGTCGGAAATCCAGGTCACTGCAGTAGAATTCAACTTCCAGGGCCTTCACAAGTAAAGTGAACGCGAGTTGAAGGTCCACTGAAACTAAACTTCTCATGTGACCAAGAAAGGACACAAATTGAGACAGCATTTTTGGACAACTGCATCCCATATACTGCCGACTCTAAATCCCATTTCAGTGCCAAAGTTCTCTGAGTCCTGGTGGAGAGGACTAGTCTCGATTAGTAGTTGCAGTAGTAAGTGCATTTGATAACACTAGTGTTTGAACGAAGTCTACTTAAAATCGTGCTTACTGTTTCAATGTAAGTGATAGCAATGCCAAAGTAGATTCTAAACGACGATAAATTTTTCATTTCGGAATTGTTTGAGTGGATTATTGTGATCGTCCTATTTTGTTCGATCTCGTACGCATTTTGCTTTTCGGTGCCTAGCTGCTCCTTTGCTTTGAACTAGACTGACACACTACTGAATCCTGGTTCCGGTTAGGACGAATCAGTCTGTTCAGTGTCGTATTAACCGATTATGTTAGCCACTGTTGTTAAACTGTCATTTTGTTGATCCGAGAGCAAATAAACACATTAAGTACACATTTCTAGAAGCGGTGTGTCTATCAACCAGAGGCGTTACTAGCCAAAATGTTTGGGGGGGAAGAACAAGGTATTTACCGACTGGCTGGTCATTTTTACCGACCATTTTTGCGGATAAAAACGACTATTATTGAGAAAAAACGACCGTGTTGACGAAAAATCGGCTGATTTAAGGCTACTGTAGATGCGTATTTGAATCTAGCGCACAACGTCAAACAAAGCCTCCAGAGTTATTTGTTGACACTCTTGCCGGGTCTTGTATTTTGTAAGAAATATGGGACCCGGTTCTGATGGGATGCCTTTTTGGCTACTAGTGAGAAGTGCTGGTGCTGCACATAAACATTCAACTACTGGTTGGTCGTCAGAGCTTTAGTCGCACCCACGAGGCCTAACCAATTGCAATCTGTCCGGGAACTGGTTAAAGCGAATGTCGAAGGAAATTCGTAGTAGTTTTATTGTTTTGTGTCTGTCAATGTTCTTTGTTGATTATTTAAGTTGACCGTTGATGCTTTAACCGGTCGTTTTTGCGGCACTTGCTATGTTCTGCTCAAGTGCCCTGTAGCAATCTTAATGTCTGTACTTCTTTCCCACTCTATTCCCACTTCTGCTAGTTCGGGCACTTTCAGATAAGCTAGGGAAACGAAACTTGGCACCTGTGTATAAAGGATCCCAAAAGACACCTTACTTTCAGGATCGACTCCAGCCAGACTCCAGCTGGACTTCAGACCAGATGTGAAAAAAAAAACTGTTTTTGCTTCTATACTGTCCAACTTTTTGTTGGAGTTTTACCTCTATGCATATTTCTTTTTTTACGCAGAATTTTCGAAGGTTCATCAACCTGCGGAAAAAATGTTAAAGGCTCTTAATCCTGCACACGTAAAATTTGTCGCTCGCACGGTACTTGTGCAAAACAATGATGTAGAAAGTGCCATGAAAGTAGTAAACAGGTACTGTAACTAAAGTTTCCAGAATTAAAGTGGTTTGTCTTAAATTATAGGCTTTGCCTTTGGCTTTGGCCTTTGCTTGTTGTTAATTTGAGAATAATAGGATTTTATAACTTGAGACCTCAAGTTAGGGTAGCCACATGGACTGAACATAGAGTGCCATCACCATTAGTGAACATTTGCTAATTTTCCGTAATGCTGAAAGACGAGTTGCCATATAATTTGTTCCTATCTACTTTTGTAAATTTTTTTCTATATCTAAGCTGTATCTAAGCTGCTTCTTAAAATAAATTAAAATATACCATTGTATCCACGCTGCCATTAATATTAAAGGCATCATTGAAATGTCAGAACCCAATTTAAAAGAAAAATCACAAAGAGAAAACGATAGCATGTGTGGTAGAAAATGTCGGCAACGTGTGTGCTTGCATGGCGATGCCATGATGACATCACAAATTCTGAGGTGCGTTTTATTTAGGTCCATTCGCCCGCGCGGGTCACTAAAATCGTTTTATTTAGCGAATGGGTGACAGATGACGTCATAGTTACGTCACGGTTTCGCCGTTTTATTTACCCCAGCGGACAATTCGTCCGCTAGCGGACCATGAGACACCCGCTGGAAAAGTGAGCGGGCGATCGTTAGGAAATTACCATTTGGCGCCAAGTTTGAATTTATTTGATCCCTATCTTACTAATGTAAAACTTAAAAATGTTTTTTTAATTCCTGGGGGAGTCACAGAGGGTCGAGCACTGAGTATTAGGAAGCAGGACTTCTCCTCTTTGATTTAAGATATATTTCAGAATATTTGGTTTTGCTTTGAGGCCCCTTAGGGCATTTTTGTGAAAGCCTATTTTTAGGAGCATGACGCCTGTTTGACACATTTGAATTCTCCGCCAGAAAATAAGCTGATTGACAAAAATGTCGTTTTATTTACGCTCGCAAGCTCAAATAAAACGGCAAAATGCTGACGTCACAGTGACCCGCTAGCGGACCCTCGGATCGTAAATAAAACGCACCTCTGGGAAATTTCAGCTGGGAAAATTAAGTTTGGAGCATATGGTTTTAACATTTGTCATGATGACATTGTGTAATAGGAATTACTTTTCTTATTAACTCAAACCAAAGCCAAAGTTCAGGAAAACCATATTCCACTAACCAAAGGCTAAGAATTAGCAAGTTATATATTTGTTTAGTAGCTATCCTAGTATGTTTTTGATGCACAGGATTGGCACAGGATCAGACAGTTTTTCCATCAGTTTTTATGGCACTTGCCTTCCGGCCAAGTGCCATATACCGATCACTTTTCCGTCGGTCGGTCGGTCTGTCGGTTGGTCAGTCCGGTGATCGCGAGTTAGGGTACTTCCAGATGTGCTAGGACGATGAAACTTGGCAGGCATATCAGGGACCCGACCAAACTAATTTAGAAATAGTCACTTCCCCGATCCGACCATCGTGGGGGGAGGGAGGGGAGTCGGAATCTGGAATTTAGGGGCATGCATAACTTTCAAACGGGTGATCGGATCTTAATGAAACTTGATATTTGGAAAGACGTCATTACTCAGATGTCCCGATTCAGGTTTGGATCGAATCCGATTTAATGTATTCAGTATTCATTCAGCATTCGAAGTGTGCGGATCAAACAAACAAGTGACCCTGAGAGATTACCTACCGATAAACAACGGCGCGAAATACGGAGCATGATTTTGGACTTGCTGTACTGAGTTTATTGTGTGTTTGCGATGGCCGGAAAACTCATTTGGAATGCCGTATTGAACTTTCTGTCACGTGCAGTAAAAACTGTGAAAAGTCATGATGAAGTGGCGAAAAGGGCAGCCCAGTTTTTTCAGAAAAAAGACATCATGAAAGCAAAAGAGATCCTGTGGGCAGAAGCGAACTGTCTTACTCGAATGTCTACGAAGGTTGCTATGAGTGACAATGTTTTGGAAATGATTAAGCTGTTACAGACGTGCGATGAGGATAAGGCTGTTCTGCCTACTTTCCTTATTTTAGAGCCAGATGAAGTCCCCTCGATCCCAGGAGAAAGTACAGTGATTATTACACGCAAAGTTACGGAAATGTGTAACAAATTGGACATTTTGATGGAACAAGGCTTCCCGAAAAGTGGACCTGCGACTACTGAAATCCCTGCTGAACAGATCCCCAAACCATCCTATGCCGTGATAGTGAAAAATCCACCAAGTACCCTAGTTAAACCGGAATTACGAAAAGACTTTCTAGAACAAGTGTGCGGTGACGCCAGCTCAAAAATTGTTGAGTTAAAGCGTACCCGAAGTGACTGGAAAGTCATTACCGCATCCAAATCCGACGCTGACGCAATCGAGAATGCGCTCCGCAGCTCCGACAGCACCATTAGCGTTAAAGTTAAGAGTCCCTCTCACTTTGGAATCATTAAACGTGTCCCAAACGATCTGATTTCTGACGATGTCAAGTCTCTCGTGCCGAACTGTAGTGAAGTAAAGCAACTTGGCTCTACCAGATCCTTCCGACTGAAATTCGAAACGAAAGATGATCTATCACGAGCAATGAAGTCCCCATTAGTGATCGGTTTCGAACGGTTCCCTATTCAAGAGTTTTTGTTTCTACCCCCACGATGCTATAAGTGCCAGTCATACGGACACATATCAAGTACGTGTAAAAACGAGACCCGTTGTTCCGTCTGTGGCGAACAAGGTCATGGAAGCTCCCAAGCAGCCCCCTGCCAGAGACCCGCAAAATGTGCTCTCTGCAAATCAGACAGTCACCCGTGTTACAGTTACAAGTGCCCCATTGCACAGGCTCTGCTGAAAGGTAAATCTGGTACAAAATGAGATCTAGTTGCCGGCTTCTGTCGTGGAACATCAATGGAAAAGTTACTGATCGAGTCCCCATTCTCTCGCAGTTATTTCAGTCCCATGATCTAGTGCTGATTCAGGAGCATTTCCTGTCGGAAGACCGCAAAAGCCTGTTAACAGCGTTTTCGGACTTTCATCTTCTCTTTCGCAGTGCAATTGTGAGAAAGAGGGGCAGGCCATCTGGTGGTCTCGCTATCCTCTCCCGGTCCCCTTGCGAGCTATTAGCAGAGACTGATTACTTTATTGCCGCTAAGTTTGAAAATCAAGTAGTGATCAACGTATATCTGCCTACGAACTACAAAAATGAACAATCTGATTCCCGGTTTGCGACCGCTTGTAAGCTTCTTGGCAAGCTTCTTAAAAAAGTGGCCTCTCAACGCGTTATCATTAGCGGAGATTTTAACGTAGACATAACGGACGCGATGTCTCCCCGGTCGCAAGTCTTTTGGGGCTGCGTTCCTCCCGACTATTGTGCTTGGCCTAAAAGTGACAACTTTTCATATATTGGTCCGTTATCTTCAACTTCTAACATAGATCATGTTGTTGCTTCATTCGGCAGTCACGAAGTCAAAGTTGTGAAAGAAGGATTTTATTCGGACCACCTTCCGATCTCTACTTGCTTTGACTCCTCCCCACCGGCAGCTGAAAATAAAGAATCGAACTGGTTCTCATACCGAGACTGGAAAAATGTATCAAGTGAGACTTTCAGTAAAGTCTGTGACGAGATCCTGACCAAAATCAAAGTGCCTTTCAATCTTCTGTGTGATCATGCTGTGCTGCCACAAAGTGAAAAGAATACCTCAGTTGAGCTCACTTCCTACTTAGCACAAATCAATCACGCGTTGAAATGTGCTGAATCAAGTGCTGTTCCTCTTCGACGTGTTCGTAAAAAGTCTCAGGTCGAAGACTGGTCAAAAAACGGAGCTTTAGTAAATGCGTGTAACTCGGCCAAGCTCTGGCTTTCGGTCTGGAATGATTGTGGTCGACCGCGAGACGGCTTAGTCAACGACCTGAGACTTCGTACGAAACGGAAATTCAACAAGGAACTGAAAAACCATAAGCTAATGCTGATTCAGAAAAATGTTATCCGGATTGCTGAAGACCCCTCCAAACTCTGGAAGAATAGCAAGCCTGCCAAAGTCCCAAGTACCAGTGTGTCTGAAAAAAAGTGGGTTGAATATTTTGAGCGCGAGTTCAGTGCACCCAACCAAAATACAGAGGAGTTTTTTGAAAAACAGCTAGACCTTGCTCTTTCAAATAAGTTGAAATCCCACCTGTTTGTGTCGCCAAGTGTCGTTCACTCTCTAATTCCAAAATTAAAGAAAAAATCATCTTCTGGTGTTGATTCTATTACAGCAAGGCACCTAAAACTTGCAGGTCCTTTAATCGAGCAACATCTAGCACTACTGTTTCAGATGATCCTGGTTCGCGGTGTGGTCCCTATGCAATTTTGTGTCGGACAAATAACTCCCATCCTTAAAAAGGGTAAAAAAGACGCTTCCATGTGCAGTTCTTATCGTCCCATTACTGTCTCGTGTACTACGTTCAAGCTCTTCGAGTCATTCTTGATAAGAGACATTGAAGAAAAATGTTCCGCCCCTCCTCGCCAGTTCGGGTACCAGCGAGGTTTAGGTAGAGAGCATGCTCTCTTTCTACTTATAAATGTGCTAAAGGACATTGAAGACCGAGGTGAATTTTTGATTTTATGTGCACTTGATGTCGCAAGAGCTTTCGACTCATGTATATTCGCGCAGGTTTTGCTTGAGGCTCATAAGAAAGGTGTTGATGCTGCGGTAATTATTTGTCTAAGATATATGTACAGAAACCTGAAAGCTAAAATTAAAGACGGTAGTCTGCTATTCCAAATCCTGAAAGGTGTGCGCCAAGGAGCTCTGACTTCTCCAGTTTTATTCAATAATTGTGTCAATGGTGCTCAGGATAAGTTAAATTGCACTTTTATCTTCAAAGGAGTTGATCTATCGCTAGTTACGTTTGCGGATGATTTACTGAACCTCTCTTGCACCTTCCAAGGATGTTCTTCGACTTTTGAGCGTCTCCAAGAAGAGTATAAGCATATCGGTTTGAGCTTTAACACTGATAAGACAGTTGTTCTACCGTTTAACTATAAAGGAAACAGACGTTCAATAAGTCTATCCGGCCCTGAAGTACCTTTCGCCAGCAGTCTTACTTACCTGGGTATGCCTATTGGAGCGAATCTGAAAGAAACTGCAAACCTAGCACTGAAAAATTATGCTCGAAAGATCCGGGCCGCATATGCATCCCTGGCTTCAAACGTTTCGTATCTGAGTAGAGCACACCGATGTCAGTTATATAATAGCCTAACAGTTCCTCACCTACTCGCTCTTGCTCCTGTCTGGTCTTTCTTTAATTGTGGTAAGAGGAAGCAAGTTCACCGCCTTTATTTTAAATTTGCAAAGTATCTGACGGGACTGCCAGCGTGGACAAGCAATTCTTTTCTGCAGAGAAAGTACCGATTGGTAAACCCAGCGGGAGTTATTGAGAAGCGTATTAGTGATTTTTCTACTGAATGCCAGGAGTCTTTCCATCTTTGGTCATTCCTGTTTGTTCCGAGTTCGTAGTTATCGAAGTATGTTTTTCCTTTCCGTTGTTTTCTTTTCGTTTTTTCTTGTTTTTTTACTCCGTCTTTTCTGGGCCTCGCCCAGTTTTGTTCAGTGACGGGTTATAAATAAAATGATGATGATGATGATGAATGTGGGGGGGGGGAGTCGGAGGGGGGAACCGGAAATCATGTGACACGCTTATACTGGAGCGATCGAGATGAAACTTGGTGGGAGGAACAAGCACATACCCTAGGTACGTCATTGACAGACCCGGACCGGATTCATGCACTGTGGGGGGAGATGGAGGGGGGTTCTGGAATTCCGGTGATACGGAGTTAAGTTACTTCCAGGTGTGCTAGGACAATGAAATTTGGCAGGCAAATCAGGGACTCGACCAGATTAACCTGAAAATAGTCAACTTCCCGATCCGACCATCGTGGGGGGAGTGACGGGAGGGGGAATCCGGAATCTTGAGGTATGTATAACTTCCGAACGGGTGATCAGATCATAATGAAACTTGATACGTAGAAAAATCACATGTCTCGGATGCCCAGTTTCAAGTTCGGACCAGATCCGATGAAGGTGGGGGGGGGGTCGGAGGGGGAACCGGAAAACTTGTGACACGCTTGGAGTGGAGCGATCGGAATGAAACTTGGTGGAAAGAACAAGCACAAGCCCTATGTACGTAAGCGACAGAGCCGGACAAGATTCGGGCACTGTGAGGGAGTTAGAGGGAGGGGGGTCCGGAATTCCAATGATCGCAAGTTAAGGTACTTCCAGACGTGCTAGGACGATAAAACTTGGCTTGAAAATTAGAGACTTGACATGATTGGCTTAGAAATAGTCAGTTCCCTGATCCGACCATCGTGGGGGGACTGGAGGGAGGGAGAATCCTGAATCTTGAGGTATGTATAACTTTTGAACGGGTGATCGGATCTTAATGAAACTTGATATTTAGAAAGACCTCATGTCTCAAATGACCTCTTTAAAGTCCGGATGTAATCCGATGAATGTTGGGGGAGGTGGAGGGGAGAACCCGAAATCTTGTGACACGCTTAGAGTGGAGCTATTGGGACGAAACTTGGTTGGAAGAACAAGCAGAAGCTCTAGATAAATCAGTGACAGAACCGGACCGGGTTCGGGCACTGTGGGGGGAGTTAAAGGGGGGTCCGGAATTCCGGTGATCGCTAATCAAGGTACTTCCAGATGTGCTAGGACGATGAAACTTGGCTTGGAAATCAGACACTTGACAAGATAGGCTTAGAATTTGTCAGTTCCCACATCCGACCATCCCTTAAAGTACTAATCGCAACCACAACGTACAAAAAATACTTTTTAGCAAAATACACATTTTCGTGATCCCTATGAGCCCATGATCATTTTTGCCTTAAGGGTTTTGCTCACAGTGATTTCCTTAAAGTACAAACAATACTTTTGAGCAAAATATACATTTTCGTGCTCCCGATGAGTTCTTCATGTTTTTTACTTGAAGAGTTTTGATTACAAATGATCACAACAAACCCACAAATTGACGAATTCCTACTTTCATCCTCTGACCCAGCCTTGCAAGTGCCATATGAGCTTCCAGCTCTTGTTTTTATTCTTGACATGTGATGGATGTCTGATAGATGCTGGGCTGAATCCTGGCTGTATTCAGGATTGTTTATCTTTTGAGGAGGTCTTCTCTCCAAACTAACGGCTAACAGTAGGTAACATAAGAACATAGCTCAGAGGTTAAAGCATATACAAAAGATTACTTTAGTATGGTTTGGTAGGGGTTCTAACCCCCTAACCTCCCCTGGGTATGGCCTTGAGTGGACGTCACTTAAGTACTATTCTTTCTCAGTCATACCTCAAATCCAAATGTCGATGCCACAAATTATAAACTCAAAGGCTTCTTTTGTCATATAAGTTTTTCTCTTTACATTTGACTGCTTCATATTGATATCTCTGCTGAGTTTTGTTCTAGCAATATTTAAGCCCTTGGCAAGGGTTCTCTTCTGGGTCAACGAAATCTGAAAAAAAAACATCTGATCAGCTGAAATACCAGTTTAATGCAGTCAACTATAATTTGTACGTCAGCTTGGGATGAAGGAATATTAATTTCACCTTGTTTCTCTCCTTTTTTTGGGATTCAAGTCCAGTAAACAGAACTTATTGTTGGTGGGTGTGAGCTGAGCATGGGCTTGACAAATATAAATCAGAAAAACCCGCGGGCTGTGATCCTTTACAGTATATTCCTGAGAGTATCAAGTGGTACTAAAAGCGCTAGTTTCGTGCTCCTTCTGTCGCCATAAAAAGTACCAGTGAGTGGCCCTTCTCAAGTAGAAAATTACTTCCCAGCTTATCCCACTTCATTGCAATGCCTAGAAGCCACTGGTATGGAATCGAATTTAACCGGCCTATGCCACATGGCCACATAAACACCACATGGCTTAAGCTATTCCAAACTGTATACCCAGTGTTTGGCATAGCCTGTTAAAACATAAGGGATTTGAGATGGACTATCCAGGCATACTTTAATTCAGCTTAGTCCTGGCTGACAGTGCAATCTTATGTTTTTTTTCGATTTCAGAATCATGGGAGCAGAAGGTCTTTTAGACCAGTTCAGAAGGACTCAAAGATATGAAAAACCTTTTCAGGTAAGATTTCTTCAACTTAGTTTGGAGGCTAGGGTTTAAAGGACACCTGAACAATGAAACCATACTTGAACACACCATGGAGAATGCATTTACAGGCATGGCCACGGAGAGCATTCTTCTCCTGAGCATGACGTTTTCAAAATAGAAATGTTCGTTTCTGGAGGTTTGCACATCCAAGACAAAAAGCGCAATTCACTCAAATCTTGTACAGCGCTGGCCGGATCGTATTGGAATTTCTTCTAGATATACGTTTGGGCTTAACTGATTAAAAAATATTCCAGAAGAAGGCTTGATTGGAGACATTTGTTCATTTCTAAAATTGTTCGGTAGGCTACTGGAATAAGGACAGATGCAAAATCGAGCAAAAATCATAGCTTGAAAAACACTATTTCGTATTTGGATTGGGTTTTCTGCAGGCAATGTTAACGGAAGTCATACAGATAGGGATGATACTTGGTACTCTTCATTCAGGTGTCCTTTAAATGTCTTCGGTCTCTGCCGAATTTCACCTACTTATCATCTGTGGCTTTCCAGTGATTAGTGTTGTGGCAGTGCAGTTGAATTGATATTTATGACGAAGCCTTCAGCTGGGCTTCAGCAGGGAGCTCCAAGGCCTCAGTTGTCGTTTCACGAGAGATCTCCCTCCAGCTCCAGGTCACTCTAGGTACCGCAAGAGGCACATTATACCGCGTGAGGACATAGAATCCGAGTAAACAAAGCTAACTTGAAACTCTTTAGTCAGCAGAGTAGCCCATGTTAAGCAAAAGTTAGACTGGACGACACAAGCCTTACGAGAACATTCAAGCTTCTGTTGTCAGAAAGATGCAGGGTAAGAAGCAGAGCAAAATAACACTAGAGAGTAGCGCCAAGACTTAAAAGAAGTTACACGTACAGTAGAGGTATGCTTATGTGAACGTTTGTTGACTTCGGATTTTGCCATTTTCGTGCACTTGCTGTGTCTAAAGCTAACTATCAGTTAGCCAAGTAGGTAAGAAGGGCAGCTGAAAACACTTGTACAGTTATTTTGGATCTTCAGTCTACCATTTAGCCCAAAATTGCAGTGTTCACATTAAAGTAACTGTTCACATAAGCATACCTCTACTGTACTGGAATAACAGCGACACTAGCACGAATAGTAGTGAACGTCCTTACCGAAACATAATCAGTCGTGCACCAGCGATGTCTCCAATAACTTCATATTCTGAACACAACAAAAAAAAAATATACAACCTCTACTATTTCCTCGATGTATGCAGACCGCATCTTAGCTCTACTAGAAATTTCTAAACCCACAAGTTTATCTCGCTTTAAATGCCATAAGCGTAGCAGGTGGCGCTATGAGTGTGGCCCGTTTGCGGAGCTTAGAAAGCATAGGTCTTGGCGCTACTCCCTAGTGTTATTTTGCTCTGGTAAGAAGGAAGAAGAACGTTATACTCATTGCAAATTTGACCTTAGGCATTCTTGTTTAGACGAGGCGAAGAATCAACCACGAAAGGTGCAAAGCCATCTACAATGAAGACATGTCACGTAAAATTCAGTTCCTTATGAGGAAAAATAGATTAGACCCATTTCCAGGGTGTTAAAAGCGTGTAGCTTTCGTTATTGTTTTTGTACATACCTAATAGAACATGCAAGACTGCGAAATTTCGTTGGACCTTTCTGAAGGCAATAGGCTATTTTCGAAGCAAAAGTGGTGTTCGGACGGGGGTCAGAACAAAAGCTGTGTCAACACTCCTGGAAAGCAGGTATGAAATTGGAAGTTGTAGATAACCGTGTAGATGCATGTACCATAGTTGGAGTCAGAAGCACTTGGATGAGGTACAAGCCAGGATGTAGGCTAATATTTGGTTCACCTTTAGGTTATACTTTTGGTTAGCCTGGAATAAAAAAAAATCAAAACACAAATGCGGTTCGTAGTACCCCGCTCTGCCCTACATCTCAAGTGTTGTCTGTTGAAACTGCGCATCCTTGTGTTATCTGTTATGAAACTTCTGACAGTGTAGAAGCGGAATTGCCTAAATTTTGGCCGACACCGGTGCCAGAACGGCTGGTTTAGGCCGGTGCCGGGGTAATCCCTCGGCTCTATCACTATACCCAAAACTTTTCCGTTATCACTTCTCTGCAACGTTCAGTACACTGGCTCTGTGGCCCTATGCAAAACAGCTGGTATACAAGGTATTTGGTTTAAGTACCCGCTCAGTATTGACTGAACTAGATCGCGGATTTTTGCTGGGCGCAGGGCCGAGAGTTTCTATGATTATCCGTTCTTGAATAGTTCCAAAAATCTACCACCATCGCGGGGAACCCGTCAGTTGGCCCACCCGTCAGTTCGCCCACCCGTCAGTTCGCCCAAAAATTCCGTCAGTTCGCCCACTTTTTCCGACAGTTCGCCCACCCGTCAGTTGGCCCACCAAAATCCGTCAGTTCGCCCACCCGTCACTACGCCCACCCGTCAGTTCGCCCACCCGTCACTACGCCCACCCGTCAGTTCGCCCACCCGTCACTACGCCCACCCGACAGTTCGCCCACCCGTCACTACGCCCACCCGTCAGTTCGCCCACCCGTCAGTTCGCATACCGTCAGTTCGCCTACCGTCAGTTCGCCCACCCGTCAGTTCGCCCACCCGTCAGTTCGCCCACTCCTCAAATCCGTCAGTTGGCCCACTCTTGAAATCCGTCAGTTGGCCCACTCTGGAAATCCGTCAGTTGACCCACCTTTGAAATCCGTCAGTTCGCCCACTCCTGAAATCCGTCAGTTGGCCCACTCTTGAAATCCGTCAGTTGGCCCACTCTTGAAATCCGTCAGTTCGCCCACTCCTGAAATCCGTCAGTTGGCCCACTCTTGAAATCCGTCAGTTGACCCACTAAAGAAGCCGCCTCCTCAGGGGAATAGTCAGCTCAAGCCGACCCTGTCATTAAAGTCCGTGAAAGAAAGGCACTCAATCCAAGGAGATTACTCAGACGGAGAAGACCTTTCTCGGTTAATTAGGGTCAAGACGAGATGCCTATGGGTGTAACTTTTATGTTTACGTAAAGATGAATAGAAGAAGGGTACTATATGAAAAGGTGCCGCAACCCCAGGGGTTTAATCAGAAGGAGCCGACAATTACGTAAACATTTAGTAAGATATATCAAAGCTTGTTGCGAGATTCTGCTGCAAATTAAATTGGAAAAGCTAGAAGATGAAAACAAAAGTAACAAGATCAAAGTTTGCGATGGGATCCCAAAAATGTAATATTTGATTCAGACAATTGGGTCTTTTCTTCGCCAGATTCATTTTTCGCCAGATCCAGTCTTCATCTGATTCAGTTTTCGCCAGGCTAATGATCTGAGAAAACCAAGTAAACACCAGGGGTTTAATCAGAAGGAGCCGACAATTACGTAAACATTTAGTCACACATATCAAGAGCTTGTTGCGAGATTATAAAAAGGAAAAATAGAGTAACGAGTCTTTGAGTGAGAATAGTCAGCTCAAGTCGACCCTGTCATTAAAGTCCATGAAAGAAAGGCACTCAGTCCCAGGAGATTACTCACACGGAGGCGACCTTTCTCGGTTAATTAGGGTCAAGACGAAATGCCTATGGGTGTAACTTTTATGTTTACGTAAAGATGGATAGAAGAAGGGTACTATATGAAAAAGCGCCGCGACCCCAGGGGTTTAATCAGAAGGATCCGACAATTACGTAAACATTTAGTAAGACATATCACGAGCTTGTAGCTTGTTTGCCCGGAATCCGGCCAAAACCGGAACATTTGTTATTAGCAAAATTTGTATCTCAAGTTAATTAGATGACAAATGTAGGGGTAAGAAGAGACGCTGAATCTGTTTATGACAATCGTTTTTTACCCGCACATATAGTTCGTCCGGAATCCGGTTGAAACCGGAAATTTAAGTTTTCCTGCCGAGATTTTTCCACCACCATCACTTCCATATGGAAAAACTGAAAAACTTCCAACTGAACTAGCCATATCTTGTGCACTTTCATCGTAACTTGAAAAAATCTCCGCTTTTCCATATGGAACTAACGAACAAATATCCAAGCAAAACCTCCGTCTTCGTATCTTTGTAATATGACCATTTGAAGTCAGATACCCGTTGGAACCGGATTTTTAAGTTCAAGTTTTACTTGAAGTTGATTAGATATTCTTTATACGGATAAGGAGATACGCTGAATTCGGCAGAAATTTGGCAGTAGTAAAGCAGGAAGTTTAGATCAGTATCGTCAAAATAGATATGGCTTATAGAGGTATATCTAAACTTGGTTCTCTCACAAGACCCGATTATCTTTATCAAATATTAAATTTTTGGGATCCCATCGAAACCTTTGGTCTTGTTTTCGTAGACTTTAATGACCGGGTAGAGCTAAACGACTTGGTTTGCCTTTGACTGGAACATTTTTTGGGATCCCAAAACGTAAGTGAGGGATACCTATGACATCGCAAAAGTTGTCTGTCTGTCCGTCCGTCTGTCCGTCTGTCAGCACGATAACTCTCGAAGGGAATGAGATATTTCGATGAAACTTGGTGTGACGATTCTTTGGGTCAAGAGTAAGGTCAAGTTCGTAGATGGGCTTTGTAGCCCTTCATTTAGGGGTGAGAAAGGGGGTTTAAATTAAGGGGCAAGCAAAATATTTTTAAACAGCATATGTGATAGTCCAATATGGGGTAACAAGATATGCTGAACACGGTGATGAAAAGCATTTTCTCGCCGGACAATTAGTTCGCCCAGAATGCGGCCAAGACCGGAAAGTTTGTTAATGTGAAAGTTTTATTTGAAGTTGAGTAGATGTTCGATGTAGGGGTAAGAAGACATGCTGAACAGAAATGTGAAAAGAATTTCTTATCCGAACAACTTGCTCGCCCGGAATCCGGCCAAAACCGAAAAAAATGTTATTAGCAAAAGTCTTATTTGAAGTTGATTAGGGGACAGATTTAGGGGTAAGAAGAGACGCTGAATCTGTATATGACAATTTTTTTTACCCGCACATATAGTTCATCCGGAATCCGGTTGAAACCGGATTAATTTAAAGTTTCACTTGAAGTTGATTAGATGTTCTTTATAGGGATAAGGAGATACGCTGAATTCGTTTCTGAACTTTTATTTTTTGCTGGACAAGTAGTTCACTCGGAATTCGACCGAAACCGGAAATTTGGCAGAAGTAAATCAGGAAGTTTCGATCAGTATCGTCAAAATAAATATGGCTTTTAGCGGTATATCTGAACCTGGTTTTCTCAGATGATTAGTCTGGCAAAGACTGGATCTGGCGAAGACAAGACCCGATTGTCTTTATCAAATATTAAATTTTTGGGATCCCATCGAAACCTTTGGTCTTGTTTCAAACGACTCGGAGATTGTGTTTAACAGGTGTCACCACTACTCCCCCCCCCCCCACTTCAGGTCATACCTGGCCCCAAACTGGCAATAGATATTGCAGTCAGCAACCCTGGGTTTGTCCATGGTTAACGGCACAAGTGGCTCAAGGTTGGAAAAGCTATTCTCTGCGAATCTTCGAAAATAATTTGAACAAGACCAAAGGTTTCGATGGGATCCCAAAAATGTAATATTTGATAAAGACAATCGGGTCTTGTCTTTGCCAGATCCAATCTTCGCCAGGCTAATCATTGGAGAAAACCAAGTTCAGATATACCTCTATAAGCCATATCTATTTTGACGATACTGATCGAAACTTCCTGCTTTACTTCTGCCAAATTTCCGGTTTCGGTCGAATTCCGAGTGAACTATTTGTCCAGCAAAAACAATAAAGTTCAGAAACGAATTCAGCTTATCTCCTTATCCCTATAAAGAACATCTAATCAGCTTCAAGTAAAACTTTAACTTATAAACAAAATCCGGTTTCAACCGGATTCCGGACGAACTATATGTGCGGGTAGAAAAAGATTATTATATACAGAATCAGCAGCTTTTACTTTAAACAAGCTTTCCGGTTTTGGCCGGCTTCCGGGCGAACTACTTGTCCGGCGAGAAAGTGGTTTTCACAATCGTGTTCAGCATGTTTTGTTACCGTTGCCAAGTTGATTAGATGTTCGATTTGGGGTAAGAAGGCATGCTGAACACGATGGTGAAAACCATTTTCTCGACAGACAATTAGTTCGCCCGAAATCCAGCCAAAACCGGAAAAATTGTTAAAAGTAAAAGTTTTATTTGAAGTTGAGTAGATGTTCGATGTAGGGGTTAGAAGACATGCTGAACACGTATGTGAAAAGCCTTTTTTACCCGGACAACTCGTTCGCCCGGAATCCGGCCAAAACCGGAAAATTTGTTATTAGCAAAGTTTTATTTGAAGTGGATTAGATGACAGATTTAGGGGTAAGATGAGACGCTGAATCTGTATATGAGAATCTTTTTTTACCCACACATATAGTTCGTCCGGAATCCGGTTGAAACTGGATTTTCTTTATAAGTTAAAGTTTTACTTGAAGTTGATTAGATTTTCTTTATAGGGATAAGGAGATACGCTGAATTCGTTTCTAAACTTTCTTCTTTTTTTGCTGGACAAGTACGGTAGTTCGCACGGAATTCCTCCGAAACCAAAAATTTGGCAGAAGAAAAGCAGGAAGTTTCGATCAGTATATCGTCACAATAGATACGGCTTATAGAGGTATATCTGAACTTGGTTTTCTCAGATGATTAGCCTGGCGAAGATTGGATCTGGCGAAGACAAGACCCAATTGTCTTTATCACATATTAACTTTTTGGGATCCCATCGAAACCTTTGGTCTTGTTCATATAGTACCCTTCTTCTATCCATCTTTACGTAAACATAAAAGTTACACCCATAGGCATCTCGTCTTGACCATAATTAACCGAGAAAGGTCGCCTCCGTCTGAGTAATCTCCTGGAACTGAGTGCCTTTCTTTCATGGACTTTGATGACAGGGTCGACTTGAGCTGACTATTCTCACTCAAAGACTCGTTACTCTATTTTTCCTTTTTATAATCTCGCAACAAGCTCTTGATATGTGTGACTAAATGTTTACGTAATTGTCGGCTCCTTCTGATTAAACCCCTGGTGTTTACTTGGTTTTCTCAGATCATTAGCCTGGCAAAGAGTGGATCAGGCGAAGACTGGATCTGGCGAAAAATGGATCTAGCGAAGAAAAGACCCAATTGTCTGGATCAAGTATTACATTTTTGGGATCCCATCGAAAACTTTGATCTTGTTACTTTTGTTTTCATCTTCTAGCTTTTCCATTTAATTTGCCGCAGAATCTCGCAACAAGCTTTGATATATCTTACTAAATGTTTACGTAATTGTCGGCTCCTTCTGATTAAACCCCTGGGGTCGCGGCATTTTTTCATATAGTACCCTTCTTCTATCCATCTTTACGTAAACATAAAAGTTACACACATAGGCATCTCGTCTTGACCCTAATTAACCGAGAAAGGTCTTCTCCGTCTGAGTAATCTCCTGGGATTGAGTGCCTTTCTTTCACGGACTTTAATGACAGGGTCGGCTTGAGCTGACTATTCCCCTGGGGTGGCGGCTTCTTTAGTGGGCCAACTGACGGATTTCAAGAGTGGGCCAACTGACGGATTTCAGTAGTGGGCGAACTGACGGATTTCAAGAGTGGGCCAACTGACGGATTTCAAGAGTGGGTCAACTGACGGATTTCAGGAGTGGGCGAACTGACGGATTTCAAAGGTGGGTCAACTGACGGATTTCAAGAGTGGGCCAACTGACGGATTTCAAGAGTGGGCCAACTGACGGATTTTAGGAGTGGGCGAACTGACGGGTGGGCGAACTGACGGGTGGGCGAACTGACGGTGGGCGAACTGACGGGTGGGCGAACTGACGGGTGGGCGAACTGACGGGTGGGCGTAGTGACGGGTGGGCGAAATGACGGGTGGGCGTAGTGACGGGTGGGCGAACTGACGGGTGGGCGTAGTGACGGGTGGGCGAACTGACGGGTGGGTGAACTGACGGGTGGGCGAACTGACGGGTGGGCGAACTGTCGGATTTTAGAAGTGGGCGAACTGACGGGTGGGCGAACTGACGGGTGGGGGTAGTGACGGCGACCCCCATCGCGGCTGCACTTTGTGTATCTCTTCATGCAGAGTATGGTAGCTTTTCGAAACTATCGATAGGAGGTTCGAACACGCAGTTAAATAGCTCTATGCCCTCACCAGTATGTCAGAATTATTTTGCACTTTTATTCTAGGTCGCAAATTGACTTATTCAGTAATCAGTTATTAGGAAAAGCAGGATTAGAAACTCCTACTTTTGAATAATCTTGTCAAGTAAATTTCGGCCGTTGAAAATGGTGTGAACGTCTCCATGGAAACCAAACCAGTATTATATGGGCCGCTGTAGAACGCGGTTGCTTTGTACTTGGTTGTTACGGGTTACCGTATTTGTTAGTAATAGAGAATAGAACGGTGCTCCTTCAAGTTGTGCTCTTAAGACGTAGGCTACATAAGGAGTGCAAATGCAAGTAAATAGGCTACTGTTGGCGTCAACAGAGTTTGACAAAAAATCTGTTCATTGTAGATAATTTCGGCGCTCAGATTGACCAAAGAATTCTTAAAAGCATTGCGGTAGAATTGCTCTTTAACAGCCCTATTTTCAGGATTAGCTGTTATTTGTTAATATGATGTAAAACGAATTATTGCACTTTCTACTTTTATTATTTTAAAACATTGGTTTGCTTTATTGTGTCGGGGTTTAAACTTACAACTTTCCTCGAAAAGTAGATGGCGTTCTGCGCGATCAGCTTTGGACGAGTAATAAACTGATTTATTGAATAAGCGAAACGGACTTCCGTGAAGAAGTGTAGCCTACTCAATCAATCAATCAATCATTTATTATACAAACCGTAGCCGGACGTAGCCGATGGTTTCTCGTCTTTCTAGGAATAAATAGAAAAACAAATTATGTTCTCATTATTCTGTCCGACAGAAAAAAAAGATGTCCGCGCAGTCGACAAAGGGGGCTCTTAAGAGGTTGAAGAAGGTCGCTTCGGAGCGGTTTTTTAACGGAAGGCCTTTAAAAAGCGGAAAGCCATGTTTTAATTTAGTTACAAGATATGTGCACGTCGTGACACTTATGAATCACGTCAGCTTGCCTTTTCGCCCCTTATGTACGTTGTTGGAACACCGCCTTGAACCATATAAGTGGCGTTTTTGATTGCCGATGAAATTTCCCCGGTAGACGAAGGAAGTTTGCCGATTCGTGCTTATTTACTGTTTTCGATAGCCGATAGCCGATAGCCGTTGGAGGCAACGTCTATCGCCTATCGGCGAGTCCGAGGCCGATAGGCGATGTACAGGAATTTAGGCGATAGACGTTAGCGGTTGAGCACAAAAACAGAACAACGGCTATCGGCCATCGGCTATCGGCTTCCGGCGAACGTCAAAAACGCCAAAAAGTCAAACGGCTACGCTATCGCCGAACTCATCGGCAATCAAAAACGCCACTATAGTTGTAGATAAATGACGTTGTAGATAGTTGTAGATAAATGACGGATATAAACCTGCGTTTGAGTCATCTGCTCTCAGCTACTTCTACCACCGAAAGCCGGGTTCAGTTTGGAGATAATAGGGAATATGCCTATATATCCGGTTCGGCTTTGATCCTGTACAGCCTTAAGGACCAATCACAGCGGTTCATCGTCCCGAAAGTGAGTAGCAGCAGGATCACCAGTTTCGTCTTCAGTCTGAGCAGGTAAGGCAATCGATTCGTTACTTTGAATTATTTTTATTGATAGTTGGGGTTCAGTATATTTTTTTTTTAATGGCGCGGACAGACGATCAGATTTTACCCGCCAATTTTTCTGCATTTTTGCGTGCGGAATTGATGATGGTGACGAAAATCCTGGGCGAAGTTCCAGTGCTCAAACACCCAATCCTGATGGTCTGCCTGCAGCGTAAGTCGATGGCAAATTGTGTTTATCGTTGATCAAGTCGTCCACACGCTTAAACCGAATCTGGCCACGATTCCGGCCGTAAGTGGTTGCATAGTCTCGTATGGAAACATAATTTGGAAAGTGCGATCTCGAGTTTTTGAGGTAAGGGTGGATTTTTTTCTTTTGCAAGTTATGTATAATACAACGACAATAATAATAAGAATAGACAAAAAAATTATCTAAATTATTTTGATTATAACTACATTATTTTTTAGAAAAGTAAGTTCATGTAAATGCTGTGTTGCACAAACCAGAACCTCCTTCTTGGCAGTTATTCAAATTTAAAATATTCCTTCAAGTAAAAATATAAGTAAGCACGCACATGTTAAAGAACTAACTTACTACTTCTCGACAGGAACATCTTCAGCTGTGATTTATTTTCCTAACTTGGATCCTTTTTACAGGGAATACCTAGCCGTCGTAGAAACTGACCAGGTAAAGACTATCCTCATCTTTGATTATCCCCAACTTAAACGGAAAAAGGTCATTCCGAGTCTTGAGGCTCATAAGTCATCGGATCCTGCGTCCATTTCTTTCTCACATGATGGGAAACTTTTGGGAATCTTTTCGAAAGACGACGGCGGACAGCTTTCCATCGTATCATGGGAGACGGCATCACTTGTCGTTACACTGGAGTGCAAGATGTCCTTCTCCAGCAAGTTTTTTACAGAGGTAAGATTCTTTTCCACGTATTTCACAGCTCGACAGTTTAGCTACACAAAATTGCCTTTAACGGTCGCTTACGCGGTTCTCGCTTACATGGTCTTCCTCATAAACGTTCAAATTATCTAATAGTAGTACCCCATAGGTAGTTAGTATTATGACAGTGAGTTTGTCGTATCAACCTCCGCAGAGGTGCATTGGCGGTTTTCCTCAAATACTGAAAGGTTCTAAAAAAGATAGAAAGTTCGTAAGACCATGCTGTTTTCTGATATGAACAGCGATGTCGGAGCTTATCACTAAGAGTGTGCACGAAGACCGCTAGAGAGAGATGATCGTCACAGCTTTACATGAAACATACGTAGGGGTGTGCAGAAGCAGTTTAGGAAAGCCGGATTGCCATTTCCTTTTAAGTTCAGATCAATAAAAGGGCAGGGCCCATGCATCCTTCTGCTATTTGGTAATCTTGCACCCCCTAGTAATCCGCTCAGACTGGCCCACGACAGAGACCAGTGTATTGACGCGTTAGCGGAGAGAATTCCTGAGACGGCCGCTGTGGCCGGATGGGACGTGAGTCAAGTCGACCCACTGCATCGTGTATGCGATCCCTTCCCAGCTACGTTTCTAACGGGAAAACAGTCGGCATTTCCGAAAAGATCGAACTGCCGCAGTCCTGCCGAATTGAGGGACCAGCGACTGCCGAACAGAGGTTGTAGAACAGTACATAGAGCTTCTGCCAGCCAGGCTGTACCGAGCAACGGTTTTCTAATTGCGAAGCACGTGGATTGTTGCCTGTACGGTTCTGTATTTTGAGCTAGTCTTGGAAGACTAAGAGATGGTGGTTGGCGAAGCGTCCTTCAAGCATCCAAGCGTAAAGCTGCACTCTTAGGCTACGTGCACACATTGTCTGATAAGAGTTAGCATCCGAAAATATGCATCCGAAACTTGCGTTTCTATGGGAAACCTGCATGCGATGCGCCGAATTTTGGAGCGAAGGACGAGATTCGCATCTGATTGCGACGATCGGACTGTGTGTGCACGCACCTTTAATGGTAGACAAGAAGATGTGTGATACACTAGCCATTTTGTTGATGATCTTCGTCTTGTCACATGTGAAAGGGGGGATCCGCTGACATTTGGGATAAGCGACAAGCGGCAACCAAGGATATAACAGGTTATCCGTTTGTTAATCCGCCGTTTGAAGATGTCTCATATTAGCCATTTTCCGACAATAAATGGACTTAAGCCAGAATAATCACTGTTTTGATTGTTCTACCAGCTTAGTTGTTCGTGGAGGACAGTCTGCCGACGGTCTATGCCACGCTTTTAGTGCTTAGATGTTAAGGCGTACCCCCTTCCCCCAGCAGAAATAACGTGTACTCTCATCGAAACAAATTTCCTGTCTTTTTAGCTTTATTTCAACCCCCTTGACGCCAGCTCCATTTCTTTAATCAGCGGAGGCCAGCTAAAGCTCCTGGTACTTAATGAAAGTTTACTGAAAGTGGTGCCCACTCCGAAACTGATACCCACCGATATCGTCTGCTATGCCTGGATTTCTCCGTATCGATACGTCGCTGGTACGCTAAGCGGAGTTGTCTTCGTGATCGATAAGGTATGACATCACTCCCTTTCTCCTCCTTAAACAGCATATTTCTGCATTATATTACTATTATTATTATTATTCTTAAACAGTTGGCACTTGCCTTCCGGCCAAGTGCCATATACCGATCACTTTTCCGTCGGTCTGTCGGTCGGTCAGTCTGGTGTTTGCGAGTTAGGGTACTTCCAGATGTGCTAGGACGATGAAACTTGGCAGGCATATTAGGGACTCGACCAAACTAACTTGGAAATAGTCACGTGCCCGATCCGACCATCGTGGGGGGAGGGAGGGGAGCCGGAATTTAGTGGCATGCATAACTTTCGAACGGGTGATCGGATCTTGATGAAAGTTGATATTTGGAAAGCGGTCATGTCTCAGATGTCCCATCCAAGTCCGAACCGAATCCGATGAATGTGGGGGGGGGGGGGGGGTCGGAGGGGGGAACCGGAAACCATGTGAAACGCTTATATTGGAGCGATCGGGATGAAACTTGGTGGAAGGAACAAACACAAGGCCTAGGTACATCATTGACAGAACCGGACCGGATTCGTGCACTGTGGGGGAGTTTGAGGGGGTTTCGGAATTCCGGTGATATGGAGTTCAGTTACTTCCAGGTGGGCTAGGACAATGAAACTTGGCAGGCAAATCAGGGACCCGAGCAGATTAACCTGGAAATAGTCAACTTCCCGGCCTGACCATCGTGGGGGGAGTGGAGGGAGGGGGAATTCGGAATCTTGAGGTATGTATAACTTCCGAATGGGTGATCGGATCACAATGAAACTTGATATGTAGAAAGACCACTTGTCTCGGATGTCTCTTTTCAAGTCCGGGCTGGATCCGATGAAGGTGGGGGGGTCGGAGGGGGGAACCGGAAACCTTGTGACACACTTGGAGTGGAGCGATCGGAATGAAACTTGGTGGGAAGAACAAGTACAAGCCCTATGTACATCAGTGACAGAACCGGACCGGATTTGTGCACTATGTTGGGGGTTAGAGGGGGGGGGGGCAGAATTCCGGTGATAGCAAGTTAAGGTACTTCCAGACGTGCTACGACGATGAATCTTGGCTTGAAAATTAGAGACTTGACATGACTGGCTTAGAAATAGTCAGTCCCTTGATCCGACAATCGTGGGAGAAGTGGAGGGGGAAAAATCCTGAATCATGAGGTATGTATAACTTTTGAACGGCCGATCGGATCTTAATGAAACTTGTTATTTGGAAAGGCCTCATGTCTCAAATGTCCTGTTCAAATTCCGGATGTAATCCGATGAATGTTGGGGGGAGGTGGAGGGGAGAACCGGAAATCTTGTGACACGCTTAGAGTGGAGCGATTGGGATGAAACTTGGTTGGAAGAACAAGCACAAGCCCTAGATACGTCAGTGACAGAACCGGTACGGCTTCGGGCATTGGGGGGGGGGGAGTTGGAGGGGGTCCGGAATTCCGGCGATCGCGATAGGACGATGAAACTTGGCTTGGAATTATGCACTTGACAAGCGATTGGCTTAGACATTGTCAGTTCCCAGTTCTGACCATCCCTTAAAGTACTAATTCTAACCGCAAAGTACAAAAAATACTTAAAATATGCATTTTCGTGATCCCTATGAGCCCATGATCATTTTTGCCTCAAGGGTTTTGCTTAAAACTGAATTCCTTAAAGTACAAACAATACTTTTGAGTAAAATATACATCTTCGTGCTCCCGATGAGCTCATCATCATTTTTGCTTCAAGAGTTTTGATTACAGATGAATTTCTAGCGCCCTTAAAGTGCGCACAGCCAAATGCATTACCAAACGATACATTCTCGTGATTTCCAAGGACCCATGATCATTCTTATCTAGAGGGTTTTGCTTACAAATGATCACAACTAACCCACGAATTGACGAATTCCTACTTTCATCCTCGAACCCAGCCTTAGAAGTGCCATATGAGCTTCCAGCTCTTGTTTTTTTATACCCCCCTCCCCCTTGATGCTTTGTGGCGTGCTGAGAAACCCCCGAAGAAGGACCATCTGATCTTGTAAAACAATATCCCTTAGGAGACAGAAGCTGCGTTCTCCTTTACTGAAAAGGATGAGAGTTCAGTTGGCTGCAAAGTCAATATATTTTTTTTTTTAAATCCGTTCTTCCGATGTTTTTTAGCACTGAGCTGTAGTGTTTGAAGAGGTGATTAAGGTATGTTTCATCAGTTTCCCTGAAGAAAAAAAATCCTTTTGGGACATATACCATTAAAAAAGTTTCGAGGTGTTGACATAACTCCAGCGTTAAATGTGTAAGTCGGGTTCTTGAAAAATTTCAGCCGAAAATTCTAAAAGTCGGAGCCATGTTTGTTGACCAAGTTAACATTACTTGTCCACACGAACAAGGCTCCGACAGTCGGTTAAACACTCGGAGTGTTCACCAGTGGTCTCTGTCTTTTCCTGTAAGGCTTCGGATTCCTGGTGACTCCTTCCTAGTATTATAACCCGTTTTTGGACTCAAAGCAAGCAAAAAAAGTAAACTTTCCCATGCAAACCGGTTAAGGTTCGTAGCGCAGGTGCCGATCTCTTCTCAGCTGAGAGTGCGATGCGTGGTTGGGGGGAAATCATCCGACGCTTCCCGTGCCTTTTCCTAGGTTTCTCTAGGTACCCGTTTGAAGCTGGGTGGACTTTTGGCTTGTCTTACAGGGAAAGGCCACTAACCCTGGCCCTAAACCAAACGGTCGGCACCACCTAGACTCGAACCAACGACCCTTCGCTTGACGCGCTAGCCCATTCGGCCATGACGGACACTTTTTGGACCTGTTCGGGAGGCAGGTTTTAGTGAGAAATCTCAGGGAGGATGGTGAGACGAAAACTCATTGCAGAGGAAACACCAGACACTAGTGAGTAAAAAGAGTGCAACAGATACGCTGTATATACTATCGAGAGTATCCATTTTACCGTATTACAAGTAGATCGGTGTCTTCTAATCTCTACCTGTAACTCTTTCAGGGTGAAATCCGTGCGGAAATCAAAATTTCTGAATTCCTTCATGCGAAGGGCACCGAAAATGCGCCAGTGACAGCAATATCTCCCTATTCAGAAGTAGGATTCTCCTGTCTGTTCGGACATACCACTGTGGTAATCCTAGAAGCCATTGATAAAGCTGGACTAAGCTATCGCAAGCTCTGTGAAATACGGCTAGAGGGGGCAGTAGAGGGAGGAAACGGTGTGAGGTACGGAGTGACCGTGAATGCTAATCGGAGCGCGCTTGTTGCTGCTGTGGATGGACAGTTCTGGACGGCTGACCTGGTGAACTTGATGCTCGTTAAGGTGGGATGAATAAATATTCCTCCAGCCCAAGCTAATGCGAATCATGTTTGAGAGTGCAAAACGGATACGTCAGCTGAATTTTCAAGCCTGGCTTGAGCCTGAAAAGGACCCTTGCCAAGGGGTCGAAATATTGCTCTAATAAAATTCAACTGACGTATCCGTTTTGCACTGTCAAAAAAGTAGTTACGTTAGCGTCCTAGAGCAGTTCCCTAACGATGTAAATTCGACATGATCGGATTTGTAGGTGTTGTTTTCGAAAGAGCACATGGCTGTGGTAGAATTGTAACAGATGTCCTATATCTAAAAACATAACGAAGTATGTAGGCTAAGCATCGATGGGACAAGGTCCCTTCACTGGTCCCTCCAGATGAATGAGTTTCTTACGTGATTTAACCTTACGGCATTTCATCACTACCAACTAATAAAAGTAAAACATTTAGAAAAAATATTGAATCACATCACTACAAACGATTCGGCTAGGTGATAGGAACATAATGAACTCTTGGTTATGTCCTGAACTGTTGGCATAACGAACCTAAATGACAATAAACAAAAATAATCCAATCATATAATCTAAAACGTAAATTATGTAGCCTAGAAATCAAATCTAATCAGATTAACTTTTTTTTTCGAGACCATAGTTTTCGATGAGCCAATTGGAGGTTAATGGTCTTTTCACACACTTTTTTATTATGTCTATGGTATAGAAAATTGTATTGAAAATATTCTGGCGATCCTGGTGAATTTTCAGTACCTTTCCATCCAGCTGATTTGCGCAGTAATCAAGTTACATATCGGGTGAACACTCCGAGCAACAATTCAGCAAGGTAAAGAAAAAACATTAATGAATGAATCAGAACTGTTTGACTCAACGTCTCAATCACAACTTAATCATCTAGGCTCTAGCAGTTCTGCAAGCTCCTATATTCCCCAAGAGAAGCTTTTGGTACACAGCTGTGAACCTGGTGACCAGCTGGCGACTCCTCCGAGCCCGTGCTCCTACGCGTAGATCTCCTCATACACCATAGGCGGGAACGCAATTTTGTTTGGCTGCGTCACGCTTAATGATCTATTCACGACGCCACTTCATTTGCTGCGACTACTGCCAAGTTCTTACTCTTGCCGTCGCATGGCTGTTGCTCCCGTGCCACTGTGTCCCAAAAATAAATCGAGCTTGCAGAACTGCTAGATGATTAAGCTGTGGTCTTAATGAACACTAAACGCTTTTTCCGCTTTTGGAATGAAATAAACTTCGCCCGGCTCTCAGACATTCATTTGCTAATCCGGGTGGTAGCGTAGCTAAATAGAGCGCATCTGCAAGGCGGGAGAACGAAACGCATTGGCGATAACAAAGATTTTCGCCACACATCGTCGGGCGTTCGCCGACTGGTATTCCTGCCAGGATTTTCGACACCGTCGTCAGTGCGGAAAAGTTGAGATTTTTAACTTAGTGATAAAAGTGCAGAAAATCGGTCGGGAAATCCCGATCGTGTATTTGCACCGTTATTATCATAGTTCAAGCAATCACTTAAAGGCGCTATGTATCTATTCAGCTATTAGGTCCGTGCTGATGTTTTTTTTATGTGTAGGGAGGTCTGCTGACCGCAACTGTTGTTCCAGTCAACGGTCACCGCTCAGCTGTCATTAGAACCAGTTCATGCGCTTGGAAGCCATTGGTAGCTACTTGTGGACGGGACAACCGTCTGTGCGTTTGGAACTACGAGTTGGGATCGTTAATGTCGGAAATAAGCTTTCCGGAGGACATCTTGTCCGTTTCTTTCCACCCGTATGGTAAGTTTCTTCTGCCCCCCCCCCCCGATGGACTGGCAACGAAACAAGAAAAAACAGGGGAAACAGAAAAAAACGTCGAGAAAAGTCTGGAAGAAGACATCACTAAACTCAAACTTTAGACGATTACTTTATGCTGATTTTTAGTTGTGTTGGTTTTCCTTTTTCCCTTTACTCTACTGTCGCCTTGTGCATTTGGTGGGTCATAAATAGAACGATTTTTTCCACAAATTCGTCTTTCCAACTTCAGCGGCTTTGAGCTTGAAGAGGACCCTTGCCAAGAAGGACCGAAATAGAAATGACGTATCCGTTTTTCACTGTCAAACATGATTCGCAGTCAGCTTGGGCTTGGGTAGGAGCATCGCATCAGGATTATATCTTAGATTGCTCCGAAGTGCAATTTGAGGTAGTTTAAGGTAAAGGTATATTACTGTATTTCTTGTTTCAGGACTTCATGTGGCATTGAGTCTGGACAGCTCACTACCGATTGTGGCAGCACGAGTGGATGGATTACACATCAGCCGGGAACTTCCAGTTAGAGGTTGTACTCTACTGTCCTTCTCGCCGGGAGGACATGTACTTGCAGCCACTCACGGAAATGCCATTAAGCTTATTAGCTTTACGTCGTTGGAGGTGATATTCACCCTTCTTGGACATAAAGGACTGGTAGGTACCATTTTTTGCAGTCGGTGATACGGGCTGCAGTCTGCAGGACAGGGTTAGTATTCATCTGTCATGTATTACCGCATTCAGCTTCAGGTGGTCACTCCTCCCCGTTGACAATATAGTGGAAAGGGAAGGAAGCTGTCCTTTCAGACCAAATCTATTTGTATTTTTAGTAGGTTATTTTGTTTTTAGGCTTCGTCAGCTGGTTATATTTACGCAAGTGTGTGAATCGACCGATCTGTTGTCGTTTAAAGTTTTATACATCACTCTTCAGTTTTGAAGGAATCAGATAAATAATAATAATAATTTCAGATTTGACGACGGACAAATCCGCTAAGATTTAATCTTTCGGCCCTTCTTGGCAAGAGTACTTTTCAGGCTGTAGCTTCAGCTGACTCAGCTGACTTATCCGTTCAGTGCCATCAAATATGATTCGCCATCAGCTTGGTCTTAAGCGGTACTGATTTTTTAAGATTTTTCATCGAAAGTGTCATCGAAAAATGGCCAGAATTTCTTCTAAAAACAAGCAAGAGATTATTTTATGCGTTTAAATTAAAGCAATAATTGTATCGCTATCTGACACAGACTGCTGTTCTGGGATAGAACGCTCCATTTTGTAAGTGTTGTCCGTTTCGTAACGCGGACTGTGTGCCTCGGCGCTTGAATTTTTCGTTGAAGACACAATACAGCTGTACGAACCAGCGGAGAAGAGGTACGTCTACCAGAACTCCGGATTGGTAGAACCAGAACGCCGAATTTTTGTTACGAACAGATGACGAGGGACTGGCGGTCACGTTCTGGAATTCTGTCAGGATTTTTAGCGCCGTCATCAGTTTCATATCGAAAGGCCGAGATTTTTAATTTTCCAGACCAGAACTGCTGAAAATAAAGAATAGAAGGCCGGGAAACTGGTCTTTTTTCCCACAATATTACCGAGTCGGAAACCGATCGGTAGTTCAGAATCGAGATCCTGGAGTGCACCCCACCGCCAAAATCATCTGCCAGATTTAACTGTTTATTTCTTGCAGGTTTCCGGCGTTGCCTGGTGTGTTGATAATCTTCGCCTTGTCACATGCGGAACAGGGGGATCTGCCAACATTTGGGACACCACTAAGGGAGAATTAATATCGCAGGATAGTGGTGTGAATAAATTCGCCTTATTCCTCCTGTACAGCGCACCAATTGGACTAGTTTCTGTTAGTCTCCCGTTGTCTCGTGTAGACAAAAGTAGAATCCATAGGGAAGTGGGTAACTTTCTACCACAGAGATGTATGCAAAACCTCCATTACCCGACGTGTGGATCTGTTTTACTATGTCTGGCACAAGTGCTGATGGTGAGGCATAGGGGTATACTCTATAAGTCCAAAACACGCCACTGATCCTCAGGAAGAACGAGAAAACGTCTCACTAATGACTCAAACTCTACAGTCAAATCCTGTATCAAGCAATCACGGCGATCGTTGGGCACAGCTGTGATGCCGCTTCCGGCTCTTCCGCTAGGTACCCGGCGATTTTGCATCGGCAAGGAGAGTTAGTCATCGAGAGTATTAACAAAAACTAGTCCGCTTGGAAGTGCTGAACTGGAATATGGCGAATTCCCTCTAATCCTTTGCTATCCTCAGCTAACTAGAGGCGTTTTCCTGCTATCGCACAAAGAGTTTGTGCGCGGCCGTTTGCGTATTCCATAAGTGTGTTTCTGTAACCAACAGAGTTTCTGTGGTTCGCTTTGTGGGTCAGATTCGGAAACACAACTGGAGGTGATTTTCGATTTTGTTGCTCGTATTTGGCGGGAAATTCAAATTTGGCGGTAAATCAAAGTCCAAATAATAAATTTAGCTACTTTATCAAGTAGATAGACGTAAATCTGAGGATCCTTCTAGAACAGAATGGCTAGGACAGAATGGCAAAGACTTAAGCCTGAAGCTCTATTTATTGAAGTTTTTCTGGATTTTGTTTTTATTTTCAGGCATTTGAAATTATTGCCAAAACAAAGACAAAACGGCGTTTCCGCGAGTTTTAACTTGGGGTCGAGTGTTTGGCACACACTTCTGTTTCAGTGACAAACATTCAGAAATAGGTGGAGAAAACGCCCTAGATCAACCTCAGACCGCGCGACGTCGCGAGCCGAGTAAAGTGCAGCGTTGCCAGGGTTGCCACGGGAAGCACTACTGTTATACTTCGTTGGAAGTTGAAGAAACAACTTTTCTCAAAAGAACACGTTTTGTTGTTACGACTGCTTATTGTTAGTACGAGGACCAGTGCTGTCCATCCGTTAATTTAGTAGCTTTTTACATTAAAATGGGCTTCAAATCCTACTCGTATACTTCATGTAGTATTAAGAATACTTTTTCTGATCTTTAGAAGCTCGAAAAACTTATCAGAGTGGCAACACCGAACGATGCACCCATAAGAACCTTTTTACTTCCTATTTGAACAAGGGTGTGTATTAAGACGTAATCATCTCATCACTGCCTTTTAGGTCGGATTGGTCTTGTCAGAGATCCCAACGGTGATTAAACCTTCTTTTTAGGTACGGGTTAGGCATACTGTACTTCTGGCAATAGACCTTGTATCGGATGACCTGCTGTATTCTATTTCTGGAGACGGAGCACTCCTGGAGGTACAGGGAGGAAAGGTGGGTTGCTTCGCTATTTCTGTCGTCTCGACTTTTTTCATCTCACTTTAAAAGTCACGTATTAAGCGGATTACAGTATAGCAAGAACAAATAATGGGAGGGATAGCAGAGTTGTCTTTCTGCATGCGTCATTTGCCAGAGTTTGGATTAGGGCGGGCACGTTGACCATAGAGTAATCGAGATAAATCGAGTATCGTTAGTTCAGTCATACACAAATCCTCAACTTTAGGGCACAGTGCTCCAGCGTATGAACATGGTGCTCATACGTTGGGGCAACATGCCGTTGAGCAAGGGAATGGTGCCCCCATAAAATTTGTTTGAAAGTCGAATTTTCATTTCAGATTTTCAGTTCAACTGATCTTCGTGTCAGACTTAATTCGTGATTCATCTAAGTCGCTCCTACAGTTTCGTTCGTAAAAGTTGATTCTGAGTGGACAGGCTTTGCTCCAAAACTCGCGCATGATCTCTCATTTACTTACTTACTTGTACTTGTGTCAGGACGCAAGCTGTGCAGCTCTCCCTGGCGACAGCAGCAACGGACCAAGGCATGCCATGAATCTCGGTCTGCTGTGAATGGCATCGAGACTTGAAGGAACTACTGCCATATACAATCCTTTCTGGCTTCTTACCTGTTGGATGTATCCTTGAAAACACGCCAGTGATCCTCAGGAAGAACGAGAAATTGTCTCACTAACGACCCAAACCCAACAGCTAAAATCCTGTGTGAACCAATCACGCGCGATCGTTGGGCACAGCTGTGGTGCCGCTTCCGGCTCTCACTAGGTACCGGGCGATTTTGCATCGGCAAGGAGAGTTAGTCGTCAAGAGTATTTACGTCCTCTTTTCCATTTCCGCAGGCCTCTGACCCTCTGAGTTTGAAGGACGGAATAATTAACTCGCTCATTGCTGATGAAGTGCTGGACAAGCTGATACTAGGGACTTGTTTGGGCTCCGTTAGAGTTCTAACCTGTCCCCTCGTCAATAAGACTACCGTGGAATCAGTTATTGACACAAGAGTGCAGCTGAACCCCATTGTGACGGTAAGTTGTAAATTTTTGTATCAACACGAAATTGCATCCAAAGGCATTTAGCCATTTTCAAGGGCCCATGATGAGATCCCTTCCCCCCTTCTAAGTTTCATCGGTTCCCTCTAGATGACGCAGAACTGCAACAAAACAAAACAGACTTTCTTGCATGCATTACTTTGCTCTATTTTGAACCAAACAATATGAGCTTCAGCGCGCCTTAACAACAAGACCTTAGCAACAAGACCAAAGTTTTCGATGGCATCCCAAAAAATTTAATATTTGATCCAGACATCTAGGTCTTGTCGTCGCCAGGCTAATCATCTGAGAAAACCATAATAGTTAGGGACTAGGGACATAATAGTAAACCTGCTGCAAGTATCCAGAAAGTCCTGTAGGCCTACCACAACAATAAAGATCAAGTCACGATGTGTTTCGCTGGGATCCCAAAAATTTAATATTTGATCCAGACAATTGCGTCTTGTAGATATCCGGTCTTCGCCAGACTCCTTGAACATTTTTACCATCAAAATTTGGAAACAGATCAAGGCCAATGGTTAATCATCTGAGAAAACCAAGTTCAGATATGGATTCAGCATGTGTGTTTACCCCTATACGTCATATCTACTTTGAAGAAATTGATCGAAACCTCCTGCCTTACTTCTGCCTAATTTCCGGTTTCGGCCGGATTCCGGGTGCACTACTTGTCCGGCAAAGAACTAAACCTCAAAAAGAATTCAGCATATCTCTTTACCCCTATATCGAACCTCTAATCAACTTCAGATAAACTTTAAGTTTTAACAAATTTCCAGGTTTTGCCGGATTGCGGGCGAACTATTTGTCCGGCGAGAAAATAATTTTCATTTACGAATTCAGCATGCCTCCTTACCACTACATCAAACCTCTAATCAACTTTAGATAAAACTTTTACTTCTAGAAATCTTTCGATTTCAGCCGGATTCCGGGCAAACTATTATGTCCAGGAGTAAAAAATGATTGTCATATACGATTCAGCATGTCTTCTAACTTCTAAATCGAACATTTAATCAACTTGAATTAAACTTTTACTTTTAACGAATTTGCCGGTTTGGCCGGATTCCGGACGAATTAATTGTCCGGCGAAAAGCAAGTTTCAGATATGGATTCAGCATGTCTTCTTACCCCTAGATCGACCGTCTCATTGGCTTTTAAAATATTTGTTTTTCGTCTCTTAATTTGAAACCCCTCCTTAAGTATATAGCAATGGGGTTCATACGAACTTGACCTGTACTTTGACCCAACGGATCCTCACACCAAGTTTCAACAAAATATCTCAATCCCTTAGGGAGTTATCGAGCTGACAGACGGATGGATAGACGGGTAGACGGACAGACGGACAACTTTTGCGATGTCATACATAGGTATCCATCCACTTATGTTTTGGGATCCCAAAAAGTCGTACTGATACGAAATAAAGGACGAAAAGCGATTTAACAGAAACAGGAGAATTTGTGGCACTAGATGTGCCACATCAGTCATCACCGACTCGTTTTCTTTTCTTAGATTTTTGTTTTAAGTGTTAAGGTCTTTGGCTAGAATTTTGTTATTGTTTTCATCATTTTCGTTATTCAACAATGCGTCGTTTTTCTATGCCACTGGAATGATTTGCGTTTTCATGCCAGTATATAACCATTTTTTTTTGTAAAAAATTGTACCTTAACTTACCCTTAGATGTGCTTGAGTGGAGACAGAAAGATTCTCGTTACTGGTGCAGAAGATGGCTCTGTAGCGTTCTGGAAGGTGAGAGTCAAGGCTGGAGGGAATGCAGAAAGCTCTCGAAAAGGTATATCGTTTTATTATACAACATTCAACCTAAGGCCATCAGACAACACACATATAACATTTCCATTATGCGCGTTTAAATGTTATTTTCCGTTAAATTAAAAGTTGCAAACCATGTTTAGTGTTATGTTTTGACAAAAACGTAGCACTCACAAAGCAAATTTTCTGTGACGTCCACAGCGCATCCTTGTGGTAGATGCTATGAAAATTCTGACGTTGACGACAACTAAATTTCTGACGACCTTTTAGTACTTAAAGTTCATTAGTTTTGAATTATTGCACGCTAATTTGTACATTGTGACTGTTACAACACATTTAATTCCATATATATGTTTTTCATACTTATTCCTAGAAAGACGGGAAACCACCTATCGGCTACGTCCGGTTACTGTTTTTATAATAAATGATTGATTAATTAATCGGTGTCGACTTTTGCTTTTATTGATTTTTTTTTCAGCTCAGTTCAGTTTTATTAAATTCAAAATAAATGAACAAAATACAAAGCTCCGTGGCCCGTTACATAGGGGTTAACCCGCCCATTACATAGGGGTTGACTGACACGTCTGAAGGAAATCTGAGCCAACTATGCCTATGGGCTAGTGCCACACCCATATCGTTGGGCCACTGATTAGTGTTGGGCGATATTGAGGAATATCGATATTTCGATATTTTTAAATTCGATAATCAATATTTCGATTATCGAGAATCGATATTTGGAGTACTTGAAACAGTTTATACTGCTACATTTTTTCATGGAAAAAACTTAAACAACAAGAGCTGTAAGCTCATATGGCACTTGCATGGGTTGAGATGTAGTGTTTGATCAAAAGTACTTTTAAGGTTACCTTTGCGGTTCAGATGCGCACTTTAAGGGAGCTAGAGAAAACATATTTTGTTTTAGAACTTGGCTGTAATGATACGCACTTTATAGGCGCTAGAAATTCATCTGTAAGAGAAACTATTGAGACAAAACGATCACAGGCCCTTAGGGATCATTGATATATACCGTTTGGTAAAAAGTTTTTTTTCACTTTTCGGTTAAAATGTGCACTTTAAGGGTGATAAAATAATTTTTTAAGCAAAACCCTTGTGGCACAAATGATCATGGGTTGACATGTATCGTTTGATAAAAAAAAAAGTAGTTTTCGACCTAGCGGTTCAGATGCGCACTTTAAGGGAGCTACGACTTCATTTGTAAGCAAAACGCTTGAGGCAAAAATGATAATGGGCTCATGGAGATCATGAAAATGTATAATTTGCTTAAAAGTATTTTTCTAAATTTATGGTCAAGATTGGTACTTTAAGGAATGTCAGATTTGGAAAGTGGCGATTTCTGAGCCAATCTTGTCGACTCTCTAATATTCTAGCCCATTTCCATCGTCCTAGCACATCTGGAAGTACCTTAAATCGCGATCACCGGAATTCCGGACCCCCCCTCAAACTCCCCCACAGTCGCCGGAGCCAATCCGGTTCTGTAAGTGATTTATCCAGAGCATCTCTTATTATTCCCACAAAGTTCCATCCCGATCTCCCCAATCTGAGCCGGTCACGTATTTTCCACCCCCACCCCCCATTGTTGTCGAATCCGGTTTGGACATGACAATGATCACCAGAGACATGTCCTCTGATCAATTATCAAATTTCACTCAAATCCGATCAACCGTTCCGAAGTTACGCATGACTCAGTATTCCGGATTCCTCTCCCGCTACTCCCCCCACGACTATCGGATCATGTAAATTTTTATTTAAAAGTCAGTTTGATCGGGTCCCTGATTCGCCTCCCAAGTTTCGTCGTGAAAATCCCCAAAACCGCCATTACCGGAATTCCGGGAAACTCCCCTCCACCCCCACCCCCCCCTAGTGTCCGGATCCAGTCCAAATGTATAATCGATTCGTCTGGAGCAGATGCTTGTTCTTCCTAGCAAGTTTCACTCCGATCCCTCCATTCTAACCGTTTCTCGAGATTTCCGCCCCCCCCCCCCAACTCCCCCATAGCTGTCGAATCCGGTCCGGACTTCAAATGGGACATCAGAGGTATACCATTTATTCAGTTATTAAGTTTCATTCCAATCCGATCACCCGTTTGAAAGTTACACACTATTCCAATTTTCCGGATTCCCCAGCCCTCCACTCCCCCCCAGGTGGTCGGATTGGGAAAGTGATTATTTCCAGGTTAGTCCGGTCGGGTCCCTGATGCTCCTACCAAATTTCATCGTCCTAGTCCTAGCACATCTGGAAGTACCCCAACTCGAAAAAGTGTGACAAAAACTATTCAATTTTCAGAATTCCCCGGCCCACCACTCCCCCCCAGATGGTCGGATCGGGAAACTGATTATTTCCAGGTTAGTTTGGTCGGGTCCCTGATTTTCGTGCCAAGTTTCATCGTCCTAGCACATCTGGAAGTACCCTAACTCGCAGTCAGCGGACCGACAGACCGACCGACCGACAGACAGACCGACCGACCGACGGAAAAGTGATCGGTATATGGCACTTGAGCGAAGCTGCAAGTGCCATAAAAACGAAATTGAACTAAAAGACGAAATTCAAACATTCCCATCAAGAAAGAGTACGCATGTGCATGCTTTTCCTTCCCAGTCGTGTTTCTCCTTACTAATGGAACTCAAGTTTGAAATCCCTATTCGATCTTTTGTTCTGAAAATCCTGAAGAATAAAACGATTGCACATCGAAATGCAAATATCGAAAATATCGATATTTGAAAAGTCGATAGCTAGTCGATATCGAAATATCGATATTTTTCAGTAATGTCGACATTTCGATTATCGTATCGAATATCGCCCAACACTACCAATGATATGGTCCTCTAAAAACGGGAAAGGAAAGACTCTCCCAAGTTGCAGAAGGAAAGACTACTAAAAACGGGAAAGGTATACTGAAAAGAGGAAAACTGCATCAGAAGGCAAGCACACTAAAAAGAGGAAAGACCCTTTCCTCTTTTTAGGCTTCTGTGAGGGGACAGGCAGCTAGTAGCCTTAAAGTGTGCATCTTCACTGCCAAATGTTCTTTTCGCCAAAAAAATATATGTTCTCCAGTGACCCATGGTTATTTGTGACTCAAGGTTTTTGTTTACAAATGAATTTTGTTCCTCTTCTTATCAGCCTAAAAGTATAAACGAAATGACCTCCTTTCGGACACTATTTTAAAAGAAGGAAAGAACCGGGAAGTTGGCTGAAGTGTGTTAAAGCAGGGATGCTGAGTTTGCAAGCAAAACCCTTGAGGCAAAAACTATCGTAGGCCATTGGCGAACATGGAAAATATGTAATTTGGTCAAACGAAATTTTGCAATGTGGAATAGACGTGGGCGCTAGGAATTCATCGGCCAAAATGATTGAGCCCTTGGCAAACATGAAAATGTATCGTTTGGCCAAAAGTATTTTTGGCACTGAAGATGCACACTTTGAGGACCCTTACCTTCTGCCCCGCTCCAGAGCCTAAAAAGAGGGAAAGAACGGTGCATCTTTCCGATTTTTAGTGTGACTGCCTCCTGGCGCAGCTTTTCCCATTTTAGTAGCCTATGCCTTTCCCGTTTTTAGTACCCTTTCTTGCTTTGTTAGTTCAGTTCAGTTTACTTTTAAAAAGTTAAGCGTACAAGCCGAATGTTCGTTCAGTCGTCAATACAATTTATAATGAGCACTTCTATATTAATTTCGAATAAAATTTATCGTCTAATTCTAATACATTTGATAAAGGGAAGTAACCTCAGGCACACAATGACCGACCAATCTGTTAGTCTTTCCTTCCGCAAACACCAGTTTTCCAGAATATCGTGTGAATAACTTGGAGCTAACGTAAATTCTATTTCACCTACCTCTGTGTTGCATCAGTAAATATGGCTGGATACACGTGTCGTGTTAAAGTTTAACCGAAAAAGACTGGGATAGGACAATCTAGTTACCCATCACTTATTCACTTAAATTGGCTTGAAGACCCGCTGAAAATGCGTTACTTGGTTGTTCCGCTATTCGGGAATAATCGATTTTCAAATAGTGGAATTTCCGTGTGATTTGTGGTACCTCTAATTTGTTTTATGCCTCACAAGAAAGATTTATGACTTTTTTTGTTCAGGCACTAAGCAATCTTCACCAATATCGCCACTGCCCACTGAAAAGCCTTGTTTGTGTTTAGATCGAAATTTCCCGCGTCATAGTAGAATTTTCGCTGTGGGGACGGCCGCTGATATTCTGAACGTCATAACTAGAGCAGATAGTGGAAAACAAACAAATCCCTTTGCAGAATCAAAATAATTCAGTGTATTCAACTAAATGACACAAAAATAAGTTGGCTTTTCAGTTAAACTTTCGCAACCAACAACTTTTTTTCATTTTATTTTAAGAAACTTGTCGCTGCAAGACCCGTCAAACTAAGACGACGTAACGGTGCGATTTGTTTCAGGACTTCCAGAATACCTTGTCCAGAAAGTAGACTGGGACTCGAAGGAAGAGAGTCTGGAAAGAGCCACAAGGAAGGTGGATGAGATTCGGCTGGAAGCTGAATTCGAACTGAAACAGAGAAAACAGGAAATGGAATTGGAAGTGACGACAGTCAGGTCTGATTATGAAGAGAAGCTTCTCAAAGTGAAGCAAGAGCTGCAGGTTAGTGAATGTAGGTGTTGGAATGTTCGAGTATCCATTTGCTGCCGTGATTTTCTCTACTTGATTCAAACGAACGTGTCACAGTGGCTGTCGCAGTGCTTGTAAACGCGGGTATTCGGCTGTGTTTTTCCCAGCCGCGAAAACGCTGCCTTGCTGCTTGTATTTGTCAAGTGCATGTCAGTTGAGTGTTCTATACGAAACGATGACATCAATACGCAAATGCACGCAGCCCTTCAACGCAGAAAAGCAGTATCAGTAGCAGATGTACGAGCTTAGACTAAGATCCGCCTGTGCCACTAGAGGCCCTATGGCGTCCAAGAAAAGGCGCCAGTCTTCTCTCGGGTGGTCTGCTGCCAGAACATCCTCCCACTTCAGGCTGCAGACTTGCGTTTATAGGAGGGTTTTTGCGAGATCTCGGAATCACTTTCCGGCGAGCGAAGCGCATCACGAAAAACGATTGGAAAGCCATTCCTGGAATAACTTTCCACGTTCCCGCTGGACTGATCGTGAAAAGGCATGGAAAGCTGATATAGCCAGGAAAGTATTGAATTACAAACTATTTCGAATAAATATGGTTTACTTAACCGTTCTTTGATTCTCGTACATTCCATCGAATTCACCCTAATAACGCTTGCCATTTTTCTTTATTTAATAGTGATACTAGCACTGCTTTTTTCCACACTTTTGAAACTCCCGCCGAAACATTCAACTTTCCGCGGAGCTTTCCACTAACTTCGTGGAACCACTTTCCGGGAAAGCTGCTCCGGATTCCAAAGTTCGAAAACCGGGTAGGAAAGTTCGTCAACTTTCCGAAGTAGTGCGAAAACCATTGGAAAATTATTCCAGACTTTGCTTTCGAGCCCGCAGAAATCCTCCTTATGTTTGCTGCGGTGGATCGTGTGTTCAGTTCTTTCATTGAGAGGAACCATTAATTTAATTGTCTCTTTCTCTTCTCCCGTCTACGCCTTCCTTGTTCTGGCAGTTCAGCATGGTGTTTTGCAACCTGGATTCATCCGTGCGGAGGATGTAAGCGTATGTATGAAACAGGGCGTAAATCCGGTTCCGTTCACAGTTGTCTCGAGATTTATAGCCACCTCTGATGACCTTAACTGCAAACCTATCATTCGAAACGTAATTGCCCTAAACCACCTTTATTTATTTATATTTATTTATTACTTCAGGAAGTTTCTACAGAATACGAAGCATATCAAGCCGAAGCCAACTTGAAAATTTCCAGTTTAAGTACCACCTTCGAAGACACTGTGAAACGTACGACTGAAAACAACGAACAGCGACTCCATGCCGCTTATGCGAAAGAGGATGAAGCTCAGGAAAACTACGACAAGCTGAAAGAAGAATTCATAGGGTAACATTACTTATATTTCTAACTAAGGTCAGCTGGATTGGCCTAAGAGCGTTATATCTATGTCTCTAGAGGCGCCCAGGGCGTCCTAGGCGAAGTTCCAGTCGTCTCTGAAGCTAGCAATTTCAATCCAATTCAGTTCAGTTTATTTCTAAAACGGGAAGCGGACAAGCCGAATATTCGTTTATATAGTTGTCAATAAAAGAGCGATCACCTCGTCATCCCACTCTGGCTTTAATGAGGTGTGTAAGTACCGTAGTTAATTGACGTAGGTGAGATGGGGTGTATATTTGTGCATTCCTCTGTGGTGGCTTCGGGTATCCTGCCGTGGGGATTCTGGAATGGTTCGTGCGTAGGGTTTGGCGAAGGCAAGTCGAACTACGCCATCGTATGGTATCGACGAGGGACGGCAGATGGCCAACCTGATTGACCTGGGTTGAAATCTGACGTTGTCCTGACTGGGTCCGTTTCCTATTAAACCCAGAGATGTCAGGACCAAGGTAGATGAACGCAGGGTTTCCGCGTGAATTACATGTAGTTTGTATGTGCAAAACGCAGCTTGCAATGATCAACGTCTATAGTAGCCAATATGGCGCTACGAGTTGAATCAGCAGAAGAACTATCTATCTATATGTACCAGAGCGAAATAACACTAGGAAGTAGCGCCAAGAATTGAAAAAAGCAGAGCAAAATAACACTAGAGAGTAGCGCCAAGACTTGAAAAAAGTGACACACACACGAACAGCAGCGACACCAGCACCACTAGCGATAGTGAACGTCCCTACTGAAACTCAATCGGTCGTGCACCAGTGATGGCTCCAATATCTTCATATTCTGAACACAGCAAAACAAGTGCGCAAGCGCTCAGACGTGGAGTGTGAAAGTAAAATGTTTATCATATTTTATATACAAACAACGTTAAAACCAAGACATTTCACATCCCCAATAACCATCAAGTATTGAAATAACCTAATTTGTAATCATCCCACTTTAAAAGCTTTAAATGTAAACAAACCGCAAGTATAAATCCAAAGAGATCTTGCAAGAACAGCATGAGTTCTAACACTGGATCAGAGAATCAGAACACAGAATCTGAATGGTCTGCCAGCCAGTCCGACCCTTTAAACCTCTTTTCCATTAGCAAGGTAATAAAACGAGTACAATAACGAAATCGTAGCAGCCTAATACCCCCGGTGTCACAGTTCATTAAGAACGGCATGTCATCGATCATATTATTATGACAACACCGTAAAGTTTCCAGCTGTTCATTAAAGATACGTCGCGTCGTCTTGTTGCTGCTACACCAAAATCCTCATTCATAGATATATCTCCCCAAATATACAAGAGTTGAACTTGAGACCTGTCATAGACGAATGTAGCTCATAAAGCACCTGGGCCCAGTTACCCATGAACGGGAGGGTGGGGGGGGGGCATCAGTTGCATATCTAGACCTAAATATCCTCGACTATACCAGCTTAGAGTTTCATTCCAGTCACAGGCCAAAAACTTGACTCATGGGCAAATTGGGCCCACTTAACCATGAACGGGGAGGGTAGGGGCCAGGGTTCGGTTCAACTCCACATATAGATCCCCAACCCTATGATCCAAAAGCACAAAGGAATTTCATCGCCCTATCTCCAGTTATTGTCAAGTTGAAATCATTAAAAATAGGCAATCTGGGCCCAATTGCCCCTGAACCAAGTGGGGGTGGGGTTTGGGACCCGCAAAAATGAAAAAGAGACCCCAATACTCACAAACCTACCAAGTTTCAACTTGATACCTGTTGATTCCTGTCACGGGTAACGAACTTTACTCCTGGGCAATCTGGGCCCATTTGCCCATGAACGTGATGGGTGGGGGAGGTGCAACTTTAAAAGTAATGTCCCAGCCCTAGGGTCTACATGTACAAGGAATTTCATCGTCTTATGTCCAACTCTGGTCAAGTTATGAACATTATTCACTGGGCAATCTGGGCCCATTTGCCCCTGAACCGGGTGGGTGTGGGGGGTCGGACCCCCAAAAGGCACAACTAGACCCCAGTCCCCATCAGCGTACCAAGTTTGAACTTGATACTTGCACTGGTTCACGAGTTATGAGCTCCACAAAATACGGTGAAAACCGAAAACCGGAAACCGGAAACCGGAAACCGAAAGCCGAAAGCTGCTAGAGCGCTCGCAATAGTGGATTGTTCCAAGGAACACTCCACTAAAAATGATACAACCTCCCGGTTTCCAAGATGTATGCAAACCGCGTCTTAGCTTCACTAGAAATTTCTAAATCCGCAAGTTTGTCTCGCTTTAAATTCCGCAAGCGTAATGGGCGGCGCTACGACTAGGGCCCGTTTGCGACGCATGGAAAGGATAGGTCTTGGCGCTACTCTCTAGTGTTATTTTACTCTGGAAAAAAGGGACACAAACTCGAATAGCAGCGACACTAGCACTAATAGAGAAGGGACTACTGAAACTCAATCAGTCGTGCAGCAGCACTGGCACCAACAACGTCATTTTCTGAACACAGCAAAATAAGATACAACCTCCCCTGTTTCTTCGATGTGTGCAGACCGCATCTTAGCTTTACTAGAAATTTCTACACCCGCAAGTTTGTCTTCCTTTAAATGCAACAGACGTATTGGGCTCCAGGGAGGCCGGAGGAGCAGGTACTTCAGAAAATTGATTATTATCTTCCAGGCTCCAAGAAGAGTCCGAGAAGAACTTAAGAGATGAAGTCGGTAAACTGGAGAATTACTTAGAGAAACTTATCGTCCAGCATAAGAAGACACTGAGAAAGGTATTATTTCCTGCGTCTTCTTTTGGTCTTAAAGCACAACCCTTACTCTTTTCGCGACAAAGTGGTTCAGAAAAATCGAATTCGAAAGTACCAGCTCCTGTCTCGTGAATTGGCGATTTTGTTTGCGCTTTTCGACTCTGTCCAGACTTCCCGCTCTACGAAAAGGAGGTTTGACGTAAAATATTTTAAATTTATGCGCGTCGTGGTTAAAAAGTGGGAAAAGCCAAGTAAAAGAATAGCCGATACACAAGATAGACCTTTTGGCCTACCAAGTCTTCCGAAATGAAAAATAAAGTTTTGAAGCCTTTCATACTCTTATTTTTGAAAAAGTTGTCGGCAGACCTTGAAGCTTCGGCGAAGTTTTGCACTGCTTGACTGGCAAACTCGGCTTGGCCGAAAAAGAATTAAAGATGCAAGCGCTAAAAGTGCTAACATATGACATCCGTTTGTTCTGTTTATCGTTTACTCTACAGCATTTGGTATATAAATATTTGTTCCAGTAATATATCAAAAAAAAAGATACAAAAACGAAGCTTATACTTCCGTAGGGGAGCTAGGAATCATATAAGGCAGGATAAATACTAGGGGAACTCTTCACGCGGTTGGCATAAGATTTCTGGCTAATTATCTACTTGTTATTGTTAAAGAGTGCGGCTGCACTTCATTTAACACAAATGACGCCGCGAAACTCGAATTAGCGTAATAGCATGGTCGAAGCGTTATATGTTTCAAATGAGCGCGGCCGTACTCTTTGCGACCTAACATGTCTCGCTCGATTCTACACAGTGAAGTAGCGTATCTCTGTACCGAAGCAAAATTTAAAAAAATTACCGTTGTTATATCATTATAATTTCTAGATTCAGTTGATTGCATATAAGTGATTATATAAGTGTTTAGGTGCCGATACTTTCTTTGGAGCTCAGTGCTTTTTGGGATCCCAAAACGTTAGTGACGGATACCTATGACATCGCAAAAGTTGTCCGTCTGTCCGTCCGTCCATCCGTCTGTGAGCACGATGACTCTCGAAGGGAATGATATATTTTGATGAAACTTGGTGTGAGGATTTTTTGGGTCAAGAGTAAGGTCGAGTTCATAGATGGGCTCTGTAGCCCTACATTTAGGAGTGGGGGAGGGGGTTTAAATTAAGGGGCAAACAAAATATTTTGAAACAGCTAATGTGATAGTCGATTATGGGGTAAGAAGACATGCCGAAGACGATGGTGAAAACCATTTTCTCGCCGGACAAGTATTTCGCCCGGAATCCGGCCAAAACCGGAAAGTTTGTTAAAAGTAAAAGTTTTATTTGGAGTTGACTAGATGTTCGATTTAGGGGTAAGAAGACATGCTGAACACTATGGTGAAAACCATTTTTTCTCCGGACAAGTAGTTAGCCTCGATCAGTATCGTCAAAATAGATATGGTTTATACAGGTATATCTGAACTTGATTTTCTCAGATGATTAGCCTGGCGAAGACTGGATCTGGCAAAGACAAGACCTAGTTGTCTGGGTCAAACCGTCAAATATTAAATTTTTGGGATCCCATCGAAACCTTTGGTCTTGTTTTGCAGGAGAAGCAGAAATATTTGTCTCACATTGCAACCTGCGTGACTGCTCAATCAGCCGCGCAAAAAGCTGACCAAAGTAACTGTGACCAAGATTCGATAATTGAAGGTCTGGAACAACATAATGAAGAGCTTTTAAAGAAGAATTTAAGCCTTCGAGGCGAAAACGGATATCTGAAGAAGAAAGTTACAAGGTAAGCTATTGATGTGTCAAGGGGCTTACCTGTTATGCCAATCTGTTCTAATGGTTACTGTTATAGATAGATAGATAGATAGATTTATTGCCCAAAAGCCAACACGGGCCATCGCAAAAATACAACACAAAAATAAATAAATAAATGGTATAAATAATCAATCTGTACACTACTCTACATCCTACTATATTTCGTTTTACCTTATAAACTTAAACAATTTTCCCTGTGTCTCATCCCCAACCTCAGGAACCTTCCAATCGACTTAACCATTCCAAAACTCAACTGCTATTTGAAGAATCAAAGATTTCGGTGCTAAGGCCATGTGATTTCTTATTGGTTAGCTAGTCACTGTAGACGTAATTCAGTAATTTACGAATATGCACAGAGTGTCTGCGTGTTTTTGAATTTTGTTCCTTTAGTGTTAACCTTGACTGTCAAGTTTATAAGCGAAAAAAGCTGTGATTATATTTGATGAATCAAAAGTTTCGATGATAAACCCAGGTTGTTTCCTATTAATTAGTTTTATAAAGTGTTGTGCTTGTTAATAAATGGAATTACAGAAAAAAACCATAAATAGTGAACTGAAAGAAAAAAAATGCTCTTCGGGGGAATTTGAACGCACGACCTTAGCTTCAGTTGCCGTTGAGCTGACCACTTAGCCACCAAGGGGCTTGCTGACGTAGTTTACAAACCAGTGCAATCGCCAGATGGAAGCGGGCGGTTTCCTATCAAAACAAGTATAATTTTGATTTATTCAACGTAAACAAATTAACTACACTTTTATTAGCACTTCACTTCATACCCTGAGGGCAAATGATAAGAAAGCGTCTTCAACAGTGATCCCACGCTCGAGGCAAGTTGGTCTAATAGTTCACCTCCCGATGTCACGGGGACAAACTCTTTTTTTTTTTACATTTTTTTTTTTGAGACATTTTTTTTCCAGCTCCACTCCTCTCAGTGACGCAACTTTCTTTATTATTATAACTCAAATTTCTTATCTTTGTACGTCACCTACACTTTACTCCTACACTAAATTCAAATTATGACTTATTCCTACTTTAAATAATTATCATTCTTTTAAATTTATTTGGGCAGTTAAACAAACTCTTTTTGATTGCTTAAAGATGGAATTTGTACAAAGGACTTTAACGGTGACAAAAAAAATGAAATAATATTTAATTAAACCTCGAAGACTAGGACTCAAATGTGGGAGCCTCGTTGACAGTCCATGGCCTTAATTCCGGAGTATCATGGAGAAAACCAATGAAAACCTGAGATCTAGTTAAATTAAAACCCGTAACCTTCGGCTTTCAGGGCCGTCGCGCTACCGGCTGAGCTACGAGGGGTTTGTGAACATAGTTTGAACATTCCTCACTAGCTCATCAAAACAGTTCACCTGCCTATGCCAATTACGTAAAGATTGAATTTATAGAAGGGACTTGCTTACCGCAAGATAAACTGGAATAATTTTATTTGGTTCTAGGAGTCAAAGACTCCGATGTTGAACGGTCGAAGGCGCTCATGGAAGAGGCTCGTCGAGTCAAAGTCTTAATTTGAAGCTGTTCCACACGCAACTGGTGATACTCAAAATCCAGGCAAGAAATCCAGTCCGTGATCGCAAAATCCTGCTCTTTTGTCCTCACGCTAAGAGTAACTGACGCGTCCGTCATGGACGGATTGGGCTAGTGCCGCCGACAGACGATCAGGATTGGGCGGTTGGGGGCCGGAATTCCTGCCAGGATTTTCCACGCCGTAGTCACTTCCAGCTTTATGATAAAAGCTTTATGATAAAAGTGCAGAAAATTCGTTTGAGAATTCCTGATTGTTTGTTCGCACTTTAAGAGTAACAGGTGCGGCTTGATTTATCAGGGTGAGAAGGAGAGGGTCAGACCTTCGTTTGCAATGATTATGAGGTCCTTTCGAACCATTTTATTATTCTTTCAGCCTTGAAAAACTCCTTGATGAGAAAAAGAAGATCATACGCAGCCTTACTGAAGAAAATCTTCGCTTGCAGTCGGTCATCGATAGCTGCGAAAGAGAGGCACAGAACCTAAAGGATGAAATTGGAGTTCGAGACAAATTCATCCAGGAAAAGGTGAGCTGAGTAGGACACATACATAAAACTTGTGGTTACATATAGCAATAGGAAAAATTGGAGAAGGTGAAAGATCGAATAGTGACAGTTATTTTTTTTTATCGCCGTAACTTTGAAATGCCGATCGGAGTCGGAGTCGATAGGGTATGAAGGCATGCTCGTAGGTCGGCATGCTATTGGAGTTGGACGGATATGGCAGAAAAAATTGCAGAAAGTCAGCCATAATTAGATTTCCCTGATTATTCATTCATTCATTCATTCATTTACTTGATTCCTTCAAAACTGAAGAGTATATAAAAAAAAGAGAACATCATGTCACAAACACATCAGAGATGGTACACAAACAATTAACTGGCCGTTAAAACAAGCTATCATACTAAATCTACAATAAAATACAAATGATAACACAAAATAAAATAAAAAAATAAACTAATCAGGGCACTTTTTTAGTGAAGAAAGGAAAAAGGTTGTGATGGACAAGAATGTTTTCAGCCTTTTTATGAAAGTTCTGAATTTTTCTGTTTAGAGTTTCCAGAGGATTCTTCACTTTAAAATTGGAAGTTAGATGAGAATTACTCGCAGAGATAGGGAAACCAAGAAGGAATTTTGAAAATTTGTAATAAGTAACTTTTAACGCAGAAAGTTCAGAAGGACGGAAAGAAGAAAAGAAAGCAGACGGAAAAAGAATATGAGGAAGTGCAACAGCCGTATAAATCGAACCGAGAACATCTCTGCGATACATACCCCGTAAACGAATAACAGCACCAAATGCTCTTCTTATTTTGTCTTGCACATGTTGAATAAGGATAAGTTTCCAATCCCTGGTATTGGAAGAATAAGGGATTCCAAGATACGTAACTTTCTCAACAGGGCTGAAAACAATCCCCCCACCACAATCCAGAGGGGCATTCAGTGTCGGCAAACTACTAATCACAAAATAATTACATTTTTCAGAACTAATTATTAGACCCTTCTTCCCCAGTTTAGACACTAGAATGTTAAAATTTTCAATTAACTTTTCCTTTGACCGACTTAAAATAATAATATCATCAGCATAAGCTAAAAACGTTACATCACGCGCAAAATGAATCAAAGAAGTTTTAAGCGACCGAAGACAGTCTGCCAAACATGCATTAAAAATATATGGAGATAAAATTCCACCTTGTCTAACGCCTTTTCCCACTGAAATTAAATTGGACAGAATTTTTGGGGAACGAAGTGCCACTTGAACGTTAAGTCCATTGTACCACGACCTTAAAACACGCACAACAGAACGAGGAATACCATTGTACACAAGTGATAAAAGAGCAGCCGCATGAGAAACGTTGTCAAAAGCACCTTTTATGTCTATCAGAAGCGTATACAGCGGTTGTCCACACGCTCGTGCATCATTGATTAAAGTGGAAAAAGTAGCGTGCGCATGATCGCAACCCATACCCCTTTGAAATCCAACCTGGTTTAACCCAGCATCAAGGCCTTCAAACATATTTTTAAAACACATTTCAAAAAGTTTACTGATAATACAACCCTTGGTTATTGGCCGATAAGAACCACAGGATTTCAAATCCTTCTTTCCTTTTTTTAAAATAGGGGAGATCAAACCAATTTTAAAAGATGAGGGAACACGACCCACCGATAAAATTAGATTAAAGAAAGCAAGAAGAGTTAAAAGGAATGTTGGGGATACAAACTTGAGATGGTTTGAAAAAAGCCCATCACGGTCAGGGATGATTGGAACTTCAATTTTTTTTTGGCCAAAAGTAAATCTTGATGTACAAGTACGTGGTCAGACGGAAAATCACTTAATATAGAGTCTAGCTCAGCTACGTCAGAGGGCAAATCATTAGAAGAAGACAGGGCAGACTTGAAATGTGTCTCCCCTATTCCAGTTGAAGATACAGCTAGGCCGAGAAAAGTGTCGTGCGCATAGCCTTTGGCCTTTCAGATCGAATCTCTGAGTTACGTTCACCAACTGGCTAAAGATCAAGGTTTAAAACCGAAGTTCGCAGGTTCAAGTCACAGTTGGTTTGTAATTCCGACTTACAGTTCACTACTCGTGTTTCTGTACAGAACCAGATTTGATTCTTTGGTTTCGAATAGAATTGTGAATCAGCATTTTTTTTAAAAATGTACCCTGTGTCTTGTACTCTACTTATTCTGTGCGATATGCGTGTAATCCTAACCCTGTTTTGCAGGACCTCTGTATTTTGTCTTGGCGAAGTCGTTTCGCAGACAGTGAGAGGGTCTTAAAGGACAAAGAAGAATCAGTGCAACGCTTAGAAGATCAGCTGAAAGAAGATCGAAACACCATGCACTCTTATGAAGAGCAGATCCAATCGGTAAGTTTCTTCTTCCCGTCATTTCCCGATTTACAGTAGAAGCATGTTACTTGGGACGTCGCCTGATTTTGAACGGTGCAGCAGAATGTGATGAAATTGAAAACCTATAGAAAGTATTAAGTATTCCTTGAGCCCAGGCTGACTGTGAATCACATTTGACTTCGCTAAATGGATATTGAAGGACAACATCCAAAGCCTCCCACGCCCAAAACACTCTTCACTACCCAGATTTTTCGCCCGGATTCTGGGTTCCGTTTTCTTCGATACCGGTATGGGTAGTGAAGACAGGTCTGAAACGGTCTGAAAGCACCCCGGACGCGTCCGGGAATCTGGTAGAAAAATCTACCAGATTCACGGATTCTGGGTGAAAAGAAGCGGGAATTTGAAAGTAGTTTTGATTTGACTCGGAGAAATATTGTGCTGACTTGCTGAGGTGGTAAAATCTAAGAAAATGACCCCAGATTCTGGGGCGTCTGGGTAGTGAAGCCCGACCTTTACTGACCTACCTAAAGACCGGGAAAGACCAAGCCCCGAAACAGCACCGAAGAGGCATTCATTCAATACCCTGCGGTTGCGAAAAGCGCTTTGTCGGCAGGACAGAGATAACGTTCGATAAAGCTTGCAGAAGACGAACAGGAGATTAGTTACATTTTTTGCAGGTACCATGGTATCTGATACCACGGTCAAAAGGCGTTTTTGCAGATCCAATTACTATGGTAACAGATACCATGGTATCTGCAAAAACGGAACTATTGACCCCGCTCCTTCCAACGGACAGCGCCCAAACTACACTTTAAAATCGGCATGTACATTCAGGCAGTATACAAAAAAAAACGCTTGAAATTCGAGTCACAAATTAAGGGGGAAAATCCGAACAAAATTTGAAGAGAATTTAGACTATGATTTACGAGCGAACGTGATGTGCCCTTGATTATAACGATTACAAATTGAAGTCCGAACTCCTTACAGCTGAGAGCCGATTTGGATTCCCACGTCACGAAAATCGGGGAGCACAGAGAACAAGAAAATTATCTTCAGCGAAAAATCCAGCAGACAACCAAGGAACTGAAGACAGAACGGGATCAAAGTAAAAGCTTAATGAAGAAGATAAATGGCCTTGAAGATGACTTCGATCTCCTGCGTTCGTACGTAGCAGAACCACGGTCCCTGCAGGCCTTAATTAAGGTAAGCTCTGTCATAGGAAGTTTTTACCTTAAATTATTCACTATTTTCGGGTTACAGCTTCATGGGCGCTCCAATCTTCTCTCAAGCTTGCAATTCTCAGGCATCAAAGCCAACAAACGAGAAGCGGAATGGTTTTATAGGTGAACTAGACCAGGTGAATGAACTCGAGAGGGGACAAAATCGGGGAAGGGGTGGATATCGCGGTGATATTAATGAATTAATGAAGAAGATAAATGGCCTTGAAGATGACTTCGATCTCCTGCGTTCGTACGTAGCAGAACCACGGTCCCTGCAGGCCTTAAATAAGGTAAGCTCTGTCATAGGAAGTTTTTACCTTAAATTGCACTTGCAAGCAATAAGAATGTGTTTTCACAATATATGTCTTGCCATTGACGATATTCACTATTTTCGGGTTACAGCTTCATGGGCGCTCCAATCTTCTCTCAAGCTTGCAATTCTCAGGCATCAAAGCCAACAAACGAGAAGCGGAATGGTTTTATAGGTGAACTAGACCAGGTGAATGAACTCGAGAGGGGACAAAATCGGGGAAGGGGTGGATATCGCGGTGATATTAATGAATTAATGAAGAAGATAAATGGCCTTGAAGATGACTTCGATCTCCTGCGTTCGTACGTAGCAGAACCACGGTCCCTGCAGGCCTTAATTAAGGTAAGCTCTGTCATAGGAAGTTTTTACCTTAAATTGCACTTGCAAGCAATAAGAATGTGTTTTCACAATATATGTCTTGCCATTGACGATATTCACTATTTTCGGGTTACAGCTTCATGGGCGCTCCAATCTTCTCTCAAGCTTGCAATTCTGAGGCATCAAAGCCAACAAACGAGAAGCGGAATGGTTTTATAACATAAATCGGGACAAAAAGTCACAACACCTTCTGGAACCGCAGTCGAAGAGGCCGCGAGAAAAGCAATAGTTCCAACCAGGAGGTCCGAAAGCTGGACAACCAGATATAAGCATGCTGTGCTTCTTAAGCCTATGAATTCGGATGGCCTTCTAGGATTTTGGGTAGAACCCTGATGTATGCTGACTCTAATTAACAACTTTGATTGAAAATGAACTTGTCATCCTGAGCGGCTTCAGCCTGAAGAGGACCTTTGTCAAGAAGGGCCGAAATATAGCTCTAATAAAATTTAGCTGACGTATCCGTTTTGCATTGTCAAAAATGATTCGCTCTCAGCTTAGGATGAAGGAATATCTAGTTCAGTTTGATTTGAATAACATATAACGGACAGGCCGATTGAAAAATATAAATGGATATATAATAATAATAATAACGCTTGTTTATTAAGCCAAAAGGCCATACAAGATTTTACACGTTTCACTTCACAAATAAACCATTACACCTCTATAAACTACTATGCTAAACTTTCACTCCTAAGACTAAATCCTTTGGTCACATATTTGCATATATCTACGATACACTCGGGGTTCGTAGATTTCAGGATACGGGGAAGCGATACCAACCCTCCCCAAAAATTTACATACAAAAATTTATATACATACATATATAATTTTATTGCATTTACATAGCGACGTCGTACAGAGTCGATATGACATAATAAAATCCTAAATAGTCATGTATGCTTCGCACAGACAAACGAGAGGGCGAAAATCCATGCAGATAAGCATGGAGATCTTTGAGCCCAAGCTGACCGGAAAACATATATTCAAACAATGGCTCAAAGCGGTTACGTCAGATGATGCTTGGCAGCGATATTTCGCCCCTTCTTACAGTCTGACGAGGAGCATTGCCAAGAAGGGCCGAAATATCGCTGCCAAGCGTCGTAGCTGACGTAACCGTTTTGAGCTATTGTTTGAATATCTGAGCATACTTTGTTTGCAAGGGTACGACCGGCTTCAAACGAGGCACAGGCTCATCAGCTTGACCAGGTGAATGAACTCGAGAGGGGACAAAATCGGGGAAGGGGTGGATATCGCGGTGATATCGGTTTCGAATTACTGATTTACCGAACTTCATACAAAGTTGTCGTCGGTGGTATGAATGGATTGTCTGAATCAAACTGCTTAAGAAGCTGAATTTAGGACATGAAGGTCAAAGGTGTCTTGACCACCGCAAATCTTAAGAGCTCAACCATTGTTCTCCTTCCAGGATTTTAGCTCGAGAGACACCCGGCCAAAGCGATATTCGTCTGTTGCAACCGAATGTTCGTCCGAAGTCTCTGCGTCTGTTGATCCTCCTAAGGATAGCAGCAAAGTTGTTGCGAGTCTAGAGCGAACTATACAACATGAAAGGACGAAGTTCCAGAACGAGAAGAAGAGACTGCTTCAGGTTAGTCTGAAATTATAGTATTTCTCAGTTAGTTATACGTCTCACGGTCTTTCGGAGCCCTTCTAGAACAATGCCAGAGAAACCAAGGATCGGGAGATCCTCACACCTCCAGGTGGCATTTAGACATTTAGTAAGAGAGTCGGCTAGAAGACGCTTCAAGTTAGTTTGCTCGTCTCAAATCTCTGTAGCTAATAAACCTTTCTCCTGGCCAGTTCAAGTCCCAGACTTGAAGTTAAAGTCCCAGTTGAAGCCGGAGGAAAACAAGACCAAAGGTTTCGATGGGATCCCAAAAGCTTCTGCCAAATTTCCGGTTTCGGCCGAATTCCGAGCGAACTACTTGTCCAGCCAAAAAAAAGATAGTTCAGAAACGAATTCAGCGTATCTCCTTATCCCTATAAAGAACATCTAATCAACTTCAAATAAAACTTTAACTTATAAAAAAAATCCGGTTTCTATATGTCCGGGTAAAAAATGATTGTCATATACAGATTCAGCGTCTCTTCTTACCTTAAATCTGACATTTAATCAACTTCAAATACAAATTTTACTTTTAACAAATTTTCCGGTTTCGGCCGGATTCCGGGCGAACTGCTTGTCCGGCGAGAAAATGGTTTCCACCATCGTGTTCAGCATGTCTTCTTACCCCTAAATCGAACATCTTATCAACTTCAAATAAAACTTTAGCTTTTAACAAATTTTATCGTTTTTTGCCGGATTCCGGGCGAACTACTTAACCTTCAGAAGGTGATGTGTTCTTTCTGACAGTCTTAGGATCCAAAACGTTAGTGACAGGACTGCATGTGGCTTCCCAAAGTTGTCCGTATTCTACGCGCTCGTTTCTGTATTCGTACGATTTCAACATTCTAAGACTGATACGGCGGAAAATGAGAGACATCATGATCAAGCTGTAGGACTGATTCTTGTGAACACAACTGTGCCTTTTATTTCTGCAGAATCCAAAGAACAGCCAACATTAGTCGCAAAAGCAGAAAATCAAATTAACCCTTTACAGTAACAAATCAGTCAATCTCGTCCGCGTTTTCAGTAGGTCAAATTTCTTTGAATCAGGAGACTCGCGTTTTCGTCTTGAAAATGTGGGGTTTCAAAGTCCGTATCCAAACCTGGACTTGTCAATTATAATCCAATGCTCATCTTTTGCTTTATGCTAATTACTGACAGAAGATTCGTTGAGCTCCTGGAAGGAATTTAGGAGTTCTGGCATCACGAAGGGGTTAGGGATTCTGTAGTTTACAAGCCGAAAGAAGTGAATGCGTCTGCTGGCTTGTCATTGTTTCTGACACTTTGACGGAAGGAAAATTCTACACGTTTTAAGAAATAGAGGGTACAATGGGATGACTGGGGTGTAAGTAGAAATAGCGTAATTAAGCCGTCTTTAAGTGGAAATGAGAGAAAAATTTCCAAAACAAAATATTGAAAGAAAAAGATAGGCTACTGGTAAATCCATATGCCTACCAGCATTTTTTCTTCTTCTGATTTTCTTGCTAATTCCCCAGCTTCCCCAGCTTCCGAGTGCTTCCGAGTCGCGCCACTAGAAGGTCCCACGGCCATATGAGTCCTGGTTTGGACTATTCACGTGGATGGGAGGAGCTTTAACTTTAGTCCCCCGTGCCAAATAAACTGTCTAGTCCAAACTAACTGATCCTTAGCGGGAATCCTGCGAACCTTATTTGTACACCTTGATCAGATCGTCCAGAGTCGTTTTTCCGTGACAATCTAGATTGACGATTCACAATCCGGATTCTCCGAAATGCGTTTTCCGATAATCCGGATGATGAACAAGTGCGCAAGCGCTCAGACGTGGAGTTTGAAAGTAAAATGTTTATCACTTCTTATATACAAACATCAAGATATTTCACATCCCCAATAACCAAAAATATTGAAATAACCTAATTTGAAACCATCCCAGTTTAAAAGCTTAAAAAAACTGCATTTAGAAGTCTAAAAAAGATCTTCAAAATCTTGCAGGAACGGTCTATGTTTCAACACTGAGCCAGTCCGACACTTAAACCCCTTTTCCATTAGCAAGGTAATAACAAGTGTAATAAAATCAAATCGTTTTATTGCCTGATACCCCCCTTGTCACAACTTCATTAAGATCGGCATATCATTGGTGATATGACAAAACTGTCCAGTTTCCAACTCATCATTGAAGAGAAAAGTACGCCGCGTGGTCTTATTTGTTGCTGTTGCACCAAAATCCGCACCTGTACATATATATCCACAAGTATACAAGAGTTGAACTTGAGACGTGCCATAGACGAACTTAACTCATGGGAAATCTGGGCCCGGCTGCCCATGAAAGGGAGAGGGTGGGGCGGGGGGGGTCGGGACAAATCAAATTGCGTATCTAAACCTAAATATCCTCGGCTATACCAACTTAGAGTATGATTCCAGTCACTGGTCAAACACTTTACTCATGGGCAAACTAGGTCCACTTGCCCCTGAACCAAGTGGGGGTGGGGTTGGGGCCCGCAGAAAGCAAAAAGAGACCCCAATGCTCACAAACCTACCAAGTTTCAACTTGATACCTGTTGATTCCTGTCACGGGTAACAAACTTTACTCCTGGGCAATCTGGGCCCAGTTGCCCTTGAACGGGGTGGGTGGGGGAGGTGCAACTTTGAAAGCAATTTCCCAGCCCTAGGATCTACAAGTACAAGGAGTTTCATCGTCCTGTGCCCAGGCCTGGTCAAGTTATGAACATTATTCACTGGGCAATCTGGGCCCATTTTGGCCCTGAACGGGGTGGGTGTGGGGGGTGGGACCCTCAAAAGGCACAACTAGACCCCAATACCCACAATTGTACCAAGTTTGAACTTGATACTTGCACTGGTTCACGAGTTAAGAGCTCCACAAAATATGGTGAAAACCGAAAACCGGAAACCGGAAACTGAAAGCCGAAAGCTGCTACAGCGCTCGCAATAGTGGAATGTTCCAAGGAACACTCCACTAAAAATCGTTTTCTCTGAGAATCCGGATTCGTTATTGGATCGTCGATTCGGGAATCTTGCAACAAGATCGTCGGATTGCCGTATTGTAGGCCTAATCTGAGATACGGTAGTCGATTTGCTATTTCTCTGATGAATCAGTTATTTAGGATTATAGTCCGGGATTGTCGCGGAAAAACTCCTCAGATTATGAGAAGAGCGGTGTTAAACTTGAATTGCCTCGACCAAGAATGTCGAATCATTTCCACGTTTGAGATCCGAGTTTTTGGGATCCCAAAACGTAAGTGGCGGGATACCTATGACATCGCCAAAGTTGTCCGTCTGTCTGTCCGTCTGTTAGCACGATAACTCTCGAAGGGATTGAGATATTTTGATGATACTTGGTGGGAGGATCCTTCGGGTCAAAGTACAAGTCAAGTTCGAAGATGGGCTCTGTAGCCCTATATTTGAGGGTGGGGGAGGGGTTTCGAATTAAGGGGCAAAAAAATATTTTTTGAAAGCTGTTTAGATAGTTGATTTAGAGGTAAGGAGACACGCTGAATCCGAATATGAAAGTTATTTTCTCGCCGGACAAGTAGTTCGCCCGGAATCCGGCCAAAACCGGAAAGTTTGTTAAAAGTAAAAGTTTTATTTGAAGTTGATTAGATGTTTGATTTAGGGATAAGAAGACATGCTGAACACGATGGTGAAAACCATTTTCTTGCCGGACGAGTTCGACCGAAATCCGGCCAAAACCGGAAAATTTGTTAAAAGCAAAATTTGTATTTGAAGTAGATTAGATGATAGATTTAAGGGTAAGAAAAAACGCTGAATCTATATATGACAATCATTTTTTAACCGCACATATAGTTCGTCCGGAATCCGGTTGAAACCGGATTTTTTTTCTTCAGAAGTTAAAGTTTTATTTGAAGTTGATTAGATGTTCTTTATAGGGATAAGGAGATACGCTGAGTTCGTTTCTGAACTGTCTTTTGTTTTTGCTGGGCAAGTAGTTTGCTCGGAATTCGGCCGAAACCGGAAATTTGGCAGAAGAAAACCAGGAAGTTTCGATCAGTATCGTCAAGATAGATTTGGCTTATACCGGTATATCTGAACTTGGTTTTCTCAGATCCGTCTGGTCCGTCTGTAGTGATCAATATGCCATCTGTTGTCAATTTAGTTTTGCCAAGTCTAATCAATACGGAGCGCTGCTCTTATGGAGTATGTTCCACCTTTCTGCCTCGTTAATACAGTAAAAATCTTCAAGAAGTCTAGCGGACACTGGATCTTGCGAAGATAAAACCTATTTGTCTGGATCAAATATTCAATTTTTGGGATCCCGTCGGAACCTTTGGTCTTTCAGTCCTGTGGGGCACAATGAAACTCCATTGGCTTCTAATGGTGATGGATATACTTTTTCAGGAAAACAAGGTTCTACTTGATGAAATCGAAAAGTTGAACAGGATCCGACGGTGATTTATTACTCTTTTTTTGCCACATGACAGTCAAATTCCAGATTTTATTTGTATGTATCTGTAATGCATTTATCTCTTTCATCCTACTCTTTCTTTATTACTTTGTAGCTTCTTCTCGTTATTCGATTATTTTCTTTTTTTTATCATTTAGTCATTTGTTTAGCTTCATCACGATTATTTGTTTATGCGAAAGGCTTCCCGGAAATGTCTCCCACCCCCAGTCATTGCTGGACGGGATTTTGATCTCTTCTGGTGATCCACCTCGATTGATCGCGAGCCAGCAAATTCTTGAATGTATAAGCGTCTATTTGGTCGCTCAGTACCTGATTCACAGTAATGGAAGATGGGTGTTAAGTTTGAAGAAGTTGCCGTTATTCATGGAGATGTCTCGAAGCTGCGAAAGAAGGTAAAGTATTTTGTTTTAGGGTGTAGAAGGTGGCTTGAGCTAAAAGTAAAAAAAGGCTTAAAGACTAGACTCTGCTTTTAACAAATTATCCACGGCTTTGGCTGTTTTAAGTCTTTTCCCAGGCCTATTGACTTCTAGCAAAAACTCGGCAAAATTCAGATAACCGGTTTTACGCATCAATAGCATTAGACGCGAACACTCGTCGGGAGCATAATGTGCATGGTAAAGAGTGAATCGTGGCAAGTACAAACATTTGGGTCTCCGGGCTTAAGAATAAATGAATGCAAGTACGGAAGTAGGTTGCATTGGCATTGTAGACACGACGGGTCTTTTAAAGCCAGGCTTCACTTTCCCGATTCTCAGATATCTGGAGCTTCCACAAAGTCAAGCCAAACCTTCCGGGTTTTAATCATAATTATGATAGCTAATCTTAAATCAATGAATATGATGCTCAAATAAGGCTGTTGTGCCTCATAGTTTTCTATTCTTCAAGAATTCCAAAATTCCGAATATCTTTTGCTCGATCTATTGCCTCCCAATCGCAACTGCCAATCACTCTCTCTTTTTTCCGCCACCCATCCTTTTGCGTATCCATTGTGTCTCTCAGATGTGTGGTACCCTTCCAGATTCCGGGATTTGGGGAGTCCAATACTCAAGACGTTTTTAGCCTGGCTTCTCGGTCGGGATCCACCTCGACGAAAACGTAAATCTGGAATCCGGAAGAACAAGACCAAAGTTTTCGATGGGATCCCAAAAATTTCATATTTGACCCAGACAACTACGTCTTGTCTACACCAGGTCCAGTCTTCGCCAGGCTTATCATCTGAGAAAATCAAGTTCAGATATACCTGTATAAGCCATATCGGATCTATTTTGACGATACTGATCGAAACTTCCTGCCTTACTTCCGCCTTACTTCCGGTTTCGGCCGAATTCCGAGCGAACTACTTGTCCAGCCAAGAAAAGATAGTTCAGAAACGATTCAGCGCATCTCCTTATCCCTATAAAGAACATCTAATCAACTTCAAATAAAACTTTAACTTGTAAAAAAAAATCCGGTTTCAACCGGATTCCGGACGAACTGTATGTCCGAGTAAAAAATGATTGTCATATACAGATTCAGCGTCTCTTCTTACCCTTAAATCTGTCATCTAATCAACTTCAAATACAAATTTTACTTTTAACAAATTTTCCGATTTCCGCGGGATTCCGGGCGAACTACTTGTCCGGCGAGAAAATGGTTTTCACCATCGTGTTCAGCATGTCTTCTTACGCCTAAATCGAACATCTAATCAACTTCAAGTAAAATTTTTGCTTTTAACAAATTTTCCGATTCGGCCGGATTCCGGGCTAACTACTTGTCCGGCGAAAAAATGGTTTTCACCAGGTTTTCACCATCGTGTTCAGCATGTCTTCTTACCCTTAAATCGAACATCTAATCAACTTCAAATACAAATTTTGCTTTTAACAAATTTTCCGGTTTCGGCCAGATTCCGGGCGAACTACTTGTCCGGCGAGAAAATAACTTTCATATTCGGATTCAGCGTGTCTCCTTACCCCTAAATCAACTATCTAAAAAGCTTTTTGACCCTTAATTTGAAACCCCTCCCCCACCCTCAAATATAGGGCTACAGAGCCCATCTTCGAACTTGACCTGTACTTTGACCCAACCAATCCTCCCGCCAAGTTTCATCAAAATATCTCAATCCCTTCGAGAGTTATCGTGCTTACAGACAGACGGACAGACGGACAACTTTTGCGATGTCATAGGTATCCGTCACTAACGTTTTGGGATCCCAAAAATCTGGAAGGAGAAGCCGGCTGTTCTTTGAATTTGGTTGGCATATCCGGACCGTCAAGATGCCGGTCGGGTTGAGTCGAGGATACACTGGAGTATTTCTAAGATATTTGTTTCTAGCCGTACCAACCCATTCATAAGTAGTGTATATATACAAAGTGCTCGTCACCCTGGATTTGAACCCAGAACCTTCGACTAGCGGCTAGCCTTTCAGTTTACTACCTATAAGTGTTTTCATCCGAAGGGCTTCTTCCCCGTTAAGTTGAATTTTTTTTTTTTTTGGTTTTCACCATGAGGCCCGGCCGTGTGTGGTCCTGTTTTGTCGACAAGGCTCCGACATTGGAGTCCTAGCAAGAACAAATAATCCCATAGAACCTAGGTCCCATGCAGCGACTATGAATACCCCGATAAAACTGAGCGGAGCTAGAGATACTTGCTGTGAGGTTTGAGTTGATACTCGTCTACTTCCCTCTTCGCCGCTGCGCCTACCAGGTGAAAACCGTAGGATGCCTGCAGGGGTGGATAACCCGGTTTGCAGCTAGTTAGACGTGACGTCACAAGGATAGACAACCAATCAGCTGTAAAGGATGACTCAGACGGCGTTCGTATTCTTCTGCGGGGTTCTACTGGGATATAGCTGTTTGTAGAGGTAACAAAACATGATGTTCTGCGTAGCTCCTCCTCCGCTCGTTTGCGTATCAGAATATTCGTCTTCGCATGGTCGTATTACAGAGATAGGGAGACGGAGGTTCTTGTGATTATTTATTCTTTGGTAATTTCTAGGATCTTTAGCTGCCGTTTGCCCCTTGTCATTAGGCAGAAGGATAAGAGTCCTCGAAGACTGACTATATGATCCTAATTCTTTTTTTTTGAGTGCTTGGAGTAGAGAGCTACAGACCCCAGCTTAGACCTGATGACAACGAGTGCCTTTGGAGATTGAGTGTTCAGTCTGTAGATTTGCATCGACTTCCACCTAACCTTCAATGTTCGTATTTTCCAGGTTCATGATTTTCTGAAAGAGGCCGTTGAGATTTGCTGTCCAGAAAATATATGGATCTGCGATGGAAGTAAGGAGGAATATGACGCTTTGATAGACATGATGCTGAAGGCGAAGCTCATCTACTCGCTCCCAAAATATGAGAATTGGTAAGATCTATAACGGTTCTTACGCTGTTACTAACCGATCCTCTTGTTCCAATGTGGTAGCTTTCTAGAGGCGACTGGTGTACGCGTGAACACACGGTTCTATTCGGTGGATGTTAACAATGCACTAAATGCAAAGTTGAAACAACTCTCCAAGACCCCCGTCTGGTTACCCCCTTTTTCCAGATCTTACACATAACTTTACAATTTAATGTGACAGGCTGAATCTAAGTTCCAGCGTGGAAGTACTTTTCCAAGCTCTGTCTGTATTCCCCAGATACTTGTTATAAATGCCGTATCCATCCTCATCTGATCTTTAACCTTTGCGTCATACCAAGAACAAATAACGAGACAGAACTGCTGTCTCCCTATCTCGGTCATACAAACATGCTGAGTCGAGTAAAATACGACCAACTCCCGATGCAAACGAGAGGCTTCACGTTTCGTTACCTCTACAAATAGCTAGATCGCCGGTAAGTTGCTAAAGAGGAAATCTAGAAGTCAACGCTGATTGGTTCTATGGACGCGCTCCAGAGCGGATCAGCGCGCGGACTACGCCTCCTGCTCGCCTCTTTCGATATTTCTTGTGCGATAGGCAACGGTGAAGACGGAAGAGGAGTAAACGGATATCAACATCAGCTCAAAGCTAGAGAAAATACCACCAGGTCCGCTCAGATTTGTCGGGGTTTTCATAGTCGCTGCGACTAAAGACAGAACCTATTACTGATTATTTGTTCTTGGTCATACATACCCTCGCGTGTGGCCACCTTGGCGTAATAATAGATTTATTTCCCATCATAATGCACAAATGTACAAAAAGACGGAGTAATTAAATATAGAAGAAGAAAAAAGGAACAAAGAAGAACCTACATAGCAACCAATTTCGAGTAAGAAAAGAAGTAAAAATGAAAGAATATGTGCTTGTAAAAAAGCATACTGTTTACAAGTTGATGTTTACAATTTAATATGTCATTGCAATGAGGCTTCGTCTCATTTAACTCATTTTTGGACTACTTGGCTCCAGATGTCAAGCTCGGACAAGTTTGTTAAACTAAATTTCCCACCGATCCTGCCCGACAGCAGGAAACAAATAATGGGAAGGCCAGGAGTATTGAAAATATGCTTGGCAAACGTAGGAATAGAATAGAAGTGTAGGGTCTACAACACATACCTTAACAAACTCATAACATTTCGAAAAAGGGGTGGGGTAGCTTGTTAATAAAATATTTGACCCAGCATTCAGCCACACGAGCGTACTTGCTTGTGTTCTTTGCATGTGTGCTTGACATTAGGGATGCTTTAAATCTGTCATAGCGCTAGTCTTTGGAAAGCACCTCACAAATACTTCTCGTTTTAAGCTGGCTAGCAAACACGGACCCTCAAGATGTCGCGCGGGTTGAGTCGAAAACGTTCATCTGCACAGAGCATAAACACGAGGCTGTGCCAGAGCCGAAGCCCGGAGTCAAAGGGACTCTTGGAAACTGGATGTCGTTGGAACAATTGGACAAGGAAATACAGGAGCGCTTTCCTGGCTGTATGAAGGGTAAAAAAAGGATTTTTTTTTTTATATCGAAAAATTCATCTGTTAGCGAATATTAATATTTATTTTTTGGTAAAAAGCTAGTTTTTCCTTCATCTAATTGTTGTTTCAAATTTGTTTCAAAGGCTGGTACTTCTTTTAGCCCAGGCTAAAGGGCCCTCACCTAGTGTTACTTTATTTTTTTTATCGTGTAGCGAGTTTGGCATGACCTATGTAATGTATACGGCACCGAACGCGGCTTTCTTTCTTTTTTTTTGTATTATGGCGAGTCTTCACCTTCCGGAATCTGGGATCCAACATTTTCTGAGATTATTTTTGAATTTCTTCTGCGATACTTAAAAATTCCGGAAATCTAGAAGTTCAAAAGCCCCTTTTTTCCGGATTATTTTGACATACTTTCGGACCAGTTCATATTCCAGATGCAATTTACAGAAAACGTCAAAGAATAATCTGGAAGCCCAGATTCCGGAAGTTCCGGGAGGTGAAGACCGGACTTTACAGAGGAATGACCCGTTTATATTATCTATCTGTTTATTGCGACTTTTTAATATGAACCCAAGCTAACGAGTTTGTATCCCTGCCGGCCGCCAGTGATTAATTGGTATATCTTTGTTAAGTGTGTTGTGAACCTGACCCTGAAAATCTGTTAATCCCTCGGTTAATCCATAGGTAGAACCATGTATCTCCTGCCTTTTTGCATGGGCCCGATCCACTCACCCCTGAGCCGAGATGGTCTTCAGGTTACGGATTCTCCGTACGTTACTCTGTGCATGGGCATCATGACGCGAATGGGAACCGCAGTCCTTGAGAAAATCGGAGATGGCGATTTTGTGAAGTGCGTTCACAGGTATGAATGAATTTGTTAATGATCCATCATTAGGCAAAAGTTGTTGTCCCACCGAGTCCGTAGCCCTGAGTTAAACAGCTGACGAGGTATTAATGCCTACTTAGTAGGACGTTCGGCGTAAACTCAGACTGAAAGCTGATGTTTCCATTTCTCTCCTCGTTTGGCCCTTTAACAGATTTCGGACTAAGACATTTTGAATCGTCGTCAAGGTCTTGTCTCGCAAATGCCGTTTTATTTATGACAAGGAGTGACACTTGTCTCTTCTTGTCAGACAAGACGGTCCTGTGTCTAGCATTTTGTTCTTGTCAGCGGTCGTATCCCACCCAGATAAAAGGTCTCCAAATTTGAAAAAGAGAGTGAACGGACAGCTGCCCTCTCCCCAGATAAGCTGTAGAGCAGTGGTTCCCAACCTTTTCCGTACCGGGTACCCCTAATCAAGGTTCGAAAATTTTGCGTACCCCCTTTTCCAGAACGTTAAAAATACGATATTTGTAAATTTATACAAAATCAATGAGACACTTGAGGCTACTTTTTAGCTAAAACATTATGAAATCTCTGCTCGACGTCATTTACGGCATTTTTTTTTTTTACAGTTGGCCTGTTTCTGTTTTTGGTTTTGATGTTCTCCGTGCTTTCATCAAACTGCATCGCAAACTTTTCGTTAGCTTAATTCGTAGCCTGAATGACAATATCACTTGTTCTGTCTTCGATTCTTCTTGACAATATTGTTAGACACAGGAAAAGATTTTACAGCAGTAGGCTAGCTGTAGTCAGGGGCGTCACGAAACTTGTTGGCAACACTCCTCCCCCATAGTGGTCGTCCGGACGGTTAAAAAGAAACGAGTCGGCGCGAAGCGCCGCGATTTTTCGTAAAAACAGTTATTTTTTTTAAAAACAGTCGGTAAATATCTTGCCCCTCAAAACGATTGGGCTAGTCATGGCATGCCTCTACTGGTAATACTAGGCTTTCGAGGCGAGATTTTGAAGTTACAAATTAAAAGATTTTGGTTCCTTCGCGTACCCCTTGCAAGGGTCTCGCGTACCCCTTTGGGTACGCGTACCCCCGGTTGGGAACCACTGCTGTAGAGGTAAGTAGCGGTTGTTGTACCGAGAAAAATGTTGAACCGTAAACTGTGTTTTGTTTGCGACAATTATGAGAGTCATTTCATTTGGTGTGACTTCTAAAAGTGCAAATATGGCAATTGTCATTTTTGCGAAGCAACCGTAGTATCAGATACCATGCTAACTGCAAAAACGAAAAAATGCAGATCCAGTTACCGTGGAATCAGACACCATGGTATCTGCAGGAACGCAATTATTGATTTATGGACTTGATACGATATTGACATAAGTTTTTCAGCGTCGGTTTTAGCGACACCATGGCATCTGTAAAAACTCAGTTAATGATTGATGGACTTGATACAATATTGACTTCAGTTTTCTTTTAGCGTCGGTACTCCCCTCCCCCTAACCCGTCCGCTTGTTAATGAGTGGCCGTGCAACCCTGAAAAGACTATCGTCGCCCATAAAACCAAAACGAACGAAATCTGGTCCTACGGAAGTGGATACGGAGGGAATTCATTGTTGGGGAAGAAATGCTTTTCACTCAGAATAGGTTCGGCTATTGCAAGGAGAGAAGGATGGCTGGCGGAACATATGCTGGTACGTAGATTCCTTTTACCGAACCTTCTAGGGTTAGGGGGATGTAAAACGTAATAAGGGCGATTCTGGCTTTCCGAAAAGAGCGGAATTCTGGCTTTCCTAACGGAAAGTCGTTGCGCCATTACAACTTCCCGTTGAATTGCCGAAATCACTTTCCACTCGCGTAGTGGATTCACTTTCCTCGTCGCTTTCCAGACTACCAGAGCGCAAAAACAGCTCTGGAAAGCGAAGCGAGTTTTAGCCGAAGCCGTAAGAACAGCCGGCGCATAAACTATAGCGGAGCTTTCTATATCGCCCTTTAGCCAACTGAGGTTTTGTTTCGACGTTATTTCGGATCCATGATTGCAAGCTCAGACTTTTAGCTTTTGCCTGACGATGACCCTCTCCAGGAAGGGCCGAAATATTGTTGAACAAAATTGCAGCTGACTATAATCCGCTTATCTTATCACCACCAAATATGATTCAGCTTGGACTGAGCTAATCTAAGTTTCTAGAACGCGTGCCCGCTATGGCACTTCGGATTGACGGCAGTTCAGGTCGATAGGCTAGTAACCATCCGGAGCCCTGAGAATTATCTGCCGTTGATGTAAAGTGCCTTACATGCTCCTCCTCAAGCCCAGCATGTTACACTTTGTGCCAAGTTTGGAAAGAATCTGCGTTCTGACCCACGTTTTCAACACTTAGTCCCATATGGCTCATTATGAAACCTCGATTAACTCAGGATAAAGCGCAAAAGTTCTGGTTCTTAACCTCATTAATTGGTTAATGTTTTATTTTGATGGGTCATTTCCTTATTGTGTAGAATTGCCTGTTACCTGACAAAAACGATACATCCGGTATTGAGGGTATGAGGTATTAAGAGGTTACAACAAAACAGTTGATATAAAATTCTAAGATTTGTTGGCAGTTCGAGCAACGCGTTCAGCCAACGCGTGAGGAAGGAGGGGATGGTCAACAAAAATCGATGGCAAGAAATCTAGCTTCTCAATGTTGTTTATTTTGTTCAGTTTTGATGGATGTTGGATGACGCACGTGGACGGACATGCGCAGATTATATGCGTGTGGACATAAGGAGAATTCGATCTAAAAGCAATTTTCGACAATGTACCTTACGCCCACGAATAGTTCGTGGACTGGAATAGCGACCGTGATCGGAAACAAAAACGGATTGAATCCACAAAACCAATTGAATTTCGTCCTCTCTTTTTTTGTTTACTTCACTGTCAGAAGTTTCATAACAGATAGCGTATAACACTTTCAAGAATAACACCTTTTCACTAAAAATAAAGTGTTATGACCAATTAAGTTTACACTATCTCGTGCCTAGATCTCCAACAACACCTTCAATTGGTAAAAATACTAACGGGAACGAAAGAAACATAACAGATAACATCCCAAAAGTGTTATCTGTTGAAACCGGGCATCCTTCTGTTGTCGTTATGTAACTTCTGACAATGTAGTATTGTTACCAATTGAAGGTGTTGTTGGAGATCTAGGCACGAAATATTGTAAACTTAATTGGTCATAACACTTTATTTCTAAGTGAAAAGGTGTTATTCTTGAAAGTGTTATGCGCGATCTGTTATGAAACTTCTGACAGTGTTCCTTCCTGCTTTCTTTGCTTTCACATCTGTTATTCCCGACCCTCCCGATTAACTAGCCATTCAACTAGCAAAGAAAGAGTGATAATCCCGCCCAAATCCACAGAAACAATTGAATTTCGTCCTTTTTTCTTTTGTTTACTTTCTTCCTGCTTTCTTTACTTCTTCTTTTACTTCCTTCCCTATGATTCCATAATCTCTCCCATTCAACCAGCGAATAAAGAGTGACTACCCCCGGCCGCTCTCTACGCTACGGGTACGTCCTTGTAAAATTATCGTACGGTCGGGGTTTAAATTAGGGACGCCCTCTCTACGACCTCTGACCGTGTAGCTCCTCCCCCATGGCGGGGCCAAAGAAACTCCTCCCTTAAGTCCCTCTATCCCCACCTAAATGATTATTTCTGAAACCGACAGACTAGCGCTAGCGAAAGTAGTCGGGGCACAGAAAATCAGCAGGATAACGCTGGTTCAGGTCGTTGGTTCTTTAAATAGTTGCGTTTTTGTAGATACCATGGTATCTGATACCACGGTCTAAAGTCGTTGTTGCAGTTACCCTGGTATCTGGTACCACGGTCAAAAGGCATTTTTGCAGTTATCGTAGTGACGGTAATCGTGGTATCTGAAAAAGTCATCTCACTTTCACTAATTTTTGTCAAATTGGTGGGAAGAAGTTTGGCATTTGTGACGTGGCTGTATGTCAGCTTTTCTTTTGGGATGACTTCGAAAAGCGCAATTTCGGCAATTGTCGTTTTTGCAGAGCAACTGTATATCAGATACCACGGTAACTGCAAAAACGACTAATTGCAGATCCAGTTACCTTGGCAAAAACACAATTAAGATCAGTGATCATTGCTTCAATTTCAGATACTAGGGATCACGAATCCGAAAGGCGAAAAGCGCTACATCGCCGGAGCATTTCCAAGCCAGTGCGGCAAGACCAACCTAGCGATGCTCACCTCTCCGATACCTGGATACAAGATTGAGTGTATCGGGGACGATATTGCATGGATGCGATTCGATGAGAATGGGGTTCTCAGAGCCATAAATCCAGAAAACGGATTTTTTGGTGTTTGCCCGGGTAAGCTGTTCACGTGACCGAAGGAGTGATCAGTTTCCAGTCGAGACTTGGAGAGCCGGTTGTTAAAAAAGCGACACTCGAGTAGATTCTCCACTTTTCTTCTCTGTACATGGCGGCTTGTTGCGACAATAAATCGATACTGCATTTAGTGTATGCGAATGCGAAAAAATAGTGAGGTTTATAAAGTTAGGAATGCTAAAATAGTAGTTGTTTCTTGTATAGTTTTTGCGAATTGATTTGTTTTTCTGTATATGGCCATATATATATATATATATATATATATATATATATATATATATATGCATGTCAAAAAACGTAAACGCGTAACGTTTCGGTTTGAATGAGAGTTAGGAGCCGTGACAAGGCCTCGCTCCGCTCGGATTTATTTTTTACTTGTTGATCAGTAAACGTAAACATAAATAGGCCTACTCCTTCTGCCCAACCGAATTGCGAATCATAATTGCAGAATGAGTGACGTTAGATGGATAAGCCGGCTAAGATCTGCTTCAGCGATGTTTCGTCCCTTCTTGACAAGGGTCCTGGTCCTGCAAGCAAGAAACGAACCTATAATCACACTGCCCTTGCCAGCGATCAGTGAAGTATCGATCATGCACTCTTCAGTGGGAACTCATATGTACTGTATCAAGTATCAGTCTCAATACCCGCCCCGTCCGGCTCCACCAACTCCAGATTTACAGTTCTGGCCGGAGAATATTCGTTCTTTATGATGAACTATGTTTTAGGGACGAACCAACATACCAACCCTGTTGCTATGGAGATGATCTTCAGGAACACCATTTTCACCAATGTAGCGAGAACTAGCGATGGAGGTGTTTTCTGGGAAGGGCTTGAGAAAGAATTGAAAACTCACGTGTCCATTACATCTTGGACAGGAGAAAAGCACTGGACGAGAGACACCGGTGAGTTCACTGTTTGTTGGTGTGGCTGAGCGAAGAGCGTTTCTGCAGCGTCGATTTTTCTTCTTTTTTTTCAGATGGATTTGCTGTAGCAAAAGAAAAAAAGAACTTTAGTAGCAAAACCACCAAAATCAAGTAAAAAAGACGAAACTTTGTTAGCATGGCGACCGAATAATGGTGCCCCGTTAAAGTGGGCTTTTGGAGCCGCCAATGTGTACACCTAATTCTGTGCTCTTGTTCGATATTATATCTTTAAAAGTAACGTTTAAGCCCAGTTTCAACTGTTCAGGTCTGAACAAATTTGCCAGATAAACGGAAAACTCTGTAGAATCTGTATGACAGAACAGAACAGATTTTTGAAGAAATCTGACCCCAAATCGATGGCCGAAAGGCGGTGGTGAAGGGAGGAGAGAGCCTCACATAATGGTCGTGGCGGGGCTCTCGTAATCCTTATCGGCTTTCAGTTTGAAAAAATAGATAAAAAGGCAAGAGTAATGCGTGTTTGTGGATACCATAGTATCTGATACCACGGTCTAATTTTCGTTTTTGCTGTTACCGTGGTATCTGACCTGTTACCGTTGTGTCTGACCAGTTTCCGTGGTATCTGATATTAAGATACCACGACTCGACTGTAGTAACTCACCTTGGTATCTGAAAATGTCATCTCACTTTCATCATCACCAACACAAGAGCCTATAGGATTTTGTGAAATTGGTGGGAAAGAAGTTTGGTACTTTTTATGCGAGCCGATGTAAGTATTTCTTTTGATGTGAGTTGTGAAAAAGCAAACACTTGCAACTGTCGTTTTCACAAAGCAGGCGTAGTATCAAATACCGTGGTAACTGCAAAAACGGCAAAATGCAGATCCATGAGTTACCGTGGTATCAGATACCATTTTATCTGCAAAAACGCGACTAAGGTTTCACGTACGTCGTTTAAACTTTATCTAAGATACTGTCGTGGTTAAATACGTTAAGCTGCTCTTCTACCACTTTACAGTGATTTTTATATATTTTTTTTAAAACGTATGTACCTTATTTTCCTATCGTTCTGTTAACTACGTAATCTTTCCCGTTTCCCGTTTAATCACATTTGATCCTTACCTAGACCGGTGTGGGCATCCTCGAGAACTCCTTGGTCTAAAAGAATACATGGGTGGTGCGTGCCTCCTGGTGCAGCATGCCTTCTTTTACTACCCTTGCCTCTTTACTCGTTCCGCCTTCACCATGCCGTGTCGTACCGTCTTTTAGTTGAACCAGTTGGAAGCCGTTGTGTTATTGTAGGTAGACCAGCAGCTCATCCGAATTCGAGATTCTGCACCCCCTTGAAGGAGTGTTCCATTCTCGACCCTCAGTGGGATAGCGACCAAGGAGTTCCTATCTCTGCCATACTTTTTGGCGGTAGACGACCAAAAGGCGTTCCGCTGGTTTATGAGGCGAGGTCGTGGCAGCACGGTGTCTACGTCGGAGCGTCTGTCTCTTCAGAAGCAACCTCTGCCGCCGAATATAAGGTAAACGGAAGTTTTCTGAGTTACATAATCGAATATTTGGTCAGCCACTGGGCAGCACATGGTTTTTCTTTCATGGAAGTGTTTCTTCAGGCTTTCAGTATATTTCTGTTCGAAGAAGAGTTTTGCCAGAGTTCAAACTTACTTACTTACAACTGAGGTTCATATGAGCCATCTGTGGTGCATGGCATAAGGTATCAGCGATGCTTCTACGTAGGTCCGTCACTTCGGCTCACTTCTCTACAAAACGAAGTCGAATGTCGAAAACCTCCTGATGCTACGCTGTAAAAAAAAACGCTGAAAAAGCATCTGCTCACTATTTTTGGCACTTGCAGCTTCGCTCAAGTGCCATATACCGATCACCTTTCGGTCGGTCGGTCAGTCGGTCGGTCCACTCATCTGGAGTTAGGGCACTTCCAGATGTGCTAGGACGATGAAACTTGGCAGGCGAATCAGGGACCCGACCAAACTAACCTGGAAATAATCAGTTTCCCGATCCGACCATCTGGGGGGGAGTGGTGGGCCGGGGAATTCTGAAAATTAAGTAGTTTTTGTCACACTTTTTCGAGTTGGGGTACTTCCAGATGTGCTAGGACGATGAAACTTGGTAGGAGCATCAGGGACCCGACCGGACTAACCTGGAAATAATCAGTTTCCCAATCTGACCACCTGGGGGGGATTGGAGGGCTGGGGAATCCGGAAAACTGGAGTAGTGTGTAACTTTCGAACGGGTGATCGGATTGGAATGAAACTTAATAACTGAATAAATGGCATACCTCTGATGTCCCATTTGAAGTCCGGACCGGATTCGACAGCTATGGATGAGTTGGGGGGGGGAGACCGGAAATCTCGAGAAACGGTTTAGAATGGAGGGATCGGAGTGAAACTTGCTGGGAAGAACAAGCATCTGCTCCAGATAAATCGTTTATACATTTGGACTGGATCCGGACACTAGGGGGGGGGGGTAGGAGGGGAGTTTCCCGGAATTTCGGTAATGGTGGTTTTGGGGATTTTCACGACGAAACTTGGGAGGCGAATCAGGGACCCGATCAAACTGACTTATAAATACAAATTTACATTTTCCGATAGTCGTGGGGGGAGTAGCGGGAGGGGGAATCCGGGTTATTGAGTCATGCGTAACTTTGGAACGGTTGATCGGATTTGAGTGATATTTGATAATTGATCAGAGGACATGTCTCTGGTGATCTTTGTCATGTCCGGACCGGATTCGACAACAATGAGGGGGGGGGGATACGTGACCGGCTCAGACTGGGGAGATCGGGATGTAACTTTGTGGGAATGATAAAGAGATGCTCTGGATAAATCACTTACAGAACCGGATTGGCTCCGGCGACTGTGGGGGAGTTTGAGGGGGGGTCCGGAATTCAGGTGATCGCGATTTAAGGTACTTCCAGATGTGCTAGGACGATGGAACTGGGCTGGAATATTAGAGATTCGACAAGATTGGCTCAGAAATCGCCACTTTCTAAATCCGACATTCCTTAAAGTACCAATCTTGACCGTAAATTTAGAAAAATACTTTTAAGCAAATTTTACATTTTCATGATCCCCATGAACCCATATCATTTTTTCCTCAAGGGTTTTGCTTACAAATGAAGTTCTAGCTCCCTTAAAGTGCGCATCTGAACCGCAAGGTCGAAAACTACTTTTTTTTATCAAACGATACATCTCAACCCATGATCATTTGTGCCACAAGGGTTTTGCTTAAAAATTTATTTTATCACCCTTAAAGTGCACATTTTAACCGAAAAGTGAAAAAAAAATACTTTTTACCAAACGGTATATATCAATGACCCCTAAGGGCCTGTGATAGTTTTGTCTCAGTAGTTTTTGGGATCCCAAAACGTAAGTGGAGGGATACCTATGACATCGCAAAAGTTGTCCGTCTGTCCGTCCGTCCGTCCGTCCGTCTGTCTATCTGTGAGCACGATAACTCTCGAAGGGAATGAGATATTTTGATGAAACTTGGTGTGAGCATTCTTTGGGTCAAGAGTAAGGTCGAATTCGTAGATGGGCCCTGTAGCCGTACATTTAGGGGTGGGGGAGGGGGTTCAAATTAAGGGGCAAGCAAAATATTTTTAAACAGCTAATGTGATAGTCGATTATGGGGTAAGAGACACGCTGAACACGAATATGAAAACCATTTTCTCACCGGACAAGTAGTTCGTCCGGAATCCGGCCAAAACCGGAAAGTTTGCTAAAAGTAAAAGTTTTGTTTGAAGTTGATTAGATGTTTGATTTAGAGGTAAGAAGGCATGCTGAACACGAATATGAAAACCATTTTCTTGTCGGACAGGTACTTCGTCCGGAATCCGGCCAAAACCGGAAAGTTTGTTAAAAGTGGAAGTCTTATTTGAAGTTGATTAGACGTTCGATATAGGGGTAAGAAGGCATGCTGAACACGAATATCAAAACCGTTTTTTCGCCAGACAAGTAGTTCGCCCGGAATCCGGCCAAAACCGGAAAGTTTGTTAAAAGTTAAAGTTTTATTTGAAGTTGATTAGATGTCCGATTTAGGGGTAAGACGAGATGCTGAATCCGTATATGACAATAAATTTTTTTTGCCTGACATATAGTTCGTTCGGAATCCGGTTGAAACCGGAAAATTTGTGATAAGTTAAATTTTTATTTGAAGTTGATTAGATGTTGGAAATAGGGGTAACTAGAAACGCTGAATTGGTTTTCAGCTTTAGTTTTTCGTCGGACAAGTAGTTCTGGAATTCCGCCAGAAACCGGAAAATTCGCAGAAGTAAGCCAGGATCGTTTCAATCGACTTGTAGGGGTAAACACACAAGCTGAATCTTGGTTTTCTTAATGATTAGCTGTTCGGCCTTAATCTGTTTCTAAATATTAAGAGTATAAATGTTCATGGAGTCTGGCGAAGACCGGATCTGACGAAGACAAAACCTAATTGTCTGGATCAGATATCGAAGTTTTGGGATCCCATCGGAACCTTTGGTCTTGTTCTTACAGATGAATTTCTAGCGCCTATAAAGTGCGTATCATTACAGCCAAGTTCTAAAACAGAATACTTTTTCTCTAGCTCCCTTAAAGTGCGCATCTGAACCGCAAAGGTAACCTTAAAAGTACTTTTGATTAAACACTACATCTGAACCCATGCAAGTGCCATATGAGCTTACAGCTCTTGTTTGTTTGTCGCATTGATATCGGAAAAGGTTATAGATGCTTTTTCGGCTCTTCGTGGCAATGCTTGTTATGTATATAACATTCAATGCATAACGTTTTCAGAATCACAACAGATTACATCCCAAGTGTTGTCTGTTGAAACAGCGCATCCTTGTGTTATCTGTTATGAAACTTCTGACAGTGTAGTACATACTCCAGTTCGCCATATTCCAGTTCGGCTTCCAAGTGGAATAGTTTCTGTGGTTTCTCCCGTGTCTCGTTATAAGCAGTAGTCCACAGACATAGTAAATAGATCCACAAGTAAATGATTGGAAAATCTGCAATCTTCTTCTTCCCCAGCAACAGCAGTTTTGCTCTGTCTTTGAAGTAGAAAGTGAATAATATTATTTCCTGCTCGTTACCTTATGAATCCATATTTTACTATCTCTCTGTCACAAGTGTTTATAGTGAGACAATGGGGGACTTCCGGAAACTGTTCCGCTTGTAGCGCTGAGCTGGAATATGGCGAATTGTTGCTGTAGGATTTTTTTGCAGCTATGTCGTCCCGCTTGTATGTCGCGATCAGGGCGCTAGCGTTGAATCCTTTCAGGATTGCCAAAAAGTGATTATTTCCTACACCCAGCAAACTTGAGCAGAGGTTACCCCGGAACCGGCGATCCGCATTCGGACTGTTTGGTCGGTGCTTGCCAAGTACGACGAAGCGGACTAGAACTATTGGATGACGAGTTGTGATCTTGACGCAAGAAAACATACACTGGCCACGACGTGTGTTACTTCTGATCTTAGCAGTAAACACTCGTCCGTTTGTTTTAACCAAAACAGTTTTCATCGACACGTTGCTCACTAGATACAGTTTCAGTTCTAGTATTCTAACATCCGTGACTTGGATAAATTTGTAGGTAGCCTACGGTTCAGTTTTAACGAAAACGCGGTAATGAAAACGGTCCTATGGCACAAAAGCGCCAGACATTGACATTTCAATCGCATTGAAAAATTACGCATGGAACACCTTACCGATACGCACAGAAGAATTAACTAATTGCTTTGCCCACGGAAGAACAAAACCCTAGCCTAAGGCAATGACAACTAAATCAATTGTCATATACGGATTCAGCTTGTCTTCTTACCCCTAAATCGAGCATTTAATCAACTTCAAATAAAACTTTTACTTTTTCCGGTTTTGGCTGGATTCCGGACGAACTAATTGTCCGGCGAGAAAATAAGTTCCAGATATGGATTCAGTATGTCTCCTTACCTCTATATTGACTATCTCATTGGCTTTTTAAAACATCTTCGTCCCTTAATTTGAAACTCACACCCCTAAGTATGGGGCTACTTGGCTCATCTACGAACTTGACCTGTACTTTGGACCCAATGGATCCTCATACCAAGTTTGAAGAAAATATCTCTACCCCTTCGAGATTTATCGTGCTGACAGACGGACGGATAGACGGACAATTTTTGCGAAGCCATAGGTATCCCTCCACTTACGTTTTGGGATCCCAAAACAAACACAAACAGCAGCACGAGAATTTTGGGACAAGGTACACACATTGAAAGAAAAACAAAAAGAAACTTGCATACCCGGTATTTCTAGCCAGTGAGCTGCTCAAAGGCAAAAAGCGGTAGTCTGATCCGCCTCGAAAAGAGCCAAACACTGCAAATGCAAGAATCAGCGTACTACCGTTCGGGTGGATAAAATGACATAGGAAATTTGAAATATCGGAAATGAAAATGGATGGAACGGTAAGCGATGTAGAGTGACTCAGTAATATAGGTAAGGGTCCTTTAAGCATTTATCTTTTCAGGGTCACGACATCATGCACGATCCCTTCTCCGCCCGACCTTTCCTAAGTTATAACGCAGGGAAATATTTTGAACACTGGCTTGACATGGAGAAACCAGGACGGAAGATGCCGAAAATTTTCCATGTGAACTGGTTCAGAAAGGACGAAAAGGTGAGTTTAGAATGGAACTCTTGAGCAAAAAAAAAAAAATCGTCAGATACCTTCACAACGGTGATAGATGTTCCTTCAGCCCAAGCTTCAGATTCGCAGCCTTCACAACTTTCCTTTACTCTAATATTGATAATAATAATTCATTTCTAACTCGCTCATTCAGTGCAGCGGGGTAAGAAAGAAAGTTTATAAATGACACGAACGAAAACATCAAAAAGGACAAAATAATGAGCCTCATCAAATTAGAGATTCCCTTTCTAGCACATGCCGACCCTGTCGGGCTTCGCGTAAATATACTTGGTTTTTCTCGCGAAAAATTCAAAATACATCCGCTCCGTGGTTATTTGATGAAAAAATTAAAGCGAACCATGTACGCCTCCGCGGTGGCGCAGTAACGAAATCAGGTTTGGCAGCGATTGTCTGGCAACCCAGGAACATCTCGGCAATCGCTGAAAAGCGAAAAATTCCGATAAAGTGATTCGCGGCGATTTTGCAAAGCGGGAGATATCAGAGATCAGGTCCACGTAAGTCGCCACTGCGGGTATGAAAACAGTAAAAAGCAAGAGGGTTTAATTAAGAACTTCTGGTTTAGCGAAATGCTTGTTACGATCTAAATTACATTTTGGCAAAGTATCGGTACTCCAGGTTTTCAGATATCGTTTTTTAGTTAAGTGCGTGCATACCTAAATACACTGTCAGCCCAAGCTGACTGGGAATCATAAACGAACCTACAAACAAGCCTGTAATCATGCTGTTCCTTCCAGCAGCAGCCTGACGAGGACCCTTGGCAAGAAGGGCCGAAATATCGCTGACAAACACTGCAGCTGAGTTTTCCATTTTGAATCATTGTTTGAGATACTTCGGTCTTCTTGGCAGGGTCCTCTCCAGGCTTAAAGGAACAGAAAACTTGACTCAAACTTGACTCGGGAAGCTAGCTGACAATGTACCCTGAGTCGATATTGAGAGTTAGAAAAATTCTCGTTGCGACCATTGCAGTTTCCGGGCAGTTTCCGAGAATTCGACAAAAAAAAAAGCAAAAGGTTTGTGTGCCGGGAGTAGGACTCGAGCCCATGACCTTTTGAACCCACGACCATTTTGATACCAGTATGTTAGCAGGGTTGCCGCCGGTAGTACAATTGTGCTCATTATAGGACTTTCTTTTTACTTTTGCAGCAGATTTTAAGAAAAAAAGTAGTTGTCAGGTAGTTACACCCTTTATTTCCAAGGTGACTATGGCCCAGCATCACGATCTGAGTACTTTTCTTCTTTGGTAGTACTTTTTTCTTTTTGGCCAGTGCATTTATTTTAGTAAAGTGGCAACCCTGATGTTGTCAACATAGAAAAAGCCGAACTTTTACAGTGTATGAGTGCATAATTACAGTGCATAAGGGGCAAGGCCCTGCCAGCTAGCTCTGGGAACAATAAGGAGGGGTTTCGAGATAACAAAGAAGGGGGGTCCTGTCGACAGTAAGTCCCTGTACATTTATTTAAGCCCCCCATATCGGTTTGATGGCCGAAAGTTGAGTAGTCAAGTTTTCAGTGCCTTTAAAGAAAAGTTAACCTGTGATAAAATAAATAAAGATTATAGCAACTATATATAGCTGATTTTGGCGAGTTTCTTAAATTAAGAATTAGAAGACTATCGCTGTGCGGTATCTTCGGTACCTGAACTTTATTCATTATCAGCGTTTGAGTGCTTGCGCACCTGTTCTTCGTGGTTTTATTGTTTCCTTTTACTTATTACTAATTTGTTCTAACCAACGATGGACATGCCGAAACGGCCTGGTAGACTATACGTTTATGAAGCCATTAAGTCCCGTAATTTTTTTTCAAACAATTCTTCATGTTTTTGTTCTGTTTTTATTTCCCCTTGATTTATGTAATACTGGTACCTAATAGCGCGTAAGAAGATCATTCTGACAGTAGCGGATATCATTAGACATTCAGCATGGGTTACTAAGTTTCGATCACCTAGTCTGTCTACCAAGACGGAAGAGGGTGTAATTTCAGTTTTGAATTTACGCAATGACTGGATTCCTTTTTCTGCAGGGTCACTACATTTGGCCTGGTTTCGGCGAAAACATTCGAGTCCTTGACTGGATCCTCCGGAGATGTGACAACGAGCCAGTAGCTGAAGAGAGCCCAGTTGGGCTCCTACCAAAGAAGGGCAGTTTGAACTTGGAGAATCTGCCTCATCCGGTGGAATGGGAAAAACTCTTTGAATTACCGAAAGATTTTTGGATTGAGGAGGTAAGCCGTAGTTTGTTTATTTTATTCCTTGTGGCTGATGGAAGAGCAGTAGCAAGTAAATTATTCTCCTTCAAAATGTAGGATTTCTTTATTTATTTAATCTGTTAACTCCTACCAAACTAACCAAACTAACCTAAATAACGTAACAAATGAACTCAGAAAGGATCATGAACTGCGTAGCCTACAGTTCCAGCCCGGGTACACAGGCAATATACCACGCTTACGCACATAGGCAGAGACAACCCCATAAAGGACCAGAAAGAACCACAAGATGAATGTTCGTGAATCGAAGGATCTTTGGCTCGGGTGAAAAGATATGCCCTGATGCCGAAACCAAGGCTTCTTTCTGTTTTATTTAGAGCTGTTCACCAAGGACTTCTGGTAGAAGATTACCTGGCGATCTGCTTCCCTTCTTATATGTTTCCTAAATTCCCGCCAGATGACGCGCAAGTAGCTTACGTTAAAAATAGATGGCAGGCTACTCCGCGTGCTCTGCTTTGGAAATATATAGAGAGAAGGAACGGTCCGAAGCAAAAGTCGCTGCGAAAAACGAGGAAGGGCGGGATCCCTGTTCTGAGGTAGGGCCCCTGTTTCGATTAAGGCAGTAAGAACATTGATTCGTCTTGGTGAAAAAAAAAAAAAAAATGTAAGTAGCCTATTCCTTCCGCCCAATCTGACTGGGAATCATAGTTGGTGACGCTAAATGGGTATGTAGGCTAAACAAGATTAATTCCAGCGATGTTTTGGGCCTTCTTGGCAAGAGTCCTCTTTAGGCTGGAGTTCCATTCTTCTAGTTACAACCCGAAGAGAACCCTTGCCAAGAAGGGCCGAAATATCGCTGGAATGAGCCTCAGTTTCGTCAGTGTTAGCGTCCACTACTTTGTTCTGTTGGATAAAAATCAGCTTCTGGTAAGTGGTGGTTGGAGGTTGGAACTTCCTGAATTAGCAATTGATAAGTCGTAATAGTTATGTTGGGTTTGTTTCGGCATGTCGCTGAGATACACTTATCTTATAGATGGAAAATATTCAGAAATATTTCGACGAACAGATTGGTGCAGATCTTCCGGAAGTGATCGCTAACGAAATTGCCGCGCAAAAAGAACGGTGCGAAACAATGCTGTGATTGTATGGATTTACCTTCTCCCTTTTTCTTTGTATGTTAAAATTGTCGAGTGTTATCAGCGGAATAAAATAAGAAGTAAAAACGGTTTAGTATAAATGGCGTTTACGGTATAGTAACTACGTATATCACTACTGTCATTAGTTCCCTTCCCTCTAGTGACTATGTGACCTGTGATGTATGATTCTGTTGTATGCAACGCACAGCTGGTGGTGTTTCCGTGTTCACCGATTTGTAATTAATTGCCACAAGCAGTTAAAACTTCTTTATTTTTTATCTGAACGAAAGAACAGGGTGGTACCTTGGTTTGGTGGTACGAAGGACAAATAAGCAGAAGAACCTCCTTCTCCCTATCTTTGTAATAGGACCATACGGAATCGAATGTATACTCCACATGACTTAAGTCCAAAACACGCCAGTGAACCTCGGGAAGAACAAGAAACGTCACGAAAACGAACCCTCTAAATTGATTCAATTCCTATGCGTTCCTGTGTAAACCAATCAACAACGTTTGTTGTCCTGACTTTCCTGGCTCTTCGCTGGGCATACGGCAATTCTTTACCTACACAAAGAGTTAGTCATCCAGAGTATTCCCGATTCCCTGCCCGATGCAAACGAGCGGACGGTGGGAGCTACGGAGCAACTCGTTACCTCTACAAACAGCTATATTGCAGTAGAGACCCGGAGAAGAAATGTCGAGATAACAGCCGATTGTACCATTGCGACGTCATATGTGACGGGCTGCAGAGCAAGTCATGCACGCCTGCTACAGTCTTTTCCTCTGATATGCACAGAGGGAAGTAGACGGCATCAACTCAAAGCTCAGCAAGTACGCTCTGCTTAGTTTTGTCGGATCCGTATATAGTCGGTGCATGGGACCAAAAAACGGAGGTTCTATTGGTTTATTTGTTCTTGGTGGTAAACATCCGTTTCTCCTCAGTGAAGCTTTGCCAAATTTAAACAGAGAAATTGCTTACTTTTCTGAAAAGGTTTCCCACGTAGGAAATGTTTTTAGGAGGGAATAACGGGTGATAAGACAATGCCGTAACTTGAAAATTTTCAGACCTTCCTCAATGTGGAACGCCGTAGGCAACATTGCCGAGTTTGGCTGATTTTTAATCAGTCCCGCGTTCCGTGCAGTCGAATTTCATACTTGTATCTTGTTAAAGGAAGTAACAAGGTAGAACCAAGGTAGAACCCAATGGTTTAGCAATCTTGAATCACGTATCCCTTGGTTCGAATCCTCTCCGCCCGAAAAACGGCTTTCCTCTAAATGAGAACTTGCCAAAGAACAGGACAAAAGGTTTCTTTGGAATACCAAAAGCAAAAATTTATTGGGCTTATTGATATCTGTAAATATGTTATTTTAGGGCAGCTATGCTCGAATCTTAGTCTAGCCCAGAGTACGCCTGGATTTACAAACTCGTAGAATACCCCGATTCAGTTTGTTCTTCAACAGAATACTTCTTTCCGGAATACGTCAGATTCCGGTAATAGATTTACGGGAAAACCAAGCAGAAAATTACATTCAGCTTTCTTATCTCTTCGTCTATACGAACAGCTCGACAAAGAGTTACAGCCGAACGACGTGGTGGGGAAAGGATTTGATTCGCACGTTCGATTCTGTATAGCCTACGTTAGAACGAGGCCTACTGAGTTTCCGGTTTTACGCCGGATTACGTCAATAACACAAGAAATCAGAAGAAAAACATCTTATTTCGGGAGGACAACCGCCTCCGCTCTTCAGCGAAATATTCGATTCGTTTTTCAGTATTTTCGTTGGCCTTCTTAAAAAAAAAACATTTCGCTGTATTTCTTCTGATTTCTTATGTTATGTCAGGCCAATGTGGTTTACGAAATTAACTTCCGTCAATAGTAGCCTACCGATCAAGCAGTAAAAAGGCCCATAGATCGATGTCACATGTCCTGTAAACCCGGTATCGACGCTCTACGCGACCTTATGAACATGACAATCGGGTCTTGTAGACCTCCAGTCTTAGCCTGATCGCGTTGACACATTTATTTATCCCTAATCAACCCCTTGACCAAACTCGTTAGGTTCTATCTTAGATCGCCTGCCGTGGCTAGATTACAACCGGATCATCCAATGTTACTCACAGACTCATCGAAGATTGTGAATCAATATTCTCTTTATTTCGAAATGCAGCACACTGCAAAAGCAAAGCAGATGGGTTGGATCAGTTGTCTTATTATCCTTACACCGAAACGAATAACTGGACAGAGACGTTATTAGAACTAATGAATTTCACATTTTCGTGACTCACGACGAATTTGGCAGAATTGTCGACTTGATAATAAAATGGAAATCAGAAGATCGATTTCCTATGTCTCCTTACCCCTAAATCGGAACTCAAAAAATCCGGTAAAGACATAGCACGGGTCCTACGACCAAGCAGGAAAACAAACCATATGATACCGATTCAGCATGTCAGCTTGATACGAACGACTTTATCAAGAAATTTAAGTACTAGCAAAATTTGTTTTTACCCTTATGTCGACTTCAGGCAAAACTTCTACTGCTCACGAATTGTCGGTTTCGTTTGGATTCTGGGCAAACTACTTTCCGGCGAGATCATATCATATCAGAGAACAGACCGTTACTCTTTCCAAATTCATGTTTTAGCCGGATTCTAGACGAACTACCTGTCCGGCGAAAAGATTTGTCTCTTTTCATGTAACTCGACTGTCTTATTATCAAAATATTTTTTCACGCCTCAATTTGAAACCCATCCCCAAAACATCGGGTTGGCCGATCTACAAACTTGACCTGTGCTTTGACCCAAAGGAACATCACACCACTTGAACAAAATATCTCAACCACTTTGAGAGTCACTGTGCTAACAGACGGACGAACAAACTTTACGAAGTCATAGGCTTACGGAAGGAAACAAATACAGGAAAATGCTGCCACGTATTACTGAAGCAATTTCAGTAATCACTTCGTGTCGAGGAAGTTATTTCTTTTTCTGTACCCTTGTCTGTTATGACCACAATCACGCACGCAAATTTTAATCGTCCAGCAATTGATGATTGCAAATCCAGCGTGTTGTCGGAAGATCACTGTTTTAATATCGCGTCCTTTCACTATTCTCACCAACGGTAAGGTCGCGACTGATTGGGCGTGGTGGCCATGGAGCTTCCAGCAATGTGTGATACCAATATATACACCAAGTTTTGTCCAGATATGCATCCAGTCTTCAGTTGTGATTTCTTCCGAGTAGAAGCAGCAGAAAAATAGCGCACTTAACAATGAAAGTAAGTTTTTTTTCTTTTTATTATGGGCCATAATGTGATATTCATAGTTTTTCAAATGGCAGTCTGGTATTAGCAGGAACCCATACATTTCCTGTAATGACTCGCCATTCAGGGGGCTTGTCATTTCCTATACTTCTATGTTGCCCGAACCTTTCCTACTTTCCAAAAATTCCGCTTGGGTCGAATCGGCGTTCTTGCTTGCCTCATTGGACGTGAGGCCAAAGAGACTCCTCCGTTAAGGCTCAGCAGCCAATCCCAAATTTTGTCTATCTGGATATTCGCGGATTCTATCCCCGTGGGTATTTCTCGAACTATCAGACGTTCGGTCAAGAGCGCATCAGAAATATCTATTAAGCCCCCTGAATGGCGAGTCATTAAAGGAAATTTATGGATCCCTGGTATTAGTAATTTCTCAGCGATTTTTTCCAACCCTCATAAATTTCCTTGGTTCCTGCTAGATGAAGCGCAACTTTTTCAAAATGTTTGACGGGGCTCTGCGCGCCGTTTTGCTGACGGGTAGAAAACTGGTTCGGTGTTTTTAAAAACATAACAGAAGATTCATGAATGAAGTATTTTGTTCTATCTGGCCCAAAAACGAAGCCTCCATCACCATCCTCAGGAAGTGGTCAAGATTAACCCTAAAGAAAAGGAGGATAAGATGGCTCTGTTAAAGAATAAGTAGAAGACCCTTACGATCAACTGATCCATATGTAATGTGAATCTTATCATAGTCAGACTCCAACCGCTTGCACATGTTCAAAACTGCATGAGGTTCAGGGCATTCAGGTGCAGTGCCAAAACAGGTCCCTTCGGCTGTCGTTGTGCAATCTCGCTAGTAGTTATAGTATACTCTGCAATTGGCTTTCTGATTTCTTTAACTTCAATTCTCATCTTGCAGCTCATCATCGTAGCTGCCCTCATCGCTGCCGTCGTCGCTCAGGAGAAGTACGCCGCTCCAGCCTACAAGCAGGAAGCCAAGTACGAGGCTCGCCCGTACAACTTCGCCTGGGCAGTCAAGGACGACCCATCCTACAACGACTACTCCCACCAACAAGACACTGATGCTGCTGGCAAGACCTATGGCTCTTACCGCGTTGTACTCCCAGACGGACGTCTGCAAACTGTAACATACTCCGTTGATGCTTACACTGGCTACGTCGCTGATGTCAAGTACACCGGTGAGGCCAAGTACCCCGAGTACAAGGCTAACTACCCCGCTTACAAACAGTGAGTTATAGACATTCAAGGCTGAGTCTTATTTTTATACCAGATTACGTTATTACAATTGTCAAAGCGATCAACATCTTGGCGTTCTCCGTATCGTCTGCACTGTTTCATAACCTTTACACCAGGATGCGCGATTTAAACCGATACGAGATAACACACTGTCTGTTGACGTCAAAGAATATTTCCATTATGACCTTTCAAGTGTTCTCTTTTCGAAGAGTAAAACTACAAACAATCTCTAGTGTTTACAGAAATATAAAACTTCAAGGCTGATAAAAAAATTTCTCTCTAACATCAACATAGTGTTTTATCTCATACCTGGTGAAATTGCACATCCCATCCTAGTATAAATATTCTGACAGTGTTTCGGTAATCCTATGCCCGAACCAGAGTAGTTAAGGTATACGAGGTCGCGGAGGGGGGGGGGGTCTCGGAAGTACTCTCACAAAATGGAACAGGATTGTATGCAATGATTTATTTAATTCGCGTATAAAAAACAAAAATGCTCCGAAAACCTTTTTTAACTGCTATCACAACATGCCTCACTAACGTTGTGGCTGCCTTCACGACGAATTCTTGGAATTCACAAGACTACAAGTGTTTAGTACTCCAGCAATTAAAACTCAGGTACTTTCATTGTCAATGCCAATAGAGACCAAAATAATTAAACTCCATTACAAATTCCCACACATTTGAGACAAGTTTTACATTTGCAATTTAGCTACGGATAATAGTGACGACATACAAACAGATCACACCATTGTAACGACTAAGCAAGCGATGTCAAGAAGACTCTCGAAAGTTGCAAAAAGCCACATACTGAAACTAAATCACAGACAATGAGGTAATTTGAGAAATATCACAAAGCTGAAATAAGCGTAACGCCTGACAGGTTGCATCTATATTGCTATAAGCTCAGTTTGTAAAACAAAGAACGCACCAGGCACGTTCCTTGATTTCTTAGTAGTATCTGGTCTTACTTCCTAGTGTCCCGTGTTTCCTCTACAAGGAATTTATGGCCTCATCAGCTTCCGATGACTTCTCACTACACCCTGCCTCCCGACCAGCTTCCGGCGAGTACACACTGGTGCAGTAAAGCTAGACTTGGTGAGTCCGAAAACGGTTTATAACACTAGAAAGCAGTCCCCAGCGAATCCCAGACCACTAGTGAGTCCTCCGGCAGTAAAGAATGCAGATACTGAAGAGGAATCGGAAATTTTCGCCTTGGTTCGTAGTTTCAACTTTTAACCCGGAACGCGCCGCCGAATTTGGCTGCGCTTCGTTTGACGCAGATTCTCTGGAGAAATGGTGAATATTTTCGGTTCACTGCTAAATTTTCTTTGGGCACATGAACATTATGAACATTAGTTTGCTCCTTAGTCTTGGTAACTGAAAAGCGATTCTAGGTGTTAAAGATGATTTCTCCTGAGCTTGTGTCAGTCCAAGCGCGTGCGCTGAATCTACGCAGCGACAATTTGTTATTTTGAAACTATGGCGAACAGTCGGAATCTCTCTTCAGCATGTTAATTTCACTTGAGTAACTGTGCTTCCTGTCAGGTACTTTGCATACGTGCTTTAAAGTTCCGTAGGATTCTGCACTGGTTCCAGCTGAAGTACCGCTACCGCATGAACTTGCTCTGAGGCGTTTCCATGATGGGTCTGGAAAATAAAACTGGATAGAGGGATAGCGGAGCGTAACATGTGAAACAAGCTATTTACAGAGATAGTTTATATCTCATTAGCTCTACTTCAGTTCCTATGTACAGCACTATTTTAGAGACCAAACAAACAAGACCAAAGGTTTCGATGGGATCCCAAAAATTTAATATTTGATCCAGACAACTAGGTCTTGTCTTCGCCAGATCCAGTCTTCGCCAGGCTAATCATCTGAGAAAACAAAGTTCATATATACTGTATAAGCCATATCTATTGTGACGATACTGATCGAAACTTCCTGCTTCACTTCTGCCAAATTTTCGACTTAGGCCGAATTCCGAGCGAACTACTTGTCCAGCAATAAAAAGAAAGTTCAGAAACGAATTCAGCGTATCTCCTTATATAAAGAACATCTAATCATCTGCAAATACAACTTTAATTAAAAAAAAAATACGGTTTCAACCGGATTCCGGACGAACAATATGTCCGAGTAAAACATGATTGTCATATACAGATTCAGCGTCTCTTCTTACCCTTAAATCTGACATCTGATCAACTTCAAATAAAACTTTTGCTTTTAACAAATTTTCCAGTTTTGGCCGGATTCCGGGCGAAAAAATTGTCCGGCGAGAAAATGGTTTTCACCATCGTGTTCACCATGTCTTCTTACCCCGAAATCGAACATCTAATCAACTTCAAATAAAACTTTTGCTTTTAACCAATTTTCCGGTTTTGGCCGGATTCAGGGCGAACTACTTGTCCGGCGAGAAAATGGTTTTGACCATCGTGTTTAGCATTTCTTCTTACACCTAAATCGAACATCTAATCAACTTCAAACAAAACTTTTACTTTTAACAAACTTTCCGGTTTTGGCCGGATTCCGGGCGAACTACTTGTCCGCCGAGAAAATGGTTTTCACCATCGCGTTCAGCTTTTCTTCTTACCCCATAATCGACTATCACATTAGCTGTTTCAAAATATTGTTTCATAAAGTTTCAAAACTATTGCTTTTAACAAATTTTCCAGTTTTGGCCGGATTCCGGGCGAAAAAATTGTCCGGCGAGAAAATGGTTTTCACCATCGTGTTCACCATGTCTTCTTACCCCGAAATCGAACATCTAATCAACTTCAAATAAAACTTTTGCTTTTAACCAATTTTCCGGTTTTGGCCGGATTCAGGGCGAACTACTTGTCCGGCGAGAAAATGGTTTTCACCATCGTGTTCACCATGTCTTCTTACCCCGAAATCGAACTTCTAATCAACTTCAAATAAAACTTTTGCTTTTAACCAATTTTCCGGTTTTGGCCGGATTCAGGGCGAACTACTTGTCCGGCGAGAAAATGGTTTTGACCATCGTGTTTAGCATTTCTTCTTACCCCTAAATCGAACATCTAATCAACTTCAAACAAAACTTTTACTTTTAACAAACTTTCCGGTTTTGGCCGGATTCCGGGCGAACTACTTGTCCGCCGAGAAAATGGTTTTCACCATCGTGTTCAGCATGTCTTCTTACCCCATAATCGACTATCACATTAGCTGTTTCAAAATATTTTGTTTGCCCCTTAATCTGAAACACCTCCCACACCCTCAAATATAGGGCTACATAGCCTATCTTCGAACTTGACTTGTAGTTTGACCCAAAAGATCCTCCCACCAAGTTTCATCAAAATATCTCAATCCCTTCGAGAGTTATCGTGGGTACAGACGGACAGACGGACGGACAACTTTTGCGATGTCATAGGTATCCCTCCACTAACGTTTTGGGATCCCAAAAATGCAACCAGAACTAAGGGGACACTTTCGCGTGGACGGCTCTGGTCAGGGGGACAAGCCAATATCAGGATATGCGAATTGTCGTAGATGCCAACCCTCTCAAAGTCATTTCCAGTGATAAAGCTTAATGGGTGACGTCAGAACTGAGCTCAAGATAAAACGTTTGTTCAGTGCTTTTGGGTAGCACTGCTGAGCAAAACTGCATCTTCAGTGGAGCTCATGGGGACGTTTTTTGCGTGGATGGTTGTTGAGCTCAACGAACAATGCCATCCCCATGAAAATGTCAATGGAAGATGCCATGTTCACGAAATTTTTTTTACCTCGACAAGCCCGATGAAAAATTCTTTGACTGTGTAGTTGTATGGTAAGTTGTACGAAAAAGTTGCATGTATTGATATGTAGTAGTATGGAATACTCTGATTTAACATGCCTCCGACTGGGTTAATCTTAAATAGTACTATCTGATAGCATCCAATCAACAACAGTTACTACTGCATGCTAATTTTTCGTACAACTCCATACGACGAATTCTCGAAATTTTTGCATCGGGAGAGCTTCACGGAAGACGCAGTTTTGTTCAAAAGTGCTACGAGCATCGTTGAACAAACGTCGTGTCTTGACCTCAACTCTGACTCTGACCCATTAAGCTATATACGCAAACATGACTTTGAATTGGAAGGCATCCATCACATCCATGACAAAACGAGTATCATGATGATGGCTTGGCTTGTCCCGTTGAACAACGCCAGCCACGCGAAAAAGTCCCCTTGTCGAACTCAAAAGGTTTTCATGAAGACGGTATCATCTATATTGCAATTTTTATGTGGATTGCATCTTTCGTCGAACTCAACAACGATCGATGCGAAAACGTCCCTAAAACCTCAGTTACTTTGAAAGCAACGCTGCGAAAATGGTAAAGACCCACTAGCTACGCGAACCTTCTGCTCAACGTGATAAACGAATGAATCACTGACTCAACTGTTGCTATTACCCATGTACTTAAAGCATTGTTAAAATAGGTGTAATAAGCTGCGTAGCGCTATACGTGATGTTTGCGTCTTATTACACATCCTTGTTCAAGCTGAAAGTAAAAGGTTCTTATCCATGGGACGACCAGCGTTGCCACACTGATACAATTTTTCGAGCTTCTGAAGATAAGAAAAGTGTACTGCACAAGCACACTTTAACGACCATTAAGTTGTAAAAAAAAACTACTAAATTAACGTACGGACAGTAGTGTTCATCGAACTAACAATGAGCAGTCGTAACAGAACATAACGTGTTCTTTCGAAGAAAGGGTTGTTACTTCAACTTCCAACAAAGTAGGACTGATGTGCTCCCCGTGGCAACCCTGGCGAAGCTCCTCTTTCCTCGGCCCTCTGGCAGAGCCCAACCAAGCGATCTGACTGGCTCTGGATAAGAAAAATAGAACCAGGGGCTATTCTCCTTATATACCCTATTACAGCGCACCCCGAAGAAAAGAAGAAACTGTATACGCCATATTACACCTATTTGAACAATGCTTAATCAGCAAAGAGCTGTCATTAGGCTATAAGGGCTCTTCATATGCGGCAAATGTCCAGTATTATTATTAAAAGAGCAGATTACCTGTGTTACTGAAGATGTAACGCGGCGATCTTCGTCTTGACCGTTATGTGTTGAACAGCGATGTATAATGATGTCAGGTGGGTTGAGCTGCGTGGCTTTTTTCATTGGCGTTCGGCGCTTCACACTCATGAGTTCAACAACGGTGGCTTTTTGCCGCCACCGCCGAATGATGCGCATATGATACCTGAAAGGGGACTTACACACATGAGGTTACTTACAACAATTTAAAACACACAGGAAGAATTTTACTTAAACTTCAGTCTATGGTTACGGCATACGGAACCCTAATATTGTTACCTACTAATTTTCCATGCCCAAAAGCTTCGCAATTCTCCCTCAGAGCCTATTCGCTCGAATTCTTCTTTACGTTCATACAGCCTAGTGTGTGAGTTTTTCTTTAGTTGCGTTTTTGCGGATACCATGGTAACTGGATCTGCAATTAGTCGCCTTTGCAGTTACCGCGGTATCGGATATACGGTTGCACTGCAAAAACGACTATTGCCGAGATGGCACTTTTCAAATTCATCCCAAGAGAAAAACTGATATCCAGTTACATCACTGAGTGCTAAACTTCTTTCTCGCCAATTTGACAAAATTGACGAGAGATGACTTTTCAGATACCACGATCAGTTACCACGAGAACTGCAAAAACGACTTTAGACCGTATATTTGTTATGGCCCTTGGGCTTTTAAGACAAATAAATATCATATCATATCATATCATATCAGATACCATGGTATCTGCTAAAACGCAACTTTTGTCTTGATCTCCTGGTCCACATGTCCCACATAAACCTCTATGACTAGCGGCTTGCTGGGGCATGTGGACAAACATGGCATGGACTTTAAAGTACAGCTGAAGGCATGTTAACACTGTACTATCAAAATAAATTAGAGCCCTGCAAACCATCAGCTTCTAACCGGTATAGATCTTCTTTTCGTCAATATTTTGTTAAGAGTTTTAATGAGTAAGTTGACATGTATGTTTTATAAATTACTGATAGGGTCTTATTTAACTATTATGTTATTTGACCTAATAAATTCGTATCGTATCGTACTCTGTCCCTAGTCGATTAGGTCACTTAATTTTCTATGCAGCTTGTGCTCAACGACAATGGCAATCCTCAGAACTGTCACCGGTTGAAAACTGAAGATGACAAATGCGTCACGTGATCTAATCGATGAATCAATTCGCAGTTCTTCTAAAGGAACATGACCAGAACATAAAGATCATTGGCCGCTGAAGAGGAACTAGGAAGAACATTCGTGCTTTGCAGAGGTTTCCAAAGCATCAGGAAACCAGGCAATTCCATCTTCTTGCAGCTGTCCCCCATTTGGCAATTATTTTCTGCTTCTAATAAAAAAATGTTCATCGGATATTTTTGTTTTAATTTGCCGATTACCTGCTGCATTTGTCCCCTTGGACCAGCAATTCTTTTTTGGAACAAAAATTTCAACTAGTTCTGCCTGCAAAGATCCTAGAAAAAAGAGTGGAAGATTTCAAATCTTCCACTAGTGAACTGAACCACCCATACCCTCTCATCTTCATCTTCATCTCGTCCACATACCCTCTCATCTTTTTGGAATTGGACCACCCTCCCCTCTTCGAGTTATCCATAGTTTTGTTTATGTTGTGTTTAGTTTAAACTTTTACTACGAGCGTTGTCTTTTTGTTCTTTTGTTGCACTCCGTCACTAGGGCGTCACGCCCTTCATTGTTTTTTGACGGGTTACAAATAAACTGAACTGAATTATCGGTCTTCGAGAAAAGGGTTGTCAAGCCTTTCAGTTCACCTCTCAGAGCACGGACACCGTGATCAAGTTGGAAGGAAATCAAAAGAGAGCTTGCTGTGTCATCCTTGGTCAGAAATACGAGTCCTACGAAATCAGCCTAAAGACATTGCGTCTACAAAACCTATCTGACAGAAGACACGAACTTCTGATGAAATTTGGCAAAAATGTATGGCCTCGGATGCGCAGCGGTCCATTTTACACCCTGTGATTAACAAGACCAAAGGTTTCGATGGGATCCCAAAAATTTAATATTTGACCCAGACAACTACGTCTTGTCTACGCCAGATCCAGTCTTCGCCAGGCTAATCATCTGAGAAAATTAAGTTCAGATATACCTGTATGTATAAGCCATATTTATTTTGACGAAACTGGTCGAAACTTCCTGCTTTACTTCTGCCAAATTTACGGTTTCGGCCGAGTTCCGAGCGAACTACTTGTCCAGATAAAAAAAGATAGTTCAGAAACGAATTCAGCGCATCTCCTTATCCCTATAAAGAACATCTAATCAACTTCAAATAAAACTTTAACTTATAGAAAAATCCGGTTTCAACCGGATTCCGGACGAACTATATGTCCGGGTAAAAAATGATTGTCATATACAGATTCAGCGTCTCTTCTTACTCTAAAATCTATCATCTAATCAACTTCAAATACAAATTTTACTTTTAACAAATTTTCCGGTTTTGGCCGGATTCCGGGCGAACTACTTGTCCGGCGAGAAAATGGTTTTCACCATCGTGTCCAGCATGTCTTCTTACCCCTAAATCGAACATCTAATCAACTTCAAATAAAACTTTCGCTTTTAACAAATTTTCCGGTTTCGGCCGGATTCCGGCCTAACTACTTGTCCGGCCAAAAAATTATTTTCACCATCGTGTTCAGCATGTCTTCTTTCCCTCAAATCGAAAAATTGTAACATAGGCCTAGGCTATGCGTGACTACGTGACCATGTATGACTATCCACCACTATTTTATAGAAGATAATATGGGAAGAACGAATTATTGTTATTACAGAAAAAAAACATTTTCTTGGTTCAGTTGTTCTTCAAGGTCCAACAAAATCAACAAAACATGAAATTCTTACAACAATAAACACTCCTTGAGCCGAAGCTGCGAACCATTTATAAAAAATGACGCAAACGGTCAGCTAAAAATTTTGCTCTAACGATACTTCGGCTCTTCTTGGCAAGGGTTATCGTCAAGCTGCAGCTAGAAAAAGTTATAACTTGATGACGACCCTTGCCAAAACAGGCCTAAATATCGCTGCAACAAACCATAGCTAACTAAAACGTCTAAGTAAAAGTAAAACGTCTCTCCTAAATCGGAATGACCGAATTCGGAGATTTCTGTTCCGGGTTCGGTCAGTTAAAATCCGATGAAGGATTTAAATGCTAGAATGCATAATGCTGCGGATCAAGTTATCTGAAAGCGAAGAGTTTTTACAGTGTAGCCCGTTAATTTTATATATCTTAGAAACAAACCTTCTTACTTTCTTGGGTGTCTACTTGGTAGTTATGAAGGTACTGTATGAACTCACCGTACACACACAATCATCCAAACGAGGTACATCACAGTGAGAATGGTGCACAGTGTAAGCAGGGAAGCAGCTTCACTATCTGAACCATCAGCAATATATATCAGAGAACTCGAAATACACAGGTAGATCGACAATAGAGCCAGCGGTGTGAGTATAACCCAGCAGACAAGATCACCATAGAAATTGCGCAAATCCGTTTTGTGGCTTGGATTCCGGAACCACTAGAAAGAAACACTAATCACTGAATAAATGGACAGCAAGTCTCTCTGACATTTTTTGTCTCTTGGACAGCAAGTCTCTCTGACATTTTTTTTTCTCTTGGACAGGAGTTTCTACTACCCCTTTCACGACTAATAGACCTGCACCCCCTTAGAAGCAGACGAACTCAAGCCAGCATAACATCTCTATTCCCTACGTCTCTATCCAAATTCCACACGGACGAATATCTCTAACAACCCACCCAAACGACTTCACCTTGATCAGTCCATTCCTAGATTTAAAAAATGTCCTGAAGGAGGTATTCATGTTCACCTCCCTTACACTGCGAACAGACGACCTGGGTCGGGCTGTCGGGGGTCAGAATTCCTGCCAGGATGCAATCGCACTTCAATTCAGAAAAGTTAAAAAAAATTTCAACTTTATGAATTCATGATGAAAGTGAAGAAAATCCGTCCAAGAAAATCTGCTCGCCTGTTTGCGGCGTTAGCATATCTATATAAACACCGTTGCGACAACATCCAAGCTCCGCGTAAGCTGGAAAAGCACAGTTGTGGCACAGCTTTTGTTGCAGCAAAACAGAAGTAAAATAAACTTTTAGGGAAAACAGAGGGTGGCATCTATCAGCTTACCTCACTAAGAGGCCTGTGAGTTCTTTTGACATCAAAACTATACTTGCAGAGGTCACAAGTTTCTCTGTTTGCAGTCACAAGCCACTTTTGAAGACAAGACCTGTGGATGAGACCTATTGTTCCAGAACATCTGCATGGAGTTACAAGGCTTTCTGCTGTGTCTCCTGAAATAAACTAGCCTAACTCTCAGTTTTGTAACATTTACACAAGGACTGAAGTGGAACAGCGACGTACAATCAGGTTTTGTTCTAAATGCTTTGATCATGTTCAAACTAGCCTCCACTGTTGCAAGAACTGTACTTAGCACTTACATTATGTTCTAGCTAATTTTACCGAACAAATCACTGACTAAACAAATGGTATATCTAGTACCCTTACAACCTATCAATATTCAGATATATCCTAATCAGGACCACAATATGTCACATCATTCCATATATGTCCTCCTCCTAACATCTCCAGGAAACAGGGGGCCGAAAAATAAGAAGAGAATCTGAGAATCCAAGAACCAAACAAAGAGAAACAGAGGATGGACAAAAATGCTGGAAATCTGTGAATAAAACAAAACAACGAAAATGAATGTATGTTCAGTTTTGTTCTAGGCTAGTGTAGCCTACAGTAGAGGTATGTTTTTTTAACACCTCTCTTGTTTCAGTTAAAAATTTTGACTGTCATAAAAGCAGCTCAGAACCATTGCAGCATTTCAAATGCCACAATTTGACTGCGCTACAGGGATCAGCTGAGATTTATTCCAGCAATGTTTCTGCTCTTCTGGGCAAGGGTCCAAGCTACAAAAAAAAACCTGGGAATGCCTCAGCTGCCTTGGCCTTGTTCACTTCATTCATCTAACAAGTCAAATGGTCTTCCACTCTGTTCAAAACTTATAGCCTACTTTTAAACAAAATTTCTTGTTTTGGACTGAGAATTTTTTTTTTCATATAGCCTACATTTTCAGCATGTCTTCTTACCGTTAAATCAACTACCTAATTACAGGAGGGTTATCCAACCTCGTTTTTACCCTACCTAGAGTTTTGCCGCGAAAATGTCAAAATGAAATGTACAAGCTGCCCTGACAGTCAAAAGGCAAAATATGACTTTTTTTCAAAATGTGTTCAAAAATATTCAAATTCTGTGCCCTTTTCTCCATTTTGTAGCTATTTTGCAATCCTGTTTTCTGGCTATTGACTTTGCTAACTCTTCCTTTTCCATCATTTTTAAGTCAATCAAGCCCAAGGTGAGGTTAGAATAAAGTAATCTAGTTTGAAAAGAAAAATAAGTTTAACTAGCCTAGAAATACTGAAGCAATAGTTATTAATCCAATATGTAAACCATTCAACTAGCTTCAGTAAAGTATTTTTGTCATATTTGTTGGTTCCTTTGTAAGCCAGATGGATTATTCTGAAGGAAAGGCTTATCTGGAAATTTGAAATCTTGTCTGAGGTTGGATACCCCTCCTGTAGCTGCTAGTCCCCTTAACTTGAACACCATCCCCCACCCCTAAATGTGGGGCTACAGAGCCCAGCTCAGGCCCAGCTATAAACCTGATCTGTCCCTTGACTGAAAGAACCCTCACAGTCACACCAAGCTTTATTGCCTTTGGTTTTATCAAAATATCTCATTCCCTTCATAGACATAGTCTTCCAACTAAACTGACACTTACCATCGAAGCAAATTCTACAAACAGGCCCAATGCTGAGAGGGCTGGTTACTTTCATTTCCTAGGGTCGTCTAGCCTACTGTAGGAAGTAGGAACTGGAATGTGGATTGTGGACCTTTCTTTTTTATTTTGAATCTCCCGCCAGTTCAGACACTGAAAAGTACTAAACTTCAAATTAATTCCTACAAATTATTTGAATATCTCATCGAATATCAAGATAACACTAGGGTTGAACCAAAAGGTGATCAAAACTGCTATTTTAGATAATACTGGAGGAAAACTTTTCTATTTATTTTTCTATTGAATTGGGATTGTCGGAAAGAACAACTATCATACTTGTCCAAATTTGAATTCAAAATACGGCGTGGGATGTCTTTGTCTTGATTAATAGCAGATTAATAGTCTTCAGTTTCCGAAGAATGAGAAAAAGTTCCGACCCAGCAAAACGAAGGTCATTTCCTGTAAGGCCCAGAGATTCTGCTGGCCAAAGTGTGACTTCTGGACGAGCCACTTTAGGGTAAGTTGTTTCACCTTACCTTGTAAATTCTGTAATTGAGATACAAAATCTGGTAACCAGGGTTGCCACCTGTAGCACGAAAGTGCTAAATGTAGCACTATTTCATCATGTGTAGCACGTGCTACATTGAATGTAGCACTTTTTGTCTTAGCCTAGTAGCCTAGTACCCGGTCGTGCAATTACTAGTCGATTTGAATCAAAGTGATAATAAGTAGATTAGTTGCAGTGAAAATTTGCAGCACCAAAGTTTTGTGCTTTTATGGAAATTAGACTTTCAATTTTTGCATATCCCAGTAATTTGTGATCTCGCAGTCGAAAGAAATCGACAAAGTCGTTAGAAAGTAGCAAGTAAAACGAAAGAACACAAAGGACTTGCTCTAGTGTAGGTTAGTCCTAGTGTCCGTCCAAGTGCGAGTCAGTTATTTTAACGGAGTTTTCTGTCTTTGGCTGTTCCCAAGTGATCTGAAGCTAGCTTCTTTTGTTTTAATAAAATGTATCTGATTCCGATGGAAGAAATTTTTTTGTCCTGCTCGTGCTCTGCCAACGTCTGCCGTTTGCTAGCGTCGAACGGGAATAGTAAGGAATACTGTAAGATTTTCGTGTGCAGAAATGCAAAAACCGATCTGTACGAAGAAATATCCCGTGGGGGTTACCCTTTGCACCGACCGGTTTAAAGGAATCGTCATTGTCCAATAAAATGTTTTGTTTATAGAAACTTCAAGTTTCGTCTCGGCAAAACAAAGTAGTTCAAGTTCCATAGTCTCTGTAGGGAAATGCATCACGAAAACAGAGCTTTTGTCCGCTGCAAACTCCTCACACGAGCAAAAAAAAAAGAGAAATGAGTAGCAAGCAAAACCGCGGCTAACCCTTGCTATCGCATTTGGATCTTCCTTCGGAAATTATAAAAATGGATTTCTTTTTAGACCAAAATTTTTAACATTTTTTATGCACGACAGTAATCTAAATACACTTAAATACGGGCCGAGCGACGGTAGCACCGATTATCGTTGTTCAGCACGAAGATTTGGGATTTTCCCATTCAGCGCTCTTAGCGGATCAAAGTCGGATTAGCTCAGGATACATTTTTTGTTCTTTTACATTTAAACAGACAAAAAATTGACATAAAAATAATCTAAATACACTTAAATACGGACCGTGCGCGTGTCGCAGCGACAGCCGCGACACGCGCAAAAAAAATTTCGACTGTAGCACCGAAAATCTCTGTGTAGCACGGAAATTCGGGCAATTGTAGCACTCTCGCAACTGACCGTGGTGGCAACCCTGCTGGTAACTGGAACATGGGTTCCAAACATTGGTATCCCAAATGATTTTTTGATCTCTTCAGTTCAGTTTCAGTTCAATTTTATTAAATTCAAAATAAATGAACAAAATGAGCTTCAACCCCTACTACAAAGCAAGCTCCATGGCCTGTTACGTAGGGGTTATTACAGGTTAATACCAAAATAATCAACAAATAAATGAGTCTCTTCACTATTACAATAAAATAAATAAAGAACAATTGAAGAATTTGTTTTAGGCTATTTTTACTTACCGCTCCATCCTCAAAGTTCACCTTCAGTCTTGATTTATATAATAGGGACTTTTGCTAGATTTATTCAATATTCTTAATTGAGACTCGAAATTCACTCGTTTGTTGGTTTTGGCAACATCTTTGGCAGCCTCCCATAAGCTTGCTTGGCAAATTAATTTAAGACATCACTTACATATCTATCTTTTGTCGCTGGAATTTTAAGAAATGGGCAAGAAAAATTCTTACACTACAGTCCGAAATTCTTTGTTGAAACAGTACGTTTTTTCTGAAAATCTGTTGATTTTTATTTAAGACATTAAAATAATCAAATGTGTCATCTTTCTTTTGACATTAAAAAACATTTCAGACGTTTCAGTTACCTTTCTGTGATTTTGTTATAATTTAAGAGATTCCTGTCCTCATGCATCCTCATAATGGATACTTTAGATAGCCACAGGAGTGATGCTAAACTGTTGTAATCCTTTGGGATGTTATATCCTATTGAATTCGCGACTTGATATACAGATTTAAAGGAAAGGTCGAAAATCCTGTTAGAATGCCCTGTGATGCATTGGTGGTCTATCACAGAGGCGTCACTAGTGGGGGGGGGAGGGGAGGGATGCCCCCCCCACCCAATGTTGTCGGCCAGTCAGTAAAAAATAGCCGAGACGGCGCGAAGGGCCGCGATTTTTAGTAAGAACAGTCAATTTTTTTCTTAGAAATAGTCGTTTTTTCTTAAAAACAATCAAAAACAGTCGATTTTTCGTAAAAATAGTCGTTTTTTCTTAAAATCAGCCGATTTTTTGTCAACATAGTTGTTTTTTTCTCAATGATAGTCGTTTTTATCCTAAAAAATAGTCGGTAAGAATGACCAGCCAGTCGGTAAATTCCTTGTCCCCCCCCAAACATTTTGGCTAGTAACGCCTCTGGTCTATCATTTAAGAAGGTGTATTTTAGCTATCAAATCCACTTCATTTTCCTTTAGAATAACTCCCTTTCCTTTGCTGCTGAATCAGCAAATGTATTTGAAAAATCAGCTTGAATATGGAATTAGGCCTACAGTTAGTCTTTAAAGTTTAACTGAAAAGCCAATTCATTTGTGTGTCATTTAATTGGATACACTGAATTATTTGGATTCTGCTTAGTGCTGAAAAAAAAAATGATAAATCTTTCTCGTAAGGCATACAGCAAAAATATAAGTGCATAGAGGCACCACGAATCACACGGAAATTCCACTATTTGAAAATCGATTATTCGCGAATAGCGGAGCAACGAAGTAACTCACTTTCAGAAGGTCTTTAAGCCAATTTAAGTGAATAAGTGATGGGTAACTGGATTGTCCTATCCTAGCCCTTTTCGTTAAACTTTAATGTTCCTTGCTTACAATTCTGTTTTTTGGTTTTAGTGCTAGCGGACAGAAGTCAAAGCTTCCGCAGCCAAGGACCTCTCAGAACCCCACAACAACTGGATACAAGCTGAAAAGGACAGGAAGTTTTGCTAGTGAAAAACAGTCACTGTCTAGTGCTTTCCAGACACCTGCTCATAGACCGTATAGCAGTATCAACACACCTGGCTCTGTTTCTTCATCTATTTTTGCCAGCGGATCAAAGTAAGTAATTTTTTAAATAATCTGCTACTCTGTTTTCAGTTTTGCTTACTTGTAAGCAAAATAAGGATTTCCATTTGCTTGAATACATAGGGCTGGACCCAGATCCCTCTTGAAGGAGACGTCTATGGAATGTCTATGGATGTCGACGGAAACTCACCTGGCGACCCCCCCAGACATACCCCCCTCCCCCGCAAACAAAGCCGGCGACCCTCCTCCGGTACCAAAACAAAAACTTGCGAAAACCCCCTCGCCCCCCCCCCCCCCGAACGCAAATATATAGGAAATTAAAAAAATCTTCTTAAAAACTGCAGTTTTGGATTCTTCCTAGACATGCGAGTAAAATATAAACGCGGGTAGGCGGCTCGCTGGCCGCTCGCCTCTGTGTACTTTTGCAGTACTAGTTGCAGAAGTTTGTCACACATTTTCGAATTCTCTCCAGGTTCATAGCTGTGACGAAATTTGTCAAAAGAAATCGGACTTGGGCTATTGGGCTATTTAACTTTCTGTACTATTGGGCTTTTTCGGGGAAATTGTTTTACGTCATCTTATAAAAGAAAACCTGAAGTTTATTTTTGAAACCATTTGTTTCTTTTTTATTGTGTCGCATATTGTCGTTTTTCTCGTATTTTAACTCGTTCCGCTTTTAAGTGAATCAAAAACCAATGAGAGATACGTCAAGTAAAACGGAAATTTACGAAGTCTGCTACCGGTTTAGTCCGTAAAACCGATCATTTAAAAATGCACCTCTGGTCAACCAGAGAAATGTACCGAGTTTTTCTTAACTTACGAATTTCGTAGGTGTCAGAATGTCAAAGCTTTTTTCGGCCAAATGTCACAGGTTCCATCAGTGAGAAGTGGCAACACTGCCTAGGATAGACCATTGAATTTCACCAAAACTGAGTCAACTGTATGTGAAATGCCACAGGGATACTAGTTAGTTTGAAATCGAAGGAATATGTGCGGATTGAGGCCTACTATAGTTTACTGTGCAACGTATTAGATTGTCACTGTGTGGCATCTTCAGTTAGTTTATGTATTTATTTTTATGTATGTATTTATGTAAGGTCTGGCCTGCCCACTGATTATTTGAAGGGCCGTGGTATTTTAACCATGCGAATGTAGCATAATTATTTGCCTTTTAATTGGAGGCTAGAACGAAGGGTCGTTCGAGGGATTAACTATCTGTCTAAGTTAATCTTCAGTTAAAGAGTTCCGGAATAGGTCTCATCTGGATGATTACCTTCTTCTCAATCTAGATCTACTGTAAGGAAAAAGGATCCTGCCTTGAACTATAACGAAAAAGATGTTCAGAGATCTTCCTTTCACAAAATTTACGAATTCTTTGCCTGCCGAGGTCAGATGGAAGATGCTGAACGTTTTCGTGGCACGACTCTGAGCCTTGGCAAAAAGGACTTCCTTAGGATAGTCACGGTAGGACATTTTTCGTTTTTTTAGTAGCGAATCGATGGCGACTGGGTTGTTGCTGGTTTGTTAATCCAACCTTGACGAAAGCGGGGTCTAGCCTAAGACCTTAGGATTCCTGTGTCATGGACTTGAGTCCTTCCGCCAGAATGAGACTTGTTATGGAGTTCAACTTTAACTGTGACGGGTGTGGTCCCCGGGTCGTGATCTCCCTCTAGGCTTTTTTTTTTGCAAAGTCAGTTATTTAGTCTTCCAAGACTAGCTTCAAAAGGCTAGCTGTAAGACCCTTTCCCAGAAGTCTAGCGAAAATAAAGGACATTTTCGGATGCCTTATCCCTCAACACGCCCAGTCCCCACAAAGGGCACTCCCGAGAGTTGCAACTTGACGGCACACGAGGCTGCAGAAGATTGCGATTTAGACCTGGCGATTATCCTATGGCGATTCAGAGGCTGAATTTCCGGCGTTCAGCACTCAACTCAAGTTTTCATGCGTATAAAGGACCTGATCCAATGCTCAGTGAAACCTTCCTTTCCCGTATCCGATCATCCGTGTGAGGCGGAAGGAAGGGGAATCCGTGATTTTTTACCTACGTAGGTTGCGAACGGGTGATGCGATTTGAGTGAAACTTCATGGGTTCCGTGTAGTAGGATGCCCGAGATGTTTCGTAAGTGTATCCAAACCGCATCTGAGCATGGTGGGGTAGTTGGAGGTTTTACGGGGGGAACATGCGACGGAACCAAACGGATTTAGGGATAGGAACGAACTTGAATGGTATAAAGGTCCTGGATGTGTTATTTTGAAGTCCGGGTCGGATCCGATTCGAGTGAAACTTAATAGGTGATAGGAGCAAAGGCCCTAGATATGACAACAATGTGCCCGAATCGCATGTGGACCCGTTGGGAAGAGTTGGATCAGGTTCCTGCAAATCTTATAATACGCGTAGGGATCAGATGGATGGAAGGATACTGATGAAACTTGGACCATACAAAGATCACGGGCCCTAGATGAGCCGTTTGTGCTCCGGACCGGATACAACCTCTGTGGTGGAGATGAAGAAGGGGAGTCGGGTGGAAATCCTCCGGAGCTCTAGGATTCGAGTGAAACTTGTGGGGTGATAGGAGCAAATGCTCTAGGTGTGACATTTATGGGTCAGAATCGGATCCGATATCTGTTGCGCGGGTTGAGGGCGGTTTGTGAATATCTTGTTACAAGCATAACTCTCGAACGCGTGACCCGATCCAGATGTACCTTGATAGTTGGCGAGAGATGTTCTATTTGTATGTCCGGCCGTATGTTATCCTTAGCTGAAAGATAAGCTACCTACCTTTGCAAGTGCCATACGAGCTTTCAGTTCTTGTTTTCGCTATATTGATGATAGGCTACTAATAACGAGCTAGTCAGCTTGGCTGAAGGAATGCCTAGGTGACCCCAACGTAAGGAGTAGGTTTCACATACTTGGATTCTGTGATAATGTCAGCTCTCCTTTCAGGACTTCATCCAAGATGTTGATCCTACTCACAAGGCCCTAACTGATGTCGAAAGGGAGATCCCGGAATTACTGAAAAAAATGGGATGTAACTTGCCACTTACCAGGAATAGCTTTGTCTCAAGTAAGTCGGAACAACTGTATTTCGAAGAAGCATGTCGTTAATTGTCGTCCCCTGAGGGTGAGGTCACAAAGAGCACCGCAGATCATGCAGTTGCCGCTGCATGAAATCAAAGTCTAATAGAGTCGCAGATCATGCAGCGGCCGCTGCATGAAATCAAAGTCTAATAGAGTCGCAGATCATGCAGTTGCCGCTGCATGAAATCGAAGTCTAATAGAGTCGCAGATCATGCAGTTGCCGCTGCATGAAATCAAAGTCTAATAGAGTCGCAGATCATGCAGTTGCCGCTGCATGAAATCAAAGTCTAATAGAGTCGCAGATCATGCAGCGGCCGCTGCATGAAATTAAAGTCTAATAGAGTCGCAGATCCTTCGCCCAAGGTTCCAAGCTTTAAACAAAATCCGAACTCGAGAAATCAGCATACCCCACCGCAGTTTTTTCTATCTTATGCAGATTTTTGCTCAACTTTCCTTTTATGTACGTGCAGACCAAGCTGTGTCTTGGCCGAACTAGCCTTCCCGCACAGAACTTACTCCTTATGGTGTGTTCCAACCTTCTGCCAGTGGTTACTAAGAGCTAGTACTACCTTCCAACTTGTATGAAGGGATAAATAGGTTGTGACGATGTTAGCTGTTGTAATTGTTGGTAGGAGGTTGGAACATAAGGATTAATGGCCGCTTGCGTGCATGTTAAAAATGGCGTGGCTGTGGCTCTATTTAAATAAGGCCTGTGCGAGAATCCAGTAATGTTTTTATTAAATGCGGTAAGAGGAATGGTATGGATTGATTGCAGAAGTTTGGGCATGGAGTTTGAAGGTCTTTAAAATGTTCGTTGAATCCTCCTGATGCCTTGCGAATTTCGGAACATATTACGACCCCAAGAGATAGCTCTAGGAATTACTTTGCAGATAACAACTTCCCGATAGTCATTTACTGTCTGTACCAGCAAGCATCGGACATGTTTCGCAGGAGACAATAGTTGCGTTTTTGCCTTTTCTCCGTAGGTCGGTTAACCTACCTATTTGCCACTATTGACCATTTTTTCGTCTCGCCGGTCGGTCCGACTGAGCTCTGAAAAACGGCTTATAAGAGAAAATGGCGTCTTCCCGTCGCCGGCGCCTATCTCTCCAATGAGAATTTTGAATTTCGCGCCGTGCCAATGTTACGATGACTGTATTTGTATATCGAGTTTGCACTCTCAACCTGATGTTATGGCGAGAGGTGTAGTAAGCCGGACATAAGATGGTAAATGTCCAGGTATACAATCATCGGAGTCAGGATGGCCTAGGGCGTTGGTGGCCTACTACACGTGCAGAACTTCACGGGTTCATTATGGATTCCCCTGGTCGATTCACGCTATGGTTTGCATACCAAACACACAACAGGTTATCAACCACCCATCATACACTAGACCTTACAGGCCAGCCCACTCTAAGGAGCTTAACTGAGACTCATAGAAGTGACCTATGGTCCGTAAATAAACAAAAGGTTTTATTAATAGATGTACTTACAAAAGAACAATCTTTAAGTGAAAAGAGTTGTTACCGGTCGGGAAACCCGGAAAGAAGTGTGTAAGAAGAAGGTGACTCACACCGCGTGAGTCACCTTAACCAAAGAGTTAATAAATAATAGAAACAGTGGCCGCGACAGTATAAAAGATACAAATTACGGAAGGGAGTAACGCTGCCTAGCGGCGGCATAACTAAAACGTACGGAATGCAGATGGCATCACCGTAACACCAAGAGCGTAGGTCGGTTGGACGGAGCTCCCGCCTCAGTCCACAGGTCGGTTAACCGATCCAAACGGGATCGGACCCAACCGAGGGAACGGAGCCAAGAAACAGCTTATAAAAACTTAGGTCGGTTAACCTAAGGAAGAAAACGACTTAGTGGGAAAGCTTGTAGGTCGGTTAACTGGATGAAGGCAAAAACGCAACTAATGGTGGGGTACAGTATTTCTTCGTCGATTGTTCAACCGGCTAAGTCAATCTTAAATATTTCGGCTGTCCTGTACCCCTTATCTTTAGGTGATAAGGACCCTTGGAGGCCGGATCTTATGATTTAAAACATGATCAGGAGGAGGCTTTTGAATGAATGAATGAACGATTTGTTATTAACTAACCGAGGGCATAAATGCAGTAAAAGAGTGAGGCAGAGCCGATAGGCCTCAGGTATTGTTTGATGCCACTGAGTGAAGTGGGAAGTTCCTATTTGACCATCTTTCAGGTTTTGCCCAAGAATCGGAGATGGAAAGATCTTACAAGTTGTCAGGCTGTGAAGTCTTGTACTGTCGGCTGTATCAGCTGTAGTTTCTAACTCAGTTTCCTTCAATTTTAGTTGGAGCGTTACATTCTACTGGTTTGGTCCTTGCCGTTTTCGTATGGCTGATTGATTTGTTAGAGGGAATCCCTATCTCCATTCCCGACGATGAAGCGCAATCTCTTGTCAGATTTGTAAGTTTTCTCGTTATGTTGCTATTATTGTTATAATTTATTTGTGACCCATCACTGGCAGAAGCCCGAAAGACAGAGTATAAAAGAGACAAAAAGGAGTGAAAAGGTAAACAGATTACACTTCGTTGGCAAGAGATTGAAAAATAGTAGTTTTCACAATGATGGAGTCATTCCGTTTTAAGAGTGTACAATTGTTTTTCACTTCAGACGGACCAGAGCCATTCTGAGGCGCAGGTTAAAATTCACTGAATAGGGCTGATTACGAAATTTTAGTTAGATAGAAGACATGCACTAATCATGAAATTTCTTCTACAGTGCCTTGAATCCAACCTACAACGCACCATTCTACCAAACTTTAAACAGAATTGTACATATGAAGTTAAGACCAGACGTACTTGTAAATATAATTCTGTGCAAAAATTTGACGAGCCTCGTGCCCATTCATAAGGGCGATTTTTAAAAACATTTTTGCCATGTTTTACTAAGTTTTATAAGGACTGGCCATGAATTTCAAATATTTCTTGTTCGTTTTGTATTGTGTCGACCTGCCATTGTTACAACTGCCATGCCTTTATATTATGGTGAATAAATCTGAATTGGATTGGATTGAGAGCCGGACGAAAATTCTAATTCCATTGCTCTGCTATTCCCAGATAACGATTTTTGTGATCTCAGTACGTCAGCGATGGCGTTAAATCTGTCCGTCCGTCTGTCTGCCTGCCTGTCCGTCCGTCTGTCTGCCTGCCTGTCCGTCCGTCTGTCTGCCTGCTTGTCCGTCCGTCTGTCTGCCTGCTTGTCCGTCCGTCTGTCTGCCTGCTTGTCCGTCCGTCTGTCTTCCTGCTTGTCCATCCGTCCGTCTGTCTGTTACCACGAAAACTTTCGAATGGGTTAGTAAACAGAATGGGTTGATCTCGTCAACAACAGAAGTTTTTCATTGAAACCGAAAAAGGACCGAACTTCATATAGTCGCCAGAATGTCACAGGTTCTTATGGCCACATATGATAGGCTCTGAGAGAAAAATGGCAAGACTGCGCAACTAGAGCTGTGAAAATTTAACATCATCCCATTTTGCAGAGATATCGCGAAGCCGTCACAGTGGTTTACGGCAAATGGATGGGTGGCAGTGATAACTATCAAGAGGAATACCGAGAATGGCGCGATTTCTTAGGTAAGTTACAACTATATTGTTTCTTCAAGGAGCCTTAAAGTTTAACTGAAAATCCAACTTATGTTTGCGTCATTTAACTTAATAGACTGAATTATTTGGATTCTGCAAAGAGATTTTTCTATTTTCCACTATCTGCTCCAGTTATGACGTTCAGAATTTCTACGGCCGTCCCCACAACGAAAATTCTACTATGTCGCGGGAAATTTTAATCTCAACATAAACGGGGCTTTTCTGTGGGCAGTGGTGAGATTGGTGAAGATCGCTTAATGCCTGAAAAAAAAAAAAAACATAAATCTTTCTCGTAAGGCATAAAGCAAAAATACAAGCGCATAGAGGTACCACTAATTCCACTATTTGAAAATCGACTGTTAGTGAATAGTGGAACAACGAAGTAACGCATCTTCAGCGGGTCTTCAAGCCAATTTAAGTGAATAAGTGATGGGTAACTAGATTGTCCTATCCCAGCCCTTTTCGGTTAAACTTTAAGTCAAGTCAAAGCCTCGGGTGTATCTTAGCCCGACCTGAGAGTATTCGAAGAAAGAGGAATTTGAAGCAAACTCGTAATGTGCTTAGATATCTGTAATTTCAGTTTAAAACAATTTTTGTTTAGGAAATTCCGGCATTTCGGACGAGTGCTACCAGTCGTCGCTGCGACATCTCGAATCAAAAAGGTCAGAGCTCGCTTCGATTGAGGATGACATCAGAAAGCTGGAGGTAAGTACTTCGTTCTTTCGCCTCTTGTCGTTACGAGACTTACCAAAGTTAAAGTGTGGTCTCAGTTCTACCGATATTGGAGCGTTTGCTGTAAGTAAGAGTCCCCCCAAGATATTATGCGGGAGACTGGGTGACGGTTCGACAGAAGTTACCAGTTTTGAAAGCAGAAACGGTCGCGCCAAGGCTCGACATACCCCGAAAAGATCACCTGGGAGGGGGACAAAGGTAGTGCAGGTGAACTCTTGCTTACAGTATCTACCCTTTAGTATCGGTAGATTTGGGACCAAAGTTCAACTTAGGCAAGTCTCGTTTGATCCTTAAATTCTACCTCAAGAGGGGGTGCTTGCCAGGCCTTGAGGATTTTTGTTTAAGAGGGATGGATTTGGTGACTTGTGCTGGAACGTCACCCGGTCTCACGCATACGTGTCTCAGGGGAACTCGAAATGAGGCCAACGGTCCGTGAGGTAAAATTGTGGGTTTCTTACCCTCTGATCCGTAGCCTAGCTGTCTCAACCAAAGATGGGCGAATCCGGATTAGATTTCGAATCCAGGATTCGTCCTTTTGGTTGATTCCGTCGATTACCGGATTAGAATACTCAGCATGAAATGGTGGAGCAGGAATCGGATTCGTCCCTAGCCCTGGATTTGGATTCGAATACTTTCATGGTCGGATTCGCGCATCTCTGGTCCCAAGAGGTGAGAACAGTTTAGCTCGGTGCTCCATCGCCAACCTTAGGAATCGCCCCGTTCTCTCAATACACGGGTCTGACCTGTATTGCTTCAGGTTATGATAGTCCCATTTTTCATTTTCCAGAGCCAATCGCATGACCAGACTAACGATGCCCTTATTCGGGATAGGACAGCGCTCCAGGAGTACAACGAACAATTGCATACGTACAACTTGGACCTCGAGCAGGATGTGGCTGCACTGAGAAAGAGGATTGAATCAAAAAGTAAGTTCTCTCCTTCACTGGTCCGCACTCGTCATACTTTGCAGTATTTTTAGATCTGATACTGAAGTAAAGCAGGGACTCATAAATTTCCTTTACAGGGGGCTTGTCATCTCCTATGCTTCTATGTTGCTATGTTGCCCGACCCTTGCCTACTTTCCAAAAATCCCACTTGGGTCGAATCGGCATTCTTGTTTGCCTCATTGGACGTGTGCGCCAAAGAGACTCCTCCCTCAGGGCGCCAGCAGCCAATCCCAAATTTTGCCTATCTGGCCTTGGACGTGATTGGACCGTGGGTATTTCTCGAACGATCTTCCGGTCGGTCAACATAGCATCAGAAATCTCTTATTGACAAGCCCCCTGAATGGCGAGGCATTACAGGAAATGTATGGGTCCCTGAGTAAAGTGACAAAGAATCTGAGAGAATTTCGGAATCATCCTAATCTTGGACCTGGCTCCTGAAATTGCTATACGTGTACGTTACTTTAGCAAATAGCGAAGCCAGAATGTGTAGTGAATAGAATGGGAAGTACAGTAGTAAAGCTTGAGCTAGAATAGAAGTGTCTAGAATGCGTTGTAAATTGTACTCACTTCTTAGAAAGTTTGGCCCTTGAATCCCCACCGAAATTTCTTGGAAACGAGGTTTCCCATAGCCCCCCCCCCCCCCCCCACAACCCCCATCTAAAGAACCTATTTTAGGAAGAGTGAACAATCTGAATGTGTTAGCCACTTGAAGCTTTTGACCATGTTTAAAGAAGCGATGCCATTATCATGCCCATTGATTATTTTTGTCAGATCCCGTTGTGTGTTTTCATGTTATTATATTCTCATTTTCACATAGTTTGTTTCCTGCCCGGAATCGCATCAGTCTTTCCTACTACCATGCACATTTTCTAGCATAATGTTTCGCCCATTTTAGACCACACGCAGCACATTTTTTTCCAACAGATTTTCAGCCAGGCAAATAGGAACGGACATGTCCAAAAACGGAAAAACGATGTCTTGGTCACAGTTTTTTTAAATCCCGCCAAAGAACCACACTAAAGTCAGAGACCTCTGCGTGGTTTACTGGGTAACGCTTTCTGTGTGTTAACCAGCGGCTTCCTTATGAATATAAGCTAAAGGCCAAGTGTAAATCAGCTGAAAAGTACAAAATGATCTCCTGCTTTAAGTCTCTTCTAAAAGATTTAGAGGCCTAGTATCTTGCATGGAAGGCCAGGTCATTAAACAGAAAAATATCCTACAAATAAGATAGTGGCCTTGGGAAAGGAGTTAAATTTTGATTTCTGTGTAGGAGAAAAAATCGCCGAGCTTCAGTGTCACATTGAGATCCTGAAGGAAAAGCGGAAGAATCAACCCGTTACAAAGCGAGACTTTGAAGTTCAGCGACAGCAGATTGTGAATTTGAAAAGTGACATCAGTCTAGAGGAGGAGAATTTGAGGACGGTACGAAGGGAGCTCGACGATTCGGAAATCACCTATGCCAAGGTTCTGGAAGAGGTTAGTCAGTTTCTGATTTTGCATTGTCGCGGAACCAGGGTTTTGGGGTTTAGGGTGGCGGTCGTGAATATGTTGAAAAAAAAAATCTTCCTCGGGTGCGAAGGTTTTATTTGGAAATCGTATGTCAGCGTTTGTTTCTTTTAGCAAAGGGGCTAGCAGGACATTATGATAGTCCCACGGTCTGATTAAGTGATCTTGTGTATATTGAGTGGATTAAGTATTCCTTCAGCCCAAGCTGACTGCGAATCATTGTTGATATTAACAAACCGATACGTTAGCTGAATTTTATTACAGCAATATTTTGGCCCTTCTTGGCAAGGGTCCTCCTCAGGTTCAAGCCGCTCAAGCTGGAGAGTTCACTTTAAACCCGTTGAGTTTTCTTTACGATTATGTTATTTTCGTTGTTATCAAGGTGGAATACGTATTGTTGCGAGTCTAGAAGTTCAAAGTATATTTAAAAGGGTTGTCTCTGTTTCGTAGTTAGCGCATTATTACGAAGTCAGCATTGATTTCGGAATCAGGAAAGAAATAGTGTCTACCAAATCTCAAGTGGTACTTCTCGTTCGATAGAAAAGCACAGACGTAAATGATTAAGCAACTGGTAATCTTTTCTTCTAGTGCAATGAAATAATCAAACAGTTCAGAACCAGTGCACGAGCAGCCCAGTTGATCCCACAGCAAGGCTCTATCAGCTTTGACCCTATGGACTATAGTAGTGCACCAGAGAAGATGGAATTATGGAGTCAAGAAGTGAAGCCGGCTATGAGGGAAGTTTTGGATGAGAAGCGGCAGATGCTGGACGAGGTATCACAGCTGATTGACGAGTAAGTAGATCCAGAAATTTACTGGCTGGGGTCTTTATTTGTAAGCCGGGTCCTTGCTAGTCCGGCGCTGTGAAGAATAAAGATCTCGGGGGGATTCCCTCATCCCGGAGGTCGGATCCAGTGATGCCACATTTTTTTGGTGGAACATGTGACTTTTGGCCGGAAAAACTAGTGACATTCTGTTGCCTATGAAACTAGGTCTTTATCACCAACTATTAACGAGAAATCTCGCTTTATCGTCTTCATACTAGTACGATTCGACTTTTGTGCTTCATTTTTGTACATACTGGTAAGGAACCGGTCGCAGAATTCTGGCTCACTTTGTCGAAGAAACGAAAATGTATGACAAACCGCAGAATTATGCGACCAGTGGCAACAGCGGTCGGATCGCGCGAGCCCGTAGAACTTAGTAGCTAGGCTGTGGCAAGGGATGTTGTGTTGGTAAGGTAAGGTACAATTTTATTGACAACGTTAGTATAACTACAATAACATAAAAGCGACAAACATGCCAGTGGCATACAAAATGACGCTTCGTTAATTCAACTGATTTATGAAAAAAAATACTAAAACGCTACCCTAAATAAAGTGCAACAAACAACCAACAACATCAGCTCGAATTTTTTTAGACAAGGTAATTAACAACTAAAACAAAACAAATGACAAAATGTCATTTGAATGACAATTCAAATTTTTTGTCATGGAATGACAAAACAAATTTTGGTGCATATTGAGTTCTTCACGAACCATCCACCCATACCACATTTTGGCTGGCGAGAAGAATTATAACTATGTCAAAGAACGTATTAGGTTGATAGGTTGTGTATGCACTCACATAATCTCGAAAATGAAAGAAAATAACGAATAGAAATATTTTTTCCCCGCTATAAGAGTTTTCACTCTTGATTGCGTAGACTCCGCCGGACATAGTAGCCCACAAACAGGGTGGTCGAGCCTCATTTGACAAAAATGACGTGGCGAAATTCAAAACAGCGTTGTAGCTTGCTCAGTTGAAGTGTGATTTGTGTCAAGTGAGCTCGGCCGCGCTTGCTGCGGACTACTATGTTGCACGGAGTTTATGCAGTAAAAGCCCTTTAACGTATCGGGGCATTTTTTTTCCCCTATTATGTTCTTCTATTTTCTTGATTCAAGAGAATACATATGCAACGTGTCAGGCGTAGATCCGTGCTGTAAACATTCCTTTTGCTGAAGCTGGCTACTGATCAGTTTTTATGAGGTTAAACGAGTTCAAACTGCATACTGGCGAAGGAATCTGTCACGAATAATTGAGCGGAGTGAATATGCAATGGCAGGAACGACTGGTTACAAAGAGCATGTTCCGCCCTCCTAACAATAGTCACTATTAGTTACTGTTTTCGTTCCAACCTCGTGAAAGTGTACTTAGCGTGGTAACTACGATCTCTGTGACGTGATTGGCCCGATTAGCCCGGGGTACGATATTTTGACGAAAATAGAAAAATGCGGTCCAGCCTTGACTTCAAGAAGCCAGGATTCGTGACATCATGCGTAGTTACTAGGGTAAGTAGGGTGGAACATGCTCGAAAGTTCGAGGACAAGCGAGCTGGCTGGTTGGTGCCGTACTGGCCTTGTCATTGAGAAATAAAATTGTGAGAAGTGTGTTCTCAAACCCACTATAGTTAAAACAAAAAAAAATTATAAAGAAAGTATCGCGCAGCCTTCCGACATTAATAAACATGTTGAACGTTTACTGTAAAGGGACATACACATTGGACTAAGGCACGCTGCAACACAATTGATTAGGAAACCAGTTCATTAGATGGCTCTTTCTCGGATGACCGGCGTTTCATGTCATAACTCTCGCTTTATTATGAATTGACTGTAGACAAGGAGCGTGTTCCATCCTACTTACCGTAGTTACTACGCATGACGTCACGAATTCTGGCTTCGTGGCGTCAAGGCTGGAACGCATTTTTCTATTTTCAGTGAAATGTAGTGCCACGGGTTAATCCGGCCAATCACGTTACAGAGATCCGTAATTACTACGCCCCCGAGCGTGGTAAGCAAATAGTTACTATTAGTTACTATTTCTAGAAGGTTGGAACGAAAATCGTAACTAACAATTACTATTGTTAGGAGAGTGGAACACGCTTTACACGCTCAAGATGAGAGCATAGTTTAAGACAGCAAGTTCCGTTTCAGGTGTGAGAAAAGGATCCAACAGTGCACTTTCCAGGAAGATGAATGTAAGAACGAAGTCAACGATGCAGAATACCAGATAAAGTATGCTGAATCCGAAATGGCAGACCTGGCCAGAGAAGAGCAGGAAAAGGTAAGAAGAGATGATATTTCTCGCGAGCCTCCGTTCGGTCTGTATTCAGACTATGGGACCCCTTGTATCATTAGCGTTCCTTACAGCTAATATCTTGAGTATGCCAACAGACCCTGGTATACCGTACCTGTCAGAGAATATTTATCAGCTCATTGGGTTGATACACTTTTGGATGGTTTTTAGCGAGATTCCGGAATTATTTTCCGCACATCGCAAAAACTTTGAGAATCCAGTTCCTGGAATTGCTTTTCACTTTCCCGCAGAATTGGTCGCGAAAACGCGCGGGAAGCTGAAGCCACTGAGAACGCTAAATTTTCTTTGAACAAATAATCGAGATTCGTTTCATTGGAAATTTCTTTTGTTCTTACATGCTCCAACGGAGTCAGTGTTTATGACGATTGTCTTGTTTTTTTTTTCGAACTTTCGAAATATCAATCAACTTCGAGAAAGCTGCTCCGTTTCCAAAGCGCGAAAACCAGTGCGGCAAGTTTGGCAACTTGCGAAGCAGCGCGAGAACCATTGGAAAGGGATTCCGACTTTACTTTCATCCTCGCGAAAACCCTCCTTTTATAACGGCCTTGGTAGGTCTTTCGTAATGTAAAATAAGAATAAACTATCTTGCCGTTCCTTCAAGGAGTTAATTTATATGGCCGAAAAGGGGAGAAACCATTACCTGAATCGACCCATTTATGCCAACGAGTCAGTCAGTGCATCCACTAGACGACTGGACAGGCATTTTCTCGATGAAAACATGGGTGATGACATAAAACCTCAACAAACTATTGAAACAAATAGATAGCCTACTATTAAGTATAGCTGTAATCCTTATACCAGCCAAGTGCTTTTTCTTTTTGTCTGATTTTCTTGTTAAGATCTGGTTGAGAAAACTGGTCTTAGTATTTTTTTTTTTATTAATTCGTATGTAGCCTACATTTTCTCCACACCCTAAATTTAAGTACTTTCACATACAAACTGCCCAACATTAACCAATTTCTGGGGAAAAAAGAAACAAATAGGCTATAAAGAAATGAAAATATGATAATAAAAAAAATCTAAGCGCGTACGAATACAATATATTTCGTTATTTCAAATGACATCCTCCATTGGACCACCTTCACACACACACATGAAACTTCCAACCTCATGTAATTTACTTGAAAGGGAAGACAAGAAGATGACGCGCGACTGCAAGTGGTGACTCCCGTCTTTGAAACGCTGTTCATTTCTAAGATACAGAGTAACTCTGTAACAGTAACAGTAACAACTGTAACAGTGCCGTACCAAGAACAAATAATCTACAAGAACCTTCGTCTCCCTACCTCTGTAAGACGACCATGCGGAGTCGAATATATACCGATAACCTACCCGATTAAAACGAGCGGAAGAGTTACGCAGAACATCGTAACTTGTTACCCCTACAAACAGCTATATCGCAGTCCAACTCCGCAGAAAAATACGAACGCAGTATGCGTCCTCCTTCACAGCTGATTAGCTGTCTGCCATTGCGACTTCACATCTAACTCGCTGCTATCTGTTTTACCTTTTAAACTGAAGTCAAAATTAAAGGGACAGTGTTTCCGAACCTTTAAAGTCAGCCAAGATTTAAAAGGAAATATTGTTTCTGAACTCAGGATTAAGTCCTAATGTAACGCTTAGAAATCCAGAGAGAGTTTGCGGTCAGCGGGAGACGAGCAGGTGATCAGTGGGAGTTGAGCAAGGCAGGATTGACGTCAGAAAAAGAAGTCTATAAAAAGGCTTTTCTAGTCATTTTCTAGGAAATGAAGCTTCAAAGTGACAACACATCAGTGAGTAGAGAATAATAAACGTGTCCTGAACCTGAACTTAGCGAGAACAGTATGAACAAATCCAAGCCGTCGATTAGACGCTACCGAGTTGAAAGACTTCTGGAACTACTAAGTGAGCTGAAAGGAAGAGCCCTTCCTTTCAGGCCACTCAGTGGAGCGGCTACGGTTTAGGCAGAAGCCTATAACAGTAAAACCTAACACCATGAAGTAAAACGAATTGTTTTACCGGTTGCTACTTGGATGAGGGGGGTGTAATAGACATCGCAAAGGCTAGAATGCTTCCTTTTAAACTCCTTAAACCCACAGTTTGCTGCGAAAAGCCGCAAGCCACAATGAAGTAGTATACATCAAGGTGTAACTTGGAGCGTGTTCCACCCTTCTAACAATAGTAACTAGTAGTTGCTGTTTTCATTCCAACCTCGTTTTAAGTTACTACGCAGATCGTTCCAACCTTCTCGAAATAGTAACTATTCGCTTACTACGCTCCCGAGCGTGGTAAGCGAATAGTTACTATTTCGAGAAGTTCCAACCTCGTAAAAAGTTACTACGCTGATCGTTCCAATCCTCCCGAGCGTGGTAAGCGAATAGTTACTATTTCGAGAAGTTCCAACCTCGTAAAAAGTTACTACGCTGATCGTTCCAACCTTCTCGAAATAGTAACTATTCGCTTACCATGCTCGGGAGCGTAGTAAGTGTGGTAACTACGCATCTCTGTAACATGATTGTTCGGATTAGCCCGCGGCATGATATTCAATCGAAAAAAAGAAAATGCGTTCCAGCTTTGACGCCAAGAAGCCAAAAGTTGTGACGTCATGCGTAGTAACTACAGTAAGTAGGGTGAAACACGCTCTTGGATAGTCTCTTTGCCGACGATTGATCTCAAAAGGTTTCTTTCCCTACAGATTTTGCTGAAGCTTTTGTTTTTTTTAGGACGAAGAACTCGAAGAGGCTAGAAGAAGGTATGCAGAAAAACGACGGCAGGTTGATGAGCAGAGGTCATGCTTGGTGGAACTTGAACAGAGACATCAGGTGAGTTTTATTTTTCAGAAAATTAATAGAATCTCTGACACTGATGTTTCGGGTCGGCGCAGTGATAGGAAGCAATCCCGGACGCTCGTGTGCGTCCGGCTGTGGTACTGCACTACAGCCGCATTTGGTGTATAGCCTCCCTGAATGGACCTCCGGCATTCCTATGGAGTCCCGAACCCGTCTGTTCTGGGTATAGAAGGTGGAAGGTGGATCGATGGGGTGTAAGAGTCTATAAAAGGCTTGACTATTGCTAGACTTCTTCTTAAAGTTGAACCGAAAAGGGCTGAGATACGACAGTCTAATTACCCATAACCTATTTCTTAAATAGACTTGAAGACCTGACGAAAATTCGTTGCTTTGTTGCTTCAGTTAAAGAAATTTTTCTTTATGAGTGGTGGTACCTCTATGTGCGTTGCTTCGCTATTCATACAATCGATTTTCGATTAAAGAAATTTTTCTTTGTGAGTGGTGGTACCTCTATGTGCTTGAATTATAAGTTTTTTTGTCACGCGCAATAGCGGGCCGTCTTCAGAAGTGACCTTTAATCTAGAATTGAACATTTCCTGAGCTTCGGTTCATTAGCCATTGAAGCGCACGCTTTTTTTAAAATTCAAATTCTCCGCGTCTAGATGAACTTTGAGCGTGTTCCACCCCTCTACCAATAGTAACTATTAGTTACTATTTCCGTTCCAGCCTCACGAAAAGTTACTACGCTGACCGTTCCAGCCTTCTCAAAATAGTAACTAATAGTAACTATTTGCTTACCACGCTCGGGAGCGTAGTTAGCGTAGTAACTACGCATCTCTGTAACGTGATTGGTCGGATCACCCCGCGGCCTGATATGTGACCGAAAAAATTCAAAAAGCGTTCCAGCCTAGCGTAGTAACTACGGTAACTAGCGTAGTAACTACGGTAAGTAGGGTGGAACACGCTCTTTGTCTTGTCGGGCCAGCAGTGTATATTCTGAACTTCATACATGAAAAGAAAAAAAATCCTTTAGCTGAGTCAAAATAATTCAGTGTTTCCAAATCCAAGACATAAGCTGGCTTTTCAGTTAAACTTTAATACTTTCCTCTTCCTCATGGCATCATCAAAAAAGCTAATAGCTTTTTCGAGAATTCTGCCGATTCATAGTTCTCAAAACTTGTGTAAAGAATACAGAATTCAACGCCGGTGGCGGCTTCTTCTTTGGCTGATTCTTGGATATTGCTGCAAACGGTGAATTTTAGAAAATTTGTTTTCTGAAATATTTTTAAGAGGAATAACGGGTGTTACTAGTCGAATAGGGCCTGAAATTGGTGGATAAGACTTTCTCGTGGCGTCATAAAAAACGTTACCGTGTTCTGCCGATACTTAGTTATTGCCACAAGCGGTGTTTCTGCTCAGATTTCTATTTTATTATGAAGTCGTTTATTGAATTGATGGCCGTTTTGGATCGCTATTTTTCCCTTTATCTGATTTTGAAACTTTTGTCCCAGGACCTATCCAAGGACAACGAAGGGATGATTGAGTACATCCAAGAGAGGGAGAAACAAGCAGCTGAAGAGCTCCAAGGGGCGAACAACGCACTCCTTGAAGCAGACAGTGAAATTAGGGCCGGCCTCAGGGAGACTCACAAAGCTCGGGAAGAGATGTGGATAAAGAAAATTCAAGAACTTTTGGCCCAGATAGAAAGTTTGAAAGAAGACCCAGATTCGGCCGAGTTCGTCAGAAAGCTTTATGCAGACTACGCGGTACTCAGTGAGCTAGCTAAGTAAGGGAAGTGTGACCCCTGGGACGGAAATCTCTTGGGACTAGAGAAAGGTAAGTCTCGAAGTCGAGGGGCAGCCTACTTAGGTCAGCCTCCGTAGGCTTTCACGGTATCTCTGCAAGTGGAGCTAGCAGCTCTCAATGCTTACTCGCTGCCTGCTGAAAAAGGTAGCGCGAGAACTAGTGAACAGGCCATAAACCTGTATAGCACAAATCCCCATTTTGTATGTGCGTGTGGCCCAAATGTTAGGCATGCCCAAGGATCTCGTTCAGCGTGACTCCAACATTGGACTTAAGTTGACCCAAATACTGCGGTATCCCTTACTCTTGAGTATTTTAACGCGGCGTGCACTCGCAGCTTACTAAGATTTCGCATACAAATACGCTTGTCAAATTCGGGTCACTGCGGGGAAACCTGCCTTCGATGCGTCAAAATTTCGGAGCGAAGGTGGAAATTCGCATCCGACTGCGAAAGTTGGAATTTGTGTGCACGTGCCTTAAGCCCGGCGTTACAGTACAGAGGTACGCTTGTTTGGACACTTCTCTATATGTTTCACTACCTTGGTTTTGTTTCTTGCTTCAGAAATGGTCAAATTAAAAGGAAAATAACAAATGTATCAGCTATAGCAACTAACTTCTTCAACTTTTTTCTGGCCAGAAAAAGGGATGTTTTGGGAAATGTTTTGATTTGTTTGCTTTCAAATTCATTTGGGTATGCTGTTTAGCTTGAACGGATGAAATGACGCGCCGCGTAGCAAAATATGAATAAGAAACGGAAGAAAATAAAGGGCAAAATATTTCAAATTCCAGCTGACGTGTGATAAGCTGGATACGAAATAACGTTTTTGGCAAGAATTTTGCAGTGAAAGTTGCCCGATATGAGTTTCGGTATTTTCTCGGCGACCGTTCACTGTTATAGTTGACGTTCAGATAAGCATACCTCTGTTGAATACTTCAAGGTGAAACATCTATTTAGCTCTCTCAGAAGCGGAAGGGTGTTGAAGCGTTTTGGTTAACCGTTCCAACAGTGAGGTAAATGTAACCCAGTAGCACACCCCTCATTTCGATTATTTTTACGCAAAATAAGCTGACCGGGTTAATTATCTTCGGTGTCCAAAAGGTACAAATTTGATATTCCGGTATGGTTTGATCAGTACATGTTGGTATTGCAGCAGATTTTTTCTCGGTGTGTATTCCAGGTTCTGCTTATTATCTCGGCAAAGAGCAATAAAGCCGTGGGCGCTTACTAATGAAACAATTGCTGTTTGATCTAGGATTCCAATTTGTTCTGTTTAGCTTTTTCTTTTACGTGAGTTCGAAAAGTTCTGTTCATAATGCAATAAATTTTTTGTGAATATTGAAAACAGGGACATCCAACTCTCTACAGCCTAGGTTAATCCATCCCCAGAATGTAGAATCGAAAACCAGACGCTTGACACGCGGTTCTGTTCGTGTCAAGCGTGATGATGACCCCTTCTGTTCGGGAAGGGGTCATTTGGGCCGGGGCCATAAATAAACACTGCGTTGAGCTTATACCCACACCATAGATCATGTCAAGATAACGTAATCCCGTAACTTACCGATTTCAGGGATCGTTAAGAACTGTGACAGGGCCTCTGCCCACTCGGCTGCTTGTTTTAAATTCTACTCCAAAGCGGAGCGCCCTAGCCCCGCTTTCGAGTTAAACTGGGACAGACGTCCCGCAAACGCCTGGGTTGACCGACAATAACACCAGTTGATGTTTTGTTATTTAGATGTTCACTGTGGGAAACCGTGCGAGATTCGTCACGATCCGCCAATCTTTTATTTTCGCGGGCAGACCAACTTGCTGGATGTACAGTAGAGGTATGCTTATGTGAACGTTTGTTGACTTCGGACTTTGCCATTTTCATGCAGTTGCTGTGTCTAAAGCTAACTACCAGTTAGTCAAAGTATGTAAGAAGGGCAGCTGCAAACACCTGTATAGGTATTTTGGGTTTTCAGTCTACCATTTAGCCTAAAACTGCAGTGTTCACATTGAAGTAACTGTTCACATAAGCATAAATCTGCTGTATATCATATACCGTATATCCATACGGCGTCGGGTAGTAGGGGTTGCTCGTAGCAGGCAGCCGATCAGAATAGTACCCTTCAAGGCCTCTATAGTGCATCTTTGGTCCTACGATTTGGACGAATGTATGACAAATACTAGATGATCACATTTTGCGGAATTCCAAACAGAACAACACGACAGACTTGTAGACAGAACAACATTAAAAACTATACAAACAACATTAAGCAGTGGCGAATCTAACTTGCTTCCCATCCTTTGGTTCGTCGCTGTGCCTGCTAGGAGATCTCCTTCTTGTTCCATCCGAAGAGCAGGCCTTTTTTAGTAGATCCAGCTTTCCGGTTTCTTCAACCAGTGGTAATGGTATCCTCTCGTGGTCTGAGAACTTTTTCCCGAAGAGGAATTGAAGCGAGCAGTCGGGTTCCAGCTCAGTGTGCAGCGAAAGAAGCTCTTCTAGTTCAGCCTCCCTAAAAAGCAAAGAGTTATTTAGTAGTTGTAGTTCCTGTGAACATCACTCACCTGATGTTCACACACATCCCGGTCTAGCAGTCGGATCCGGAATTCGGATGGCTAAACCAAAAATAAATGCGTGAAAGCTTTCAGTGTGTCAGGATATTCGTATAGGAAATTTTCACCGAACTAGGTGTCCATGTCCCTTAAAGAGGAAGTGCTGTTTTTCCAAGACTTAAGCCGCTTTCACGTCGATGCGTTGAGCCTTTCACACTGAGCTACGCAACCTCTGCGTCCTCCTCCAGGGCGGGGCAAGAGGCACTCTGTGACTAGTTGGCTTCTCCCGCGAGTAGGAGCCAATTTCTGCGTGGGCCAATGTCGGTCCGCAAATTACCTTAAAGCCGCTTTCACGTTGACGCGTAGTTGCGATGCGTTGTGTGTGCGTTTATCTTGTGTTTTCACACCTGAGCGAGAAACTTTCACGCTGGATCATATTTACGTTTTCCTTTCTCGGTATCTTCTGCTGAACTTTCATTTGTCTTATCATCAGTAAGTTTTTCTTCATCATTAGTAGGTTTTTCTCCAGATTTTCTTCAAATACTTCCTTTTTACACTGAAAAACCTGCTGAGTATGTCGACGCAACACCAGAGTAGAACTTGGTTCTATTCTTGCGATACGTTCTATTTTGTTGGCGTAAGCTCTGCGTTGCGTCGACACACTCATCAGGTTTTTCAGTGTAAAAAGGAAGTGTTTGAAGAAAATCTGGAGGAAACCTACTAATGATGAAGAAAAACTTACTTAGGGTGAGACAAATGAAAGTTCAGAGAAAGAAACCGAGAAAGGAAAACGTAAATATGATCCAGCGTGAAAGTTTCTCGCTCAGGTGTGAAAACACGAGATAAACGCACACGCAACGCATTGCAACCAGAGCAAAATAACACTAAGGATTAACGCCAAGACCTATGCTTTCTATGCTTCGCAATCGGGCCATACTTGTAGCGTCGCCCACCACACTTAGGGCATTTAAAGCGAGACAAACTTGCGGGCTTAGAAATTTCCAGTAAAGCTAAGATGCAGTCTGCACACATCGAAGAAACAGGGGAGGTTGTATCTTTTTTTTGCAATGTTCAGAATTTGAAGTTACTGAAGCCAGCACTGGTGCACGAATGATTGAGTTTTAGTAGGGACGTTCAGTCCCGCTAGCGGAGCTAGTGCCGCTGCGATTGACTCTGTATCACTTTTCCAAAGTTTGCGCGGTACTCTCTAGAGTTAGTTTGCTCTGATTGCAACTACGCGCAAACGTGAAAGCGGCTTTAAGGTTATTTACGGACCGGGATTGGCCCACGCAGAAATTGGCTACTACTCGCGGGAGGAGCCAACTAGTTACAAAGTGCCTCTTGCCCCGCCGTGGAGGAGGAGCCAGCTCTGAGCTCGATTTTAGACTTGGAAGTGTCTGTTGTTTGTGTTTTGCAACTGTCGTCGCGACCCTGGATTGGTAGAAAAGCGTGATAACATTAGATCTGGGTTTACCCCCCCCCCCCCTCCCCAATCCACCGGACCTCTAGGAGAGCTCCAATGGACAATCTTCCGCAACAGACTGAAGGCGAAAGTTGCTAAGGAGAATATCGAATAGCTCAGCGCGGATCAGCATTTGCCGACGAGACGGATAGGAGAGTGTGTCTTGGATCGAAGACGTTTGCTTGAAGACCGCTAGTGTTTTGAATCGCAAAGAAGACTATCACAGCGATGACGAGGGTAAGTGAAAACCCAACTCTATAAGCTTTCCTATCGAATTCATCGTTTTCTTCAAGTAATTCTTAGGCTGGGCTACCAGAGTCTGGTGCGAAAACCGAGTGAGCTCAATGCTGAATGTTTATGCTTGTAGACCGACAACCGGTTGTCTGAAATTCACGGGAAATTTTGTGGTCTGAATTCGTAAAACTACAGGATCTGAGACAAAAGTGCATGCAACTTAGACCGCAGGGCCAACTCTTCTCTGGTAACGGCATACCGCTCATGGTCTTTTGAAAGGAATCAAGAGGGGAAGTTGCCAATGATTTGGCCGTTACGCTCTTACTATGGTATGGCTCCTATACAGACTACGAATTTTCAGCCTGACACCAGAATTCTTAACTGCATCCGAATCCCTGATTCCCAGCATGTTGAAATTTGTGAACTCGTCAGAATAAGTGACCCCCTCCCCCCCCCCCCCGATCCAGCTTAACAGCTTGCATTGAAAACCAGCACTTGCAACGCGAAAATTGCGTACCTATGACTATAGTGATGTCAAATCGGTTCTGACATCGTTGAAGTTCCTCAACTCAATCAACCTCAGCTCTATTTGAATCGTGTAATACTTAAATCCCCTAGCCTCTATAACTACAAATAAAGTTTTGGGCCGTTTTACCCTGCGACGTTGCAAAATCCGTCGAATATCTCTGAATCTAGGGCGGTTGGATTGTTTGTCGAATCGCGCGACTCCCTTTCGACGACTTCTATAAATGCCCTCAGCTGATTCGCTAGGAAAGCTAGGCGGTCTTCTACTCCATAGTTGGCTCTATTGGTGGCTATCTGGAAACAAAGCCTGCATTTGAACACGTATAATACTGTTTATATAGTTGAAGGCCATACAGCATATAAAACAACGAATAAACGGTCACACCTTCCCCGATCAAAACCAATAAATAAATATAATGCTGATAAAGGCTTTCGCTCCTCTTACTTCACAAAAAAAACGCAAACAAGTTCATTTAGAGACACAATTTTGGTACCAGAAATCTAACTAAATCAAAGCTCTCTATGAAAGCAAGAATAAATATCTATTCTTGATGAAAGTTGAGACCGAAAACATGACCAGACGCATGATATCTATAGTTTGTTTTGTTTGTTTTAATTCGTTGACTGTCTCGGCACCGTCCATATCGTCTGTTATTGAGTTTCACGGGACGGCCGCTCTTTGAAGAATAAATAGGTACACTTACAAATTCCCAACAGCCGATATCTTTGCCAAAGCTTGAATGAAACAGCTTCGAAACGATGGCCCCTGTCTATACGAAAATTAAAGTGCTTTCTGTTAAAATTTTGACACTTCTAGGACAAGGGTTGAGTTCGTGGATTTCAGAATGACGGAGGAAAAACCAATACTCTTGATGACTAACTCTCCTTGCCGATGCAGAATCGCCGGGTACCTAGCGGAAGAGCCGGAAGCGGCACCACAGCTGTGCCCAACGATCGTCGTGATTGGTTGATACAGGATTTGAGTGTACAGTTTGAGTCGTTAGTGGGACATAAGGTTTGAAGCCAAGCTGACCATTCATTGCAAACAAAATGATGAAAACGAGATTTTCGGGGTTTCTTTTTGATCAGCTAAATTATCCCTCTAAGATGATGTGCGAGGGATAAATCAATTTCGGATATTTCGGCTGCACTTCCGGCAAACCGTCCTCAGCGAAAACACAAACAAAAACTAAATCATAACATCCACAACAATACCAACAGGACAACGATGCGAAGCCAACAACAAGAAAATGGCATGAAACTCAAAAACCAGAAAGAAACGATGCGGATTAAAACGACATGCAGATAAAATAACGAAAGATAAAAGTGCGTGTTAAAATGTGTTTGTACAATTCTGAGATTATTTACAATTAGAGTTCTGTGCAAATGTTTATATATACACAATCTGCCTGGGAAAGCGCAGAAGCTTTCACCCAGAAAACGGAAAAATCCAGTGAACCATCATTAAAAATTACCACCACTTCACTCAAACACTTCCACAGAACTGGCCACTAACGAGATTTGTGCGCGATTCGCGATTCTGTTTAGAGCTAGGTCCCTTATTTCGTGTTTTTTAATCTCAAACGCTTCACGGATGAACTTATAAAAAAAAAATCCGGTTTCAACCGGATTCCGGACGAACTATATGTCCGGGTAAAAAATAATTGTCATATACAGATTCAGCGTCACTTCTTACCCTTAAATCTGCCATCTAATCAACTTCAAATAAAAATTTTGCTTTTAACAAATTTTCCGGTTTCGGCCGGATTCCGGGCGAACTACTTGTTCGGCGAGAAAATGGTTTTCACCATCGTGTTCAGCATGTCTTCTTACCCCTATACCAAACATCTAATCAACTTCAAATAAAACTTTTGCTTTAAAAAAAATTTCCGATTTTGACCGGATTCCGGGCGAACTACTAGTCTGGCGAGAAAATGGTTTTCACCATCGTGTTCAGCATGTCATCTTACCCCTATACCAAACATCTAATCAACTTCAAATAAAACTTCTGCTTTTAACAAACTTTCCGGCTTTGGCCGGATTCCGGGCGAACTACTTGTCCGGCGAGAAAATGGTTTTCACCATCGTGTTCAGCATGTCTTCTTACCCCATAATCGACTATCACATTAGCTGTTTCAAAACATTTTGTTTGTCCCTTAATTTAAAACCCCTCCCCCACCCCTAAATATAGGGCTACAGAGCCCATCTACGAACTCGACCTAACTCTTGACCAAAAGAATCTCACACCAAGTTTCATCAAAAAATCTCATTCCCTTCGAGAGTTATCGTGCTCACAGACGGACAGACGGACGGACGGATTGGACACATTCGCGAATTTCTTCCTTTCAAAGTAGGTGTTGATTGTTATGGTGCAAGTTCATCGGTTATAGTACTTTCTTTTGACGCTAGACAGCGCCATTTCATCCTAGACAGGGTAAAAACTGACAAAAGTGGAAGGTGCCGGGAGGTGCCGGGAATGACTGTACACAGTACACCGGGTGCCGGAGAGTGAGCAACCCCTCGGAGTGTACACCGGGTGCCGGAGAGTGAGTAACCCCTCGGCAGCGTCTCGACTTGTAAACTATCTAGCGATTCCTGGCTGATCCCAAATTAATCTAAAAGTTATCAGAAAGGGTTCTGAATATTATATTCCGGAATATATTCCTAGAAAATTATTATATATAGGAATATTACTATATCGAATAATAGTACCGCTACGCATTTATCATAGGTAAGTATTATGACGGGTATTTGAGTCGATTACCATAAAATGGCTGGACAGTTCGGATGACAGTCGCACAAAATACAACAAAAACCATGCTTTATAATACATTTTTTCGCATTTATTCCTTTCGCATCCTTCGCAATAAATGTGAGACCTCCACTGCTTTCTTCCGATAACATTACGCACCCACTCACAACAGAAATTTCTGTTTTCACTCCCGGAATAGAGCCAAAATCTGTCCGCGCTGATTGGCTGTGTGGGAGCGCCGGAGGTTAACGCCTAGTCTAAAGATGTGTGTTGAAATCCTTCTATGGGCAAGATACGACTCCGCGCAACTGGTGAGTATATAGGCAGGCTGTGACTCCATCGCTGCCCAGTCTCGATCATTCGATCAATTGCTTTTTTGAAGTTGTCAACAGTTTTGGACTGAACTGTTTCTTCACTAAGGGAATTCCATAGTGGAACAGCACGAGTTGAGAAGAAGTTGGAACGTTCTCTCCGCGAGCTTCTTTGCTGCTGGAGCTTCTTGGTGTGGCTAGAGAGCGACTTATTAAAAATCCCTGGTGTGACACCATTCTCCAGCAGCTTGTGGGTCAGGATTGCATCTCCGCGCTTCCTCCTGTACGTCAGGGTTTAGTCTAAACCAAATCAGCTAAATATTCTATTTGGCGACATTTCGGCTCTCTTAAAAACGGTCTTGCCCATGCATCATCTACCAATCGAAACTGCGTGAGAAGTAAAGGCAGTACTGCACTTACGACTCCTTTAAATTCGGGTGTGAACTGGTTTTCTCTTACCTGGCCTGATATTCTTTGTTTTAGGGTAACCCTTCGCAAAAATTTTTCAACGAGAGCCAGTTGTCGATGTCCATTGGTTTCTTCAGTTATTCCGGGAAGACGCTGGAGAATGCAATTCAAGTAACGGCTGAAAGCTTTCCTGGCTTGAGATGAACTGGAAAACAGTTATAACGGTAAGAAAGCATTCTACGGTGCCAAGAACTGATATTATACTGTGCGACTTTTGGCCTCTGAGTGATATCCTGACAATGACACTTTTTAGGTGAGAAAAAGCAACTTTTCATTTACTTGACTAAAGTTACGGGCTACCGCCCCCAAAAATATATAGCCGACTTTACTTTTGAATCAGTGCACAAAACAGTTTGAAGCCTTATAAAGCTCGTTTCCAATTAAACTTTGTTAAAAAATTGTGATCTAACAAATTAAGAAACGTTTTAAAAAATATTTTTAAAAAATAATCAGAATAATTACCAATTATTCGCATTTTGTGCGTTCTGCAGTGGGATGCGCAAAAAATTGTCGAGGTGTCAAAAAGCATCTTTCTGCCGGGAGTTTTGACACTTTTATGGGTCGAGCTCTGGGCAACCGTGGTTAGACTCCGTCTTCCTGCATGTGACCGTGGAGAGATTACGGAATTAGCAAAGTCAAGTTCGTAGCCACTTGCATCCGCGCAAGTACAGTAGACGTATGCTTATTTGAACGTCGCTTAACAGTGAACGGTCGCCGAAGAAAACACTAAAATCCAAACCAGGCAGTTTTTACTGCAAAATAACTGCCAAAAACGTTTACTCTATTCAGGTTTTGGCATGTGTCACTCTTATTTTGAAACATTTGCTGTCAACGGCCACCAGGTCTTCCTTTCACAATTTGAATCTGTTGCTAAGTGGAACGTATCCTCACAAGTAGATTGCGTTCAAACCAAGGGGCACGCTCGAATGAGTTGAAATAAGCATACCTCTACTATATTATCCGTGCACAGCTATGGATTCGCCAAGTAGCATACAGTAGGCATATGTTACTCTGGAGGTTCATTCAAATTCGCACGTTACGTTTGCAGCTTTTGGCTAAAAAGTAGAAAAATCCTCAACTCGGGATTTTATTAAGAGCCATCAAAGGGCCGCCGGAGATCTTCTACCTAAATCATCTCTACCATAGAAACAGCTCTCTCCAGTCTAAGGTCCATTGCTTCAGAACTTAAATTTAAAATGGATCTATAACTTCTAGCCAGATCTTTAACACAGAACTACGCTATATTAAGTTTTGAACCAGTCGACCAAAACTGGAGAGACGTGACCTGGAAACTAGCCAAAGGGTTCCAACGTCCATTCTAACAGTCAGCACCGCTGGCATTAAAAGCCAACATAGCCTTGTCGCTAGCAAGCGCGATTTTAGTTAAGGAACAGGCTTGCCTTAATCTGCTTCCTTGAGACATCGATGTCTTTAGCTCCTGGTACAGAGTCTGAACCCAGCTGGTCTCTCCCGGGAGTGGCTCCTGTACTAGAACAATCCAGGAATCAGTTGTTATTTCTTTTTAAACATGTCCAGGTTGTTCCCAGAGTCTTATGGTATTCACAGACGGACTGGATCTGGTAGTAGCTTAAAATTCCGTCACCCTCCAACTCCCACAACAGTGCCCGCCCGGATCCGATCCAGTTATGTCAACGCTGTATCTAGGGTATGTGCTTGTTCTTCCTGTCAAGTTTCAACCCGATCTGTCCACTTTAAGCGGTTTAAGCGGCGATATTTCCTGTATCCCCCTTCCAACTCCCCCCACAGTTGCCGGATCCGGTCCGGACGTAAAATGGGGCATGTGAGGCGTGTGTTCTTTCCATATATCAAGTTTCATTCAGATCCGATCACCCGTTCGAAAGTTACGCGTTCTTCAATATTCCGGATTCCCCCTCCCTCCACTCCCCCCACGATGGTCGAATCTGGGAAGTGAGTATTTCCAAGTTGGTTTGGTCGGGTAACTGAAATGCCTGCCAAGTTTCGTCGCACTAGCACATGTGGAAGTACCCTAACTCGCGATCACCGGACCGACTGACCGACAGAAAAGTATATGGCACCTGGCCGGAAGGCAAGTGACATAAAAACTAAACCAAGCAAAATATATCAAATTTTCACATGCTATCTAAAACGCCTATTAAAGTTTTTGGAAAGGTCATGCGCCGCGGCGAACACGCGCTCGTTTTGAAAGAAGCTGACCGGTTTGCCTTTTCTTTTTTGCAAGCACAGTCTATGAAATTCCCAAATGATTTACAGAGAAATCTTTCTCCGATTTACCTTTGATCTCCGGAGCACTTGTCTTAATTGCCGCCTTTCTCTTTACCACATATCCTCTGCTGAAGGGCTGCTCGTAGATGGCCAGCCTTTCCAGGTCCTGCGGCGTAAGGGGTATCTCTTGGTACTCTCGTCTCTTCTTTCTGTGTACTGTCGACTTAATGCGATCCACTTCAGGGTATAGAAGTTCATGCATCGCCTTATTTAGAGGGAGTGGGCCGGAGTCAATGAACTCGGAATACTTTGACCAACTATGTTCTGTGGGGAAGACTCGGACGAAGTCGCCGCGTCGATAATGTTGTTCTTCCAAGAATCGCAGCATGTTTGCCCCCTCAGGGGTTAAAGATCGGGCGCGCGAGTCGGAAGACTTGGACCGCCTTCTTGGTTCCTGCAAAAATGGGAGTCTGCAGGGGAACGTTGAGATTGCCATCTTTTTGGGGCGGAAGGTGTGCCTAGAACCTCTTACTGATTGACTTATAGCCGACTCAAGGCTTCGAAGGATCCGCGTCCCGGTTGTCATTTTCTGCTAGTTTAAGACCCGGTATCGTCGCACTTGCCTAAATCCAGCTTTCCACTTTCTGTGCTCCTATAAGCCACGCATAGCCTACCTTGTTCTCGTTTGCGGCTTGCGAGGCTTGTGAATTTTGAACTGACTCGGTCGACGCATTACTTCACCTTTTTTTTTTTTTTTACCAGTGTTTTCTGTGGAGTTAGAGTATGATTCAAACCGTTTTAAGAAAACCGTTAAAACTTCTAGCTTCCTTTCTGCCAGGCCGTTCTAAAGCAGGCCTTCCAGATTTTTCTTCCTCCCATATATCCGTTTTCGTCGAGGTGGATCCGTAAGGTAAAGCCAGCCAAAAAAGTGCGGGGTGTTGGACCTCCAAGATTCTGGAATCTGGGAGGATGTCTCAGAGGCAACACGTTCTGAAGACGCAAAAAGGTTGGTGTAGGAGAAAAGTGAAAAGTAAGTAACATTGGGAGGCACAAGATACAGGAAGCGGGCACCTGGTAAATGTGAAAGAAAGCAACATCAGCTATCATTATTATCCAGAAGGGTTGGCTTGACTATGCGGGAGCCCCAGATATCTGGGACATCTGGAAGGTGTAGCCAAGCTTTTACAAGTAAGTAGCACCTTTTTAAGTGTGTCCTTCCGCTTTACTGAATCCTGTCTAACTTCAGGAGATCTGCTCTGTCCTACTTCCTCGATGCCGACGAGATTGAGCATGTCGCAGAGAAGGGCAGATTTGATCTGCTTGTCGATAGCTGTGTCACAACCGAGAGATGGTGAGAAGTTGACTTCAAGAAGCCATGGTTTCAGCAAAGTGTCTACGAGGATGTCGAACCCGTACAGCTCTAAGGTAAAGAAATATAATTACTGTAGATTAAAGAACCAATCAGCCCACGTAGTGACCAGAAATTACGAAAAGGCGAAAATGCTAACAGAGAAACAGGAGGAATTCTTATTTCTACAGGAAAATTCTTATTTTCTTCAAGCTGCAATATAATGTATAATGGACTTATTTTGGGTGGCTCCGGTGTCATTGGCAAGTCATTGCAATCTAGCTTGCGAAAAAGTACTTGATGAGTATTTTTTGAAACAACAAGTTGGATAGTAATACTTTTCGAAGAACTATGTAGAGGCTTGTGCGTGTTTTTGCTATTAACAAATAATGACACTATATGCTGCTACAGAAGTGATCAATCAAGCAATTTATTTTCAGTCGAATATTTTAACAGTCGCTTATGAGTTTTTAGTTGATAGCCGAGGTCAATTTCGGCGCAGAAACTGAATTAACTCTACACTGTGAAAACACACTACCTATTACGCACAATCTTAGCATAGTTCCTGATTCGTTTTTACAGTTCGTATCTCGACCGAACCAGTGACAAACGACGCGAGAGGCAGGGCTTAATTGTGAAAGACTGTTAGTGGGAAGATCAGATTTGGCTAGAGCGCGTAAGTATGAAAATAACCGTCAAAGAAAAAGAAAAATAGGCTGACTGGCGATGGCGCTTGTTATTGACTATGAAAATAATGAGATAGTATCATATTTCAGTTCTGCTTTAAGGCGACCTCTGTACAGTTCAGTTGTTACGTTACTTACGTTTCTGTTGTTGCCATCTGTGTTTTTATGTTTTCTTTTTAGTTACTCGGTCTTTATGTGCATATGTGAGTAATAAATCAGTAATAGGAGTAATAGCAAATGCTGCAGAAATTTTCGAATTTTGGGACCCCAAAACGTTAGTGATGGAAATTCGTAAGAAAAGTTTTCCGTCTGCTAGCCCGATAACCCTCGAAGAGGTTGAGATATTTGGTTCAAACTTGGTGGGAGGATTCTTTGATGTATATTTAAGCTAAGGAAATAGTCGATTTAGAGGTAAGGAGACACGCTGAATTCATTTCTGTCTTCATTTTCTTGACCTACAAGTATTTAGCTCGGAATCAGGCCAAAACTGGAAATTCGGTCACAGTAAAAGTTTTTACTGAAATTAAAACTTTGAGGGTTTCTAAAGGTTCGGCATAGGGGTAAGGCGACATGAGGAATCCGATTTGAACTTACCCTTTCCGGAAAAAAAAGTCGATTAGAGGTTCAAAATAGGGGTTAACGTGTATGTTGCTTGCTGAATTCGTATCTGAAGTTTATTTTCTTGTCGGACTTCTCTGGGAATCCGGACAAAAAAGGATTTTCTTTTTAAGTAAAATTTCTTTATGAAGTTGATTAAAGGTTCGATATAGAGGTGCAGAAACACGTCGAGTCAGTGTTGAACTTTATTTTCTTGACAGACAAAAACTCGCCTGGAAGCTGGCCAAAACCTTAAATTTGGTAAACGTAACAGGTTTTTCTGAAATCGATTAGAAATGCGATATAGGGGTAAACATACATGTTGAAGCCAAATGTGAGTATCCAAATCCAAATACTTTCTTGTCGGACAAGTAACTATACGGAAATTTAGCAAAATCGGAAATTTGGTAGGAGTGAAGTTTTTATTCTGAAGTAGATTAGTGTTAGACTTTAAAATGGTGCTAGAGACATGCTGGATCCATATCTGTTCTTTTTTCAGCGGGTTTGTCGTTTGGCCGTAATCTGCAAAACAAACTATTGTCATTTTTGTACATTTTCAAGCGACTGATTAGGGACAGAAAACATGCTTACGGGATCGGTGAAGACCGGATATCTGTAAGACCCGATTGAAGAAGTCCATTGAATGTTCCCCTCTGGGATCCCGTCGAAACCGTTGTCTTGTTCTTCTATTCGTGACGACAAGAAATAACTAATGAGACGCCACAAATCGCATGTGTCACGCTCCACTTTAATCCTAAGCTTCTGCTTGGAACTGGCGTGGATTTATTTGAGAATCCCCTTAGTAACATCAAAGCTCATGATGTATTGTTCTTAGTTTCCTACAATAACCATCCACTGGTATATTTACGTAGCTATCTTATCCCCCTCCCCCTCTTGACTTGGAGTGAAGAGACAGAAAACCGAACTTGTCTTATTACAAAGTTCTCCGTAGGTGTGAGGAGATTTCTAGTATAACTCTTTTTCAAAAAGGGGGGGATGAGCCACTTTTAGTTATCCTAAGATCTATGTCCCCTGGGACTATAGCTTGTTTTGGAAATATGGCTGAAAAGGTGATTATTTTAGCAGAAAGTTTGTATGTGTGACTAATTTATGAATGTGATGAAAAGTAGGGATGTTTTTCGGAATGTTTTTGTGATTTGAGAGTGTTCTGTCGCCTAGATGGTTTAGCGGCATTCAAATACACAAATATATATATAAACACATCACATATATATATGTAGTTACAAACTAAACTGAAAATATAGTTGGAAAAAATATCTTACCAAAGCAGTTAAGCGCGTCGGACGTGAACATCTTCGTGGCTATCGCAATCTGAGTTGATGCGCTAAGGATGGTTTTGACTATCAGATCCTCTATGGAAGCCATAAGTTGAGCTGCACCTCTGCCCGTTTGATTCAAGTTTCTGAGGAATGAACTGAGGGACCTCTTGTGACCATCTTCGGAACCCAAATCTGGCGAGCTGACAAGAAAGATGATTCTAGGGTGCCTTTGTCATTATCGAGAACTGCGTAGTAGAACGTCCATCCTTCCTTCTCGCACGGTCTTGAGTGTAAGCACTCGCTCAGTATTTACGGAAATCGACCGCGAACTTTTGCTCAGCGGAGGGCCGAGAGACAAAGGTTTTTGCTTCGTTGATTTCGTACCCTCGTACGGCCAGGTTACGGCGTCCGAAGAACTGCAACAGTGTTGCATTACTTTCAAGATAGGGTACAGTGAACAGAGAAAACTGACCTTCAAAAAGACAAAAATATACTAAAGAATAAAATATCGATTCCTTACCTAAAGTGCCATGTGAAAAAAAAACTACTTACGTTCTAAAATTTGAGTGATACTTGTTGATGCTGTAGTTACACAAATGCACGCATGGGTTATCCAGATTCTGCGACCCACTTGCGTACTTGACAGTTGCACACCTAACCAGCCCTTCCCTGTACAGGTAGATAATCAACGGATCGTAGGACGTCACAAGGACATAGAGCCGAAGGTCACATTTGTTTCCGTCAAGAAGAAAGGGGTTGTCGATGTATTTGGAGACAATGACAGGCTCGTCCAGAGATACTTCGGAAGGCTGGAATAAAATCGAAGTTATTGTTATTACCTTAAAGTTTAACTGAAAAGCCAACTCATTTGTGTGTCATTTAATTGGTTACACTGAATTATTTGGATTCTGCAAAGGGATTTTTTTATTTTCCACTATCTGCTCTAGTTATGCGGCTTAGAATATCTCCAGCCGTCCCCACAGCGTAGATTCTATTATGACTCGGGAAATTTTAATATCAACACAAATGCGGCTTTTCAGTGGGCATTGGCGAGATCGGTGAAGATTGCTTAGTGCCTGAACAAAAAAAACTGATAAATCTTTCTCGTAAGGCATAAAGCAAAAATACAAGCGCATAGAGGCACCACAAATTACACGGAAATTCCACTATTTGAAAATCGATTATTCGTGAATAGCGGAACAACGAAGTAACTCATTTTCAGCGGGTTCTCAAGCCAATTTAAGTGAATAAGTGATGGGTAACTAGATTGTCCTATCCTAGCCCTTTTCGGTTAAACTTTAATCATTAGCCTACCTTAATTTCCACTTCAGAGCAAATTAAGATCTGAAGATCTGTCGAAATTCGCTCTCGAGTTGAGTTTTCATAGTAGGTACCGTACGACCGATGAGCAGGATGTCCCACTCATACTTCCAGCCCATATTGGCCCACTCTTGTCCAGTGCCTTCTTAAACGCTTCGGGAGTGGGGCTGAGACCGTTGCTTCGCATAGTTCGTTCCAGGGGTTGACAACTCTGTTGGTGTAGAAGCTTTTTCTGGCCCTGGTTGTGACAGACCGCTTAAACAGCCTCTTTGAGTGCCCTCTGGTAAACTGTGTGGGGCTTGGGGGTCTGGGTGGCTAGGCAGGATCTTAGCAGATGATGAATTGTAAGCGTAAAAACCGAAATTAAACCTCTAAATTCTGCGGTAATCGAATTCGTCATTACCGAAGGGTCTGTCCTTCCGTCGTCTACTCGCTTGTAGGTTTGCTCACAGAGCCTATCATAATTTGGGGTAAGACCAGGAACCCATACATTTCCTGTAATGACTCGCCATTCAGGGGGCTTGTCAATAAGAGATTTCTGATGCGCTCTTGACCGTTCGTCAGATAGTTCGAGAAATACCCACCGGGATAAAAGACCCAACTATCCAGATAGACACAATTTGGGATTGGCTGTTGGAGAAGAGCTTCCGCCTTGAGGGAAGAGTCTCTTTGGCCTCACGTCCAAGGAGGCAAGCAAGAACGCCGATTTGACCCAAGCGGAATTTTTGGAAACTAGGTGAGGCTTGGGCAACATAGCAACATAGATGCATAGGAAATGACAAGCCCCCTGAATGGCGAGTCATTACAGGAACTGTATGGGTCCCTGGTAAGACCAAGGATAACTTATGGCGTATTTTTCTGACCTTGCATTTCTTCGTGAGCTGGGTTATTTTGTGGAGAAGGAGCTGATGTTGCTACACGGTTTTATAAAGAAGATGGCCAGGAATAAACATTCGGTATCGAAGAAAGGGCTCACCTCATGGGTTAAATAAATCCCTCTTCCCCTTGATGACGCCACCGGTTTCACGATCCAAGGCGTCCTCACCCGATGACTAGCTGTCATCAGCTCTTTAAATTCGAGTGGAAGGATGAAGCTCAAAGGCACAAAATCGAAGTTATGGAATCCATGAATTGACTGCTTTCTCTGTATATTCTTGTAGAGTCGATCCTTGCGCGTTAATTCGTATGATCTGGAAAAGTTTCAGTTTAGACGTTCGTTTTCTAATGAATTTGCATTCTTCGTATTTCTCCCATCACTCTGCTTAGTAACCAACTTGAATATATATATGCATATATTTATTTTTGCCTGCTTACAGAAGGGAAAAGCGGAGTACATGGAAAAAGAAAGGTAGGTAGGTTTTATTTTAACCAAAATATAAACATGAAATAAAATGACAAGACTATTATATTATTGCAGCAAAAAGGAAGTCCTAAGGACTTGTGCTGTGCTGCAATTTCCTATTACTAGTTGTATCTAATAAATAAATGTCTAAACACAACAGCTTACAATTATTCACCTAGCCTATGACTTATGTAAAAAAAAAAAACATGAACACTAAATAACAAAACTCCTTATTATTAATTCTTTACCAGTTTCAGCCCCCCAACCCGAACAACTGTGAAAAAAAACCCATCAAAGACCACCCGCCCTTCAACACCTATTAGTTAAATGGAATGTTTTCCATTTCGTTTTAAACGAAAGAAACAACAAAAGAAACTAAATAAAAATATACACACTGAATATAAATACTAAAGCTCATTTCTTTCAACAACTTTTTGTATTTGGACATTACGACGGGTAATAAATTTAATAATAATAATAACAGTACAACGAATTGAGTTAGGATTTGGCTTTCGCAAGACAGAAAAGTCATCCAGATTCTTACCTGGGGAAATGGTTAATCCTTTGATGAGATTTTAGGGAGGTTAGTTTGTCCGGCTTCAGATGACTTCCAGTCCAGATTAATGAAAAATCATCAGTGTTGCTGGAAACCTAAAAATGAACTCGCATAAGTTTTATCTTCTGTGCGATTATCTCCGTCTATCGATGAGAGTTAAGAACCATGTAGCATTCCGCGTACTGGTTTATGAAGGTTCACTGTAAAGCAATACTTTTTTTTTAATCTACCGTCTCTCCTGGAACATTTTCGTCTTCGTTCCTTCTAGTAAAACATATCTCAACCTGCTCCGCGAATACCCAAGATAGATAACACAAAAATCTTGAACATTCTCGTAGGCTACTGCGCGTGAAAACCGTCCCCCACTTCAGTAGACAACACTACTCGAGTCCAGAGTCCTAATACGACTTAAGGTCTCGATCGTCGCAGGAGGGTCCGGGAAGGCCCTCGTTCTTTGTAATCGGTCCGGTCCGCAAATACCCAGACCCAGTTTCCAAACGAATCGGAAATATAGTTATAGACGTTCGAGACGTGTTACGTCTTGGTTGTCAGAAGCAGGGTTTTGGGAGTCTCTGATCGTGGTTTCATTAGTAAGAAAAGAGGGCTATAGGGCTGATCAGTTTAAATTTAGTCAAGAGCCTTTGAATATCGTCGCTCATGATTCTCAAGGACATCCCATTGCTTTTGATTTCTCCGCTGTCTTTACCGCTTCTTGGAAAGTTATCTCGGTCTTGGCAGGTTTATCGCAGACTGTGCTATAGCCGGCACAGTATCCCCTGTGTGTACGGCGTGCCTCGAAGTGCAAGTGCAACCCGTGATGGAAATTAAGAATAGGTGGATTTTCGAGGATTTTAACTTAGCCCTAATCAACCCCTGAGACTCTTTAGTTTATCCCTTTGTGTCTTCAGCCTAGCACAGAATACGACCGGAATATCAATGCTAATCAAAAACTCATATATCCAACAAACTGAACATGCACCTCTGTTTTAGGTCGGAGGCTACCGTCCAGGGGCAAAGTACCGCCGCGAGACCGAAAGATTTAAAACTGGAGGCCAAATAAAGCGGCCAGTCACATACATACCTGTGTAAGCCCGTGACTCTCCAGGATGGCAATTAAGAGCATACTGTCTCCCTTCTGACACCTGAAATAAGCGTTCCGCAAGGGTTGGAGCTTCTTCTGTTTCGGGTCCAAGTTTTCAGGGTCGAAGGAGACCAAAACTCTGCTTCGCATGGCCTTCCTTCAGATGTGCGAGGTTTTGTCCGCTATAATTAATATGGAGTTGAATTTTAGAGTCTACTTATCCCCTTTTAAAGTTTTCAGGAAATCCTGTTCCATGATAGATATAAGCTTTCTGATACTCTTTCTCCGGCAGGTTAACACTCGAGTCCGGGGAAGCTTACCTTTTCAGCTCAAATGCTGGGGGGGATCCCTAGAGTAATCCTAGACGCTGCAGTTCCCTAAGCTTACTACAGAGTGAGTACAGGCCCCGACTAACTTGGAAGACTCCGCTCTCAGTATTTCTCTTCTCCCTTACGAGGGAGTATCTATACCAACTTATCAACAGACGATGCTGCCACCTAATCGTGCGTTTGTGGAATAATCGTTAGTGAGACATCTGTAACGAGATGGTGACTGAAGCGTGAGCTGGCAAGCATGGGCAAATGCTTTCACCATCACAATAGTGTGGGTAAAAGACTTTCTTAAAGCACAACTCTTACTAGAAATAATATTTTCCCTATGAAATGGATCAGAAAAAAACATTTTCGAAAATACCGTTACTTTCTATCCGAAATTAGCGATTTTCTTGTTAGCGCCTGTCGACTATGTCCAGCCTTCCTGCTCTCCGACGCGGCGGCTGGGCGCAAAACATTTGAAAACTGATCGCGCCGTGGTTCAAAAGTCTGAAAACTAAGCAAATAAAAGAAGTAATAAACAAAAGCTTCTCAGATCCTTATGTGTGAAGAGTTGTCAGCAGACGTTGATGATCCCGGCAAACATTTCGTTGGGTGACGGGCAAAACTCGGCAAGGCCAAAAAAGCGCTAAAATTCCGTAAGCACAAAACGAAACAATGGAGAAAGGTGGGGATTTTAGAAGCTTATAGTTCTGTATGGGAGCTAGATATATTATAAAAAGCAGAATAAGCAAGAGGGGTCCTTTAAGTGGGTCCTCCACTGGCAATCGTAAGTCCGTCGTAACCGTGCTCGTCCGGACCCGGTGTGCTCTCATTGGCTGAAAACCGCCAAAATGGCCGTTTACGATCGCTTCCGTCACCTTACGATTGCCAGTGGGGGACCCACTTTAGAAATGATTTCCTGTTTCTGTTCTAGGGATCAAGTCATTCCGGGGGCGACTGGAAAGTGGCATCGAAGAAGCTCCCTGACCCATCCGCCCCACCCGGGTTTCAACTCAGGGCCAGTCAGCTAATTTCAAGGGACAAAATTAAGGGAATCTTTTAAGCTACGAGTGAGCTGATGGACCAAAGGTCAGTAATATAATTTCTCTGGGTGAATGACGAAAGTAAACCCGAATTCAAAAACATAATATGATTCCTTTATAGAACAATGAAACATCTGCAGACCCGAGGATTTTCTTATCTTAAAAATAGGTATCTGTCCTGTATCTGTATGGGATACACGGTAACGGTCATTCTATGATGTGCAGTTTGGAAATAGTGCCCATCGCTGTTCTTGCAAAGGAAGGGTCACTGGAAAACCGGAACCCCGGAACCTCCCTAATCTAACCTACCTAAGCTAACCTAACCTAACCTAACCAAAAGGTTAGGTTAAACTTTTACCTAACCTTTTGTTAAGGGAGGTTCCGGGGTTCCGGTGTTCCGGTTTTTTTCCAGTGACCCCAAAGGAAGCTCCGAGGGAAGCTCTTAGTTCCGTTAGGAACTTGGTACAGTGAAACTGTGATTTCCAACCTCGAAAAATACTGGTTCACTCTTTTAATTGAGGTGCTCATTTCCAAATGATTCCAATCCATTCCAGCGTATTCCGAATTCGAAAATAGTTGTTAATAAAGGTTAACTTCAGACATCGAGGCTGATATCGGAAAATAACAGCGAGATGGACATTGAAAATAACCTGTCCGAGCCGAAGGCGAGGCAGGTTATGGAAAATATCAGCCGAGCCGAAGGCGAGGTTGATATTTTGAAATGGCCGTCGAGCTTGTGATTCCGATATCAGTCGAGATGGAGGTATGTTAACTATTATAACTTTTTCGAACAGAATTTCCGCTTTCGGGGCTGAAAATAATCCAGCCAATCACGTTTCAGAATTATTCATAACAGCCTCCGGGGAGGATGATATGACAAATAACATCCTCTCCAGCAGGCTGTTATGAAGTAATTCTGAAATGTGATTGGCTGGATTTTCCGTGGCGTTTTCATTGTGAAGTTTATCGTAATATAACTGACCGTGGGTCATAGGAAGATATGCATTACACGCCTGTTCGAAAAAAGTTATATGTGAATATTAGTGTAATGCAAAAAAAAATTCTTCAGCCCAAGCTGACTGCGAATCATATTTGACAGTGCAAAACGGATACTTCCGCTGAATTTTGTTAGAGCTGTATTTCGGCCCTTCTTGGCAAGGGCCCTCTCCAGCCTCAAGCTGGAAAATGAATTTTCGAAAAAACTTTCCACAAAAAACTGTTCCACAACTTCATTTTCCAGCTTGAGCCTGAAGAGGACCCTTGCCAAGAAGGGCCGAAATATAGCTCTAATAAAATTCAGCGGACGTATCCGTTTTGCACTGTCAAGTATTATTAAAAATAGCTTCTTCAGCCGAAAAAAAAATCTTAGATGACGTACGGTATCCGATTTTTGTCTTTTTTATATGATTCGCGTTCCGCTTGTACTGAAGGTATATTTATTGTTGTAATCATTATTAGTATTACCATTTTTTACTTCAGCGTTTATTTTCTTTTGCTTCGCCAAAAATTAATGGATCCGCAAAACCCTCGGCAAAACCACCACTTTTAAATAGCCGGAATTCCGATTGATGTTTTGACTCCTGAAAAGTTTATAATTGCGAACTCATCACCATTATTTACCCGCCCATAATAGCTAATGAACTTACGACTATACCGTACACATATTACTCTAGATAGACGGGCTTTGAGTAACGCTTGTGGTTGCACCACCGCGACTCCTACCATTGTACCCGAGGGTTTGTGTAACAGGCTGATACCTTAGTCGCGCAGCAGCCTCTAAGTGGTAACTTTCTCGTTACCGGCTCTGCCTCTTGCTGTTTTCACTTTCATTAATGGATATGGGCATAGGAGACTGTTAATTTTTGTGAAAGCACAAGTTTTGGATACATTTTATTCTTGAGTGGTGTGAAACGAAAAACAAATCTGGAACCGAACGGTCGGGTGAGTATTTCCCATTATTCCTCTAGCCAAAGTTGACTGCGAATCATTTTGATGACAAAGGGGTAAATTCAGCTGAGATTTATTCGAACGATTTTTCGGCGTAGGTTCGTTTACGATGACCCTTGCCAAGAAGGGCCGAAACTTAGCCAGAATAAATCTCAGCCGACTAACCCGTTTAGCGTCATCAAATATATCTCCCATTTCAATCAGCTTGGGCGGGGGGGGGGGGCTTTATTGTAGGCTTTCGAGAGATCTGACTCTGAAAGTTAGTCATAATTGCGAACCCGTCTGCACTGCTTGGTTTGTTGTTAATGACAAAAATGTGTACAAAAAAAAAATAAACAATACTTTAGTCATTGGCAATCGATGGCCCTCTTTTGTGATCTTATTTGTTTTTCATATCAAAGATACGTAACAACCGTACCGGTAAAAAAAAAGTTTGGCACTTGCGATGTGAGTGGATTGAAGTATTTCTTTTGTGATGGCTCCTGAAAGTATGAATTCGGCAACTGTCGTTCTTGCAAAGTAACCACAGTATCAGATACCGTAGTAACTGCAAAACCGACAAAACGCAGATCCAGTTACCGTGTTATCAGATATCACGGTATCTGCACAAACGCAACTAATGTGCACTTTAGTAGCCTACTGGATTGATGGTGTGTTATGAGATTTGGTTCTGAACTTCAGCCTTTCTATTTGTACAGTTCCCGGTTGAGTCACATCCAACAGAGTCGAGCTGGCTAACCTGCAAAGTCCTACCTATATCTATTTTTTTATTTTTTTTTTTATTATCAAAAGAGATGTTCGATAGTAAGCATACCATGTGGATATGCCTCGCACGACGTATCTTAGGTCAAATCCGTATGCTTTCTATGTATTCATTTTTGTTGCCTAAATTTAACTTCCCAGTGAAAGGTATTCCTGTGGGGCATATTTGACAGTGCAAAAACGGAAACGTCAGCTAAATTTTGCCTGTTTCGCCTGTGGGGCGTTGAGTAAAGAATAGCGAAGGCTACGTCAGGGGCATTATTATTATTATTATTAACTGCAAAAAAGGCGCAAGGCTGTGCAAAATTTGTCAACACAATACTTGTCGTTTCCAACATGGTCGGCAAGTGCAATTTTGAAGGTGTCGACTGATGGGATGACAACACATGGGACCAGGGACCCATATATTTCCTGTAGTAACTCGCCATTCAGGGGGCTTGTCGTTTCCTATGCTTCTGTGTTGCTATGTTGCCCGAGCCTCACCTAGTTTCCAAAAATTCCGCTTGGGTCGAATCGGCGTTCTTGCTTGTCTCCTTGGACGTGAGGCCAAAAAGACTCCTCCCTCAAGGCGGAAGCTCTTCTCCAGCAGCCAATCCCAAATTGTGTCTATCTGGATAGTCGGGTATTTTATCCCCGTGGGTATTTCTCGAACTATCTGACGCTCGGTCAAGAGCGCATCAGAAATCTCTTATTGACAAGCCCCCTGAATGGCGAGTCATTACAGGAAATTGATGGGTCCCTGATGGGACGAAGTTGGTTTTAAGCCTCTAGGCTAATTACCATGCTAATTCCACGACTACAAGGCTACCCCCTCTCTCCTTTCCTACCTCTTTCGTCCTCTTGAGATTGTTTCCTACCCTATATCTACTTTTATTTTTCATTTTGAAAGAAAGAGAATGCCAAGGATTGCAGCGTCGAAGGTGAAAGTGACCCGACCAGAAATTTGTGAATTGAATTACTTGATACCTCGTGTAGCTCCTCTGTCAAGCGGTCGTATTTTTGTATTTTTTATTGATTTTCTTGAAGCGGGTTAAAAAAAATAACGCGTTTGAAAATGAAAGGAAAAAGTGTATTGGGCATTTATTTTCACAGACCAAACTACCCCGTCCTCGCGTCATAAGCTTGAAATGAATAGAAGGGAAATAGCTGGAATGGTAAGAATAAAAAAGGTGCATAAAACAAGTAAATAAGTATAGGGGGACCTCCTCCTTCACGCATAAAATTAGCCGTTCACACGTTCCTCTATCATAGCTTGAAGCGAATTCACTACACTAAAATTATAAAGGCAAGGGGCGTATAAACAAAAAATAAGCTCATCGGGACAATAAGGGGCCTCTCACGGACAATAAGCTCGGAAACAGCGTCATCCACTGCTGTTTTCTGTCGTCATCTTTCTGCAAATAGCCCTTCCGTGACCTTTTCTACCTGACCCAGCTTTTTGCGCAAGCGGCAAATTGCTTCAGCCCGCATGTACGGTACTCCGACCTAACGGTACTCAGCTTACGTCCTAAACTTGTATACCCAAATCAACCCAGGGGCGGGGTCGTCATTAGCCGGGCGTTAACGGGTCGTGATGGTTATCATAGGTTAGGGGGTTTTGAGAATAGGTTACCCTAATTATGCACCATTTTGAGGCTCAAGGGGGTTAAAAATTAACAATTCATGTCGACTGATTACGAAAAGTACCAAAGAAAGCCGAACTGGGGCATGAGATAATTCAAACAGCGCTTCCAGTATTTTTGTAGGGGTCAGTGGCCGATTTTCTGTATTATGTTATTATTAGTAACTCTAAAATTAAACAACGGCCCCGGCTTCACCTTCCGGATTTTTCTGTCGGCCTCCACATTCCCGTTTTCGTTTATAAAGCCAGACTAGAACGTCTTGAAGTTTCCAGTCGTGGGGCGATGGACATAAATATTAATTATTCCAGAATACGTACGCCTGAGTTGCAACTCAATTTGATAGACGTCGTAGGCTATATTATTATGTAAATGGATAAGGTTAGGGGATACGGAAAAAAAAATGTTGGTTGACAAAAGATATTAGAGGGGGATATTTGGGAATGTTGAAGAACAGCGAAAATGACTATCATCGTTATCATGAAAATCTGCGACTTTTGGCATGACTGTGCGGATAATTTGAAAGGTGAGGCTTGGCCCGAAGGAAACGGCGGACCATCCCCTAACTCAGTCAATCCCTATCTTCTGCCGCACAGGGTTTTCGTTTGTAAACAGGAAAACAAAGAATTTTTTTTGTTGATTTTCATTAATATTTCTGATTATTGTACAAAGTGAAGGAGAAACTTTGTAGAAAAAGGTTAAGTCAAGATTAGAAATAGTTTCAGTAAATTGTTACAGTAAAAATGGAAAGAATAGGTGCCACACTTGTGTCACTGAGAGGAGGAGAAAAAAAAAGAAAATGTTTAACTGGAGCAGCGAAAATGTTGATTTTAATAAAAAAAAAATTATTTCAGGCGTTCGTGACCACGATGGGTCCGAACGGAACACTCAAGAAGGAAGCCGAGATCAGCGACGAGGAGGAGAACTTTTCAGATGAAGATGACGAGAATAGCCCACTGAATACCGACATCTACGGTGGAAGGTATGAAATTGAACTTATTCTTTGTACTTGTTTAATAATCCCGATTTAGTCCCGCTTTTGGAAAAGTAATGCATGGCCCCAAGAACCGATAATATAGCAGAACGACCGTCTTGTGACTGTGTGGCGGGAACATTTTGATGCGTGTCATTGGCGCTGAGGTTTTCAGGGTTGCTGATCTTCTTTCGACGTTCTGAAGAGCTGCTCACCTTTTATAATCTCAGCGTTCTTATTTTAAGTTTTATAGCTCGTGTGGTGTATGCCTGTATTATTCACCACACAGCTGCGATAGGCGCACACAGGATCCGTTCTTCCAATTTTCCGGATTCATTTCCGGCAAATATCTCAAAATCGACTGAAAAGATCTGTCCTACCTTTTAGGTGTTCTTGCCTGAAACTCGGTATCTCCGTCCAAAGAAGAAAGGATGTAAACTGGATCACAACAAATAAACGCCGCAAATTATACTAAATTCGTTTATTCCTTGAAGATTCTGAAATTTATCTAAATAATATTCAGCTATACCGAGACCAAAAAAATGTCACACTGGCCGAGCCTCTTCCGACATATTGAAACGTTCACGTGGTATACTTAGTTGTATTAATCCTCTTACTGGTCACTCGATCTTCTCGAAGGTTTAGTGCCTCTTTTGACCTCCGACAGGAGATCACTGAATAATTAATGAGCAATGGCCACCTTGCTTTGAAGAGTGAATTGTGTTCAAGTAAATTGTGGATAATGTTGGCTACCGTGAGGATTTTCAAGAAAACGAAGGTAAAAGTGTGTTCGTAAAAATCTTACCCATCGAAAGATAGTGGGGTCTCCCACCTTCTCCGCCCACATGAATCAGATTCTTTAACAGCACCTTGGATGAAACCCACAAAACACGTACCCCTCCATTTCAACGAAATGGGAAGTGATAGCCGTATGTGCGGGCCAGACGTAGAACAGCCAAAAGAAGGTTCTGGGATCGTACTTTTGGGGATCCCAAAGCTTGAGTGGAGGGATACCTATGACTTCTGTCTGTCTGTCCGTCCGTCTGCCAGCACGATAACTGTCGGAGGGAATGATATATTTTGATGAAGCTTGGTATGAGGATTCTTTGGGTCAAAGGACAGGTCGAGTTCGTAGATGGGCTCTGTAGCCCTACATTTGCGAGTGATTTAGGGGTAAGTAGACATGCTGAACACGTATATGAAAATTATTTTCTTGCCGGACAAATAGCTCGCCCCGAATCCGGCCAAAACCGGAAAATTTGTTAAAAGTAAAAGTTTTATCCCAAGTCGATCAGAGATTATAGGGGTAAGGAGACATACTGAATTCGTTTTTCGGCTTTATTTTCTTGCCGTACAAGTAGTTTCGCCCGGGATCCGGCCGAAACCGGAATTTGACAGTGCAAAACGGATAAGTCAGCTAAATTATTTTAGCTGGGGAGCTTTGGACTGAAGGAATATTTATCGAAACCGGAAATTTTGCAGAAGTAAGGCAGGAAGTTTTGATCAATTTTGTTAATGTAGATATGACATATAGGGGTAAACACACATGCTGAATCTATATCTGAACTTTGTTTTCTCAGATGATTAGCCATTAGCCTTAATCTGTCAATAATAAATAAAAAAAAAACACTACAGTATCGTGTTATGTTTATTTTCAAGCGGCTTATTAGTGCTAAATTTCAATAGTAAAAATATTTAAGGAGTCTCGCGAAGACCGGATATCTACAAGACCCGATTGTCAGGATAAAAAAATCCATACATATTAAATTTTTGGGATCCCGTCGATAGACAAGGTCCACGGACTAAAATATAGCGATTGACGCCTCCTTGGATGCATCACTGTGGAGCTTTCCAGCAGGAGCAACATGGTCGGAAAACACAACTAAAGATGATTTTGTTTAAGAACGGGTCCGAGCATTCAAGAAACTCTGGATTAAAGTTTTCGTGTGCCTATTCTCATCTCGAAGAGGGTACTACTTTTTCGCGACCATACCCTGGGTACAGAATCCGGTCAAAACGGGCGTTTTTTTTTTAATGCAAACGCGGCAGATGGACAGAAAACAGTGAGGATGGCGCTGATTACCTCTACTTCCGCCCAGTTCGTGCTGGCTGGCTTCTTACAGCTGTAAAGCCCCAAGACAATGAAAGTGCGAGAGTTTCGACAGGGGTGGATCACGACTTGCTAGCCCAGCTTGCTGAAAGGTCACTTGGAGCCGCGCCTTTGCCATTGGCGTATTTTGTTAACATTGACCATTGCTGTCATGGTTACTTGGCTCGCAAGCGTACCAATATAACTCTGCGCCCTTCAGCGTTTCCCAAGAATTCTCCGCATTCCTGTTCACAGCCACCATGCAGTTTAATGTTCATATTAGTCCCCCAGTGGCCACCACAATCATCAACGTTTAACTAAAAGCGTACTCTCGCCGTTCCCCGAGGTGTGTCCTCGGGGATCAAGGGAACGGCGAGTCACTCAAGGCCGTATCCAGGGGGGGTTAGGGGGTTCGACCCCCCCCCCCCACCGAAACCCACAAAAGTGATAGTTTTTTGTGGGCTTTAACCTCTGGTCTATGTCTTTTTTTTTTACTTTTTATGGGCAAACCCCCCCCCCCGGGAATAAATTCCGCGGGAACCCCCCCCCCCCCGAAATAAATTCCTGGATACGGGCCTGGAGTCACTCCACGTGGACTCCGCTTAGAAAACAGCGAGAACACGGGGAATGCTTCCAAAATGGATTTTGTTCGAAAAAAAACATGCAGTTGACGAAATAAAATTAGTCTGGATCCACTTTGTTTTTAGTTATCTTTATTCTGTTTATTTTTAATTAATTTTACATTGCACCAACACCAGCAAAAATTGATTCCCCTCCGAATCTGAAAGGGAGTCCTTTTGGTGATAGTGATGATGATCGAAGCATTCCCGTCCGTGGGGACACGCGAGAATACGGGGAGTGAATCCCCGGGACAAACAAAAACGCGGGGACTCCTCAAGTGGAGTCTTCGGGGGAACCGCGAGAATACACCTTAAAACTGCTAGGATATGTGTTTAATTATATTCCGTCAGCAGAAAAAGGGTGTCTTTGATGATGAGAGATTTGCACTGCACTTGAATTTAAAAGTAAAAGCTTCTCTTTTACGTTCGTTACCTTATGGACCTATTGTGCTATCTCTGTGTCATGGATACTGATAACTTGGCGAGGGAGAGGACGAACACAGACTAGTCTGCTTGGAACGCTGAACTCGTATAAGGCCAATTCCGAAATTCATCAGTCGGTCCTGTTTTCTTGCTCTATGCGGGTTGTTATAGTATAAGGTTGACAGCTTTGGTGGATGGATCATATAACCTTTTTTTGCCTAATAAAATTTTGTATGACTAACCCATGCTACCACTGTTAAAAATGATTCGCAGTAAGCTTGGGCGAAGTAATATTTCGGCCGGATTCCTTGGAAGAAATAATGCGTATTCGGAAGAAAAAATGTGAGAGACCTGTTCAACATACCAGTCATTCATGGTTGCCAGAAGAAGGGTCTGGGGTCTCGCAATGTAGCCTACATCTTGCAAGGTCATCTGCTGGACTTCTTTTGTGTGTGTTAATAGTGATCGGATCGTAATGGTCGGATTCATTGGTCCCCCGTAGCTTTTATCTCCGAAACTCAATAGTAGAGTCAGCAATATTCGAAAACGAAGGTATAGTTCAGTTGCACTTGATACGGTAAGTGCACAATGCAAGATGCTACGGAATAATCTGCGGTCACGTTTTCCGCTCTCATTGCTGAAATGGGTTTCTTCTTTTCAAGTCGAAGGCCGTTTCAGCAAATAAGAGTTAATTTCGGGCCACGCCCTCCGATCCAGTGTTTTCAGCGTGAGTTTCGGCTTTCGATTAGCTTAGGTAATTTTTTAAATTGCTCCAGCCTACTTTCTACTGATGATGTCAAATCCTGTAAAACGGGCGGGGAGTCGGGTGGTGCCGAGGGAGGAAAGTGGTTACTACACTGCCAGAAGTTTCATAACAGATAACACAAGGCTGCGCAGTTTCAACAGACAACACTTTGGATGTAATCTGTTGGGATTCTTAAAACATATGCATGAAATGTTATGCATAACAAGCATTGCCAGAGAGCCGAAAAAGCATCTGCTGACTTTTTTGTTTGTCGTCATGTTATCGGAAAATTCAGCAGATCCAATGTCCGGGTCTGCTGAAAATCCCCTTTTTGGCGGGTTTTCGGCTCTTCCTGGCAATGCTTGTTATGCATAACATTTCATGCATAACGTTTTCAAACACAACAGACAACCCAAGTGTTGTCTGTTGAAATTACGCATCCTTGTGTTGTCTGTTGTGTACAGTGTGTAGCCCGGAACTACTACAATTTTCAAGTTCGAGAAATACATCTACAAGTACGAATTTCTAATCTACAAGTTTATGTTCCTTCTTGGCCAGAAAATGCCAATTTTGTATGTCCAGCTTCATACGTAAGAAATAGAACCCATGCCCCCTAAAGGATCGAATTCGCGGGGAGTTCGATCGCTGGTCTTTCTTCTATCTTCTGTCTTGAGCAAATATTATCTTAATGCAAAATCAAGACGTGGTGGAATCCAAAATCGCAAGAACAGCCGGCGCGTAAGCTCGCGGAGCTTTCCAGACCGCCAGAAATAGTGGCAACGATCTATATCCGTGGTCTGTCGGCTCTACCTCAGTGTCCAAGGGGTATATTTTCTCTGGTCCCAGAGGTGTATCTCCCGTCTACTAACAAGGTAAATGGGTAGCGGAAGGGTTGGGGGGGGGGTTGCTGGTTTAAAGGGCGATTCTGGCGATCTCTTCGATTCACTTTCTGAAAAGCAAAGCGACAATCCGCCGACCGCAAGAGCACACGGAAAGTCGTTGCGCCTCACAGTTGCACCGTTACAACTTCTCGCTGACTTGCCGAAAGCAGTTTCCACTCGCGAAGTGGATTCCCTTTCCGAGTGCTGGCGGAGCGGAGCGCGAGAACAGATCTTGAAAGCGAAGCGGCTTTTAGCTGAAGTCGCAAGAATCGCCCTTAAAACAGCAAATAAGAAATACTCTACCCCGCCAATGTTTTCGTGTGATTTCTTCGTCGGTGTTTGCCAGAAATGTTGCATAAATATGCCAACAGTATTTGCAAAGGATGTATTATGTGATACTGCGGAAACCGATCAGGGTCGGATGCTCTCGCACTGGAATTCTTGCCAGAAGTTTCGGCACATCGTCCAATTCTTATTCTGTACCGAAATTTTGATTTTTGTTCAATTTCACAAAGAAAATGCAGAACTCCAGTCCTGACCCTTTGTCCGCAGCATGATGCCATAATTTACAGTAGCTTCTATGAGGCGGTCCTGGAAGGCCAAAACAAACATATGATATGACCGCTACTTTTATGCGACGAACTGTCATCGTTGTCTGTAAATCGTCACGTGAGTTGGCAATTTCACGGTCATCGATCGCCATACAAGTCAATATTCCGGAACAAGCTGTCCATTTTCCGGCAACAGAAAACTTGAAAGACTTCCAAAATTTTTGTAAAAAGAGAAAGGAAGTTGCTAAGCTTACACTGAGGGGAACTTGGCTTCTGGTTTTGTGTCACTGAAAGACCATGAACAGCAAGCAGTGCTAATTCAGGCACCTTCTCTATGACCCTTCATGAAGCCTAGACAATCATTCTCAAGGGATTGTTACATTCGGGTCCCTTAGGGATGTGATATGGCACCACTGAATATTCAATCACTAGACCATTCTTGGGCTTTGCTGGTTTTTTTTTTTTTTTTTTTTTTATTCTTAACCAGATTCGATGGATATAAAATCAAAGAAAATCGTCGACAAGATTACTAGCTTTGATAACCTGTCCGACCAGCAAATCAGTATATATCGGAATTTTGAATGTTGTGAATATTGTTCCCTGAGGAAATGTCCTGGTATTAGGAATTCCGCCATGTCTCAACCGATGATAAGTTTGGAGTAACGCATGGGTTTTCAAAACATTGAAAAATATATGTTCAGCATGTGCATTGTGTGTTATGGCCTTTGGCTGAAATAAAGCTATTACTATATTATTTGAATAAAATATCCTGATACGTTTCGATCATGTCGTCGGAGAATGTTAAAATTCCCGAAAGATTGACCAAATAGAGGGAGACGAAGCAAGTTCCCAAAGTCTTTCTTGTTGTACCTTCCTCTGCTTCTTGGCAGTTCATACACCTGAAGTTCATACACCACACTCCAGCTTTACACACTTGTTGGTTGTTGTGCCCAGCTTCCAAGAGGCCAGGCTCTTCTCGGGATAACAAGCTAACAACCTGTTTACTCAGTCCATCGATTCGATTTACGTCATAAGCGGCGAAAGCATTTCTTTCCTTGCAGATCGATTGACCTTGGCATTGCTGAGATCAGTCTGACAGGGTTTTCCTCGACACGGGCACATTGGGTAGCCAGAAACTATTATGGTTAATTTATTGCCTGATGAGTTGCATTTCCGGTTGATAAAGTAGAGATTCCAGAAGGACGAAAGGATGACAAACTCTTTGCCGCCCGTTCAACTTGTCTTTGTTGACATCGTTGGTGATTTTATCTTGGTCGGTTGAAGACCTGTCAGTTCAAACTGGGTCTTGCCGAGGGTCTTGCACCAGCTAGCGTTCGGCGCCCTTTTTTGGGGGGGCGGGAGAGTATTTTGTGAGATGGGTTACAGAAATGATCAAGAGGGAGGAATTTTTTCCACAGAGGACGCCTGCGACAAATCCATGAAGCATACTGCAGACAGATCTTTTAAAAAGAAAAATAGTGCGGTGGATAAGTTCGCCTTTAGCTGACTGGAAATAATCGCTGATAAACAGAACCCCAAATTTGGTATTTTAGCCTTCTTCACTTTCAGGACGTCCGATTAAAAACTTCAGCTGACTAATCGATTTGGTGACACCAAACATAATTTGTTGAACTGAAAGTTTTCTTATTTACTGTAATGTTCATAATTATGATTTAAAAGCTAGGGTCGTGAAAACCAATAGAGTTCGTTGCAAGGATTACTGAGGGGATTAATGGGCTTTTCTGGAAACTTGGAGAGAATCTAATGTGCAGATTCCAGGGATACCATCAACAACACATGTTAGGCTTTTCTGGTTACGTATCATCAGCTGTCTAGAATTTCGTTCGTCAGACTAACAGTTTGTTCTTTTCTTCTAGCCAACGGAGTATACAAGAACCAAAAGGATGGGATGTGTTTCGAGTGTTACCCCCGGATACGGACACCGGCTCACAAGCCAGTCAAAGAACATTAGATGCGTTTATGAGAGTACTCAAAGTGTTCGCCTACCTTTTGACTTTTGTGATTGTGCTCGGTTGTGGCGTTGTAGCCAAAGGAACCCTTCTCATGATGACGTCACAGGTCAGGAAAGCCAGAGATGTTGCGTTCTGTGGGAAAGAGCTGAGTGAGTATTGGATGGATAGAATTATAAATATTACTGGAGGCTACGGGGCAAACAACACAACTATTCACTACGTAGGATATGGAGAGGGAATTCGCTTCCCACGTATCTCCCTAGTCACTTTGTGGCTGTTGCCGTCTGTAACTTCTCGTCAGCTTCATGATTGCGGGACTAGTACCTCCTTAAAGTCTTTACCACAACTTGGATCACGTAATCATAATCTCAGCTTTAGCTTTGACCTAATACAACCGCTTATTTTGTGAATTGTTGAGTTTGGAGCTGTGAAGAAAAACGATGAAAATTGTAAAATGAAGAAAAGGAAAAATAAGTGAAGAGAGGAAGTGTTAAATATTATATAGATTAGGTAACATTAATTAGATAGGTTCAGTTACCATATTTGTTTAAAAAATAGACTATAAAAAACAACAACTAGAATTCAAACACCCGTGACTGAAACGCTTGTATCCTGCTCCCATTTCTGACTGTGAAGAAATTGATTTGTTGACTGTAAACGAATGGTGACCTTCGAAACATCCTTAAAATTAATATTATTAATGTTTTTGTTTAGCAATTAATCGAGAAATTAGCAATGGACTAGTCAAGCAGAAATATAGTGCGCATCCGTGCCCTCTTACAAAACTTGACGTCCTTCATCGAAACGTCAAGTTGATTCGGAAGCAATTTTGGCAAAACGATCAACAATTTTGAAAATAAACGCGGAAATTAGCGGGTTTGGTTACAAAAAATCTCATGGTTAGCAGCTTGAAGCAAAAAACCTGGTAGTTTTTACGCATCACTGTTCGCTTTGCTCTTAGGCTTGAAAATAACCTACATTATATTGACACATTGCCAGTCTTTATTGGCTAGGGGCTATATTTTGTGAACGTGAGGTAAAATAAGTCTACTGGAGAACATGAACAAGACCAGAGGTTTCGGTGGATATCAAATTGGCGTTTGATACTCTTCATCCAGTTAATATCACTTTATCGGGAAATATTTTGTGAACGTGAGGTAAACTAAAGTCTACTGAAGAACGCCGTTACTTAATAAGACCAGAGGTCTCGGTGGATCTCAAATTGGAACGTGTTTTAACTTTTTGTTTCCAGTTAACATCAATTTTGCTAGGTAAAGGAAACTGGTCCTTTGATGTTGTATCTCTCGGATCTGACATCAGACGATCGGCGCACTTGGTCAGTTACCAGTCTTTTTTCCAGAAAAACTGATACTGAGTGGTTCAAGAACAAGAACCTTCAATTCCTTAACAGAATGTTACAGCAACGGGACAGGAATATTTTCAGTCTCAGAAAGCTTCTGCTTGGGTACAAAGTTTACAGTAATTCTCACAAGCTTCCTACAACAGGAAACTTCTGCTTGTGAACGGTGAGTTGGTTACTGAATCTTTCCGTCCCTGACCAAAGTTGGTCAGGGACGGAACGAACAGGGACGGATAGGAACGGAAGAAGTACTTTAAATGAACAGTAAACTTGACTACGCAACTTTCGGCCATCGAATCGCCCGGGGGGGCTTAGATAAATATACAGGGTCTTATTGTCGACAGGCCCCCCCCTTCTTTTTTATCTCGAACCGTCTCGAACCCCCTCCTTAGTGTTCCCAAAGCTAGCTGGCAGGCCCTTGCCCCTTATGCACTGTAATTATGCACTAATGTAGGCTACTGTAAAAGTTCGCCTTTTTACGTGTAGACTACAGACAAACGACCTCCCCGACAAGACGTTCGATTCTTAGTCGCGGCACACAAACCTTTTGCTTTTTTTTTCTACTAACTCAAAAGTCGAATTCTCGGAAACTGCCCGGAAACTGCAATGGTCGTAACGAGAATTTTTCTTACTCTCAATATCGACTCAGGGTACATTCTTGATATGTTAGCTAGCTCCCCGAGTCAAGTTTGAGTCAAGTTTTCTGTTCCTTTAACGCCTGTTGCCGAAATTTTTCTGTTTTTTTCCGAAATTTTTCCCGTCGAAAACTTTTCTGAAGTGTAGCTTGTCATCGGAAACATTCTTGCTGGTCAAAACCGATAAGTATAGTTTACCAACCGCTGTGAAGTTGCAAATATGGTACAAGGGGTACCAGGTACAACATTGGAAACGTTGACAACATTGAAGCGGGCAATATAAAATTAAACGGCAATAAAAACTGAAAAAAAAATCAATCAAATTCATAGCTTGTCAAGTCGTGTTTCCGCAAGTAGAGTTTTGCAAAGATCGTTGAATCTGACCGAAGATGCGGAATCCGATTAATAGCTTCAAGCGCATTGTGCACAAGACTTTTAATTCCGCTCGTGTGTTAATTCCAAATGTCTTAGTGATGTGTAGACAACATTTTTTAATGTAATATGTTATTATTTATAGTGAAAGCTAGCCCCAACTATTCCTCAACAATTTTGGATGGTTAGAATATTTTCTTGTCGGGATTTCGATAAATTTTGCAGTACCACCTTCCGGGTTCACTGTTTCCGTGACTTACTGCTACGTGCCGCTAGTTTTCGTGTGACCGAGACGTAAGAGTGCTAAAAAAAAAACCTAGACAGAACCTTTGCTTTTGTTGATTTCTAAATTTCCTGGTGAAGACTTGACTCCCCATTTTTTTCGGACTCGCGGACCACCCGATCTCTTCGCCGAAAACGTATCTCGTAGTTTCAACTAGAGCCTAGCGTAAGCTCACTGAAGATTAAACTGATTTATACGTTCTGTGTAGCCTATTTAGCCTACCGCGAAAAAATTAGGAAAACTTGTGACAAATGTCCCCAAAATTGTTTATTTTCACATTCCATCCGCCTATTTTCTAAAGAATCGTTACATATAAGCAACTATTCATGTGTGTTTTACAGATACAGTTGCTTTGATGACACTAGCTTTTATTCTGTGTGTAAATATTCCTTGACAAGTTTCTTTTTTTTCCATCTTGAGCGGCTTTGAGCCTGAAGAGGACCCTTGCCAAGAAGGGCCGAAATATAGTTATAATAAATTTCAGCTGACTGAACTTTTGCACTGTCAAATATTATTCTATATATATGTGTTTGATTTGAAACTATAGATGAACCAAAAAAAGAGCAAAGTGCTGTTGATGGAAGTAGCTTCCTCCTTCCTGGCTGCCCTATGCTTGAAAATTGGCTTCCGTGCAAATCGTCCACCATCCAATTGCTCGGACGATTTTTAACAATTTTTATTACGTGGGAAAACTAAGGTTTTTTTCCGTGACATAATTGTGGGCCACACACTTCTGAGTGTTTTTCGCGGAAACACGATTGTGTGCCACACAGGCGAGCCACAAGTTGAAGCTCGCGGAAACGCTGTTTTGTCTATTTTTCCGGCGGTAAATTCAAATGTCTGAATATATAAATAAAAATCATGCAAAATCACAATAAATACAATTTCAGGCTTTCGCCCTTACCATTCCGTGAACAAAGGATCTTCAGTTTTATGTCCACATACTTGAGAAAGTTTTTTATTTTCTTGTATTGACGTTGTTTTGCTGGTAAATTTGAATTTCCCGCCAAAATCGAGCCACAAAATCGACAATCACCTCGGCAGTTGTTTGTCGAATTTGAGCCACAAAGTGAGCCACGAAAATCTTGTTGATCGCGGAAACACACTTGTGGGCCGCACAAAAGGCCGCGGAAACACTCTTTTCGAGCCACAATCGACCCACAAACTGTTTGTGGGAGCACGGAAAAACGCCTCTAGTCGCATTAGTGAAAGAAAATGATGAAAAGACCTCTAGGGAGTCCCGATCGTAGGGTCAGAACATTTATTTTATTTGTTATCCGTGACACGAAATGAATTTGAGGGCTATAGCAAGAAATAAATAGTCTACTAATTAAACACTAATCAATCCCAATGCCCATGAATCTTACAACCTTGATCCACTGGAAGTCCAAGTATCGTCCAAAAATCCAGCTTTCATCATCTTTACCATCCAGACTTCATTAATTACACTCTGAATCGTCTTTACAGTGTAGTTGCTTTCCGCTCTACCATAGCATTTTGGGACTTTTTTGTTTTTTACTTATTGGGATCCCAAAACGTTAGTGACGGATACCTATGACATCGCAAAAGTTGTCCGTCTGTCTGTCCGTCTGTCCGTCTGTCAGTCTGTCCGTCTGTCCGTCTGTGCGCACGATAACTCTCGAAGGGATTGAGATATTTTGATGAAACTTGGTGGGAGGATCCTTCGGGTCAAAGTACAAGTCAAGTTCGAAGATGGGCTCTGTTGCTCTATATTTGAGGGTGGGGGAGGGGTTTCAAATTAAGGGGCAAAAAAATATTTTTTGAAAGCTGTTTAGATAGTGGATTTAGGGGTAAGGAGACACGCTGAATCCGAATATGAAAGTTATTTTCTCGCCGGACAAGTAGTTCGCCCGGAATCCGGCCAAAACCGGAAAGTTTGTTGAAAGTAAAAGTTGTATTTGAAGTTGATTAGATGTTTGATTTAGGGGTAAGAAGACATGCTGAATACGATGGTGAAAACCATTTTCTTCCCTGACAAGTAGTTCGCCCGGAATCCGGCGAAAACCGGAAAATTTGATAAAAGCAAAATTTGTATTTGAAGTTGATTAGATATTCGATTTAGGGGTAAGTAAACGTGCTGAACACGATGGTGAAAACCATTTTCTTGCCGGACAAATAGTTCGTCCGGAATCCGGCCAGAACCGGAAAATTTGTTAAAAGCAAAATTTGTATTTGAAGTTGATTAGATGATAGATTTCAGGGTAAGAAAAAACGCTGAATCTATATATGACAATCATTTTTTAACCGGGCATATAGTTTGTCCGGAATCCGGTTGAAACCGGATTTTTTTTTTTTAGAAGTTAAAGTTTTATTTGAAGTTGATTAGATGTTCTTTATAGGGATAAGGAGATACGCTGAACTCGTTTCTGAACTATTTTTTGTTTTTGCTGGGCAAGTAGTTTGCTCGGAATTCGGCCGGAACAGGAAATTTGGCAGAAGTACACCAGGAAGTTTCGATCAGTATCGTCAAATAGATATGGCTTATACAGGTATATCTGAAATTGGTTTTCTCAGATGATTGGCCTGGCGAAGACTGGATTTGGCGAAGACAAGACGTAGTTAATATTACATTTTTGGGATCCCATCGAAAACTTTGGTCTTGTTTTTACTACTGTTACGTTTTGGGACGTGCTTTTGAGTGAATATACAGGCCTGAGACATCCTCTGAGATTATTTCAGCAGAGTAAGCCATATGGCTAGGCAACAGCTATACGTGGTGCTTAAAGCAATCTGTGACACTTCACCGTTACTTGAGATGCATCATAATACCGCTTATTGTTCGGTCTGCGTTAAACTGAAAATGCGCGAACTTAAAAGCAAAGGCATGCTGCTGAACAGAATAAAAGAAAGAATGGTAGCTTGAATTCAGGAAAGGGACGTGTTTCGGTAGTTAAGATCTTTTCAGATCTTTTCTTAACGTGAGACAGAATTTTCGTGTAACGGCTTACGATGCCTAGAAAATTGGTCATAAAACGTGAATAGAAGTGGAGTTTCAGTTAGCTATATACACATTATTGGCCCCTCTCGCGATCCCATCTTCAGTTGATAGAAGGTGTTGCAGCAGTGTTGCAGGTTAATTCCCAGACCGTGTTATGGTAGCTAAAAGATTGCCTTAGAGTTTAACTGAAAAGCCAACTTATTTTGGTGTCATTTAACTGAATACAATGAATTATTTGGATTCTGCAAAGGGATTTTTCTATTTTCCACTATCTGCTCCAGTTATGACGCTCAGAATTTCTACGGCGGTCCCCACAACGAAAATTCTACTATGACGCAGGAAATTTTAATCTCGACACAAACGCGGCTTTTCTGTGGGCAGTGGTGAGATTGGTGAAGATTGCTTAATGCCTGAACAAAACAAAAATCATAAATCTTTCTCGTAAGGCATACAGGAAAAATGCAAGCGCATAGAGGGACCACAAATTACACGCAAATTCCACTATTTAAAAATCGATTATTCGTGAATAGCGGAACAACGAAGTAACACATTTTCAGTGGGTCTTCAAGCCAATTTAAGTGAATAAGTGATGAGTAACTAAATTGTCCTATCCCAGCACTTTTCGGTTAAACCTTAAAGAGCCAAGATCTTCGCATGAAACGCAGTTGTCAGTAAAGATCCCTATAGACTGCATTCCCAAGAATAGATCGCAGTTATTAGTGCAGTTTTCAAAACTAATGAAAAACTGCAGGAACAAAAAAAAAAAATCAGGCCTAAATCGAATGCCAACGCCTGGTTGGCAAATGCCATTTAGATGGAATTACTTTTCCCCTGAACGATGGATAGCCGGCAGTGCAGATAGTGACTGTCATAATTAAAGCGGTAGTGCCAGTTTACTCATTTCTTCTTCCTCGTCCCGTCGGAACTTCTTCGTTCACCAGTAGACTATATCTTTCCAGACTCGAGAATAAAACCAGTTTCTTTTAGGTCGAGAGCAGACATTTCATGCTAAACTGCCAATCGAAGAGAATGTCGTCTGGACCTGGTGTCTCATTTTCACCTTCATGGTTCCCGAGGTCTTCACACTCTTCAGAGCCACGCGTATAGTTCTGTTCAAATCGTGGAGACGGCCGCCTTTTGCTGACTTCGTCATTGTTTGGATGTTTGAAAGCTTCCACGTCATTGGAATAGCTCTTTTAGTCTTCGCTGTCCTGCCCCATCTAGACGTAGTGCAAGGAGCTATGTTGACGAACTGCGTGTGTCTTGTCCCAGGAGTTCTTGGTGAGTACTTCCTTCCCTGCCTCTTTCCTAGACGCGATCTGTGGTGCGTGGGTGTCTGACGAATGAGGAAAGTTGAGGATTCATCCCTGGTCGTGGTCCGTTTTTTTATGGCACTTGCAGCCTCTGGCTCAAGTGCCATATACCGATCGCAATTCCGTCTGTCGGTCGGTCTGTCGGTCGGTCCGAATTTTTTTGTCCCACATGTTCGAGTTAGGGTACTTCCAGATGTGTTAGGACGATGAAACTTGGCAGGAAAATCAGGGACCCGACCAAACTAACCTGGAAATAATCAGTTTCCCGATCGGACCATCTGGGGGGGAGTGGTGGGCCGGGGAATTCTGAAAATTAAGTAGTTTTTGTCACACTTTTTCGAGTTGGGGTACTTCCAGATGTGCTAGGACGATGAAACTTGGCAGGGACATCAGGGACCCGACCGGACTAACCTGGAAATAATCAGTTTCTCAATCCGACCACCTGGGGGGGGGGGGGTGGAGGGCTGGGGAATCCGGAAAACTGGAGTAGTGTGTAACTTTCGAACGGGTGATCGGATTGGAATGAAACCTAATAACTGAATAAATGGCATACCGCTGATGTCCCATTTGATGTTCGGACCGGATTCGACAGCTATGGGGGAGTTGGGGGGGGGGGAGACCGGAAATCTCGAGAACCGGTTAGAATGGAGGGATCGGAGTGAAACTTGCAGGGAAGAACAAGCATCTGCTCCAGATAAATCGTTTGTACATTTGGACTGGATCCGTACACTGGGGGGGGGGGCTGGAGGGGAGTTTCCCAGAATTCCGGTAATGGCGGTTTTGGGGATTTTCACGACGGAACTTGGGAGGCGTATCAGGGACCCGATCAAACTGACTTATAAATACAAATTTACATGATCGGATGGTCGTGGGGGGAGTAGCGGGAGGGGGAATCCGGAATATTGAGTCATGCGTAACTTTGGAACGGTTGATCGGATTTGAGTGAAATTTGATAATGGATCAGAGGACATGTCTCTGGTGATCTTTGTCATGTCCGGACCGGATTCGACAACAATGGGGGGGGGGGCGGAAAATACGTGACCGGCTCAGACTGGGGAGATCGGGATGGAACTTTGTGGGAATAATAAAGAGATGCTCTGGATAAATCACTTACAGAACCGGATTCTCCGGCGACTGTGGAGGAGTTTGAGGTGGGGGGGGGGGGGGTCGGAATTCCGGTGATGCGATTTAAGGTACTTCCAGATGTGCTAGGACGATGGAACTGGGCTGGAATATTAGAGATTTGACAAGATTGGCTCAGAAATCGCCACTTTCCAAATCCGACATTCCTTAAAGTACCAATCTTGACCGTAAATTTAGAAAAATACTTTTAAGCAAATTATACATTTTCATGATCCCCATGAGCCCATTATCATTTTTGCCTCAAGGGTTTTGCTTACAAATGAAGTTCTAGCTTCCTTAAAGTGCGCATCTAAACCGCAAGGTCGAAAACTACTTTTTTAATGAAACGTTGGTAAGGGAATTCCTTTGTCCGTTTCGGAACTTGAAGTGCAACAAGCGGTGGCTGGCTGTACCCGCGTAGCAAGGATCGGCAAGTCCCTTGCCGTCAAAATTTACTTCCAAAGCAAAGACGATCTTGAGAGAAATTTGAAAGAGGGTTTTCACATTGACTACGATTACTTTCGAATATTCAAGTACATCTATGCCCCAAAGCGATGTTATAAGTGTCAAGAGTTCGGTCACTTAGCCTCTGTCTGCAAGAACAATGTCAAATGTTCCAAGTGTGGCGGGAGCCACGAATCCAGCCGTGAGAGCCCGTGCACCTCAACCTCTGTGAAGTGCGCAAACTGCGGGAGTGCCAAACACCCTGCTTACAGCCTACTCTGTCCGAAAGTGACTGAGTTAATGGGATCTACGAACCACCGATGCGGAGTCCCCTGAAATGAATTTGACTCAAGTTTATTTGGAAATTGGTGTTCTTTGTGTTTCAGTTTATTTTGTTTACCAATTGATTTATTTTTTTGTATTTTTCCATACTCCGTCTTTTTTGGCCTCGGCCAGTTGATGGGTTATAAATAAATAATAATAATAATAATAATACATCTCAACCCATGATCTTTTGTGCCACAAGGGTTTTGCTTAAAAATTTATTTTATCACTCTTAAAGTGCACATTTTAACCGAAAAGTGAAAAAAAAATACTTTTTACCAAACGGTTTATATCAATGATCCCTAAGGGCCTGTGATCGTTTTGTCTCAATAGTTTTTCTTACAGATGAATTTCTAGCGCCTATAAAGTGCGTCTCATTACAGCCAAGTTCTAAAACAAAATACTTTTTCTCTAGCTCCCTTAAAGTGCGCATCTGAACCGCAAAGGTAACCTTAAAAGTACTCTTGATCAAACACTACATCTCAACCCATGCAAGTGCCATATGAGCTTACAGCTCTTGTTTTAATCTAGAATGACCCGGTTTGCCCGATTCCTGTAAAATTCCCCATCCGATTCGAACTTGCCTCATATCTACAAGGTCTACCAATGCAATTGCCTTGATTCAACATGTCGTTTACCCCTATCAACCTTTCAGTCACTTTGAAAGGAAAACTTCTACAAACCCTTAATTTCTAAGCGCTTTTCCTAAAAGCGCAATTCTCCGAGTTAGACCTCGACCATACTCTAACTTTAATCCAATTCTCTCAATCCTTTCTTGAGTAATCGTGATCACAAACTGATGGACCGGCGGAGACATAGACGATGAGTTTAGGTTAAAGGTGAGGTCGAATTCTTAGAATTGCTTTGTACATCAACTTTCAAGACTGGAGGGCTTAGAAATTATGGGTCGCAGAAAGTCCTCCGACACATGACACAGGTCATTGAAAGGTTGATATAGGGGTAAACGACATTTTGAATCAGCGCAAGACGGACCGAAGAGAGATTGACGGTATTTCCTTCCTGTTTGGGATTCCGTAAAGCTTATATAACTTGATACGCAAATTGCAACTGGAACTTGAAACTAACAAATTATGTGTGCGTTGTTTTGTTTACGATGGGCGATGAGCGAGTGCTAAAGGTGAGACGGTACCGCAGACAATTGCACCTCATCTGTCAAAAAGAAAAAGTCTTGCTGCGCCTGATGACAGTAAACGCTATCACTTGCAGACCTTACAAGTTCTATCTTTTCAGGAATGCTATCGAGAAGTAGGAAGGAGTCGAAACGAGCAGCCAAGGTCTTGGTCGATGTCGTATCGATCCTCGCCCAGCTGACGGGTCTTTTTTTGTGGCCTGTGGTACTGGCATCAAAGGATGGCGCATCCCATCTAGTCTGGACACTCCCAGTTTCGCTTCTTCTAACGTCTTGCGGTTGGTGGGAAAATTACGCCGATAAACACTCTCCCTTCGGTAAGCATTAGGTTTATCAGTTTTGAATTTTGTTGTTTCTTATTCCCGTCGGTTTGAATTATCTGGTTAGATCGAGGTAAATGTAACGTGCCTGTCCTTAGGGACCGGTCGAAGTTGCCCTATCTGTGCTTGGGTCACAGTTTTTAAGATGCTAGCTTCTGAGATGTCTTTACGCAACCCAATGATTTCGCAAGTAGAGACCCTCGCGGCAAGGGCATGATGGCAGAACCGACGGGTCAAGCTTTCCGCCTCGTGCTGGTACCTAGAACGAAAAAGGCCACCAACCTTTTCTCTTCGTGAATAGAGGTATTTGAGGGAGAAAATAGTTTAGCCCCCAGGACGTGGAGATGTAAGTAAGGGGGGGGGGGTCTAGAATACCTTTTAGGACCTCACGGGTTTTCTGACGGAAACTATCCGGACGCTAGTAATCACAGCTGGAGTTCTTGACCTAGCTCGTGCGAAGGCAGAACTTAGGAGCTAGATTTTTTTCCCGGCAGTTCTATCAAAGTTTATGTATTTTTATTTGGTTCTCGTATGTTCTATATAGTCCTACTTAGTAGACTAGTATTCTAAGTAACATTTATTTAGTTGTCCAGAAATGTTTTAGTGAGTTTTACTATTCGGAAAATATTACATTTTGGCTGTCTTTTCTGTCAGAATCAAAAAAATAACCAGTAGTAACACAGAACCCCTTTCACATAAGGCACTCGCGGCTGCCTGGAAATGGATTATGTTTGGAAAAGGTGGGGTCGCCAATTTGGCTCTTGTGGGGTAACCCATTGTATTGTGGGTTCTCCCATGGTTGATGTACCTATTTGTTTTTATTTAATAGTTTTGTGTATTATTTTACGTTTGAAACTAGTAGGTCTTAATTTAGTTAAAATAAATAAAAAATACATCACAACCGACATAGCCCCTACATCTTCATCGACTCTCACTTTCATCTCTTTCTAGCACCCATCAAGAGTCTTGGCAAGGTCAAGGAGCGACTTAAGCGGACGAGATATTTCACGTATATCTTCATCTGTGTCTGGAAGCTTGCCCTGTTCATGGGAACAGTTTGCCTAATTTGGTGGGGGATTTACAGGGATTTGGCACCACTCTTTACCAAATTCAAAAGTTCATTTGCAGATCACAAAGTACCTGTTTATACAGTAAGTAGCCAAATTATTGGTAATTAGTCTGTGGGGACATTCTTTTTGTTCATGAATCGGTGACCTCGACCGAGTTTTTACGGCTGTGATAGTGCTAATTGTGTCACGAGAATTGATTGTCGTCTTTTTCTCCCTGTGGCATTAAATTGACGAAAACAGTTCATATTATCATACATTTGTTATTTATTTATTTATCACCCGTCATTTCAATATATATGATAATATATATATATTATCATATATATAAAGCTACCCTATTGTTTCTGATTTTTCGGTTAATATCGATTCTTGATTTTAAAGACGACACGACAGAACGATGTTTCTGCTTAAAACTATTCTTGATCGGTATAAATTATACCCACCATCAGGATCGTATCCAGGAATTTATTCGGGGGGGATGCCCGCGGGCCGGACAGTACAAAAAAGACATAAATCAGAGGTTGAAGCCTATAAAGAAAAGGATTATTTTTGTGTGTTTTTCGGGGGGGGGGGGGTCGAGCCAACTATGGGAAATGGGAAGTAAGTGTTTTGGTGATCTCCGAAGGCTGGGTAGATTCCTGAAGATAGCTATGACCCACCGTGAACTATTTTTATAGAAGTTGATTTTTGGTTTGTTCTGGAGTGTATAATATTTTGTTTTTTGTTATTGTTTTATGTTTCCCGCCATGGCCCTTGGGCTTTTTTGGGATTAAATTCATTCATTCATTCATTCATAAATCACATAAATGAAGTCCGTAACAACCTTAAATCTTCAGCTTTACTGAGTTGTACAACTTATCTTGGGGGACATTTTTTTTTTTTAATAGAAGAAGAGGTTAAGCTAACACATCTCCCCCTACTAAACAAATCGCTAGAGGCGAAAATCAGTGCCGGGAGTCGTGATTTTTTTCGCTGCTGAGATTTCGACTTCACGAAGAGCAAGTCCCGCACTTGAATTGAATCTCAACACCTCCATCTGTTCCCAGATATTAACCACTGCACAAAATGATAAAACCAAAGTTACCACAGACTACAAATTTAGGCCAAGAATGGCCGAAATCGCCGAAGAAAAAAAATCATCCAACCGACCCAAAACGCCGAACATGATTCGTAGTCAGCTTGGGTTCAGGGACCAACTGGACGATTATTGAACTTGCAGCTTTCCGCAGGGAGTTCAGACCTCCTGCCTAGCTATGTTTTTCTTAGCTGAAAATTTGGGGGATATGTTTAGGACAGTCTGATTAATATTTCCATTTTTAGGGGGCTGTAGGCACCACCGTCGTTTCCGACGCGAATACCAATACATTCCACACGTTTGAGCCCCAAGATGCTTGGTCGAGCACCCCAATCTACGTTCTGCTTATCCAGATCTTCTCAGCCTGGATGTGCTACGTTTTCGGTAAGATATTTTACTATCAAAAAAAAAATTGGGGGGGGGGGGGGGGGTAAGTGCCCAGCGATTATGTTCGCCGCCAAACAACTGTAGGGAGACTTGAGCGAGTGTTTTCAGCAACCATAAAATCTCCTTGACGATGATTTGGACATTAAGAGCGTGTTCCACCCCTCTACCACTAGTAACTGTTAGTTACTATTTCCGTTCCAGCCTCACGAAAAGTTACTACGCTGACCGTTCCAACCTTCTCAAAACAGTAACTAATAGTAACTATTTGCTTACCACGCTCGGGAGCGTAGTTAGCGTAGTAACTACGCATCTCTGTAACGTGATTGGTCGGATCACCCCGCGGCCTGATATGTGACCGAAAAATTCAAAAAGCGTTCCAGCCTAGCGTAGTAACTACGGTAACTAGCGTAGTAACTACGGTAAGTAGGGTGGAACACGCTCTAAGTCTCTCGTAAATTTCCCTCCAGTCCTGAGGAGTCTATCTGGCCTGAAGGAATATTTGTGGTCGAGAAACTCAACAAGTCCGTATATCCTCGGTAACCCAGAGGCGATGAATCAGTTCTTGAAGAGCAACAAGGATGACGCAAACGTCGTTTCTATAGAACTTGATCGTGTGTTGTATCATTTGCTTTGTGTTGAATTCATGGTGAAGGTGTCTGCCCTTCACCGAGCACATTTTAAAGATAATTAGTCATATATAGTAAATTTCTGTAACGCAGTAGTACAGTAGACAGATATGCTTCTTTAAACACTTCTCTAAATTTTGGACGACCTTGGTTTTGTTTTTCGCCTCTAAAACAGTTAAATGGGAAAGATGAATTAAGAACTTGAAATTTACCAAGAGCCACGTGTTTCTTTTGACGCGAAGAATGAAATGAGATTCTTTATTTGTTTCTTTTTTAATGTTTATTGACTGTGATTTTTGGGATATTTCTGACGACTATGAAAGTATCATGCATGAACATTTGTTAGGTTTGAATTTCATCATATTCTTTGGCTGCATGTCAAGATCAAAGAAGCATTCCATTCCACTACCGTAGCCTACATGTTTTACAAACTCAAAGCTTCTTAGACTGTCTAATATAGAAGGAGTGTAACATTCTGGTACATATCCGCCCTTCTTGCTAATTGCTACTGCAGCTCTTTTTCCAGAGCTTTGAATATCGTACGATATAAGCCGATCCACCCTAAGACCATCCACCCTACGACCTGCTTCTTCAAGACCTTTCCAGCGCACGTATCTTCGTCGTCATGAGCAAGGAAAACCGGTTTGCTTTTTTTTCACTTATGAACCTCCATGTTGAAAGTTAGACACTGATGATAATGATGTTGAACTTTATTTACGCACTAGACGAGAAAATGGAGATAGCGCAGTACAAAAAAAGAAAAGGGGAAATAACACTAAGCTTTCAGTACCGGACATTGAAAAAAGAAAAGGGTCCAATCGGGTCTAACAAATCTTCTTCCTTCCGGAAAGGTTGCAAACATAGGGAGAAAAAAAGCTAATAAATAAGTTACCAAGGACATATCTGTTCAACCTAACATAATTAATTGATAATATAATTGAGAGATAATACATAGATGGCACTTTCTACAAGGGACTTTTACCGTGACTATATTGAACCAAGAGCAACTTTTTTTTGAATTTAGTGTAGAAGTCTAGGACTCCAATGTCGGAGCCACATGGACAAACCAAACAAATCCAAATCTAATTTTGATGGGGAATACGCCCTTGAGATGGAAATATTTTAGAAGTAGTGAACTGAAAGACAAAAATGCTCCTCAGCCGGGATTTGAACCCAGGACCTTCTACTTACAAGGCAGACACTCTAACCATTTGAGCTACCGAGGGGCTTGCGAACAGAGTTCGCAAACCACTACAGTAGTCCAGGTACAAGCCGGCCATGGGAACAGTGATCCCGGCCAAAGGCAAATTCATCTAATCAGTTCACATCCCCCAAGTCACGGAAATTATAATACAAAGATGGCACTTTCTACAAGGGACTTTTACCGTGACTATTGAACCAAGAGCAACTTTTTTTTTGAATATAGTGTAGAAGTCTAGGACTCCAATGTCGGAGCCACATCGACAAACCAGGACCCACTTGGTGGGGTCTCATGGTGAAAACCAAATGAATCCAAATGTAAGTTTGATGGGGAATAGGCCCACGCCCTAGAGATGGAAATATTTTAGATGTTCGCAAGCCCCTCGGTAGCTCAAACGGTTAGAGTGTCTGCCTTGTAAGTAGAAGGTCCTGGGTTCAAATCCCGGCTGAGGAGCATTTTTGTCTTTCAGTTCACTACTTCTAAAATTGAGAGATATTGCTGTTTTTATGCAGATGATATTCAAAGTATTTTTTCTCTGTTCAAGTCCATTTAATAAAGTGGAAAAAATATCACGTGCGAATAAGACTACATGTTTCCCTTCTAGGCAAGTTCGCGTGCAAGATCTGTATTCAAGGGTTCAGCTTCGCGTTCCCTGTGAACTTGATCGTCCCTGTTTCTGTGTCGCTGCTGATTGCCGCCTGCGGCGTGCGCAACAATGACTCCTGCATTCTCCAAGGGACTTTGCCCAACTATCTTTTTTTCGAGTGCCCAACAGGAGATTTCTTGAACGACCTTATCCTTAGCCAGGTAAGAATGCTCAGTGGGCGGCCCCATAACTGTAGCCCAATATTCCACTACTGCACTATGGTGCCCCTTGCTTCGGCATCGCGCGTTCGAAAACAAACCTGTACCCCCATCCAATCCGCCAGTTCAGATAAGAAAATCTATTATTATAGCCTATTTTTATTTTTGTGTTTTACGAAAAACGACATTTCTGAACCATATTATAGTGAAAATGTGATTTCTATTTAGTTCTGCTTCAAAATGGGCCCCGTGTCGTCCATACTCACGATGATCTCTTCACCAGATTGGATCATTGCACAGCTGTTCAGCTTAAACAGTTTGAGCAACAGAAAGAAATGATGTGTGTATGCACCTAAGGCTTTATTAGACACATGTGTGAAAACTGAAGTCAGGCATGAAAAATAGCCCAGATCTGAATAGATAAATACTTGGAAGTTACTCGACATCGAAACAGAGACGCGATTATGCGCTCGTTTCAATTTAGCTCTGAGCTACTGGCGATATTACAGCTAGCTCGACCAGAGATTATTGAGGACTGCACATGTGGGGGGGGGGGGGGTGACTGGGCGTTTTGCAAATGCGGCTTCGTTGCCAATCGGGACTTTTAATTAGATCATATAAGCAAACATGTTCTTACCTTATACTGTCGTTTGCACATCTAGCAATTTTCGTTTCTTCGGACTATTTTATTATTCGCTCATATTCTCTTGACTGCATTTGCATTGGTTTTCTGGCTATAATGGAGCAAAATGCTACCGCAGTGTCCGGTGTCCCCTATGATCTTTCAAACTAACCGAGTCAGACTAGTCATTTGAAGCGTTTTTCTTAGGAAATTCGGAAAAGAGACCCTATCGTTGCTCGAGGAGTCAGTCTCCGGTTAAGCCTTATACCCACGAAGGCACGTTCGCTTTCAAGAAAATCGGACGCCGCCTACGAAGTCATCGCTGTTTCGGCTTCTAATTTTCAGCTTAACCTCCTCATTTCAGCTTAACGGCAAAACCGGTTCTAACAAATTTTCTACCTTTTTTCAGCATGCCTGGATTTGGTTGTTGTGGCTGCTGTCGCAAACCTGGGTAACCCTTCACATCTGGACCCCGAAATGCGAACGTTTGGCATCGACTGAAAAGTTGTTCATTTCTCCATTCTACTGTGCCTTCCTGCTTGACCAGGGGATGGGTCTGATGAGGAGAAGGGATGACGAAGGAGACGTCAAAACAGAGGTAGGTCTATGGCACTTGTTTGTTATGACTTAGTCTCGAGACTTACCAAAAGCTTCTCAGCCCGAAAACATCGGTACTCTGTGCAGACAGTAAAGCGTCAAACATTAGGACATGCAAGCTTTTGACTATTTTAAATAACAAACATAGATTATGGATGGACCACAGGCTTTAGGGGGGGGGGGAGGGATAAGGTTTACGTGTGTGTGTCAGTGCCATTTGGCCTCATTGGGCCCTCTCCTTCAAATTCGCTTTTATATTTTAATTAGGTTTGTATTGAACATAACTTGAACTTGTATCAAGTTAAATTGAGCCCAGTCCAAGTTGTGACAGCATTCTAGGCATGGTGTGACTGTACTTTGTCTTGTTATAGTTTTTTGTGACGCTACACCATCTTATAGAACCTATCGTTATCCCGAGATTCAATTACTTGTCCTTGGTATTACCAATATGCCATCATAGGCCTTGGCACTGTTGACAATTGGTTATGAGAATGTCCTTTCCAAAGCAATTATGTCATTATTATAAATAATACCTTCTTGTAGGAACTCGAGCTAGACGCAGACGCCTTAGGAGAGGGAGAGATGGGCCAGTACTACGAGACCATCTCCATCCACACCGAAGCCAGCAGTAATGCTCCTAAGACCGTCAAAGCTTCTGATTCAATCACGCAGATCTACGCCTGCGCTACTATGTGGCACGAAACAAACGAGGAAATGGTGGAGATGTTGAAGTCCATCTTCAGAATGGATGAAGACCAGAGCGCAAGAAGAGTTGCTCAAAAGTATTTGAAAATTGTGGATCCGGATTATTATAAGTTTGAAAGTAAGTGGATGGGCTCATTCGTAGGATGATCCTATGCTGTGAGTGCTTGTTTTTCGGAGCTGTAAAAGCTCTTGAGGCTTTAGCTTTCCAAGAAGTCCGGCAGTAGGCCTACAGGCTCCAACTTTGAACGCAGACTAAATATTGTCCCATCATAAGTGGCTCGAAAGATGGTTTCAACTTCTTTTGGATCTTACTTGGTTTTCCGATTTATCTTCAGAAGCACTGCATATGAGATTTTACTACTGTAGACGTAGACGAAGTACTAGGTCGGGTAGAAACTGAATCCTTTAAAAAGTGACCCTCTCTGAAACACGTTTTTGCCAAAGCGAGGCCCACTGTTCCTTTAGCTTTTTCCAAAATTTGTATCTGAAAGATACCTACAAAAGAATTCCCGTTTCAGCCCACATTTTCTTCGATGACTGTTTTGAGCTCTCTGACGAAAACGACGAAGAAAATGTCGTCAATATTTTCGTCAAGCATCTTATCAACACTATGGACGAAGCGGCAAGTCACGTGCATCAGACCAACATCCGAATCCGACCACCGAAAAAGCTCCCAGCCCCTTACGGAGGAAGACTTGAGTGGATACTTCCTGGTAAAACGAAGATGATTGCGCATTTGAAGGACAAGGGGAAGATCCGACACAGAAAGAGATGGAGCCAGGTAAAGAATACAAGACCCTAACTCGGGATCCCGAAATCAGGTGTGTTGCTGGCGGAAGGACTTGACCAAGGAATTCTTGGTAATAGACACAGTTTCCGGGGATTTCTCCGAGAAATAATAAGCATTTCTTAAGTTACCATGTTAACCACCTAGTCGGTTTTCTCTACCAGTTTGACTATCTCTAAGTTTTCTGGTTTCGGGCTGGTCGAGTAGATCAGTTCGGCAGTTTGATGAGAGGTTAAGTAAGAGTAGTCAGAGCCACAGATGATCGGAGCCTTGTTTGTTGAGGGGCATGCGACTCCCTGTCAGAGGGAAACTCTTAGATATGTGACGGGCAGAGAATGTTTGTATGAGAGACGGGTCGGGAGTGTAACGGATTTGGATGGTATTGTGATTGGTGAAGGTGGTGAATGAAAGCGTTGCCTTTGTGACGGGTTTCGTCCCCCTACTACGAGTTGGGAGAATGACTGTTTACGATGTCATGGTAAGGGGTTGCGACGCAATGGGGTTTCTTTATGGGTTGTCGACATGGTGACGGGAAGTCCTGACTCTCTGATGGGTTTCGTCATCATCCAGGCTGGGATGGCTATGGGACCCCAGGATTAGCTATGACCACCACACATACGAGGTGCGTGTTTACCCCGATTACCGTACCCTATCATCTCTATGAATGAATGAATTTATTTATTGCACGAAAAAACCCACGGGGTCATGGCAACAAGAAAAAAAAAAAGGAAAAAAAGGAAACACAACAAACTACAAAAAACGCTCTCTATGGGTAGCATTAAGGGTAGACTATCAGGTGCAGATGTTGGCGACTGTCTTTGACCATACTATTCTCTACTCTAGGTCATGTACATGTACTATCTCCTTGGCCACAAACTGATGGACCGACCAATCTCTGTGGACCGAAAAGAAGTGATCGCCGAGAACACATATCTACTCACCCTTGACGGAGACATCGACTTCCAGCCTGTCGCCGTGCAGCTCCTTGTGGATTTGATGAAGAAAAACAGAAACCTGGGTGCTGCCTGCGGTCGCATTCACCCCGTTGGATCCGGTAAGTTGGATGTTTAAGTTCATCAAGGATTGTTGATTTCATTACTTCAGAGAGTTTACTAGCTCAAATTCTGGGTTGTGCCGATAGTGCCTGAAAATAAGAATCTGGATATTTCATTTTGTTTATTTAGCAGTAAAATCTGATCATGAGAATATACATTAATGAATGAATGAATTTTATTTATAGCCCGCCAAACAACAAAAGAAGAATGGGCGGAGTAAATAAACAACGAGAAAAAAAAAATAAACTAACAAGAAACTTCATATTAACGTATATACAAAACACGAAAAATCGAACATTCAGCAAACGGCACAGTAGATCAAATATGTACATACACATTCAGGAAGACCGCTTAGAGCTTTTAAGCGAGCATGATCTTCAAGCTCGGGCAGCTGAGTTAAAATATTGCATAATTTATACTCGTTCTCCAGGTATGTATTTCTGGTGTAAAGAGGGAGTCGGAGGAGGAACTTCAGGTACTTGAAAAAAGCTGATCTAATCTTAAGTTTCTCTGTATTAGATAGCCCATTCCACATTGGCGAAACGTAATAAATAACTGGTAAAGCGACTGCAGAATAAAGACGTGACAAAACTTTTCTATTTAGACTGAATTTCAGTGAAGCCACTTTAGCGTAACTTACCCTTAAAAGAAATCACACGCGTAGGAAACGTACACGTACGACAACTATTGCGGCCCCAGAAGCTAGGCTTGTAAGGGGCTTGATCAGTACGAGAACATTCCAAATCCTGCAAAATCACAATTCGAAAAACTCGACGAAAAAAAAAGGAACAAACTCTTGACTTTAATTATTTACTTGCATTTTTTTGCAAAGGCCGCTGGGATTTATTAAACTACTATAATGAGTGTAAGTAGTGAAATATAGTGAAAAAAAAAATTCTGGTGATTTTCGGTTTCCAAGACAATCGCCTTACGAGCTCAGCCGAGAAGGGTTATGAGCTTGCGATCATCAAGAACTTGCGATGCGATTCGCAATCAGCTTGGGCTGAAGAAATAAAATCGCTAGATCGCTCAACAGAAGCGAGCTACAGGGTCTTATAGCGGCCCAGACAGTCACTCAAAAGTACAAAAATATGATTATCTTTAATGTAGGATGTACAGTTTTATCTTCTCAGATAAAAAGTTCTGGATTCTGAATAAACGGCGGTCATTATCATTCCATGTCTCTGAAAGTCTCTGTATTCGTACATGAACAAGCAGGTCGTTACACTACGGCAGAGGTGTTGTGTTTCAGACTGCGCAAATTTTTGTTTAGCTGTTTTGATAAAAATGCAGAATTCCCGCATATAATTCCATGGCGTTTAAATTAGATGAGTACATTACCCTTCCTTTTTTAGGACCAATGATGTGGTACCAGCTTTTCGAATACGCTATCGGCCATTGGCTTCAGAAAGCTACTGAGCACATGATTGGTTGTGTCTTGTGTAGTCCGGGATGCTTCTCACTCTTCAGAGGGAAGGCACTTATGGATGACAACGTCATGAGAAGATACACCACCAAGTCAGACGAACCGCGGCACTACGTACAGTACGATCAAGGTAAAAGGCGATCAGAGTATCTTATACCCGTCATACTTTCTGTGTAATAGTGGGAACACACAGTCAGGATCGGGAACTCCCAGACTGGAACTCATACCCGGATTTTCGGTACCATCATCACTTCCATACGGAAAAGTTGAAATTTTTTCAACTTGATGATGAAAGTGCAGGAAATCCGGCCGGGAAATCCTGATAGTGTGTTCGCAGTTTAAGAACGCTCTTCACGTGGTTGCTGGTCGAATGGTAAGGAGAAAGCCGGTGCGTATACGCACCGGCTTTCTTTTTTCGGTTTTCGCGACTACTAGTCGCGAAAATAGGACCATGGGTTGGTCAGAGGAAGCCACCTCGGCTATATGACTTGTGCCAATCGCCGTTGTAATAGCAGTTTGGCACTATGGCGATGTTTGGAAGTCGCGCACATAGTCAACACGTCTATTTATTAGCCTGAAAGGCCATTCACAACAGAATAGTAACATACACCACTGAGAGTAACGGAGCAACCTAGATAGTATCAATCGAATTCATTCCTTCTCTTTCCCGATATTTCCTCCCATTCAACGGTACAAACTTTATGATGTATGGTTATTTGTGCTCTTCAAGATATAACTGAGAAGAAAAACCCTTTAAGCAAGACCCCCTCTCCTGCAAAAGACCCGTGCCCCATCTTAGGAAGTGAATTCCACTGAGATTCACAGTGAGAGTTATCTTAACATCCTTCTCCATCTAGGCGAAGACAGATGGCTCTGCACGCTCCTGCTCCAGCGAGGTTATCGCGTAGAATACTCAGCTGCCTCCGACGCCTTTACCCACTGCCCTGAAGGATTTAGCGAGTTTTACAACCAACGTCGTCGCTGGGTACCTTCGACCATCGCCAACATCATGGACTTGCTTGTGGACTACAAACGGACTGTACAAATCAACGACAACATCTCGGTTCCCTACATTTTCTACCAGGTAAAATTAGTAGCATAAGAGAAAGAATGTAGGGTTCTTTGTACACGTTGACAGGTCCTCCCTCCCTATACCTCGTGAGTGTAATGGTCATAAGCCTAGCACCAAATCACAATTTTTGTTTCGTCATCGCTCTTGGAACTACGGTTCGAGCCGTCATCTTTGCCTTGTATGGAGTATCGGAAAGGTGAAACCTTGATTGGGGTTGACGAATATTGTGACACCGAAGCATATAGATTAATATACAGCAAAGAAAGGATTGTCTGAAATAGAAAACAATTTTGTTTTCGATTATAGAGAATCATACGTCTCCTGACACACCTTGAGAAATTTTCAGCGGCTATAAGTTCCTTTGAGGATGAATCTTGTAAGCATAAAGCGTGGCCCGCTACTAGTAATGGTACTTACAGCCCACAATGACGCAAGGAGAAAAGGCCTTCTCCCACCGCGATTGGTATGAACTTGTTTCTTTGATAGCACGTGTATAGATGTTTACTACTTCTTGCAGAGTTAAGATAATGATTACTTTCCTGCTTCAGGTGCACCAAAAATTAAAAAGTATAAGGTTTTGGTTGTCGCCCTCGCAACTAAATAACTGTCAGTACTTAATGCGTAAATTGTAATAACATGTATTTTTTTTTTTAGATGATGTTGATCGGCGGTACTATTCTTGGCCCTGGCACGATTTTCCTTATGTTGGTCGGTGCCTTCGTGGCTGCTTTCCGTATTGACAACTGGACAAGCTTCACATACAACCTCTGGCCTATCCTCATCTTTATGTTCATCTGTTTCACGTGCAAAAGTGAATGGCAGGTATGTTAAACATTTAGCGTTCTGCTGAAGAAAGGGGGACTACGCTTCATCACGTTTGTGTGCCCTGGTTTTGAAGTAGGCTACACTTTGTGAACCTGGGAGCAGGTGCTAAAAAAACAAGTCGGGTGGGGGGGGCTGGGTTTGTCGATGCGGGTTTCTACAAGATTATCTGAAGAAGAGTAATCTTTCAAACTGGTCCTAGACATCCAAGCCGGAAGGTTCTGCTCGCTTGTCCCAAAGCACGCGTCGCATTCCCGAATGAGCGAAGTAGAACATTGGACCAACAAGCGATGATATTTGCATTATTTACCCGAAATGTTTTTGGCTTTGGTTCTGATGTGACGGATGACTAAGTCTTCACTATAGCCGACAAGATCGACGCAAAAATCAACATTTTTCAACGTAAGACAGTAGGGTATGACGAAAAAGAGACGAAGACGAAAAAGCATGTACGCACAGTTGTGACGACAAGTTCAGCGTTTCGACATAGGAGGGCGTTTTGTGTGAGCCAGGGTTCAAGGATTTCAGTACTAAGAAGTAACTCTCTTATAGCTTGTGGCGGCTCAGATTCTATCGGCAGCTTATGCTATGATCATGATGGCTGTCATAGTCGGTACGGCACTGCAGCTAGGCGAGGACGGTATCGGTTCACCTTCGGCGATTTTCCTGATAGCTCTCTCAGGTAAGCCCTCGACTTTGTTCTATGTTATTAGATACCATTACGGGATTGGCGAACCGTCTTTTCGCCACAGGCCCAGTTACTAATGTTATTTTCATGGATACCAGAAATCGGCAATGCCAAAGATGACCGCCAACACCGTTTGGTACAAGCCATTTCGCCATGGTGCTTGTCCTCGGATCGGTAAAGCATGGTCGGAAGATTTGATGATTTGAGTGATGACGGAGTTGATGATAATTAGCCATTGGACTAGCCGGCATTTGACTTACATCCGCTTGAACACACGTTAGACTTTCCAGTATTCGATGTTTTAAGTTGTTACTGAAAGTCGGGGTAGTACTAAACGAGTGCCGATGTTGTTACTCCACGAGAAGTCAGACAATCGAAAATCGGCTAGTTGCCGCCAGCACTTTGTCGGTTTCGTCAGCAAAATGGGAGTATCGTTTACCTCGCAATCCTTATCCCGGCTATACTTCTGACTACCCCTGATGATGGCGATCCATGGCCAGCCCATGAAACGAGAAGTTCGCAATTCTTTGCTTCTGAGATTCCCTAAGTCTTGGTTTAAAATTCCAGGTTCGTTCTTCATCGCTGCCTGCATCCACCCTCAGGAGTTCTACTGTATCATTCCTGGTCTTCTCTACCTCCTCATGATCCCATCCATGTACTTGCTCTTGATCTTGTACTCCATTATCAACTTGAATGTTGTCTCTTGGGGAACAAGAGAAGTAATCGCCAAGAAAACGAAACAGGAAATGGAGGAAGAGAAAAAAGAAGCAGAGGAAGCGTCGAAGAAAGCAAAGCAGAATTCGCTTTTGGGTAAATATCATTTGTGTGCCCCTTTACTTCCTGTTACTTATCAGAATAATCGGGTTTTGGGGAAATCGGCATTTGACCTTTTTTGGGGAACGTCACGTTCTAGACTCTCTTCCACCATACAGTACGTTGTAAACGTGTAAGAAATATCAAATAGACAAATTGATACTCGAGGTTAGATAAAGGAATCAGGTGTAGTTTCCTACAAATCCCCAGAAAACACATCCTTTTTTGGCATAGCCATGCTAGGAGATGCCAATGAACTAAGTTGTAATTCTCTGGCCAGGTCACTTAACCTCAAGAATGTTGTTGATTTTCCAACAACCAAAGGTGGTACTTCTCTGGATGTAATAATGACGAATTTCTGCTCCTACTATCAAAACCCAAGTAAAATCGCACCGCTTGGTGGTAGCTATCATTTTATGTTGCAGTGGACCCCTTTTGAGAAAGTTAACGTTAATTACTCAGTAACCGAAATAACCTCAAGACCAATCACTGATCGGGGACTTTTGCAGTTTGGGGATTGGATAACGAAAGAAAATTGGGCCGGAGTCTCAACTGCTGAAGACTTGGATTCACAGGTGCAGAATTTTCACAGCAAACTAAATGAAAAGTTTGTTGAATGTTTTCCGGAAAAAAAGACTAAAGTGTGTTCAACTGATAAACCATACGTAAATTCAGAGATTAAACAAATGATTAAACATAAACTACACTTAATTGGAAAAGGAAAGGAAGAAGAAGCAAAGAAATTAAGAAACAAAATTAAATGGAAAATTAAACAGGCGCAGGAAAATTATTATAAAAAGGAAGTAGATAACCTCCTCGAATCCAAGCCTTCACAGTTCTTCGGTAAAGTTAAACATCTGACTGGTAGAGGCCCGCAACCAGTTGATTTCATGAAGGAGGAGCCATCAGAGAAAACAGCGAACGACCTAAACTCTCATTTTGCTTCTATTGTACAGTCGTACCCACCACTGCCCCCTGAAAAGCCACCTTCTTTTTCAGCTGAAGCACCATCCCAAAATTCACAAGAAGATTCAAATGTAAATTCTAATTTAATGCCTGAAATTTCAGTATCAGAAATTAGAAAGAAACTCTCCTCGTTAAAGAAAACATCAGTGGCACCCTTTGATGTTCCAGTAGCCATTGCTAAAGCTTTTGCGAAAGAATTGGCGTTTCCTCTTCATATTATTTACAATAATATCACCAAAACTGGATATTTCCCCAAAAAGTGGAAAATTGGATTCATCACTCCCATTCCGAAAAAGGGAGCAGCTAATGATTTCTCTGGTGTGAGGCCGATCACTGTTACATCAATTTTTAGCCGAATTTACGAGAGTTTTGTTGCTTCTTGACTAAAAAAATATCTCTCGGAAGTCATCGATAAGAGGCAATTTGGTAACATCCCGAAGTGTTCAACTGTTCACTATCTCGTTAGTTTACTTGATTTTATTTTTAAAAATTTAGATGAGCCCGGGAAATGGATTAATCTAATTGCAATAGATTTTAAAAAAGCTTTCGATCTTGTAGATCACAAGATTTTGCTGGAAAAAATGGCAGAGAAAAATATTCCTGAATATCTTATTAATATCGTAAAAAGCTTTCTAACAAACAGAGAACAAATCGTAAAATATAAAATAATTTTTCTTCTTCTTTACCGGTTTTTTGCGGTGTCCCGCAAGGAACAGTGATCGGTCCTTTATGCTTCCTCCTCATGATCAATGAAATAGCTGTCGGGCTGGAGGAAAGATGGAAGTATGTAGATGATCTTTCCCTAGCAGAGGTAGTATCTGGAGCGTGTAAAAGTCAAACTTTCAATTATATTGAACAAGTTACCTCTGAAGCAGCAAAATTGAATATGGTGGTAAACAAAGATAAATCTTCAGTAATGACATTTTCATTTCTCAAGAAAAGCCTACCTGAATTCGAACCACCTATAGACCCAAACCTCCTCAGTAACAGCACTACCCTGCTAGGGGTAGTGATCTCTTCTGATCTAACTTGGCATGAAAACACAAGGTTGATTGTAAAAAAGGCAAATGGTGCTATCCAAATGCTGAAGACTCTAAAGAAATTCCGGGTTCCTAAGGATAAACTAAAATTAATTTTCTGCATGTTCATCCGCCCACTAGTAGAATATGCATGTCCTGTTTGGCATTTCGCTCTTACAAAAGAAGAAAGTGATAAAATTGAACGGGTTCAGAAGAGGTCTCTACAAATCATTTACGGAGGTTCCCCACTGCCTTACTCTTTTTATCTAAAAGAATACAAACTTGACCCCCTTTTTGTCCGTCGAGAGAAACTGTGCCTAAAATTTGGCTCAACCCTCCTCCTCCACCCCATCTACAAGAACTTCCTCCCGCCTCCCTTTGTCCCCCTCAGATCCCGACTCCCCAGAGAAGCGGCTGCGAAAGTTCCAAAACTGACACCGGTTTACTCCAGGTCACAGCGTTATTCTCGAAGCTTTGTGCCGAGTTTTGTTCGTACTTTTAACAATTCGTAACTTGTGCGTTTTATCCTATTCTTTTTGTTTTTCTCGTTGACAAATCTTTCTTGTATTAAGTGTTTTGACTAAAAGATACCGTATTTGGGCTATGCCTATGAGAGATTGTATCTTGTTTACATTAAATGATTTGATTTGATTTGATTTGACATCTGTGCGGACCTGTCAAGGACTTAGCAGCTATATTCTCAGCGTTGATACTGTTATAGCATTACCTCTCCTAACGTTAAATACTCCAGCTGAAAAAAAATCTCCGAGTCCTCTCTTGCGAGCGTTTTGACGCTTATTTCTGTCGAGGCGGCTCCAAGTCCGGAAAACGCGGCGGTTTGGCCTTCTGATTGGCTCGCGGTTTATGGAATCTCCGACGAATAGCTGATCGGAATCACGCAGCACTGCATGGTTAGAATGATTCATGTATAAAATGCCCGTCACTGAGAAATAAAATAGTGACCAGTGTTGGTTTTCAGCGCTAATCCAATTCAAAAATCCTCACAGGACTTCTTCAGAAAGCCAGCGGACCGGAGGAAGAAGGATCCGTCGAATTCAGCTTCGCCGGCCTCTTCAAATGCATGTTCTTCACCCACCAGAAGCCAGTCGACGAGAAGCAACAACTCATACGCATCGCCGAATCGCTTGAGGTCGTTTCGAGGAGGCTTGATACCATCGAGCGCGTTATTGATCCCGCAGGCGCCACCACTGGTAGAAGAAGAAGCGTTTCCCGCAGTTCTGTGAGAGGAGTTCACGCAGATCCACTGGGAGCGCTGACGGAAGCGGAGAGTGAGGATGAATCTCACAAAGGCGGCAAGGACGATGGCGACACTTTGTCTGTTTGTAAGTTTTGTTTCGGATAATTGTTCCATTGGTGTACGCATGTCGCTTCGCTTGACTCGCTTACTTCAGTCTTTTAGCTGTTCAGCCAAATGGGTTGAATGAAAGTGTATACTGTAAAAAAAAACATAACCTATTGTAAAAGAATGTCTTTCATGGAGGATTGACATTATTGTTAAATCTGTGTATAATCCATCCAGCTGCTGTTAGCGGTTCACTAATCTTGTAGGTGGGATTTTACTGTTGCGGGTCCAGGGAGGGGGGGGGAGCAGTTATTTGCAGAGACGAAAATAGATAGTTTTTATCCGTGCTACTTAACATCCGCCTCCAGATGTTACTGAATCGCCTCCAAAAAGGTTTTGACCAGGCACTAATCTTAGCTGTGCTTAGTTTACGACTTTCACCAAGGCTCCATAATAGGGGTCGGCACCGTTTCTGTTTCTGTTTTCTGTTCTGTTTTTTTACCACCGTTTTCTGTTCTGTTTTTATGGCACTTGCCTTCCGGCCAAGTGCCATATACCGATCACTTTTCCGTCGGTCGGTCTGTCGGTCTGTCGGTCGGTCGGTCGGTCAGTCCGGTGATCGCGAGTTAGGGTACTTCCAGATGTGCTAGGACGATGAAACTTGGCAGGCGTATTAGGGGCCCGACCAAACTAACTTGGAAATCGTTACTTGCCCCATCCGACCATCGTGGGGGGAGGGAGGGGAGCCGGAATCCGGAATTTAGTGACATGCATAACTTTCGAACGGGTAATCGGATCTTAATGAAACTTGATATTTGGAAAGACACCATGTCTCACATGTCCCAACTCAAGTCCGGACCGAATCCGATGAATGTGGGGGGGGTCGGAGGGGGGAACCGGAAATCATGTTAAACGCTTAGAGTGGAGCGATCGGGATGAAACTTGGTGGGAGGAACAAGCACAACCCCTAGGTACATCATTGACAAAACCGGACCGGATTCGTGCACTGGGGGGGGGGAGTGGAGGGAAGTTCCGGAATTCCGGTCATACGGAAATAAGATACTTCCAGGTGGGCTAGGACGATGAAACTTGGCAGGCAAATCAGGGACACGACCAGATTAACCTCGAAACAGTCAGCTTCCCGATCCGACCATCGTGGGGGAGAGGAGGGAGGGGGAATCCGGACTCTTGAGGCATGTATAACTTCCGAACGGGTGATCGGATCATAATGAAACTTGGTATGTAGAAAGACCACATGTCTCGGATGTCCCATTTCAAGTCCGGATCGGATCCGATGAAGCTGGGGGGGGGGGATCGGAGGGGGGGTCCGGAAACCTTGTGACATGCTTGGAGTGGAGCGATCGGAATGAAACTTGGTGGGAAGAACAAGCACAAGCCCTATGTAGATCAGTGACAGAACCGGACCGGATTCGAGTATTGTGGGGGAGTTAGGGGGGGGGTCCGGAATTCCGGTGATCACAAGTTAAGGTACTTCCAGACATGCTAGGACGATGAAACTTGGCTTGAAAATTAGAGACTTGACATGATTGGCTAAGAAATAGTTAGTTCCCAGATCCGGTCATCCCTTAAAGTACTAATGCTAACCGCAAAGTACAAAAAATACTTTTAAGCAATAGATACATTTTCGTTATCCCTATGAGCCCATGATCATTTTTGCCTCAAGGGTTTTGCTTACAACTGAATTCCTTAAAGTACAAACAATACTTCTGAGTAAAATATAGATTTTCGTGCTCCTGGTGATCATCTTTTTTGCTTCAAGAGTTTTGATTACAGATGATTTTCTAGCGCCCTTAAAGTGCGCACAGCCAAATGCATTGCCAAAACGATACAGTCTCGTGATTTCCAAGGACCCATGATCATTCTTATATAAAGGGTTTTGCTTACAAATGATCAAAAGAAACCCACGAATTGACGAATTCCTACTTTCATCCTCTGACCTAGCCTTGCAAGTGCCATATGAGCTTCCAGCTCTTGTTTTCCAAAAAAACAGAATAACAGAAAACAGGTAGCCGTTTTTTAAGTACCGTTTCTGTTTCTGTTCCGTTTTTATATGACCGTTTTTAGCCGTTTCTGTTTTTATGGCACTTGCAGCTTCGCTCAAGTGCCATATACCGATCACTTTTCCGTCGGTCGGTCGGTCGGTCGGTCCGGTGATCGCGAGTTAGGGTACTTGCAGATGTGCTAGGACGTTGAAACTTGGCAGGCATATCGGGGACCCGACCAAACTAACTTGCAAATAATCACTTCCCCGATCCGACCACCGTGGAGGGAGTAGAGGGCGGGGAATCCGGAAAATTTAGTAGTTTTTGTAAAACCCCTACCCCTATCTTTACACTAGTAGGTCTGCGCGCGGCGTGACGTCACTCCTTGCATCGGATCACTCTGTTAACATTGGAAAGAGCTAGTGCATTCGAGGGTCAAAGGGGTTTGTATCTGTGGTGCAGTGCGGGGGAATATGGAAAATTGAGTGTTGTGTAACTTTCGAACGGGTGATCGGATTGGGACGAAACTTAATATCTGAATGAATGACATATGTCTGATGTTCCATTGAAGTCCGAACCGGATTCGACAGCTATGGGGGAATTGGGGTGTGGTAAGACCGGAAATCTCGAGAAACGGTTATAATGGAGGGATCGGAGTAAAGCTTGCTGGGAAGAACAAGAATCTGCTCCAGATAATTTGTTTACACGTTTGGACTGGACCCGGACACTTGGGGGGGGAGGTGGAGGAGAGTTTCACGGAATTCTGGTGATGACAGTTTTTGGGATTTTCACGACGAAACTTGGGAGGTGTATCAGGGACCCGATCAAACTGACTTGTCAATAAAAATTCACTCGATCCGATAGTCGTGGGGGGATCGGAGGGAGGGTGAATCCGGAATATTTAGTCATGCGTAACTTTGGAACGGGTGATCGGATTCGAGTGAAATTTAATAACTGAACAGAGCCTGTGGTGATCTTTTTCATGTCCGGACCGGATCCGACAACAATTGGGGGGGGGGGGGAATACGTGACCGGATTAGACTGGAGAGATCGGGATGGAACTTTGTGGGAATAACAAACAAGTCCAAACTGAACCGGATTGGCTCCGGCGACTGTGGGGGGAGTTTGAGGGGCGGGTTCGGAATTCGGGTGATCGCGAGTTAAGGTACTTCCAGATGTGCTAGGACGATGAAATTTGGCTGGAATGTTAGAAATTCGATAAGATTGGCTTAGAAATCGCCACTTTTCAAGTCCGACCATTCCCTAAAGTACCAATCATGACCGCAAATTAAGAAAAATACTTTTAAGCAAAATATGCATTTCCATGATCCCCATGAGCTCATGATCATTTTTGCCTCAAGGGTTTTGCTTACAAATGAAGTTCTAGCTCCCTTAAGTGTGCATCTTAACCGCAAGGTCGAAAAGTACTTTTTATCAAACGATACATCTGAACCCATGATCAGTTGTCCCACAAGGGTTTTGCAAAAAAAAATAATTTCTTGCACCCTTAAAGTGCGCAAATTAGTGGGGAAAAAAAATACTTCTGATCATACGTATATATCAATGATCCCTAAGAGCCTGCTATCGTTTTTGCCTCAAGGGTCTTCCTTACAGATGAATTTCTAGTGCCTTTAAAGTGCGCATCATTACAGCCAAGTTCAACGATAATATACTTTTTCTCTAGCTCCCTTAAAGTGCGCATCTGAACCGCACAGTCGAAAATTACTTTTGATCAAATAATACACCTCAACCCTTGCAAGTGCCATATGAGCTTACAGCTCTTGTTATTTTACCTGTTTTTTCCCGAATTCCGTTTTCTGGTTATGTCTTTGTTGTAGAAAAAGGGGATTTCAAAGCCGCGTCCGATTCGTTTCCTGGAAGGCAACCTCGGACCTTAATTAATGATCTTGTCGGCCGGTAGATGGTCCCTTGGGAGACCTTTGTGACCGCCAGTGGGTTGAGTTGATTTTGTGTTACTGACGTTTGAAATTCTCAGTTCATCTCGTGACCTTTGTCAGCCCATCCAAACAGTGCATTTCTGCTTAGTGTTTTGAAGTTAGCAATAAGGACTATACTTGTCTTACGTCACAGGATGTTTGATGGTAAGTCGTAACCATATGTAGATGTCATCAGGTCAGAGAGAGTTTATTGACCCAAAAAGTACTGGCCTATGCCAGTGGTAGGCTGCTTTTTACCAAAACAGCATGTTTGAACTAGTTACCAGTTCGTCACTTCATCATTTCAAAATACTGTTCATGTTACTATTCAACCACTGATATTTACTCATCAGCCGTATTTTTTGCTGACACTTTTGAAAGCCCGACTCTAACTAGAACAGCTCATCAAAATCACCATGACGAAATAGCTAAGAAGGATAATTTTTCGAAATTAGCAATTTTCTTGTTGGCACTTGACGACTCCATCTAGCAGTTCTGCTCTCCGACGCAGCTGGCTGAACGCAAAATATTATTTTTCTCTAATATATTATTTTCTCGCATTTATGACACCACACTCCACTGAGTCAACATCATGTTAAAACGAGATTTTTCACTCTTTCTCTCCCCTAAACTGAATGCCGCGAATTTTACCTCATTTTGGATCAAGGATGCCGCGGAATTGCCGCTTTTCGCGATCCCAAAACGTAAGTGGAGGGATACCTATGACATCGCTAAAGTTGACGTCTGTCCGTCCGTCAGCCTGAAAGCACGATAACTCTCGAAGAGAATAAGTTATTTTTTATGAAACTTGGTGGGAGCATCTTTGGGTCAAGGGAAAGGTCGAGTTCGTAGATGGGCTCTGTAGCCTACATTTAGGGGTGGAAGAGAGGGTTCAAATTAAGGGACAGACAAAATATATTTAAGCAGCTAATGAGATAGTCAGTTATGGGATAATAAGACATACTACCCACGAATATGAAAACCATTTTCTCGGCGGACTAGTACCTCGCCCGGAATCCGGCAAAAACCGGAAAATTTGTTAAAAGTACAAGTTTTATTTAAAGTAGATTAGATGTTCGATTTAGGGTAAGAAGGCATGCTCAAGAACTGATGTGACAATCATGTTCTACCCGGACAATTACTTTGACCAGAATCTAAGAAGGCAAGCTCAAGAACTGATGTGACAATCATTTTCTACCCGGACGATTACTTTGACCGGAATCTGGCCCAAACCAGAAATACTGTTAAAACCAAAAGTTGTATTAGTAGTAATTAGATGTCCGATTTAGGGGCAAGACGAGATGCTGAATCCGTATATGACAATCATTTTTTAGCCGGACACGTAGGTCTTCCGAGTATTGCTGGGTACTTTACGCACGAATGAAGTGAAAAAACGGAAATACCTGTTGAAACGGCCGTTTTTTTGCAAAAACAGGCCGTTTGTGTTTTTCCCGAAAAAAACGGAAAAACAGAAACGGTTTCCCGTTTTTTTCTCGCCGTTTCTGTTTCTGTTCCGTTTTTTGTTTGCCGTTTTTTACCGTTTCTGTTTTAGCCAAAAACAGAAACGGTGCCGACCTCTACTCCATAATAGGTTGTTCAGAACTTCCTAGCGTTTGGTTTTATTTCGTTTTGTGTCCAAGAAGGCCAGACCAGTTCTCTTTAAACTACTTATTGTCGTTGCTGAGTATCGTCTAGCAGAGACCGAGGAAACATTGAAGGTGAAAGAAGATATATCGCCTAGAACCATGCTAGGGGAGGGCTCTTGGGAGTATATATAAAGTGGGATTAGTATTATTTGATATCGAACTTTCGTGGAATTCGGAGAACACGGCTGCAGCAGAAAACACCAGGTCCCGGAATTGTCCTTATTCCACATGAAGTAACAAAATTGTTGGCACAAGCAAAGCTCATCATAACAGCTATGAACTGTTAGACCATTTTCATATTTTTCCCTACCTCGGATGCAATGGAAACTCTTAGGCCATAACTTTTCTTGAAGGCATTTTTTTTTCTTTTAGCAACCCAGAAGGAGAAACGCGACGACCTGATCAATCCCTACTGGATCGAAGACAAAGGACTCAAACGAGGCGAGATCGAATACCTTGATGGGACTGAGGTCCAGTTCTGGAAAGATCTCCTTGACAAGTACCTTTTCCCTATCGACGCGGACAAACAGGCAATCGCAAGACTCGCCGAGGCTTTGAAGGAACTGAGGAACAAATCCGTGTTTTTCTTCTTTATGATCAACGCCCTCTTCATTTTGATCGTCTTCTTGATGCAGCTGAATAAGGACAACTTGAACGTGAAATGGCCGCTAGGAGTCAAAGTCAACACGACCTTAACGGACGACGGGCGGATCATAGTAAGTACCTTAGTTAATTTGTTATTTAATTTTATGACGTACGGAGAATAGCATGAATGTTCACACCGCAATGCTGACGTAACAGGAAACTGTGCTGTCTGTCAGAATGATTCTTCAGGAGACAAAGAAACCATCGAGTTTTTGTAATGTAACGTAGAGCAACTTATAGTCTTGAAAAATTCAAAGCTTTGTGTTTTCTCTTTTCTTTACCCCAAAAAATTCTGATGCGTTTTGTGGGACTTGAAATTTTCAACACATCGAGAATCAGGTTAAAAGCAAAAATCGGTCCGATGCCGTTAGGGCAGCAATAAACATTCTAGTAGCCTACAGCTTGCCGATTAACAGTTTTAGTTTTCTTTTGTTTTTTCGTAGGTTGGTTTTGGGCCAAGACAAAACTGAGGTGTCCTCTCAGTTAAGTGCCTATAGAAATAAATCAGAAGGCTTACTTTTCTCTTACTTTCTAGATTGACAAGGAGTACCTCCAACTGGAACCTATTGGCTTGGTCTTCGTCTTCTTCTTCGGTCTCATCTTAATCATCCAATTCACCGCTATGCTTTTCCATCGTTTCGGCACCATCTCTCACATCATGGCTTCGACGGAATTGACTTGCTGCAACAGAAAGGTAACGAACGATTAAAACGGCATCTAGCGAGCTTCTATTTAGTTCTATCGGGTGTTCAGTGCGTCATCTAGTTTAGTTTGAGCTCCCTACTGTTTTCCCCGGAATTCTCGAACCGAGATATTCTCACTTTGCCTGGAGATCGTGGGGTAGGACGGGGAGGGGAGAAGTAATCCCGGCCTGATCGCCTTCTTTTGCGACGAGGCCAGTGGTGTGAATCTGTGAGGCAAGCCGTGGTAGGGTCAACCGCAAAACAGACGAAGAAATGCAGGGACAAGGCAGAAAGTATAACTAGCATAATAAGAAGGTCCAACCATTAAAGCAAACCTCGCACTATTTACTGTTCATGTTCCAATACTCAATACTAAACTGTAAAACTAAGCTCTGCTTCAACAAATTATCCACGGCTTTGGCTGTCTTAAGACTTTTCGAACACCCATTGACTTCCATAAGTAGCACAAACTTGGCAAAATTCAGAAAACTGGTTTAACGCATAAATAGTATGATACTCGAACACTCGTCGGAAGCATAATGCGCATGGAAACTATAGTGAACCGTGGCAATTTCAAAGGTCAGTGAGGTGTCGTTAGCATGTTCAGAATGTAAAATATGAAATTAGGTACTCCGGATTTAGGAATTAATGGATGCAGTTACGGAAGTAGGTTGGATTGGCATTATAGGCACGACGGGTCCTTTAACTGCGCCAAATCTGACACGAAGCCTGCTGACGTGACATTACAGGCACATGTATGGATTGCTAAATTCGCGACCCTATAGGGAAGCCTGGATGCGATGCGGAGGATTCGGAGCGACGGAGAAAATTCGCATCCGACAGCGAAAATCAGACCATCGTGTGTAGATACCTTAAACAAGAATGTATTGACAGGGATTTCGCAAATTACTACGAAGTGACAATCTCTCGAGGAAATGGGAGAATGCTCTCTGCGAAAGGGTTCTGTAGCATAATATCCCGTAAATGACCGAGATAGGCTGAAAGCTGTCAGTCCATTCGTGTCCTAAAAGAGCCTGCTTTAGACACTGAGCCATTGACTAGTGCGCTGCATATTACGTCTTTCGTTTTTCTGTTTGTGGTTTGTCGGGGATTTGCGGAATGTTTCTGGTATTTTCTGGAGTTTTTCTTAGATTGATTTGTTCTCTGTTTTTAGATTGACGATATCTCCGATGACGCGTTCATAGATAAAAATGCTATAGAAATAGCAAGGAACCTGCAGAAGCTTCGGAATCTAGACGACAACGACGATAACGAAAGCGAGTCAGGTTCAGGTAAGAAAATTTGCCTTCTCGTCCATTGTCTCGAACGTTGAGCCATCATCCTTTAGCGCAACGTTCCCTCCGTGCAAAACTATGTTTTGAAGGTTTTTTTTACGGATTTTTTTACGCAGACTTGTTTCGAAAACGAAGTGCGGATAAGCGATAACTGGAGGGAAAAAACATTCCTATGTAAAGTCTGGATGCTAAGCAAGTCAATCAATCATTTACTCTTACTCTAGTACAGTTCTAACGGTAATAAACATTTCCAAACGCTCGGTATAATACGGTATTTACGACTGAATTCACACATCTTCAAACAATTTGGTAAAAACAGAACGAACGATGTAAGCTGCGACGTCAAAAATGAACCACTTTGTTCAAGGATTTGTGTTGAAAACTTCACAAAAAAGGGAACAAAACTTTTTCTCGTATCGGACATTCGATTTACTTACGAGTTGAATCTGAGAAACTTGCTTCACTGCCAGTCTCTGGGGCCTTATCCGGATATGGGGAGGGGGGAGTATGTCTACAAACTAGCAAGAACTATGATCAAGTTTGGTTAATGGTCTTGTATGCTGATAGCGTTTGTTCTATAGGTGATAGAATTGGTCGCAGACGAACGATCCACAACCTTGAAAAGCAGCGGCAGAAGAAGCGAGCCATCGGCACGTTAGATGTCGCCTTCAAAAAGAGATTCTTCTCCATCTCAGCCGAAACAAATGGCGAGGGCACCAAGGGTAAGTGTAATTCTGGACAGTCCTAAATCACAGTGCTGACCAACCAGTCAAAGCCAGATCGCCTCGCTCTTTTTTGGGTTCTCTTTTACTTGAGACAATTTTTGTCCGCAAATGGAACGTTAATTTTCCGACGACAGTTCAGTTTCTCTCACAAGATGTCGCACGGAAGCTGACAGATGCATCTCGTCTGTACTGTGGTGATGTTTTAGCAAATGAATCGAGAAAGGTCAGTGGTACTTGAAAGCTGCTCAGGGTAAATCGTCTGGAAATGGAGTAGCTCATGGGAGAATATCGGCCTTGGCTTGTGTTTTTTGTTAGACAGTGAGGGAAAAAGCCGAAATCCGTGCGGAAAAGCCTAGCGTAACTGAGCTCTAAAACCCCCGCAAGAAGTAAGAACTCTTAAAGCACAGTTCATTGTAGCTGCATACTATATTGCAATTTTCACATACGTTACATAAACCCTGCTGGATTTTTGAAATTGAAAAACCCGTCCGGGCTGTTTTCAGCCTCGCTCAGTCCCCTTGGTTTTGATGAGAAACACGGAAAACTTGCCTAACCGGTAGTTCTGACCAGTGATCTCCTCAGAAATAAGCGGGAGCCTTATCCGCCCCAAAAAGAGACTGCACATCGCGGTGGAATTGTCCAAACCTCGCAAATACAAAATAGTAAATTGTTCAGGAGAAGGAAAAAACTGATTTGGGGCCGTCTGAAAATCAACGACTCCCTACTCCTGCAAACCTCGTAAAAACATATCAAACCTCGTAAAAACAGTGTCTGAGTGACCGATAGAATTGCAAACCTCGTAAATACGCTAGAATTGCGTACAAACCTCGTAAATACGCTAGAATTGCATAGAATTGCAAACCTCGTATATATGCGTAGGTGGTTAGTTTTTCAGAGATTTGACGACGAAGAAAATTATATAAAAATACAAGGTTTGCACCATTCGATCCGCCATGAAAAATTACATCGGACAGTATAAGAACCTAAGAATCGTAAAAAAGTGTATTTACGAGGTTTGGACAATTCCACCTCGACATGAGCGCAGTGCCGTTCGTGTTGATGGATATGACATGAGAAGTTTGAACACTGAAGTTTGTCAGAGATACATAGTGAATCAGTTATGTAGGTAAGACCAGGGACCCATAAATTTCCTTTACAGGGGGCCTGTCAATAAGAGATTTCTGATGCTATCTTGAGCGCACGGAAGATAGTTCGAGAAATACCCACGGTCCAATCACGTTCAAGACCAGATAGACAAAATTTGGGATTGGCTGCTGGCGCCTTGAGGGAGGAGTCTTTTTGGCGCGCACGTCCAATGAGGCAAACAAGAATGCCGATCGACTCAAGCGGGGATTTTTGGAAACTGGATTTGGTTTTGAAAAAAAAAAAATCTAAAAAACAAGAATGTCGATCGACTCAAGCGGGGATGTTTGGAAACTGGATTTGGTTCGGTCATCATAGCAATATAGAAGCATAGGAAATGACAGGCCCCCTGTAAAGGAAATTTATGGGTCCCTGGTAAGACCTTAAAGACAGAAGGGAAAGACAACGAAGAAAGGACATTGGGAGACGCGTTCGCCTACTTCTTTCGATACATCGTTACATCCAGACCGTCTGATTATTATACCATCGTTATTTTAACTGCATTTTTTTTTCTAGAAACACCGGTTATGAGTCAAATCAGGAAGCTGTCGATGACGCGTGAAACCATGAAGGCTCTTGAGCTCCGACGAAACACCGTCATGGGAGAGAGGAAGAAGTCAGCTATGCAAACTCTAGGCGCAAACAACGACTTCAACAAGTAAGTGCATGACGATAGTCACCAAATGACCTCTTTTAGTCGAAATACCACTTTTCGTGGAATACGAGCAACCCTGCAAGTTCAAATTCAAATTTCCTTATTTTCGAAAACAAAGCACCGATTCTGTTTTCTTGTCAGATAAATACATTAAAATAAAACACAGTTTTGATCAGGCAAACAATAGAAGTCCACAGAGATTGTGTCAACTCTAACGACTAAAACCTGGGAATTGTACCACTTCACAAACAAAACAAGAGACAAAACTTCGTTCGCAACGCGCGTTTAGTCAAAGTGCAGCGGGCTTCAGTACGCTTATACTCAGACAGTTCGCATATGTACTTACTTTAACCTGGTAAGTAAAATAACATGCTAGAAGGACTGGAAAGATTCCGCTTATACTTAGATTCGCTTCTTTCGGCAAACACTCGTTGGATTTCATGGTGCCGTGAATGGGTATTTTAAGTTGAATACTGAGTTTCCACTGAACTGATTTTGTTTTGATCAGAAATGCAGTCTACGCTATTCTTTTAGCGACTGAAGAACATTTCGGTATTATAAGAACCGCGCGGATTTGTATCAGTCGAAGCGCGTCCAGACATCGTGTGTCGCAATAAATTCGTGCAGTGGAAACGTGTAACCACACTGCCATTTCATACAGTTGAATACAAGGATACGCACCTTCAACAGATAGGAGATAGAACACAGAGGTCGATGCGCTTTCAAATCTTATGAAATCTCTTAGTACCACCTTTGGGAGGGTTTGGGCGGGGCCTAGTGTACTGACTAAACCTGACTTAGCAGGGTTACAATGATTTTCTTCGGTACGGGAGATTGATCTGTTTACATTAAAATGTCATCTGCATAATGGTTGAGAATGGTGAAACCCATAAGTTTAGATTTTGGTTTAAATATTGCTAATCTGGTTGTGGAGTATTAGGGGTCAGTAATAAATCCCCTGGAAAAAATTAAAGACGTAGCCAGAAGACAAGCTGCTCCCTCATCGGGGATGTGACCCAGACATGCTCCCATACAGAATTTTATTATAAGCTTCTAAAACCCCTACCTTTCTTCATTGTTCTTTTTGTGCCTACGAATTTTTAGCGCTTTTTTGGCCTTGCCGAGTTTGCCTGTCACATAACGAAACGTTTGCCGAGATCTTCAATGTCCGCTGACAACTCTTTTACACATAAGGATCTGATAAGCTTCTGTTTATTACTTCTTTTATTTGCTTAGTTTTCCCACTTTTTAACCACGGCGCGTTCAGTTTTCAAATGTTTTGCACCCAGCCGCCGTGTCGGAGGGCAGGAAGGCTGGACATAGTCGACAAGCGCTAACAAGAAAATCACTAGTTTCAAGTGGAAAGTAATGCTATTTTCGAAAAAGTTTTTTTCTGATCTATTTCATACGGAAAATATCATTTCTAGTAAGAGTTGTGCTTTAACTGTTTTTTTCTTAGAGCGATGAACGGGCCCCGTCACCGCAACTCAACCACCATCATCGACGGAACGGCCGAACGTATCTTCACGCCCAACGGCGACGCGAACGAGGGCTATGAAGGAAGTAGCGACGACGAGAGGATGACAACGCGATCTTCCGTTAAGCTCCACCCCCTAACCCCCGCTGGGCGAGGGGGTACCTGGAAGGATGTGGAGGGACAGCGGCGAAATAGTCAAATGTGATAATTATTATTTATCTTCGGCAGTTGTTATAATTTCGTATTGCGTTTCCGGTTTCGAATGGAAGTGAAAGTTGTTAAAAATTGTGTTTGAATTTTGTACAGTTAAAGTTCACTTCGTTGGTGCAATACTGGAGAGGCTCAAAATTTATCGCATAATTGTACTACTGATGAATAATATATGATTTTTAGAAAATGTTTGGGCTTTACTATATAGTCCAGCGGAAAGCATAGGGAAGAGTTGGTCCAAGAAAAAAAATCGATGCCGATGCCTCATACCTTGATCACCTAACCAAGGGCTATCGCTCAATACTGAAACAAGAGCTGTAAGTTCATAAGGCACTTGCAAGGGTACCGTATAGGTAGCATATATGTCGAAGAATTCCGTGATGCAGCTTTAGTTTAGTAGATGGGAAGTTTCTTGATGAACAGGTATGACAATTTAGCACAACTTATTACCGAATTTATACCAAGTACATACTTTATTTTACTAATTTGACTTTTATGCCCGTGAACAACAATCGAAACACTGAGTACATGAGAAACAGAAAAGAGAAAGACAACATGAATATATGCAAAACATACACATAATATAAACAGAACAGCTCGTATTGTCTCAATGGTGACGTTTAACGGGAACTCGCAAAGGTTATACTGACTGAAGACGTCCTCAAAATCGACTTTTTTCGATTTTAAAGGAGTTAAATCGGAAGCATTCTAACATCTGCAACTGCTAGATAATCAAGTAATGAGTTCAAACCAGGACTCGGTACGACCAGTGCCGTCTTTACCCTTAGGCCGGATGGATCGGTGCTGGGGGCCAGGAGAGGCCAAACGGACGGTGTAAATTGTTGAGAAACCAAGCTACGGTTGCTAGGCATATTGCCTTGTTCATTACGATCGAGGTGATCAGCTACGTCGTCGTCTACGTCACCGACATTATGCTCAGATGTGACCATAGTGTGGGCTCAACCAAAAATCGTGTGTGCTAATGTGCTAGCGTTTTATGTTTTTGGACAAAAAAAACATGGACCTAGGGTCCACCAAAAGGAAAAGACGCCACTGGGTACGGCGTGGGATCATCTGTGGCGCGATCGAAAGTATCCCCTACCCAGCAGGCATATGAGTAAAGAGTAAAAAAAATCATCTAAATATTTAGCCGCATCGAATTTGCATTGAGGTTTTTCTCTTATTGCCGCTTAAATATCACCACATTTCCATGAAGAGTAGGTGTGTCCTGAGCCAGTCCATTCAGCTCGATCTACTTACTATTTATTCAGCGGCAGAGACTGACCTTTTATTGTATACCGTTTACTTACTGTAAAGGCAAATTTGAGTTTCTGTTTTTGTTGGTACAAGTGCGTCCATAATAACCATTCCTAGTGGTTGGTTATGGTGTCTCCTCGTTTTCTGTCAAATCAATCAACTTCGGTAACCGGATTCCAGCCTAAATATCTCTCTAGGACAAAACCAACGACATTTTCTGAATCTGCATAGTCATTATCTTGTTTTTCTACTGGCATAGCTGACACTTTTCTTGCAAAAATCAGAACGTCGCCATGGGCGAAATAACCCTTACGGCACTCGCGCCATTTACTTCGATTTCCATACGCCATATTAGCAAAATCAGCTTGTGAGAAAGTGGGTTCCCGAGGACGGCTTCGCCCTTGTTATTTACTCTGTCGGAAAGAAGCGAGGGGAAACTCACTCCCCCGACCCATTATACACTCATTCTCAGCACCTGACGGCACCGGCACCAGATGTGCACCGGTTTGGGGAGTTAGTATTCCCTCGGAAAGAAGTTTCAAAAAAATCCGTCCCAAGCCCCATCCACCACTGCCAGAGGCACACAGTCCACAGAGATCATCTCATATTTCCTTTCATCCGATCTCTTGTCATCAAAAGAGTGGCCTTCTTCCCCTTTCCGTCAACATCACTTTCCAGTTATTTGTTTGCTTTTGACAATTTTCATATCAAGCCAAGGGCAATCCGGGCCATAAAAAGGCACTTTACACCCTCGTTAATGCAAATTTTATTCCATTACGAAGTCATTCAAGCCGAGAAATGATTTCATGTTGAAAGCTTCCATCCTCTTTCTGCATTATTCCTTACCGGAAATATTCCCCTTGGGACCCAGGCCGGATCCGGATTTTCTTCCGGGTCACGGCCTATTAGACCTTATTCATATGCTACAGTGCGAATGAGGAGTGTGCCGGCAATGTAACTACGTCAATACATGCACGTGCGTCGGAATGATTAGCTCCCAGAATCGAGGCACCCCCAGATATTTATATGGTAAATGAGGCGAGAAAACTGTTACGAAAAGGTCGGCAATCGAATCAGTTGATGGACGTGAGCTCGGGGGAGATTTTGATTGCCGCTGATGAGTAAACAAGGACCGGAACAAATAAGTTTGGAAAAATAAGACTGATTCCTTCGGCTGATTGGATGAAGGTTAGGGATATTGGTAAGTTTTCCGCGGGTGCTAATAAGGCACATAGCTGGTAGCAAGACTTCCCGAGAGTCTTATTGGATGGGTTATTGCATTCTCACGAAAGCCTCTGGAAGGGCTTCGGACTAATTCGCAGTGGGATGGAGACTCCTAATCTCTGTCTACGTCATTGGCCTGAATTAGCTAGAGTTGAGGGTAGGATAAAGACACAAGCATCCAGGGGCACCTTTTGGGGACATAGGAGGGATATAGGCCTACCGACACCTAAACAAGCTTCAGAAAGGGGCTCCCACATGTCCCAGTGAGACTCGTCGGGCCACCAAGAACAACACGTCGCCCAACACGGCTGCTGCCGGAATCACGGAGCTATCTGGGATAGACGTCGAGATAGACGTACACCAACGGTTTTGAATGACGATGAGAGAAACTACGTAAGGTACCAAATTTTCTACGGCAGTGAAAATTCGCGGGCCATTTTAGAAGACGGAAAAGTATAGACTGTCTTCGTCGAACGACCATACGAACTGGAAGCAACTAAATTTTTCGGACGGCCGACGGAAAGATAGCAGATCAGCAGCAACGATTGTTTACAAAGCAAACAAGCTTACCTTCTACTGAAACAAAGAAACTTTTATTTTGTTGCCATAACTACCCCAAGCCCATGATATGATGAAACATATCATGAAACATTTCATAAGATTTCTGCGATTTCTCGGCGACCAGTTCTTCCTCGGTTTCTGCTAGATGACGCGAAGCTACGACCGAAAGTAAATGATGCTACGCGCGCTTTTTTCGGACATATATAAAACTGACTTGGTCTTGTCTAGAACAGTAGACAACAAAACAGACTTCCAGGAATGGGGTACTTTATTATTATGTTTTACCAAAAATTACTTTCCCTGCAGCACCGTAGAAGGCCAACACGGGCGTAACTATGGGGGGTGGGTCTCCCCAAGGATGACGCTTTACCGAGTTTGTTACTACTATTTCGTCGCCTCGTTGCTTTCAGCTTGCTCGTGTCAACTCTTGCCGACTACTTTCCGACAGATATAAAAGAATTCTGCCACAGAAGAACTTTCGAAGAAGACGCAGCTGGGAAAATGTAATTTGCCTGATCTGGAAAATCGCTCCGTTCTGCATTTTTATTCAATAGTATTCAACCGAATTATTACTCAACCGAAACATAGTATCCAAAAAGTTAAGATATGAGACACGGGAGAACGAAAATTATAATCTTTGCTATTTTCCAAGAAAACGTCAAGAGTAAGAAAATGGGCAGTTTCCGTCGGCACACTGTGAACCCAGCCTCACAGTACGATACCCCCCCCCTCAACCCGAGTATCGTCTCTCGTGGCAGTGGAAAAAGTGACCTCAAATAAAGGGCAAAAAATAACGTCCCATATTAAAGGAAAGTTTGCAGAAAGCAAGATTGTAGCCTATCCAGGGGAGGTAACTAAACTACGCGTTTCGAACACCCATCGAAACATGCAAAAATAATCGTTTTTACAGGCTTTAATATGATTTATGTTTTTGTCTTCCTGTTTGGTATGGACTAGGTCTTACCCGCCGGTAGGCCCCCCCCCCGAAATAAATTCCATTCCTGGATCCGGACCTGCAGAAAGCCTTAAAGAACAGTTTATGAACATTTTTGTGCATGGCTCTTCTTACCGAGGGGTTACCCACTACCCGGCACCTGCTGTACACCCTTTCCCGGCACCAGCCGAAATAGGCAGTGCCGGCACCGGTGCCGACAATAAATCGGGCGATTCATCTTTCAGACGTGTTTAAAATTGCTTATTTTGATGTTTTAACACGTGACAACCGGTGCCGGCACCGACCGGGCATCGCGGCACCGGGCACTTGCTGTACACTCAAATCGAGAGTAGGCAACCCCTCGCTTCTTGAGAATTTTGCGAGGAATTTTGCCACAGGGCTTTCTCTTGATGTTCCTTAATTAAACTCTCTCTACCCTTATTTTTCGTTAATTTTTAATTTTCCTGATTTTACTTCACATCTTTCAACCCTTCAACTTTTCTTCAAACTTTTGCTTTAAAATTGCATTAATAACATCAACACAAAAAAAATACATTTTATTTTGTGTAACTAGCACGTAATTTCAGAAAAAAATGGTAAGGCCGCCTTTTCTAGGTTGCTAAAGAAAAGAAAAATAAATACAATACAAAACGCTAGATTTCCCAACATCATTTAGAATTTCGTCGACAGTCAGGCTAAAATTAATTACGATCTTTCAAAAGGGATGTTGGCAGAAATAAATCAAATAATGTCCCTGTCTTCTCCTAATAATCCTTGACAGATTCGCATTCAGAATGAAATATTGCTGTATTTCCGTGGGAAACTTAATCCCAGGCTATGCAGCATTGCTGGGATCTGTGCATTGTTTCATGTTCTTATTTTCATCTGAGGAATTTAAAGCACACTCCTTCGGGAATTTTTAAACAGCCATTTCTGCTGTGTCTCAGGGTTTACAGAGCAATAAGAAAACGAATGGAGTTCGAATGGTGCACTTTTGATATAAGTGATGGAATTTAGTGAAGTATGTGCCTATTGCACATTCCCGAGGGGCTGTACCCCCGGCGAACTGTCTAAGCCTTCTTTCTGACCCGATAAGTGACGCTTTTTTTTAATCACCCGTCATTTCAACAAGGAAAATGGACGGAGTACAAAGGAAGAAAAATCAAAAGGAAAACAATACACTTTCACACAGAAAAAATCAACAATTAGTAACTGAAAAGTCTCTGATCATCAACTGAACATATTTACACACATACACATTTATATGCATTTGTACAACAAAAACGGCCACGACCCGCGGGCATTTTGTGTTGAAACCCCGCTCCACTGGATTTCTGGAACGGACACCTGGAGAAATAAATGTACCTAGAGGTAGTTAAAGGATAGCAACCCTCTTCCCGAAAATCCTATTCGTATTCACACTGGGCTACTCGAGAGCGGCATTGACCCCATTGGCGCTCCAAAAGCTGGCGCTGGACCGCCCAATCGGGCTTGGAATTCAGCTCCAAGCGGATTAGTCTCCGTTTCTCTCCCCCTCGTTATCAGCATCCATCACACAATAGATTCAATAAGTTAATGAAAGAAAAGTTAAGGTTTCCTTTATTAAATAACTCTCATCGTCAGGGACGTTCGCACCCTTTTTTCTAGTGAAGAATATAATTAGCACCTATAGCATAGTTTAATTAGATTTTGACGATGGCGATGATCACTGGGGGAATATTAGGAGCTAGCCGCATGGTGGCTCTGAACTAGAATATGGAGAATGGAGGCAGCTGACGAACCCCGCTCTAGTTCTCCTATGCTTGAAGTTACTCGGCAAGAGTAAGTCCCTCGAACAGTTACTACTCTCATTATTACCATTTCTTTTGTTTATTTCTTTTTCCAAGACAATCAACCTACCGCATGTGTAAAGACAAAATCGATTGCTCCCCCATCTTTCGCCCTGCCATATTACTCTCCCAATTTCCCACCAGTCCAGAAAAAGAGCAACCTGGAAAAATGTGCTGGAAAAAAGACCGCACATCTAGACAGAGGGACGTTACGACTAATCAACTCAGGCCATCCAGAGCGGACCTCAGATGTGATTTTAAATTGGATTGATCCCCTGGTATGAATCGGCTGGAGGGGTTGCCCCCTTCCAAACTGCGAAACAGCTTAAGCTCGCTGTCTGGTCAGAGTCAGGAAAAAAAGGAAAAAAATGTATTGATGCTTTTCATGGTGGTTCCGTTATGTTTTGAGAATTTTCTTGAATTTTCGATTTACATTAAAATTTAAGAATTAGTATGTTGATTTTCGTTGCTTAGTTGTGAGCGTGAAAATGTCTGTTGGTTTTTCTTTACATATTACTGCTGCATAACCCTATGAACTTTGCTCTACAAATCCCTGGTGCGCCCTATTGTTGAATATGACACCTCAGTCTGGCTTCAACTGAATGTGACAGATCAGTAGAGAAGGTGCAAACAAGGGCGACCAGATCTGGACCAGATTTACTCCTTCCCTTCAGCACCTTTCATAGACACAGCGGCTTACTTCCGTTTCAGATACCATCACTGAAGTTGCGAAGGCGTCGTAGTGACATGATCAACGTATTTCGGATTTCTAAGTAAGTAAATGATCCGGTACCGTGAACGGGGACACCTAGCAAGTAACCTGCTCCACAACAACAAAAATAAGTTTTAGTGTCATTGACCCGTAACCACCAACAGCCGCTTACGAACAAAATAAACACATGAAAACTTTTCACACATTAGGCCTTCGTTTGATCATATTTGATCTGGCTAATTCTCTGGGCCCGGAGGCTTCCCTTTTTATGGCACTTGCCTATCGGCCAAGTGCCATATACCGATCACTTTTCGGTCTGTCTGTCGGTCTGTCTGTCAGGCCACTCATCTCGAGTTAGGGTACTTCCAGAAGTGCTAGGACGATGAAACTTGGCAGGCATATTAGGGACCCGACCAAACTAACTTGGAAATAGTCACTTCCCCGATCCGACCACCGTGGGGGGAGTGGAGGGAGGGGGCATCCGGAATATTGACGTATTTATAACTTTTGAACGGGGAATCGGATCTTAATGAAACTTGATATTTGGAAAGACCTCGTGTCTCAGATGTCACACTTCAAGTTCGGAATGGATCCGGTTACTTTGGGGGGAGTTGGAGGGGGGTACCGGAAATCGTGTAACATGTTCAGAGTGGAGGGATCGGGATGAAACTTGGTGGGAAGAACAAGCACAAGCCCTAGATACATAGTTGACAAGACCGGACCAGATCCGAACACTATGGGGGGAGTTGGAGGGAGGATTCCGGAATTCCGGTGATCCCGACTTAAGATGCTTACACATGTGCTAGGATGATGAAACTTGGCAGGCATATTGGGGACCGACCAAACTAACTTGAAAATAGTCACTTCCCCGACCCGACCACCGTGGGGGGAGTGGGGAGGGGGAATCCGGAATTTTGACGTATTTATAACTTCGGAACGGGGAATCGGATCTTAATGAAACTTGATATTTGGAAAGACCTCGTGTCTCAGATGTCACATTTCAGGTCCGGAATGGACCCGGTCACTTTGGGGGGAGTTGGAGGGGGGAACCGGAAATCGTGTGACATGTTCAGAGTGGAAGGATCGGGATGAAACTTGGTGGGAAGAACAAGTACAAGCCCTAGATACATAGCTGACAAGACCGGACCGGATCCGAATACTGCGGGGGGAGTTGAAGGGAGGGTTCCGGAATTCCGGTGATCTCGACTTAAGATGCTTACGCATGTGCTAGGACGATGAAACTTGGCAGGCATATCAGGGGCTTTACAATTTTAACTTGAGAACAGTCGTTTCTCCGATTTGACCATCGTGGGGGGGGGTGGAGAGTGGGGGAATCCGGAATCTTGAGGTTGTCCAACTTTTGAACGGGTGATCGGATCTTACTGAAACTTAATATTCGGAAAGAACTCATGTTTCAGATGTCCCATTTCAAGTGTGGACAGGATCTGATCAATTTGGGGGAGTCGGGGTGGGGGTGGAATTTTGTGAAACGCTTAGAATATAGCTATTGGGATGATACTTGGTGGGAAGAACAAGCATAACCCTAGATGCATCAGGGACAGAACCGGACCGGATTCGGTCACTCTGGTGGGAGCTGGAGGGGGGTCCAGAATTTAGGTGATCCCAATTTTAAGGTACTTCAAGATGTACTAGGACGATGAAACTTGGCTTGAACATTAGAGACTTGACAGGATTTGCTTAGAAATTGTCACTTCCCTAATCCGACCATCCCTTAAAGTACTCATCTAAAACCGCAAAGTACAAAAAATACTTTAAGCAAAACCTACATTTTCATGATCCCCATGAGCCCATGATCATTATTGCCTCGAAGGTTTTGCTTAGAAATGAATTTCTAGCACTCTTAAAGTGCGCATCTTAACCGGAAAGTAAAAAAATATACTTTTCACCAAACTATATATATTCATGATCCTAAAGGGCCCAGGATAATTTTTGCCTCGAGGGTTTTGACTACAGATGAATTTCTAGCGCCCTTAAAGTGCATATCATCACAGCCAAGTGCAAAAAATTTTTTTTTTTACCAAACGATACATTCTCGTGATTTCAAAGGGTCCATCACAATTCTTATTTCAAGGGTTTTGCTTATAAATGATCACAACAAACCCACGAACCGGCGAATTTCTACTTTCATCCTTTTACCAAGCCTTGCAAGTGCCATATGAGCTTACAGCTCTTGTTTTTTTTTGTATATACTTGTCACAGTACTGTCAGAAGTTTCATAACACATAACACAAGGATGCGCGGTTTCAACAGACAACATTTGGGATGTAATCTGTTGTCGCGACAAATGTTATGCATGACATGTTATGCAGAACATGCATTGCCCTGAAGAGCCGCCAAAAAATTATCTGCTGACTTTTTTGTTTTCCTCAAGTATACCAGCTTAGAGTTTGATTCCAGTCACGGGTCAAAAACTTCAATCATGGGCAATTTGGGCCCACTTGCCCATGAGCGTGGAGGGTGGGAGGGTGTAACTCCGCGTATATATTCCCAACCCTAAGATCTAAAAGCATAAGGAATTTCACCGCCCTAACACCAGCTATTGTGAAGTTAAAACATTGAGAAATGGGCAATCTGGGCCCGATAGCCCCTGAACCAAGTGGGAGTGGGGTTTGGGACCCTCAAAAAGCAGAAGGAGACCCCAAATGCTCACAAGCCTACCAAGTTTCAACTTGATGCCAGTTGATTCGTCGGGTCACGAACATTACTTTTGGGCAATCTGGGCCCAGTTGCCCATGAACGGGATGGGTGGGGGAGGTGCAACTTTAAAAGTAATTTCCCATCCCTAGGATCTACAAGTACAAGAAACTTCATCGTCTTATGTCCAACTCTGGTCAACTTATGAACATTATTCACTGGGCAATCTGGGCCCATTTGCCCCTGAACCGGGTGGGTGTGGGGAGTGGGACCCCCAAAAAGCACAACTAGACCCCAATACCCACAAGTGTACCACGTTTGAACTTGATACTTGCAATGGTTCACGAGTTATGAGCTCCACAAAATATGGTGAAAACCGAAAGCTGAAAGCTGCTACAGCGCTCGCAATAGTGGATTGTTCCAAGGAGCACTCTACTAAGAACTCAGGATGCTTTTTTTAAACGCACACAGGTGATAAATTGCTTTTTTTTTTAAATTGAGTTAAGAGCACCATCTTCCACACATTTTTTCGCTCTTTCTCCCTGCGCTATCAACGTTTTCGCCAAATCACACCATACGGAGATTCTCAGTCCAGTCGTGGGTAACAAAGGTCATAACTAGCTTCGATATACTAACATCCAAAACCTCGAAACTCGCAAAAAAATGACGTATCACCTTTGTGCGCTCAGCTTTTCTTGATCTGTAATTTGATAAACCACTCACTGAGACCACGCGAGTGAGTGACCCCTTCAGCTCGCAAGGTATATGGTCCTGTTAGAAGAGTGACCCTTACAGATGTCCTAATGGACTAGAAATACTGGGATTGATTCAGTAACGAGGCAGATGAGCAGCAGTCGCGAAGGGGGAAGTAATTTCATAATTGTCGAGTCACGGGACCAAAATGGGATTAGCTCCATTTGAATAAAGCATTTTCTGTGAGTGGAAACAGAAAGAACATAAATTACATCGTCACTTGCATCAGCTCACCGCTATAACCATAAACCAGCGGGTAAAAGGTTAAAGCACGAGTTGCAGTAGATGCAGTTTCTATTCCATCATTCTAACAGACTAAATTTGTTTCAAAAGATTGCAAAACGTACATGTAGTCAAACGATACATGTATTCAAAAGATATCTGTAGAAAAACAAATTAATAAAAGTCGAAATAAAACTAAAACTAAAGAAACGATTCCGTTTGCCGCAGTCATGATTCGGAGTCAACTTCGGCTGAAGGAATACTGTATCAAACGGAGGATTTAAAAAGAGAAAAAAAATGACAACGATCATAAAATCATAAGACGATGACTGTACGCAATATCACACGCAGTTTTTATATAGATTTATATAGTTTTTCTATAATATATATTTATATAATTTAGCCGACACGCAGAGGGGTTGCCCACTTTCGATTTTTTTTTTTGTACAGAAAGTGTCCGGTGCCGGCTGACATCAGCTGGCACTGGTTGCCACGTGTTAGCACATTAAAATCAACACTTGGAAATTGGCAACTGCGTCATTTATGGCCGGCACCGCTGATTTTGGTCGGTGCCAGGAAAGGGTGTACAGCAGGTGCCGGGGAGTAGGCAACCCTTCCTACATGCTAAAACCGATAAATTTAAGTTCATTTAAGGATGATCTTATTCTGTGCTACGTTTGACACTGTTGCGAAAAGCAACACATCGCTCCATTAATCTGTCTATTCAGAGGTGGTTGGCAAATCAAATATTCTCAGACAAATTCGTCTTGTTACTCTCAGACTAATATCTCTACAGCGCCTCTATGACCCCGCCATCATTTTTTCCAGTTGACAAATTGCTCGACGGATTCCAGCTTCCAGATCATCATCAAATCAACACTGATGATATTCAAAATGAAAAATGATGCGTCGCCCCCTCCCGGAGGGAATCTAAGTGGGTGATTAACCATCCTCGTAAATATGACTATTAGGAATCGTTTGGGACGGATGCCAGATCATCATCGACTGAATCATGAAATATTCATGCAATTTTTCCTACCGCATTAAGCATGTATATTGCTCAAGCGGGTGCGAAGATTCACCGTATTTCTTCCATTGTTCCGCAACTCCCATCAAATTTGTTTCCAGAGAACAGACGTAAGTACAATCGAAAACGCCAATAATTTACTCCCCGTTTTTGAGGGGACACAGGGGGTTCAGGCTCTAAAGATCGATTTTAGCTGGTGAATATCTGCACTTAAAACAAGGGCTGCACTGTAAAAAGTATCTCCTACATCGGGCGTTATTAACTGTGCATCACCGAATTCGCAGATTTTTATTCCGAGTTCGGAGAGTTAAAATCCGATGGAGATTTAAAACACCAGAAGGCAAAATACAGCAGATTAAGTGATCAAGCGGAGAGATTTTTTTTTTGACAGTGTACGAGCCCATGAAGCGCAAAATCTCCAAAATGCTCACCTGGTTTAGTCCTTGTGCGTAAAACAAAACTTTCAGGATCCACCCTCCAGGGCCGTATCCAGGACAAAGCCAATACAGAAACGATTATTTCGTAATGTTCCGGGAGGGGGAGGCATAGCCCCCTCGATACGGCCTTGGCCCAATCCCACCTTTACATAATCTGTTCACAACAATTTCCATTAAAGGACCCGTAGTACCTACATTACTACACAATCTACGCCTCTAATCCTTCCATCAATTCTCATTTCCAAGATTTCGAACTTCCTAAGTTACTAGCGGCACTACGCTGATTATTTTATTTGCCGTCTTTGGCTCCTTCTGAGACGGGCGCCATGCAGGTTTTTCCATGTTTGACATTCAAACCAAGGGGACCAAGCTAGGCTGAAAACAGCTTGGAAGGGTTTGTACTCCTTGATAACCCTTGCAGAGGTTCAAAGGAGTCGCGTATGTTAGAATAGTGGATGTTAACTGTATATCTACTGCGAATTGTACTTGTTGCAAGTTGTATTTCCTTTTTACTTGGTTTCAGGTTTAGTCCCATTAAGCTTAGCCTCCAGGTCTAGTCTCTAATTACCTATATCTCTTAAAGGACTCGCCGTACTTATTTATTTATTTATTTGTGACCCGCTTTTTGGATAACAGCGGAGTATGAACAAAATACACAAAGGAAAATACACATATTAAAACACTAAACAAAACAATGTAAATAAACATGACTACATGTTTATTTACTTATGATAGTGATTCATTCTACTTCAGTATTATTTCCATCGAATCTAGTTCCCGAGATTCTACACCTCATCCTGTCTACAATCCTATCTCCTCTATTGGCGTTACACTGATTATCTCGCTTGCCACGTTGTTCTCTTATCGCGACGTATCAAGCTCCCGATCATTGTCTCCGAGAAGCTTATTGGTCCGAAGACCGGTTATGCAAAGTTTGCCAAGATTGTCATCCAAGGCAAGGGAACATAGAAAGAGGCTACAAACAGCCGAAGCCTAGTGCAATTCCTGTAAGCATAGCTAAGTTTTAAAGTGGTCAACTATCTCATAGCATCTTAGCAGAAACACTACGTAGTGTGAACTGTGAGGTGTCCTTTAATAATCAGTTTAGTACGAACTAACTGATTTAATGAAGAGCAAAAGAGATACAAGGATGCAACTGGTTGGAGTTCGTACCCCCTCACCGAGTTCACTTGTGTCGTTAGGCGTTAACGACTCTTGAGAAAAACCACAATCAGTGAATCCCTTTTAGGGAAATTGTGGTTAGTTATAATCAGCTAGAATGAGAGCTAAAAGGTGGAAAAAATGGGCGTTAACACCCTTGACACTAAATCATTCACCCGAGTCAAAATGTACTGGAATGAAGTGGTAGGGGGACTCATCCCATTCATGAAATTTCTGTTCTGGAGAGCTTCAGTCTCACCCCTGCCATGGACCTGACCCCGCTGACCCGGTATGTCCATGGTTCTTATATCCATATTAACTAGTCATATCGACGCTATTCTTAGAGATATCAAAATAGTTGTACTAATGCTGTGATAACCAAGTTTTCTGTTTTGGTTATCACAAGTTTCGTTTTTTCCATCTTGAGCGGCTTTGAGCCTGAAGAGGACCCTTGCCAAGAAGGGCCGAAATACAGCTCCAATAAATTTCAGCTGACTTATCCGTTTTGCACTGTCAAATATGATTCGCAGTCAGCTTGGGCTGAAGGAATATTTAGTTACCATCTGAATATCAGATACCACGGTAATTGCAAAAACGCCTTTTGACATGCTCAACAAGCTTTCGGAAAATTTGCTGACTCATCTCTTATAAGTAGTGTTTTGTTTATTGTTTAGTTAGTCTATGAAGTTGTGTTTGTTTCTTTTCTATTTTCTTTTCCCTGCGAAAACGACTTTAGACCGTTGTATCAGATCCCATGGTATCTGCAAAAACGCAATTATTATTAACTAATCTTCGTAGAGCGAGTGCGGACGAGTCACTGGTCCCTCTCGATTCCTGAGTAGAGGTGACAAACAAAGTCAGTTCTAGCTTCCCCTATGAACACGCCAGAGGCAAACCACCCACAGCCTTTTTCCTCCAGGTCAATTCTCCCTCCTTTTTAACTGTCAACATCTCGCGCTCACAAAAAGATGCATTTGACATAAGTGTTTTGTCTGGTGATTGTGTTCAACTGGATTGAATTTAGTGTTGTCAGCTAGGATTTTGAAATGTCAATTAACCGGCTCATGTACACTTCTCACAGGCTTTTATTAAAGTCAGGTTCAGCTGACAGGTCACTTCTGGAAGTATCAACATTTTAACGGAAGTGAATTACTTTGTTAACGTTTATGAATGAAGTAAAACAGGGGAACGAACACGGTGCAAAGTAATCCTTCGAAGTTCTTAAAAGGGCTGAGAAAGAAAAAGAGAAAGTTTGTCGGTGGCCACTTTTAGGATACCAAAATTCTAATGGAAATGAACTGGTTCGGTAAAATTTGTGAATGGTAAGGGGAGAACGAATAAGGTACATTACGAGATTCAAAAGAGATCTGTTTCGGAATATTAAACGCTGGAACATTGTGCGAAAACGGAGAAGCATGTCGGTTATTAAAGACTGAGGAAAATCACACAATAAATCAGAATGTCAAAACAAACGGGATTTTCTTGTCACCGTTGTTTTATGGTTATTCTGGTCACTTTCGTAATAAATTAATCGCCAAATTCGTTCACCTCACAGAATCACAACGGAGAAGAATCTACCTCGCAATATAAAATCTGATTACATAACACAGTGTACTAATGACTCGACTAGATATTCCACGTTCATGAGAATAAACCAAATTTATGTCTTCTTCGGCTTGTTGACGAGATGAAAGGAGTTAAACTGGAAAGCACCCCAGCATTCGCAACGTCTAAGGTCGTCCAAGTCGCCAGGTCAAACCAGCACTCGGCTAGATTAGAAAAAATTTAGCTGTTATATGGCTGAAACAAGTTGTTTTATTTATCTCTGTCAGTACTTTTTTAAGGTTTTATATTATTCCTGCCTAACAATCATACACATTTTCGCGACAAAGCGGTGCACTCGATAAGCTGCCGTGCACTCTACTTTCTTGTTATAGGTTCCATGTCTAAAATGCAAGCATCGCTTTTCTAAAATTTTCGTTGTCCCCACAAAAAATCATGGACAATTACTGGACCCAACCAGCGCATGATATTCTACACCGTTTCCTGTTTAGAGACTGAAAAGTTGTATTTTTTTAGGTACATTATTTATTTGTATAAAAACGGCAGGTCACAAATAAATGACATAGTTACGGTACCTAGTAATGTCCAATCACAGAGGACGACTTATAATGAACATTGCCGATTGTTTCCATCCACCGGTGAATCAGTTCATTACTATACTCGATAGCCCTGGATTAACACAAGTAAAACTGGAGAAAAAGTTGAAAACAAGAATGTCTTCCAACGGAAAATAAAGAGATTTGAGTAGATGCAGCATACTGGACGTTCCTGTCATTCGTATAATCAAGAACAAATAATCCGAAATGATCTAGAAGAACCTCCGTCTCCCTATCTTTGTAAAGGGGGGGGGAGGGATCGTCTCTGACCCACTGAATAATTTACGAGCAGACGGAATTGACGGACTCATTGTCACAAAGTGTTGATATAGTTCGCCTGTTAGTTGCGAATAAGGTCGACTACTGTTAGGATTTTTCAAAAAGAAAAGATACAGTGGTGTTTCCAATAACATTCTTGTCGACCGACATCTGTTTCTCCCATATGTTACGCCATATCAGTTCACTCCTTTAATTATTACTGCAACGTCACTGAACGCGATACTAGCGGTACCGCAATGCAGCCAATATGACAATCTCTACTACGAAAACGTGCCAGAAATTTAAAGAATGTCGAATCTCCCGCTTGGTTGGGGAACGTCGGGATTTATTTACCTTCAAGCTAAATCAACCAGAAAGTATTCCGACATTTTGCACGCACGAGACAAAAGAACGGCGCATAACCGGCCCAAATCGAAGAAAAATAATACCATAAAATTTGGCATTTACTCTGTTTTCTCGGATGAATGTCACTTGAGTTTAAGAGAATGGAACAATTCGGGGACGAAGTCTGTCGGCGAGGTTAATAGGACCACCTGCCACGATAATTTTGCCAAGATCTGTTAAACTGCTACTAGTGATCGCCGTTCAAGTTCTTTAAAGACGGGGTTAAGCGAGGGGTTAAGTGTTTAAATGCTACGCAATCAATACTGTTAGGTACTTGAGGACACTCAACCTTGTAAAAACAATAAACCCGCCACATGACTCAAAGGACTGTGAAAATAACAAAGTACAAGACATATATTAACAGCGGTTGTCACCGGCGAAGAAGACAACGAAAAATACTTTCTGGTCAATGAACTTGATTCGGACTCAACCGTGACCAAGATTTCTTAGTAAACGCGACTACACTGCTCCCTCCTGTGTCTGCCGTGCAGAATTTTCGTTCTTCAAACTTGATTTAAACTAATTCGTTCGGCATTAAAAAGTATCATATGATCCGAAGTAAAAATTGACCCCAAAAGTAAAAAAAGAATCATTTGAATCAACACAAATTAGAATGATCTGTGAAAAATGTGGGTGTTAAAGTATTAAGTTACCGTACGTTAAAAGGTGACAGTGCTAAAGGTGAACGAAATAATAAATACTGGGTAAACAAAAGACAAATAAAACAAATACAAAAAACATGTTCTGTCGATCCCTCAATCCGAAACCATTGCCCACCCTAATAGGGCTACTAATATCTATGAATTTGACTACCTTGGACCAAAGGATCCTCACATCAAGTTTGAACAAAATATCTCAACCCCCTCGACAGTTGTCGTGCTAAAAGTATGACGAATAGACAGACGATTTAAAATATTTAAATGGCTAAGTTGAAACCAAAATATGCACTGAAGGTCGGAGTCAACGGCGGGAAAACGGTAATCTCTTCTTAGGTTTCTCGATGTCACATTAAGATGTTCTGCAAGTCAATCGATTCTTCTGTCACAAGCAGTGGGCTGCTATGAAATTTGCCATAGCGTAGTTGATAACTTTTAATCAGAACCCCTCGCAAACCTTGTAAGTAGATTTGTTGGCTACCCACTAAAATCGGAGAACTTAAATATTCTAAAAATCAAAGAAAAAAGAAAGAAGTGTCGTTTCGTTTGGAGCCAAATGTGTCATTGGTGGAGGTGGCATTGTATATTCAAAACTTCTTTAAATTTTACCACAAACAGCATAACAACATTTTTTGTTAGAGTACTAATGTGAGATGCAGAACCGAAATTGATCTTTGCCCCCCCCCCCAAGGTTTTCTGGAGCGGCGCCTCTGTTTGGATTCAAAATCCCCTATCCCACACCAAGGTGAGACCGAGCAGTTACCGACTCCCCACCACCTGCTGTACTCCTTTTCCAGGCACCGGCCTAAACGAGCGGTCCCGGTACCAGCCACGAATCAGGCGATTGATCTTTCAAACGCTTCTAAACAAGCTGATTTAATTGTTCTAACATGGCAACCGGTGCCGGCTGGTGTCAGTCGCTGCGGCACCGGCCGGGCACTTCGACATCGGGCACTTGCAATACACTAAAATCGAGAGTGGGCCACCCCCTCGGGTGAGAGATGCTTGGACTTTCCACCCTACTAAAAGCTCCCACTCCTTCCGAGGCACACGTTACCGAAATTCTTTGTTCTCAATATGCGAAAGATTACACCTAAGCTCCTGTTACACCCATCGACTGAAAATGACTTTTGTTTCTTGCTTATTTTTAACGCCCTAGGGCATTAATAACCCGACCAGCTGTCCCGTCACACATCACACTCCGTTGGAGATTGTCAGGTGACACACGGAGAAACAATAGATGTCATACGCGCGCGTCGTGCGTTCCAGACGGGCTTAAACCCCATCCCGTCTAATGATAACTCTTTCACAGGCGTTTTACATTTTTAAAGAGGCACTTAAAATTGACATTCGGGGATGTCAGTCTGAATTAGAAAGCAGTGAATCATATGCCCGAAGAGTTTATTGTCGACGCCGACAGTAGATGATATGTTTGGCTCAGGTGCGATCTTTACCGCTATTTTTGAGCCAAGCAAGACCAAGTCTTCAACTGGAACTCAAAGTCCGTACATAAACAGAGACTTCTCAATCCCATTCTAATCTCCAGCTTTTGCTGCACTCGAATCTACCATCCGCTGTGGGTCAAAGTCACTGCGAAACAAGACTATAGGTATCAATCATTCCTGTCATCAATAGCAACCCCTCGAGCAACCCATTTCTGAAGACAGAAAACAAAAATGAAAGAAGGCGTTCAACAATGTTGGCAAACATTCACTGTGGAGAAGTGTATTATTATATATTATCGCCCTTGCTGAGGGTGATAGCGGAAAAATTTGGCCCGCGGGTGGCATGATAGGCTGATATCGCCCGAGCGCAGCGAGGGTGATATCTGCCTACCATGCTGCCCAAGGGCCAAATTTTCCGCTATCGCCCGAAGAAAAGCAAGGGCGATAATGATTATAACACTAGTACATTTGTCTTAATTTTCTCGTATTCCCCTGATGTTAAAAGAAAAAAATTCCAACCGTGCGTGATCACTTGATATCGGATGGCTGGCCGGGCGTTATCAAAATAAATAACGCCCGGGCGTTATTTATTTTGATAACGCCCGGTTGGAACTTTTTTTTTTTAACATCAGGGCAACACCAGAAAATTTTGGCACTGGGTAGGATAAGACTGATATCATGGGACTGCACGGTGTACTGGTGTTATATGAAAATCACAAATATTCCATTGCTAAGAAAAGGCTAGAACTGCTTTAGGCTACATAGTAATTACGGCCCGTTTCGGTGGTTGTTTCAGAAAGTGTTGCTATTTATCCCCATCGTAAGGACGGCCGCTTCTGCTGTGAAAGAATAAGAAAGTATTCCATTAGGTCAATACTTATTGTTTTCACTAGGCAACGATAATACTATCGTCTGCACGGCCCAATATAGCTGTTTGCGTTAGGACTGTTGTTGTTTTAACGCCGACCTTTCTTAGGCAGCTGTAAGGGTTATCCAGAGACCTGCCCCTTTCCACAGTTGAAGAGGGAACCCACCCTGGTTCATTATTAGAAAACATGTCCTGCCCACGGGACGACACAAGGCAGCCGCAGGGGCAATGCAATAAATAAAAAAGATAAATCGCACAAAACTTGAGGAACAAGTCGTTCGCTAATCCGAAGCTTTAGATATCCTGATACGAAACGGGTTTTGCTCCGGAGAGAAGGGTTAGTTACGTCGGACAGATTTTCAGCTGGTAAAAGTTGCAGGCTCTATGGTGCATGTGAAGGGTTATTGACTAGGCAATAACTTAATTCCGGGATCAAATCCAAGGCGCGTGGCTACAATCAGCGAGTTTTTGCAATTAACCGAACTGGCCATAAATGGCACGAAGCCTAGGTCAATAGGCGACTAGGGAATACTTTTCGAAGCAACATCACAAATCTGGGCGTCTCAGAGCTTGGATGTCTTAAGAGTCACATATCGCATCCGACCAGACATGGTCTCGTTCTTGAATCGAACACTGAATCGCTATCTGCTAGCAAGGACCATTCCCGTGTTGTTCACAGTAAGTACCCAGTGCCCGTGATCCCCAGCCGGTGTCCATGGATACTCTACAGGGGTGCCGATGCACCGACTGAGAGCACCCTCGAGTTATTTACATGAACACCGTCATTATTCCCCACTTCATTCCTCCTATAAGTTTCCCGACTTCCGCTAGATGACACGCAGAGACGAAAAATACTGTAGCCTACTCTGCGTGCTTTACTTCGAACAGGTAGACATTTGTTTCTGTCTTATTCAAAAGTAAACAAGCGGTTTTTGGGACCCCGAAACGTAAGTGGAGGGATACCTACAACACCGCAAAAGTTGTCCGTCTGTCTGTCCGTCTGTGCGCACGATAACTCTCGATAACTCTCATTTTGATGAAACTTGGTGGGAGGATCCTTTTGATCAAAAGGTCGAGTTCGTAGATGGGCTCTGTAGCCCTATATTTAAGGGTGGGGGAAGGGTTTCAAATTAAGGGGCAAATAAAATATTTTTCAAAAGCTGTTGAGATAGTTGATTTAGGGGTAAGGAGACATGCTGAATCCGAATATGAAAGTTATTTTCTCGCCGGACAAGTAGTTCACCGGAATCCGGCGAAGACCGGATACAAACTTTGTCGACCAATTTTCGGCTACAGCAGTCCCTACCCCTATATTCTCAAACCAGTATAGCTCTGCGCGTGGATGACGACATTCATTTGTCTATTCTATAGACGTCGTAGAGACCTAGTGTAATCGATGGTCGAAGGGGTTGATATATAATGTTCAAACGAGGAAATACGTTGTTCAAGCGAGGATGTTGTTCAATCAGGATTTACTGGTGAAGTACAGGTCAAGTTCGTAGTGGGGTCCTGTAGTCCTATCTTTAGTGGCAGAGGAGGGGTTTCGAATTTACGGTAAAAATATGTATGTTTTATAAGCTAACAAGATATTCATTGAGGGGGTAAGGGGGTCCGCTGAATCCATATCTGAACTTAGTTTTCTTGACGGATAAATGGTTCACCACGAATTCGGCCGAAACTGGAAATTTGGTTGAAGCTCAAAGTTGTTTCTGAAATCGATTAGAGATTCGGTATCGGGGCAACGAGACATGCTGAACCCATCTTTGAACTTTATTTTAACAGTAAAAAAAAATTCAAGGAATCTGACGAAGACTGAATGGCGAAGACATGACCCAATTGTTTGAACCAAATGTTAGATTTTTGGATCCCATCGGCACCTTTGGTCTTGTTTATTCCATCTGATAAAAAAGATACCCTTCCGCGCTATACCAGGCAATGGACAGAAGGGGGAAGCGAGGGGGAAGAACCGCCTGTCCAGTGATACTTTTTGGAGGTTCACTCTCAATATCAAATTATGGGCAATAAGTTATGGGCCCTTGCTACTTCGAAGAACACAAAATTTATCCTAATATTCCAACAATAACCACCTGAATTTGCACTTTGGAGGGAATGAAGTCCATAATGGATTTTTATGTTCCGGTTTTCTGGTCTTTGTTTGTCTTGTTCGCTGCTAATGTTGATTCTGAAGATGGGCTGAACAGGATTTATAAGCCCATCTGTATCTGAATGGTTTTTCACCACACTTCTTGCCCAGATGAGACCAAGGGGTTGCCCACCCTCGATTTAGTGTACAGCAAGTGCCCGGTCCCCGACTGGTGCCGGCACCAGCTGACAGCGGCTGGCTCCTGGCACCGGTTGCCATGTGTTAGAACATTTTCGAACATTTTGCATTTCTGGAAGCGGGAATCGCTTAACTTCTGGCCGGGACCGCTAGTTTCGTCCGTTGCTGGGGTAAGGTGTACAGAAGGTGCCGGGGAGTGGGTCCGAGGCTTGAACGTCGCCATGGATTCTGGCGATTTCTCCAACAGGTCCCAATCGTTCACCACCCCCGACGAGAAGTTTCATTGCACAGGTGTGCGCGTAGGTGATTCCTTCAGATTCCTCGAATATCCTCTTGTGTTGTGTTGGTGGGAATTCCAAGGATTTCAACAATAACATCGAAATTGCTCAAGAAAAAACGCACAGCTTGTGTCAGTGCTGCTGGCCGAAATTCTGTTTTGGACTTCGAAGGTGGACCTTGACACCCCAGAAGAATTTCCTTCCTGGCCGAATGGTTAGAACGATGACTCACAAGGGAAGGGTCGCTGGTTCGAGTCGCGGTGGTGCCTACCGTTTGGCTCGGGGCGAGGGCTAGTGGCGTTTCGCTGTAAGACAAGCTAAAAGCGAACCAAAAGTCCACACAGCTTCAAATATGCACCTAGAAAAACCTAGGGTATACCACGGGAAGCGTCCCAGGATTTGCCCCGAACGTCGCATCGCATTCCCGGCCGAGGGAAGAGTTTCAGGAGATCGACACCTGCCCTACACGAACCTTTGCAAAAGAAGGTTTGCTTTTGTCTGGCATATCCCAAGAAACCTGCAAACAGCCATCCCCTTTGTGCGTCCCCCACTTTCAAGAAACTGCCGATTCCCCATCTTTCGCTGACTCACGTGAAATTCTTCGACAGTTTACCTTTACATTCAAAATAAATTCTCCATCATCCACGGTTCATCTCTGACAAGATCTAACCTCGAATCCCAACCAATCCAAGCGTTTCCAAGATTCCAAGAACTTTATAACCTGGTGGTTATTGGCCTGGCAGGTTGCCGTCCGATCAATAATTCTCCGAAGCCATAGAGATATGAATATGAACTACGCCAAAAAACTTCAAGGATGCGATATGATTGGACGAAAGGAACATTCTCGTTGGCCCAGCCTTTCATAAACGTCATCTTCTTGGACAGCATCTCGAGGAAAGAAAATGTGGAATTCCAAGAGAGACAAGAGAAATTCATGTCTTTAGATTAGGAAATGTCAGGATTTGAACCATAAGCGTATAACTTTTATTTATTCTTGTATCCGTCTCGTCATTTTGGCCGACTAAGTCTTCAATTAAGAACGTCCAGACTGGTGATCAGATGATCGAGTGTTCACTGAGCCCAAGCTGGCTGCGAATACATGTTTGGTATTAAACGGAAGTAAACTGAAACATTATTTCGGCCTTTTTCGGCAAGGTTCCTCTTTAAGCCCTAGCTAAAATTATGAATTCAAGTTCGTATTAATTTACGATTTGTTTGTGAATATTATCTCTGTTCACGCCAACCCATTCAGTGAAATAATAAATACCATATCCCGACTCATAGATGTCTGTCTGATTCAAATATTTTCTTTCACCCCACATTTTCCATCATCACCGGAGTCCGGCCGAACTGGGCATCCTAGCCAGACAGTGATCGCATATAGATAGAACTTAAGTGACAAGTTTTCCGTATAATTGCATTTATTCAACTTATTCTCATCCGTCAAGTGTAACGATCGACGTATTTAGTGCCAATTCGGCTCTACGAGTTGGATCAATAAAAATAACTATTTGCCGATATTACGGTTCAATACATCGTTTTATTCCGATGCCAACCACCACTCAGCCAGTGCCACAAGCGAATTTTGACTGACCTGGAATTTCCAGTTTTTGGGATCCCAAAACGTTAGTGACGGATACCTATGACATCGCAAAGAGTTGTCCGTCTGTCCGTCTGTACGGTCTGTAACTTCCGAAGGGAATGAGATATTTTGATGAAACTTGGTGTGAGGATTCTTTGGGTCAAGAGTAAGGTCAAGTTCGTAGATGGGCTCTGTAGCCCTATATTTAGGGGTGGGGGAGGGGGTTTAAATTAAGGGGCAAACAAAATATTTTTAAACAGCTAATGTGATAGTCGATTATGGGGTAAGAAGACATGCTGAACATGATGGTGAAAACCATTTTCTCACCGGACGATTAGTTCGCCCGGAATCCGGCCACAACCGGAAAGTCTGTTAAAAGTAAAAGTTTTATTTGAAGTTGATTAGATGTTCGATTTAGGGGTAAGATGACATGCTGAACACGATGGTGAAAACCATTTTCTCGCCAGACAAGTACTTCGCCCGGAATCCGGCCAAAACCGGAAAGTTGGTTAAAATAAAAGTTTTATTTGAAGTTGATTAGAGGTTTGATTTAGGGGTAAGAAGACATGCTGAACACGATGGTGAAAACCATTTTCTTGCCGGGCAAGTAGTTCGCCCAGAATCCGGTCAAAACCGGAAAGTTTGTTAAAAGTAACAGTTTTATTGGAAGTTGATTAGACGTTCGATTTAGGGATAAGAAGACCACATTTTCTACCCGGCCAACTTGTTCGCCCGGAATCCGGCCAAAACCGGAAATTTGGCAGAAGTAAAGCAGGAAGTTTCGATCAGTATCGTCAAAATAGATATGGCTCATAGCGGTATATCTGAACTTGGTTTTCTCGGATGATTAGCCTGGCGAAGACTGGATGTGGCGAAGACAAGACCCGATTGTCTGGATCAAACATTAAATTTTTGGGATCCCATCGAAACCTTTAGTCTTGTTATACCTTACATCGACGTCCTAGCCAGACTAACCGTATACTTCTGTTCATTCTAACATTTCTGGTTAAGCGGCTACCGGCAATGGTAGCGCATGGATCCAGGCAAGAACTAACAACATTTTCTGAATCTAGCCAAGGTATTGCCCACTCTCGACTTTAATGTACAGCAAATGCCCGGTGCCCAACCGGTGCCGGCACCGGTTACCACGTGTTAGAGCAACAAAATTCGGTTATGAATGAATGAATGAAAGATTTAAGACGCACTGCCCAAGGGCGTAAGTGCAGTAAAAAAGGACAAAGAAATCTAATATAATCGCAAAACAAATTTCCTTAAAGTTTAACCGAAAAGGACTGGGATAGGACAATCTAGTTACCTATCACTTATTCACTTAAATTGGCTTGAAGACCCGCTGAAATTGCGTTACTTGGTTGTTCCGCTATTCAGGAATAATTGATTTTCAAATAGTGGAATTTCCCTGTGATTTGTAGTACCTCTAATTTGTTGTATGCCTTACAAGAAAGATTATGACTTTTTTTTTGTTCAGGCACTAAGCAATCTTCACCAGTATCGCCACTGCCAACTGAAAAGCCTTGTTTGTGTTTAGATAAAAATTCATAGTAGAATTTTCGCTGTGGGGACAGCCGCAGATATTCTGAACGTCATAACTAGAGCAGATAGTGGAAAACAAAAAAATCCCTTTGCAGAATCCAAATAATTCAGTATATTCAACTAAATGACACAAAATAAGTTGGCTTTTCAGTTAAACTTTAAAGGTTCACTAATTTAGTATCAAGAAGCGTCTAGAAGCGGTAATCTTCTAATTTATGTTAATTAATTATGCCAGCAGCACCACTGGTTTTGGCCGGTGCCGGGAAAGGGTGTAAAGCAGGTGGCGGGGAGTGGATAATCCCTCGTTTCAAGCCACAAATCGCCCCTGTAATTACCATGACTATACAACATTTGATATCCCTATCCGGTCAACTAAATTGTTGGGGTACACAATCAGTCTACGAACGGATCTGATCGTACTTATGACCCGAAAAAGTTTCTTCAAAATATTTCAAACTAATTGGACAGTTTTCTTTTGAGTATTTTTTCCTCGGGCTTTTGTGCTAAAACATTGTCGTCATTACTGTTATCGTGCTCACCGACAAATGGACCAACGCACTAAAAAATAAGATGTTGCAGCTACCGAGGCAGCCGTTTAGGATCCCAAAAATTCGACGGAAATTATCCAGGTCATACAAAACAATGCGAAAGTAAATTCCATTCAAACGGTCAAAGAGGTAGAAGAACCACAGACATAACGCTACCTTTGGCTCTTAAAGAACTAGTCACAGTAGGTACAGTTTCTATTCCAATATTGTAACACACATCCTTTGAAACTCTTCTGAGTTTCTCATAAACCCGTCTGGCTATTTTCATCCTCACTCGGCTCCCCTGGTTTTGATGAGAAACATGGAAAAAACTACATAACCGGTATTTCAGACCAATGAGCTCCTCTGGCGCAATAAGCGGGGGCCTGGCCCGTCTCGGAAAGAGCCAAACAGAGAACATGATAAAAATCAGTGTAGTGCCATAAGCCTAGATACATAAGCTGTGGCCATAAGGGTGGACAGAAATGACATAGGATCAGGCCCGTATCCAGGAATTTATTTCGGGGGGGGGGGGGGGCCACGGGTCGGACTAAAAAGTACAAAAGACATAGATCAGAGGTTAAAGCCTACAAAAAACTATTACTTCTGTGGGGGGGGGGAACCCCTTAACCCCCCTGGACACGGCCCTGCACAGGATATTCGAATTCTCAAAAATGAGAATGGATGGAAAGAGTGGAGAAGTAGAACGAATCAGCAATATAAGTGAGAAGGAATCTCGGAAGGAATGGAGCCAAGGCCACAAATCCAAATAAACGAACTAGCATCCAAGCTTTTGTTTCATTTATTTCTTATTTACCTTTATTGTCCAGCTTTCCCTTGTGCGAAACTGATCAGCGCTCGCGAAAATTCACGACGTGCTTGCGAGTGCCAAAAGCCATTCCATCACTCTCGTTTCGATTTGTGTACATTTCGCGGATTGATTTGTTCCTTGCCCCGAGCCGTGTCTGCACTCTGTCATAACCATCACTTCACCTTCATTTTAAATAGTTCAGATCCAGGGGCTACTAGCTCTACAGAGGAGAAGCGCATAATTGCAGGGATTAGATGTTTTTTTCTTCCATCTCGTCCGTCAGACCATAGTCACCGTCATTCACGTAAATTGCTTTTATTTGTTGAAACGCTGCTTCTCTGCGTTTCAATCCATACTGCGTCACTTTGAGCGTGTTCCACCCTACTTACCGTAGTTACTACGCTAGTCGCCGTGGTTACTACGCTAGGCTGGAACGCTCTTTGAATTTTTTCGGTCAATATCAGGCCGCGGGGTGATCCGACCAATCACGTTACAGAGATGCGTAGTTACTACGCTAACTACGCTCCCGAGCGTGGTAAGCAAATAGTTACTATTTTGAGAAGGTTGGAACGGTCAGCGTAGTAACTTTTCGTGAGGCTGGAACGGAAATAGTAACTAATAGTTACTATTGGTAGAGGGGTGGAACACGCTCTTTGACGTTGTGGCGTTACCATTTCGCAGTAGAATACCCAAATTTGCGAAGAGTCGTCACGAAGCCGCTTGCAGAAAATCGCAACGTAGTTGACTGAATGGCCCGATAATCGGACGAGTTATTCCTAACGACACAATAAAGCGTGAGTGAAAATAACGAAACAACAAAGTAATCACAAACCTTCACATACCTCACAAGTTTTGTCTGTGTCACAAGTAGAGCCTGGCAATAATATTTTTTTTGTGTTTATTAGGCATAGTAGTTGCATTAGAACTATTAGTTATTCTTCTTTTCATCTTCTTGTTTTGCACCCCATCCTTACCATTCTGGTATATATATATATATATATATATCTGATTTTTTTTTCTTTCTGACTAACCATACCAATACTGCTAAACATTCTGAGGAAAATATAATTTGACCGGTGTGGCAATTAATCTGTTTGAAATAAATCCACCACAACCATTTTAACTGCGCCGCTGCAGCCAAGTGAGCGTCCACCAGTTTTCGGGACAACGAGACCCCTCACCTGAAAGTATCAACAGATCTCTAACAAGTATTCATTCATGTAACGCATTGGAGTATTTATTTTCTCTGCTTTGCGGATCGCTCGCATCGCCATATGCCCCAGGCAATGCCGCAAAGATTGCCGACGGCTTGGCCAGGTCGGTGGTGGATACTTCGGGACTTTGAAGTTTCCTAGAGTTTGTTTGCTTTACTATTCTTCTAGAACAAGGAGGCATAATGACCGCAGTCATGGATTGAAACACGGAAGAACGTTGGAATGCAGCGTAGGAGCTTAGGGAAGTGAAGGCGGGTCCATTTGCGATGGAACCCCATCTGATCTGAAAAACAATAACCCACATCCCGCAACAGACAAAGCAATAGAATACTACGACTACAAGAATAATCTGCAGCATTGCCAAAATTTCTGATACTGTCCAAAGTACCTATCAGACAAGTTCGGATAAATCAAGCCAGTGTCAGTGCTGACTGCTGCGTGAGCCAATCCAACCGAACCGCGGTCTTTCAATATCTTCGCAGCGTTATGCTTCTATCCCCAAAATGGCCCCTAAGGCAGTTTGTGACTGACATACGTATCAGGTCTTACGCAGTAACGTTAGCGCAAAACGAAAATATCTTTAATTCTACAAAGTCCTGAAAAGCTCGGATGAATCCAAACAGTGACATAATGTGACAGCTGCTGTGTTAGCCAATCCAAACCAACCGCGACCCGCCCGGCTCTTCTTCACATAATACTTTATAAGTTCAACCACAAGGTCAAGTTTTTCTTTCTAATCTCCCGGAACACAAACACACTGACTGGTGTGTGAGCAATCCATCCAAAACGCGACCTTTCAGTCTTTTCTCAATAAACAACCGTTGATCGTCATTCGAGCCAATCCAACCGAACCCCGATCTGCACGTTCCTACGAACATATTCAATATCTCTCAGTCTCTTACTGAAGTCACTTACCAAAACAAGACCAAAGGTTCCGATGGGATCCCAAAAATTTCAATATTTATGATCCAGACAATTAGGTTTTGTCTTAGACAGATCCAGTCTTCGCCGGGCCAAACAGCTACTCATTAAGAAATCCAAGCTCAGATATGGATTCAGCATGTGCGTTTACCTCTATAAGCCGATCGGAACGATCCTAGCTTACTTTTGTGAATTTTGCGGTTTTGGCGAAATTCAAAAACTACTTGTCCGGCGAAAAGCTCAAGCTCAAAAACGGATTCAGCGTATCTCCTTACTCTTATATCCAACATCTAATCAACTTCAAATAAAAATTTAACTTCTAACAAATTTTCCGGTTTCAGCCGGATTCCGGACGAACTATATGTCCGGCTAAAGCGTGATTGTCATATACGGATTCTGGATCTCTTCTTACCCCTAAATCTATCATCTAATCAACTTCAAATAAAACTTTTACTTTTAACAAATATTCCGGTTTTGGCCGGATTCCGGGCAAACTACTTGTCTGGCGATAAAATGGTTTTCGTATTCTTGTTCAGCATGCCTTCTTACCCCTACATCAAACATCTGATCAACTTCAGATAAAACTTTAACTTCTAACAAACTTTCCGGTTTTGGCCGGATTCCGGGCGAACTGCTTGTCCGGCGAGAAAATGGTTTTCATATTCGTGTTCAGCGTGTCTTCTTACCCCATAATCGACTATCACATTAGCTGTTTAAAAAAATTTTACTTGCCCCTTAATTTAACCCACCTCCCCCACCCCTAAATGTAAAGCTACAGGGCCCATCTACGAACTCGACCTTACTCTTGACCCAAAGAATCCCCACACCAAGTTTCATCAAAATATCTCACTGCCTTCGAGAGTTATCGTGCTTACAGACAGACGGACAGACAGACGGACGGACGGACAGACGGACAACTTTTGCGATGTCATAGGTATCCCTCCACTTACGTTTTGGGATCCCAAAAATTTCAAATTGTTGCGCTTGAATGTAAATTGATCATGAGATTTTTTTGTCGTATATTTCATTTTATTTATTTTTTGTATTCCGCGGAGAATAAACAATATTAATCATAATACTTGTTACGTGAAACAATGAAGTCAATTTTTAAGCAGTCAACTGAAAGACAAAAGTGCTTGTCAGGCCAGCCTCCGGCGAGATTTGAACCCACGACATTCGGCTTACAAGGTCACTGCTCTACCCAATTAGCTACAGAGGGGTCTGTGAATATAGACAATAGTCAGATAGAAGCGGGCCACAGGAACAGCGATCCCCCGCCGAAAGCAAATTCATCTACGCGTTCTTCCATCTTCTGCAATATTTACAACGTCACAGTTTTCTTCCCGATTCCCTCGAACACGTACACAACAAAAAAGCCCCGTGCAGTTGGTTTATTTTCTTTCAGTTATTTTTATTGTTTTGATTGAGTCCAACGAGCTTGACGTACGAGTTGCAAATGTATAGGAAATAAAATGCGATAAGATGCCTCCGGAGACCCTTAAGATGTTTATCCAGTTCGTTTCTGACACCGTATGTGTAATCTACACGATATTTCACTCTTCGTTCACATATTTTTCACAATCTCAGACGTGTCTTTTTATTCCACCTGGTTTTTGAAATGAAAAATGGCGACTACGACTGACACTTTGGCCAAAATAATAATTTCTTGTATGAAAACAAGAAAATAGGTAAACAGAGAGCCTGTCGTGAGCCCACCTGACAGTGACATCTGCTGTTCGAGTTCTTGACAACTAGGAAAGTCTTGGGCAGGCAACTTTGATGATCCGCTGGGGAAATCTCTGTGCCAATTAGCGATTTCTACCGCAGGAACCTTATAACGAAATTAATCATCTGTGGTTCGCAGAAGTGAAATAACCAGAAAAAGAATATTAGCAAATTTAATTATATTTCAAACTTCCTCAAAATTTTTATTTTCAGGAATTCAGGAACCTTGGAACAAAATTAATCATATGCGGTTCAATACCCCGCCGAAGTAAACTAATCAGAAAATGAAAATGAGCAATTTTTTTTTCATATATATCCTAATTATAGGCTATGCGTATTTTAATATTCCTCAAATTTTCAATATTTCTCAGAATAATCTTGAAATGTAAGGAAGTCTTGGTTGGTGTAGTTCTGATGTTTGTTTCTGTTTTCTAATTATAGGCCTGCCCCTTATTTTGGAATTCCTCAGGATTCTTTTTTTCTTCCGCCACTTCACTCAAAATGTTTTCTTACTCTACCAAATTACGAATGCATGTGCAGCTTTGTCATCAACTTTGCCACTTTGATGGAAGGAATTATTCCTTCCAGGTATCACAAAACCAGGGTATCACGAAAACAGTAGAGTCAGTTTCAGGCTTACACGGCGCATTTTGAGTCCATCTTAAAGTCCAACTCACTAACTACATAGCCAAGAACTTCTTACTCCTGGAACTATGATAAACTGTCTCGAAACCGAGAACAGAATATCCCCCAACCGTGTGACTGATACACTGTCAGAAGTTTCATAACAGGCAACACAAGGATGCGCGATTTCAACAGACAACACGCAACAGACAACACTTGAAATGTTATCTGTTGTCGCGACAAACTTTATTCATGAAATGTTACACATAACAAGCATTGCCAGGAAGAACCGAGAAACCGCCCAAAAAAAACATCTGCTGGCTTTTTTTGTCGTTATGATACCGGAAAATTCAGCAGATGCTTTTCTGGCGGTTTTTTGGTTCTTCCTGGCAATGCTTGTTATGCATAGCATTTCATGCATAACGTTTGTCGCGACAACAGATAACATTACAGCTTCCAAGTGGTGTCTGTTGAAACCGCGCATCCTTGTGTTGTCTGTTATGAAATATCTGACGGTGTGAACGGCTACAAGTTTATCTTGCCCTTCTGCAACGTTATTCATTAATGTTTGGTCGTTGATTCTTCTTATATACTGTATTTTTATATTTTTCTATATTAAATCCTTTTTCTGTATTCTGTGGTGTCTTAGGATTTTGCAGATGGGTCATAAATAAACTAAATTGAATTGAATCCACATTTTCTTTTCTGCTTTGACACTTCTCCGACTACTAAACAAATGCCACTGGGATGCTAAACAAATCAGTGCTAAATAAATCACTGCTAAACAAATGCCACTGTTTTTTGTATGCCAATGGTATGTCTGACGCTTTTATCCCAATGGAGTTTTCATTCATTTTCAACAAAACGTGGCACCCTAAAGGTTAGCCTAACTCCCGACATCGAGGTTGATGTCGGTAAATAACAATGAGAAAGCCATTGGAAATATTTTTTTTTTTTACTTTCTTCCTGAAAGAAATTGTTTTCGTTTGTCTTCGAACGGCCAGTTTCTACATTTCACTATTTGAGAAGAACCGCTGAATGCACCTCTGCGGATGTTGGTACGACTTCGAATCTACCTCTCTGGAAGTTGATCATATATTGTTATATTGTGTCCCCCTACCTGGGGGCATAGGAAGATATGCATTAAGTTTTGTTTTGCAATACCACTAGACAGTTGTCAGCAAGAAAGAAATGTAGCGAAAATGAAATAGTTTTCTGAGATAACAGGTTTGCTTTGCGTTTCTGAGAAATCGGTTTGCTTTTCAGTAATCCTTTAAAGCACACATGCCACCATTTTGTATTTTTAGTTGATTTATACTTGACGTTTTGCTTATCTTCTCGTGAAACCCACTGTTTAGCACATAAATGCATTTCCTATAGTATTCCACGTAGAGGGCTCATACTATACGGTTGGGCTACTGACTTTTGTGTGTTTTTTTGGCGGGATTTTCAAAAATATTTGATCAAGGACTTCATATTCGGCACTACTTGTCTTCTACAGTAACCAGCTGACCACACCATGTCCGTTTTGTTTACCTGGCTAAGAATTGTGTTGGGACTAGTTTCTGAAAGTCCACCATTGCCCATTGTCAACATCAGTGACAGAGAGATAGTAAAATATGATCCACAAAGTGATGAGCAGAACATTTAGCTTTCACTTTCTTCTCCAGAGACAGTGGAAAACTTCAAGTGCTCGAGAAGCAGATTGCCGACTTTCTACTCATCAACTTGTGGATCTATTTTACTACATCTGTCGTGAGCATTGATAACGAGACAATGGGAGACTTGCAGAAACTAGACCATGTGGAAGCGCTGGACTGGAATATGGCAAATTCGAGTCTGCGACCGTCTGATCCTTAGCACTTGTTTGCCCCATTACCGTCAATCTTCCCATTACTCCCCTACCGAAATACTAAAATGCAAAACACCGCCTAGGGACAATCTCAGTCTTGAACTCTCCGCTCCTGTAACGACGCTAAATCTTATTGTTTCAAAACCTCTTAGTTTCAAAGTAGTCACCGTGTTGGCCTACTGTATGAATATTCAAAGGCTTGTGTCGATTAGTTTGCCATGGGCAATGACTTGGTATTTGCGAAGGCCTATCAATTACCCAAAGGGAGGAAGTGAGCCTGGAATATTCAAATAAAGGCACGAATTTCAAATCTTGCTCCGGAAGGTATTGCGAACGAATGTATGAGTGAGCAGATGAAAGATTGATGTTAGGTAGGTACCACGGATCCTCACAAGTGCAAGAAATTGTTAAATCGGCTGAGATAGTGAAGTCGGTAGAAGCTAAAATGAGAAGCGGAGCGAAACTTGGTGTGTTGGGGATGTGAATCGACTCAAAGGAAAACGAGGCTCTAGAAAAGCTAGTAGGTTCAGTCAATATCCCATACTCATTCCTAATACAGCAAGAAACACCAGGGGTCATTTAAAAAAAATGCCGGTCACACAAGCGGCAAGCGAAAACCGAGGCTAAAACTTTCTTCAGAAGCGTATAATCCAAAGTATGGAGCTCGCTGACAAACTCCGCTGTAAATTGCCAAACAACAAACAGTTTCAAAGAGCAACTACATCAGGAGTTGTCCGGCAACTGGCAAGCCGTGGAGATTTCCAACAAGACAGCACCCACCCAAACAAGATAGAACCCATGAAGGCGCATATTAGGAGAAATCTTGTTCGCCTGCAATTGCAAATGTGCATGCAGTTTGCAGATAAAACGTTCTTGGAACTGCCGCACACCCATGGCTACCAGTACTTCGTGCCCAGTTGATGAAACAAGATTAATTGGCCCTTCTGTGCTTTTTCATTTGTAGTGTCGCAGATACTTTGAGACATAGGCTAGATCGATACTCGTCTTTCCTTTCTGTTTTCCTTCTTGCCCCGTTCTTGTCTTTCGAATATAAAGATTTGAAAATAACATAAATACATACAAAACCCTCTTATTTAGGACATGTCAGTCTGTGGGGACGGAGCAAGAACAAAGAACAACAAGACCAAAGGTTTCGATGGGATCCCACGGGGTTCCAAAGCGACAAAAATATTTTTACAAGATAACAAGATAGTCAATTTAGGGGTATGAAATTACTTAGATGTTAGACATATGGGTAAGGAGATAGGCTGAATCCGTTTTCAACTTTATTTTCTTTCCGGACACGTTTTCATCAAGGATCCGGCCAAAGCCGGAAATTCGTCAGAAACAGAAGTTTTTTCTCAAGTCGATTAGAAATTCGATAAAGGGGTAAGAATATATGCTGAATCCATATCTGAAAGCGGGTAACTGTCGATAGTCAGGTAAGCCAACATGCTGAATCGGTCTATCTGCTTTGTTTCCTGCTTGGTCGATACTACCGACAGAATCCGGGGAAAACCAGAAACTCGGTAGGCACCGTGTTATGTCTTCATCACGTTACAGGGATATCTCGATATAGGGATAATAAGAAATTGAAAATCCATCTTCCTGCTTCATTTCCTACGGAGTCTCTTGGTCGGGCGGGTCACCGCAAATCCCAACGAAAATGGGAATTTTGTCAGTTCTAATAAATGTCTTTGGCCAGCTGTTTCGGTTTAGAGATAGGAATATTGCTGTGTAAGATTACCGGGCAAATGGTACGATTGCTTTCTGATGTAAACTGGAAATTTTCAAAAGAACAAACTCCAATAAAACATAAATGTGGTGTAGGCTATATATAGATAATAAACACGTTGGATCAGAATTTCTTCCGAGTTTTCGACTAGCATTGGTATTCCCGTCGCAATCTGGGCTTGCCCGGAAATTCAAGACAGAAAGGAATTACCTAATGGTAAAGTGGTAATGGTTAATCTGGTTAAGTGGTTTGATTAGGGATAAATAACATTCTTACAGTTTGCAGTTGACACTGAAAATGTGGTGAAGAAATTCGATGAATAGTTCCTTTTGGGATCCCATCAAAACCTTTGGTCTTGTCTTTTAAGAAATCTAGCAACAACTAACCTCGCAAGAGATTATGCCAAATTTTTAAAAGATTTTGGACAAAATTTGGTTGGAAAATTAAATCTGATTATTCCTTTCCAGAATGCGGCGTTTTGTGGGAATTAATGGCAATTGCGGCAAATGCAATTAAATGACTATGCGCCGTTAATGGCAAAAATCTAGCGTTTTCGGACCAGATTTTATTTCTACCCCTACAAAAAATCGAACAATGAGAAACATCTTTACCAACCCATCGATACAGAGAGTAACACAATCTCAGCTACCCTCCCAACGGAACTCCCCTTCCCCTCGGTCTCGGATTTGCGTGAAATAGTTCCATTTGCCCCGGACCCGGAGTGACCATATGCGCTTCCATCTTATTGATCAGCCGGGCAAAGAAAGAGAAGATTTTCCCCGAATGAAGTTCCAAGAGTAACGGCCCAGCCCGCTTGACCGGCTGGAATGAAACAGCGAAATATTTCCAAAGACTGTGTTTTGTCCAGTAATGACGGAGCGCCGGGTCTCATAAAGAGAGATTACTAACATGGTCGACAGAAACTTATTTAGAAAATTAAAGGGTCGGAGCGAGTGGATGGATACAATGAAGTATTCTCTCTCCATTCCGGATGAAAGGCGGGACTCAAAGGACGGAATTTCTGAAGGAGGCATTTTCACTGGAAATTACGGTAGCAATCCTCTGAAAGCCTGGGAAAGAAAGTCCGAGTTCTGGAAATCATACTCATTTCGGGAAATGCGACAGTTTGGCCCGGGAAAGAACCCAAGAGGATATTTAGCGATATGTGACAGCGGATTTTTCCAGAAAAGTGCGCCCTCCTTACTGAAAATGCCTGGAAATTATACTCCTTGGAAAAAGCTCAATTTGGCTGAAGCTCGGGGCAAAAGAGAAGCAGTTAAAAAGAATGTGATGTAGATGAAAATTTTCTGGGAAATGGTCCAGCAAGCGGCGGGGAAATCGATAAAAAATGTCTCAAGAGAAGAATATCTCCTGGAATAAAACGAAGGAAACTGTAAACCTACGAAGGACAAGCGAAAAGTGAGAAGAGAGGAGTCTTAATAATAACTCGCTCAAAGCGGATTACTACGAATTTGGAAAGATGAAATTAGGTGTAAAATAAGGAAAATGTACTGTTTCCTTAGTAAAGATAATAGCGACCATATTTGAAGGCGCTAAACAGATAAGTCAGCTGAGATACCCGATGAAAAATATTCGAGAATTAGTTGTATGGAGTTCTAAGTTTTAGAAGCATACCATAGTAACTGTTGCCACTTCATTCTACTACTGACAAAACTGGATGCTACTATAGCAGGACTGGAAGCTACCAATCGTAATCGAAGTATTCCATACTACTACATATCAACTCATGCAACTTTTTGCTACTACTGACAAAACTGGATGCTACTATAGCAGGACTGGAAGCTACCAATCGAAATCGAAGTATTCCATACTACTACATATCAACTCATGCAACTTTTTGCTACAACTACCATGCATGTTCTTGTGACATTTCAAATATCAGCTGACTTATCTATCCGTTTAGCACAATAAAAAACAATTGGCTTGAGCTGAAGGAGGTAGCCTATTTCTAGTAGCTACCCTTACCCAAGAATACTGAAAGGGAGTCAAGTAATTGTACACGTATGAAATCGGCGCATTACCAACAAATAAACTGACTATAGTATTGACTACACTGTCAGAAGTTTCATAACAGATCGCGCATAACACTTTCAAGAATAACACCTTTTCACTTATAAATAAATTGTTATGACAAATTAAGTTTACACTATTTCGTGCCTAGATCTCCAACAACACCTTCAATTGGTAAAAATACTACAGTGTCAGAAGTTACATAACGACAACAGAAGGATGCCCGGTTTCAACAGATAACACTTTGGGATGTTGCCTATTATGTTTCTTTCGCCCCCTTACCCAAGAAGTACTGAAAGGGAGTCAAGTAATTGTATACGTACGAAATCGGCGCCTTACCAACAAATAAACTGACTATAGTATTGACTAGTGTTATTTATGTACTATCGTCTACTAACTAACACGTGAACTGCTAATGACGCCAACCTAGCGATGAAACCTCGGATGTTCAGGAGGACTTCCCTGACCTAAATACGATAACATTCAACGAACTCTATTCATGTTTACCCTAATCCTTACCCTTGATAAAATGAAAACTTTCAAGTCATTCCTGGGCTAAATTACATTTCCAAGCTAAAATCAAATTTAGTCACCTTTGTGCAACGTTTTCGTTCGTCTCATTCAGACAGCATGAAAAGACGGAAATCATCTTCAAATCTTCTGCATATTAGTTTTTGCGAAAATCTGTGACTCATTGACCATCTAAATTTATCTGTACTTACTTGGACTTTGCAGTACGGATACAGGCTGTGCAGTCTTGCTCGAGAACTTGGAAAAGCTGTCGTTCCTTGTGGAGCCCGATTACCTATATGAATGAATGAATGATTTATTAACATATTAAAGTCTTAGAGCCAGCATGCAACAAAAATGATACTAACACACTATCGAATACTTTTTAAATCACTTTACGTTCAAAATATACAAAACCTTTCCATCAGAAGGAATAACCAACTGTCAGATCATAAAAGAAACCGGAAAAAAAAAAATACATTTTAAGTGACGTAACTCGCAGTTTTGGGGTTCAGGAAGGCTCTATAGTAGCGGAATGTCCACTCGAAAAAAAATTCCATTCCAAGTACGTCCAGCGTAATAGCTTGGCAGAAAAATATACAAACTGAAAAAAACAAAATCCACGAAGAAAAGTGCCCGCAGAGGTAGCCATATGGTTGATCCCACGATATCGAGCTAGGGCACTTAGAAATGGCCCGTTTTTGTTTTCTAGCTAGAATTTTGTTGGGAAATTCGACAACGGCAACAGTTACAAAATAGGAGATCTGAATGGTCAGAATTATTTTGCACTTGTTTCCTTTTCGTTTGTAATGTCCGTAACCACACAATGAATGAATGAATGTACTCCCAAAGCAAGCCCTTAGGGCCATGGCGGGACAAAAATAAATAAGCACTCCAACTGTACCAATCCAAATATTCAACGTAACCACATAATGTGAAACTGGCAAATCAATGGACGGGGTTCGAGGGTTCGATCCTGTTCGGGCCAAAGTATTTTGCTGAACATAGCGAGAGGTTGCCCACTCTCGATTTTAGTGCACAGCAAGTGCCCGGTGCCCTATTTGCCGGTGCCGGCACAGACTGACACCAGCCTTCACCAATTGCCACGTGTTAGAATGTTGAAATCAGCATGTTTAGAAGATAGCCGGCATCGGTGCTGGCACCGCTGAGTTCGGTCGGTGCCGCGAAAGGGTGTATAGGAGGTGCCGGGAAGCGGGTAGCCCTCGGAACATAGTCTTTTACGAGGCAGGGAAGCAGTACAATAGAGACTTTAGCTGCGTGCAAACACAGTCCGATATACTCCGATAGGATTTCGTATGCGAAATTCGCGTCACTGCATGAGATCCGCCAAAATTCCGTAGCAAATGAGGAAATTCGCATCCGACTGCGAACATCGGACTGCGTATGCACGTACCTTTATTTGTGTCTTTGCGCTTGACCTTCTTCTCAGTTCCACTTAGCCATCTTTAAAGGACACCTCAGGCGTATTCTCGCCGTTCCCTGAGGACTCCACTTGAAGAGTCCCCGCGTTTTTGTTTGTCCCGGGGACTCACTCCCCGTATTCTCGCGAGTCCCCACGTACGGGGAATGCTCTGGTTATCGTCACTATCATCAAAAAGGACTCCCTTTCAGATACGGAGGGGAATCAATTTTTGCTGGTGTGGTGCAATTAATTAAAAACAATGAGAACAACAAAACCAAAAATAAAGTGGATCCAGACTATTTTTTTTTGTCGAAAAAAATCTCTTTTGGAAGCATTCCCGTGTTCTCGTTGTTTTCCGTCCGCGGAGTCCGAGTGGAGATTCCCCGAGGAGTCCTCGGGGAACGGCGAGAATGCGCCTCTCGCGCTAGGTAGTGCTTCTGCTCACATGTTCTGAAATAGCTGACCTCTTTACAACTAAGCTTTCGTTATAGAAAATTACACAGGGCTTCGGCTCTTTTTAGCCTCTTTCCACGTCCCTTACCTTGGATGACAATCTTGGCAAAATTTGCATAACCGGTATACAGACGAATAAGCTCCTCGGAAACAATGATCGGGCGCATGATGCGTCAAGTAAAGAGAAAACAAACGTGGCAAGCGTGAAAATCAGTGTATTGTTAATAGTGGAGATAGGATATATGAGAAATATATGAGAAATGATACACTTATGATGTGCTGAAGTAGAATGAATTACTATCATAAGTACGGCTTGTCGTTTAGGGCTATGTTTGTCAGTGTTATCTTCTGGCAATCAAGCCTGCTCTCAGCCGTGAAGTGATTTAAGATTATTCGTTTCAAATATGTGCAAAATTAGATGAACCTGAACCTAAATCCCCTATACCAGATTACACAACATTACATAGTAGGGTGCAAAAATATGTAAAACAGTTTCGACAGGTATTCAAATTCTCTTCTCCAAACTCTTTTTTTTCTTGTAAGATTATTTGTTTTGATTATTTATAAAAGTAAATGAACCTGAAGTTTAGAATAGAATAGAATATAATAGTGTTTAATCCCCTTAATCCCCCTAAATCCCCTTATCCGAGATTACACAACATTACACAGTAGGACGCAAAAATATGTGGTACAGTTTCAACACGTTTTCAAATTCGGCTAACTCTTTTCCAAACTCTTTTTTTTTCAAAATGCATTCAGTTCTAATGCACGTTTTCTGCAGAAAGTATCTTTCCAAGCTTGGAAGTTCCCTCCCGAAGGATTGACACCAGAAAGATTTTTTGAAAACTTTTACGACTGGCAAACTTTGAAAAAAAAACAGTTCTCCAGAAGATCTTCCAACTTCTTGATTAAAAAAATGTCTGACCTTTTGCGGCCATGCTAGCGGAACTCGAAATAATTGACTTTATATTCCGCAGTTACTCCTCTCTCAGCCATAAGGTAACTTTTAATTTTCAGTTTTGACTTCCCGAGGAGTCGAGTTAGGTTGCGATCCAAATTGATGGAGAGCCACGAGGGGTCTGAGACTCTCCTCAAGATGACTCTGAACTGGAATATGGAGAGCTGGTACCGACCTCGGTACCGACCTTATGTTCTGGTTTCTTCGCTAGTGTTTTAAACCTGAACTTCTCAACCCAGGAAACTTTTTAAAAATGATATCAAAAGATTTGTTTTCCAAGAATGACATATTCTTTGATCACCGGTTCAGGACTATCACCCCGCCTTGAAAAACAAGACCAAAGTTTCGACAGGATCCGAAAAAATTAATATTTGATCCAGACAATCGGGTCTTGTCTTCGCCTTGGCTTAGTTTTCTTTTCAATTTATTCTTTCTTTTCTTTAAAATTTAGATTTTCTTGGCGTAAAATACTCCAAGAATTAAAATTATTACAAATGAACAGATGCAAATTAGATTTGCTCTCGAAATAATCAGATCCAGTCTTCGCCAGGCTAATCATCTGAGAAAACCAAGTTCAGATATACCTCTATAAGCCATATCTATTTTGACGATACTGATCGAAACTTCCTGCTTTACTTCTGCCAAATTTCCGGTTTTGGCCGGATTCCGGGCGAAGAAGTTGTCCGGGTAGAAATTGTGTTCTTCTTATCCCTAAATCGAACATCTAATCAACTTCCAATAAAACTGTTACTTTTAACAAACTTTCCGGTTTTGGACGGATTCCGGGCGAACTACTTGTTCGGCAAGAAAATGGTTTTCACCATCGTGTTCAGCATGTCTTCTTACCCCTAAATCGAACCTCTAATCAAATTCAAACAAAACTTTTACTTTTAACAAACTTTCCGGTTTTGGCCGGATTTTGGGCGAACTACTTGTTCGGCGAGAAAATGGTTTTCACCATCGTGTTTAGCATGTCACCTTACCCCTAAATCGAACATCTAATCAACTTCAAACAAAACTTTTACTTTTAACAAACTTTTCGGTTTTGGCCGGATTCCGGGCGAGAAAATGGTTTTCACCATCATGTTCAGCATGTCTTCTTACTCCATAATCGACTATCACATTAGCTGTTTAAAAATTTTTTGTTTGCCCTTAATTTAAACCCCCTCCCCCCCCCCCTAAATATTAGGGCTACAAAGCCCATCTACGAATTTGACCTTACTCTTGACCCAAACAATCCTCACAACAAGTTTCATCAAAATATCTCTTCCCTTCCAGAGTTATAGAGCGTACAGACGGACAGACAGACAACTTTGCGATGTCATAGGTATCCCTCCACTTACGTTTTGGGATCCCAAAAAAATAGAACATTGAAAGGAAAGGTACAGTAGAGATATGCTCGACCAGATTAACCTAGAAACAGTCAGCTTCCCGATCCGACCATCGTGGAGGGAGTGGAGGGAGGGGAATCCGGACTCTTGAGGTATGTATAACTTTCGAACGGGTGATCGGATCATAACGAAACTTGGTATGTAGAAAGACCACATGTCTCGGATGTCCCATTTCAAGTCCGGACCGGATCCGATGAAGCTGGGGGGGGGTCGGAGGGGGGTCCGGAAACCTTGTGACATGCTTGGAGTGGAGCGATCGGAATGAAACTTGGTGGGAAGAACAAGCACAAGCCCTATATGTAGATCAGGGACAGAACCGGACCGGATTCGGGTTTGTGGGGGAGTTAGGGGGGTCCGGAATTCCGGTGATCGCAAGTTAAGGTACTTCCAGACATGCTAGGACGATGAAACTTGGCTTGAAAATTAGAGACTTGACATGATTGGCTAAGAAATAGTTAGTTCCCAGATCCGACCATGCCTTAAAGTACTAATGCCAACCGCAAAGTACAAAAAATACTTTTATGCAATATATACATTTTCGTTTGCCTATGAGCCCACGAAATGTGCATCAAGGGTTTTTGCTTACAACTGAATTTCTTAAAGTACAAACAATATTTTTGAGTAAAATATACATTTTCGTGCTCCTGGTGATCATCTTTTTTGCTTCAAGAGTTTTGATTACAGATGATTTTCTAGCGCGCCCTTAAAGTGCGCACAGCCAAATGCATTGCCAAACGATACAGTCTCGTGATTTCCAAGGACCCATGATCATTCTTATCTCAAGGGTTTTGCTTACAAATGATCAAAAGAAACCCACGAATTGACGAATTCCTACTTTCATCCTCTGACCCAGCCTTGCAAGTGCCATATGAGCTTCCAGCTCTTGTTTTACTAGGAAATGGCACTGTTCAAAGTTTAGTAACTGTTTAAAGAAGTATACCTCTACTGTGCCAATTCGTCACATTCCAGTTCAGAACCATCTTGAGGTTTTAATCCTACAGTCCCCCAAAGATCATCACCGTCATCAACGCTGAACAAAAACCGGGAAAAAGTTGTGAAGGTCTTTGGCGATGAGAGTTTTGCACTCTTCAATTAAAACAAGACCTAAGGTTTCGATTGGATCCCAAAAATTTGAGATAGACAATCGGGTCTTGCAGATTTCCGGCCTTCACCAGATCCCGTCATCATGTTGTTCTTCTCCAGTTCAGATTCAGACTGGGCTCAGATTACGACCGGAATACCAAAGCTACAAGTCGAAAATCACAAATTATTCCAATCCAACATGTTCTTCATGTATACACCACCTGTAGATTTTATCGGAGGATTTTGTTAATTCTGACTACTTACGAATTCTGATCGTCCGATTTATCCGGTAGCCTAGTAAGACGAAGCAAGTAAATTGATTCAGTCCTCATTATATTTATACCGAAATATAGAGATTTATTAAAAATGTAAAAGAGTTCCACGGATTAGGGCTAGGCTACTGATCCGCTGAGAAAATAAAGAATTTTTTTTATCAGAATTTAACACGCACGCTTGCCCTCAAATCAAAGCTCTAGGCGATTTCAGAATAAAGTTTTACTTTTATGAAATTTCTGGGTTGCAGAATTCCGGACGAATTCCTTGTCCAATGAAATAATGAAGTTCAGATACGGATTCATCATTTATCTTTACTCCTAACTCGAATCGTTAATCGACTTCAGAAAAAAAAAACTTTTGCTTAAGGAAATTCCGATTTTGGCCGGATTCCGGGTGAATTGCTTATCCGTCAAGGGAAGGAAGTTCAAAAAATGGACTAAGCATATTTCCTTACCCCTATATCGTATTGTTAATCGAGTTCATAAATAACTTTTAATTCTACCAAAATTTCCAGTTTTGGCCGGATTCCGGATGAACTACTTGTACGGCAAGAAAATAATGTTCAAAACTGGATTCAGCACGTCTCCTTACCCCACTACCGAATATCCAATCGACTTCAGAAACAACTTTTAACTTCTAACAAATTTCCGATTTTTTGCCGGATTCCGGGTGAACTATTTGTCCGGCAGTAAAAAAAAAGTAATATACTTCAAAACTTATTTTATTTCTTCCCTTAAACTGGAACCCCCACCCCCAAATAGGGCTACAGGGTTCATCTACGAAGTTGACCTGTACTTTGACCCGCAGTGGATCCTCATACAAAGTTTGAACAAACTATCTCTACCGCTTCCACAGTTGTCGTGCTGACAGACGGACAACTTTTACGAAGTCACAGGTATCCCGCCACTTAGGTTTTGGGATCCCAAAAAGGATCCAACGACCTTTTTATGAACTTTTCTGTTCGTTAACTTCCGGATCTCCTGAACTGTCTCTGCGTGATGGACGCTGATGATGAGGCGAGGGGGACAAACAGAGACCGCTTAAAGAGCTGAATAGGTTGAGTTTATGTTGCAAAAGCAGAACCTTCTAACTTTTTAACTTTATTTATTTTTTGGTATAGGGAGGGGGGTTGTTTGGTTTAGTAAAGAAAAATAGGGTTTTTGTTGTTTTTTTGTTGGTTTAAAGAGTTGTAATAGAGGCTGCGATGGAAGGGGTGCCCTATGCAGGAAGGGCACCCTGAGATATCGATGTGCCTTTTATTTTTTATTTTTTTTTTATTTTTTGGTTTTTTTTTGTGGTTTGCCCTATTTTTCGTTATTAGACTATAGTTTGACTGCTCAAAAGGTAAATTAACTTAAAGTTAAATTTGATTAAAGGAAAAAGAAAGTAAAGAATGTTATTGAGATGATTGGAGGTGGGTTTAATAATAGTAGATTTGAATTATAAGTATTTTTTAAATTTGAAAATTAAGTTTTAGTTCTGAAACAAAAAAATTTAAAGGAAGAGTTTTATTAAGGTTGTAAAGATAAGATGGAAGTGTAAAGTTTAGAAAGAATGGAAGGAAAAAATAAAAATAAGAAATTAAGAAAATAAACGTAGAGATAGAGGAAAGTGTAGGTGACGCTAAATAGATAGGCCGGTCACGCGTGATCACGTTTTAAAAATTCAAGATTGATAAGACCGTTGGCGTCACCGAGGGTAAGTGGAAGCGTAGTCACCTGGCCAATTCATATTGGACTGGAAGAACAGAAAAGATACTACGCGGCAAAATTATAATTTAAAAAAAAAGAAAAAAAAAAAAAGAGCTGAATAGGTTTAACTCTAATTCATCCAACCGGATGCCTAAACAGTCACGTGACTCGCTATGTGCGTGAAATGAGTAGAAGCTAAGCTGGCTAGACCTTTTATGACAAAACCTTTCTCATGACATTAAAGAGGACCTCAAAATCCGCTGTTTCTGCTTAAAACGAAGTCCTCCCTGCAAATCGTGATACCAGCAACATTTTACCTTCCCGGAAAGTGCCATAAATATGGGAAAAAAGTACATAGATTCGCTTCCTTCAGATTGTTATTCGCAAGTGGCTAACCCTTTTGCCCACCTCCTGTACGCGGTTCGGCAACGCCGGGACTTGTAATTTCCGTTTTTATTTCCATTCTTCCTCGAAACTGTGTTTCATGCCTGAATGCTTGGTTAGTAATTACGGTGAGGCACAAGAGAGGGTGGGGTTGTGCCAATCAGAAGGTGGAGATTGGATTTGGACTAGTACTTCCAGGTTTTGACACGGGCTTTAACGGTACCCGATGAAAAAGAACCGAGGATTAGTCGTATGGAGTAGTACGAAAAAATAGCAGGCAGTAGTAACTGTTGCTACTACATGCTACTTACTAGCAAAGTGGATGCTATCGGATACTACTACATAAGATTAACCCAGTCGGAGGCATGTTTTATCAAAGTATTCCATACGACTACATATGACTAATCGAACTACTTCATACTACTACATACTATTCCATGCAATTTTTTCGTACAACTACCATACTACTACACAGTCAAATAATTTTTCATCGGGTACTTCAAGCTATAATGGCTTACGATGGTTAATACTAATTATTTACAGCTCCAGTTATGTGAGAGCCTCTTTTCTGAACAGACTTCTCACAGGCTGGGAAGAACTGTAGCCACTATCCCTAGCCCTCACGGGTTTGTTTTCCCCGCAATCCCTTCAGTTTTACAATACCCGGTATCGGCAAGCTAGTCCTTTTAAGCGTCTTTTAAGACAAAAGATGGTAAGGTGATCTGAGTGTATTTCCCATTTATTAAAACGTAAAGGCTAAATTCGGTGTTAGCGTTGTGACAATTGCATTTTATCAATAAAATTATGTTCTATTCCTGTTCTATTCTATTAAAATTCCTTTTGGAACGAGTCTCTCCTAACTTCGCGCCATCTGCCGTCAACCCCGATCCGTATCAAACACAAGTAAATCAGAACAAGTTCCGTCTCGCTTTTCAGATGACTCTCATGTCTTTCGCTGTTTTGACAAGCTGCTGGTCAGCTGGTGTCTTTTGCATCCCACACTCCCATTGTTCTACATAGCTCGCGCATGTCGTACGTGACGAAGTAATCTATATATTTGTTCCAGTTACTTTTCGGTACACAAACACAAGCTGAACATAAGACTGCATATATCAATGCAATAGAAATTCGAATTAGAAACTCATGAATTTCGGTGCTGATGTTTTATTTGTATTTTTTTTTTGTCATATTACCTGTCGGTATAATGAGTATAAAGCAGAATACTACAATACACACACCAATGTAATCAAATCAAGGGAATGCGCATGTCGCACGTGCTGAAGTAGGCTATTCTGTATACGTCTTCCAACTACTTTTTGGAATAACACACAAGCTAAACCATACACGGTAAATATCAATGTAATAAAGTCCGGATCTAGAGAAAAAAATATACTTCCAAAAACTCATAATTTTCCGTGCTGATGTTTTTTCTATATTTCTCTTTTCAGATTATTTTTCGTTATAATTATTCTAAAAGCCAAAGACAACATTGCACACATCAATATAATCAAATCTGGGTTAATCAAATCAAAGGTTTGTTCTTTCCGATTACTTCTCAATATTATGAGTCCGTAGTCCGGACAAATCCGAATCTATTAAATCCAGAAAAAAAAAAAACAAGCATGAATTCCAGAACAAACTAGAAGAAAAATATATCCCAAGTTTCAACCATACCTCCTTCCGACTATCATTCTTAATTAGAAATTCCTCCTGGGGATCTCTAATGCGCACTTTCATTCCCAAAAATGTGTCATCACCATCCTTGTTTATTTTCTTTACTAGTACCCTATTCGCAAATGAACTTCTACACTGTGATCATAAGTAACGACAGCCTTGTATATGACCTGCCAAGAAACTAAATGATCTCATATTTAAGAGGTCAATCTCCTGTTTTTCATGATATATGAAAGGAGCGGGGAGGATGTGTTGACGTATGAGGGACACGTGCCTGCCAAATCAACTGAAAGAAGGAGCGAAGCGAATTTATTTCCTGTGAACGCGAGAGAAGGAAGTATGTTCTAAGAAAATAGGAGACAAGAAGATGAGAAACTGATACTACAAATATGCCAAACACATTCTGTCCTGTTTCGGAACCGTTGTTTCCCCGCACAAGTGCTTCCTTGGACCATGTTTGAATAAATTAATGAAGGATTTATAACGCACTGCCCAAGGGCATAAGTGCAATAAAGAAGGACAAAGAAATATAAATAATCACGAAACGCTAACAAATATTTTCCATTAAGGTTATTCACTAATTTCTTCGTCCCTTCGTAAAATTGCCTACCACCCGACTCATTCGGCATACGACATCATTTATTGCCTTCTGGCCGAAGTCTAGAGTTTGAAAAACTGTATTTGTGTGTTTTTAATTTCCTTTTCTCCAGCATCTGGCGGATCAGAAATATATTATTTAGGCTACCCAAAATCATCGACAACTGGGCCCAAGCAGCGCATGACCTTCTACCATGTCTCCTGGCCGACGATTAAAAATTGTATTTTCTTATGCGTTTTGCATTTTTCTTTCTTTCTTTTATTTCCTATAGCCTACTCGGCTTTCCAAAACGGCGGGTAAAAAATAAATACTTACTTGCTTCGTAACGGTCGTCTTCCTCGTCCATCTGGAAAACCGTAACTCCCGACAAACGAACCTATTGACCTGCAAGGGACTTTTTACCGTGACTAATGAACCAAGATTATAATTTCCGGGATTTGGGGATGTGAACTGATTAGATGAATTTGCCTTCGGCCGAGATCACTGTTCCTATGGCCGGCTTCTACCGGACTATTGTAGTGGTTTGCGAACTCTGTTCACAAGCCTCTCGGTAGCTCAAACGGTTAGAGTGCCTGCCTTGTAAGCAGAGGGTCCTGGGTTCAAATCCCGGCTGAGGAGCATTTTTGTCTTTCAGTTCACTACTTCTAAAAAAAAAAGAAAAAAAGAGCAATCAGTAGCCTATATGGTACTTGAGGTGAATGCTTTGAACAGACGATCAGGGTGGGGCGCTCGGAGACCAAGATTCCTGCCAGGATTTTCTGCACCACAGTCCCTTCCATACGGAAAAGTTGAAATTTTTCAATGGTGATAAAAGTGAAGAAAATCTGGCGGGGAAATCCCGATTGTGTGTTCGCACTATAAACCGGATCCGTGTTCGCATTTGTAATGTCTAGATTACCCACCCATATTCAAATAATTAGTTTAAACCAAACCTATGGCGTGATTAAAGTTTAACCGAAAAGGACTGGGATAGGACAATCTAGTTACCCATCACTTATTCACTTAAATTGGCTTGAAGACCCGCTGAAAATGCGTTACTTGGTTGTTCCGGTACTCAGGAATAATCGATTTTCAAATAGTGGAATTTCCGTGTGATTTGTGGTACCTCTAATTTGTTGTATGCCTTACAAGAAAGATTTCTGACTTTTTTTTGTTCAGGCACTAAGCAATCTTAACCAATATCGCCACTGCCCACTGAAAAGCCTTGTTTGTGTTTAGATACAAATTTCCCGCGTCATAGTAGAATTTTCGTTGTGGGGACGGCCGCAGATATTCTGAACGCCATAACTAGAGCAGATAGTGGAAAACCAAAAAAAATCACTTTGCAGAATCCAAATAATTCAGTGTATTCAACTAAATGACACAAAAATAAGTTGGCTTTTCAGTTAAACTTTAAGAAGTATACCTAGATGAACGCCTTCAAAATAGTTCCCAGTAGAAAAATCAAGGAAAAAGAAAACTATTTAGCTGGTGTGTTCAGAAAAAGTTAAAATATGCAGCTTAACATTCAAGGTCTCCATTTCTTTCAGTATTTTTTTCTGTTTTTTTACACCTTTTCTGCTTAAAACTCGCCACATTTTTTCAGAAAAAATATGTGTCTATTAAGCTCAATGAATGCTATCAAACTCACTTGATTAGTCGGCGATGGAATGAACCCGTTGCGCTGAAGGGTTAATTCTCATTACGTTATTTCTGAATATTGAATAGAATAAAAATCTGAATTCTGAATAGTGTTTGGAGCTGTGAAATGCCATCGGTTTATTCACGAATAAAGTACCTACCTACCTGTTCAACTGCTCTAAAATAATGGAGCTTATGCTCCATGCCACTTCTATGCCACCTCTCAGTACTAGCAAACTTAAAACTTTCCTCTCGGGTAGCCTACACCCTACTTACCAAAATCCCACCTCAGACGATAATCCTAGCGTATGACGCGATCATATTCGGCACAGCTTTTAAATACGTCTATTTGTATTCCCGGAACATGTGTGTGGTCCTTGTTAAAACTCCTCAATGTAAAGTACAGGCGGCAAATTCTCACCACAAAGCCTTTCTATTCATATCTGGACGCTTTCTCAAATGCTAAACCAACAGGGAATCAGAAAACATTTACAGAAGACGAACATCATGCTCGGAGATCAACATTGACAGAAGAATAAACAGTCAATCAGAATTCTAATTTCATATCCAACGTTAAATCAACAACCCAAATGGACAGGTCCCTGAAAAATGGACTGAAATACGAGAGCAAAGACAGATAGAAAGAAAAGTGAAAAACTAAAATAATGGTGCGAGGACAGAACTGGTGAATTCAAATGGTTTGAAAAATACTGATAGTTAGAGGTGCCAATTTGGTAGAGCTCTGATTCGGAATAACGCTGGTTTATCAGGTCCTTATTCACGACATCCGAGATAGGACAATAGCTATTTGCAACAAGGAACGTGATTTTGCCACGGAAGAGAAGCAAATTGCTTAGCGATTTTGCTTTCATCTTAACAGGATGTAACACTCCCTTTTAACTTTCGTGATGCGACTAGCCTACCATTCAATAGACCAGTATCTGGACGCTTAGAATTCTTTCAGAACATCCATGACGGCCCATACCCCTCGAGTACACAACACTGATTAGAACCAAAATTATTAATATAACACAGTAGGCTACGAAATTGTGAACAAATTATGTGACGCCAAAAGATTTTATTTGGGGATTTGTTAATCGCCATTTATTCACTATAACCATACCCTTGTCCAACTTCGTTTTCATGCAGCGGTCACCGCATGATCAGCGACCCTATTAGACTTCGATTTATTAGACTCTGTGACCCTTGTCGAACTTCGTTTTCATGCAGCGACCACCGCGTGATCAACGACTCCCTGATTACAGAGCAATACATTATTTCAGTTTAACTAGAAAGTACTATGATTACCTTGACACAGGCGACTCAGTCCTACTTGGTTATTAAAATATTTGCCGACTGCCGTTTTCTGCTTTATTCCTCTCCGCACCCGTAGTCGGACCCCACTTCAAAACTGCAATTGACGAGCTCACATTACTACAACAGTACTGTCAAAATTAGTCACAAAACCAAACAACAAAAAAGCTCAACCCACACCGAGAGCGCCGATTGCTTTGAATCCGACAACCCTCTACCATTGTCATTTCTAAACACACATGTTCCAATAGACAAGGTCAAGATGACGGAAGCACTTGCTCAAAGAAGGGGTCAAATGTGGAGTAATAGGAACGTGTGCTGGCACGTGGCTCAAGGCTAAGGGGGTCGAGGGGTGAACACAGATGTCTTTATGTTGTGATGACATTTCAACAGCGGAACAGATCGACGAATGCGGAAGTGTATATCCTCTGTCCACAGATATGGGGAAATGGGGCTTTGTTCCGATTTTCGCTACAGCATCGGGCTAGATTAGACAGATTTCATCTGCAAAAGCATCCTTATGCCATAGTTCACGAGGTAATTAACGAGGGGTCGCTCACTATCGATTTCAGTTTGCGATAACCATTTTTAGAAGCGTCTGAAAGATGAATAGCCTAATTTACGATCGAAACACGTGCCGGCACCATTGATTTCAGTCGGTGCTGGGACATTAACCGACATTAATAAAAAAAAAGAATCAACTAACTGTATCTTTCAAGAAAGAAAATAGAAGTGAGGAAAGGAGAGGACAACCAAAAATAACCTATGGTGTCAACTTGAAACATAAGAAAAGAGAGAGAGAACAAAAAAAAACAAGAAACGAGAAAGTAGGAAAACAAAAACTGGGGAGAAAAATGGAAAAACGGGCCCGCTTTTTACGTATAAAGAATTTCAGTTTGCTTGAGAGGCTTAATCTGACATTATGTACACACACTCAGCAATAAGTGTTTCTTCAGCAGAAGCGGGCTGCGAATCATGTCTCATGACGCTAAATGGTCGAGTCAGTTGACATTTAATTTCAGCGATCAGCTAGCAGGTTCACATTTCTAGCCACTAACTGAAATGGACCCTTGCCAAGAATGGTCACAAACAGAATCTCAGCTGTAGCCAGTGCCGTCTTTACCCTTAGGCCGGTTATGCCGGTGCTGGGGGGCCAGGAAAAACGAGAGGCCAAGCGGCCGGTGTAAACTGTTGAGACATCAGGCTACGGTTGCTAGCCATATTGCCAGGTGTGACCAGCTACGTAGCACTGCCGTCATTTACGTTACCAAAATTATGCACGGATATGACCGTAGTATGGCTCGAGCTCGATCAAGAATCGTGAGTGTTAATGTGCTGGCGATTTTACGTTCTTGACTGATGAAAAAGGGCCAAAACCCATGGATGGCGTAGGGTCCATCAAAAGTACAAGACGGCACTGGCTGTAGCGGCATGACACTCCTACCATAGAATTCGTTTAAAAAACTGAAAACACTTGATAAAGAACAAATAGCAATTTCAGACCATGACAGCTAATTAAAATTAAAAGAACCGTTTCTAATAGATAAAACTGAAGAAAATAGTTTCTGAAACATTGCCTCCTGTGCGAGGGGGTACTCATTTGGTGGGAAACAATGAACAGCTTCCGTGGGGACCGGCTGAGCGCATAATGTACTGCTATTTTGGGAGTGAGCACCCCCTCGCTCATGTGAGTTTCTGTAAGCTAGGCAAACCAGACTGCCTTAGACAAGAATAAACAAGTTCTTAGAATATTTTTACTACAGTTTTTACCGCGAAAATTCACCATGCATTAACACGAGTAGCGCCTCTAACCCTTCAATCTTCCCTTCGAATGTAATATGACGCCCATCTAACTCATGAGTGGCGATAATTGGCGGTTGAAGTGGCAGAAAGGTTGCCTTTTTTTATACTTTATATTAGTCGATATTAGCACAGGCAAGAGTGGGTCGCTTTTACGTTGTAATCATTTGCCGATATGAATTTTTCTCAGAAAACCAACTTCCTGGAAATAGTTCGGTATCGGAATTGATCGGCGCCGAAATAACGCGCGTTTCTCCTTCCGAAAACTATTTATACGTTGACACATGAAGGAGTGTAAATCTTCCTACGATAGAGGTAAGCTTATTTGAATAGTTACTTTAACTTAAACAGTGCTGTTCTGGCAGGCCCGTATCCAGGAATTTATTTGGGGGGGGGGGGTGCCCGCGGGTCGGACCAAAAAGTACAAAAAGACACAGATCAGATTTCAAAGCCTACAAAAAACGATTACTTTTTGGTTTTTTTTTGGGGGGGGGGTGAACCCCCTAACCCCCCAGGATACGGCCCTGTGTTCTGGGTTAAATGGTAGAATGAAGATGGAAAATACCTAATCAGGTCTTTTCAGGGGCCCTTGAGTAGCTAACACTTCAGCTAACTGGTGGTTCACTTTGGTCACAGCAAGCACAGGAAAAAGGAACTGTTCAAAGTCAATAAAAGTTCAGATAAGCAAACCAATAGCCTACTCAGGTCCGTATCCAAGAATTAATTTCAGCGGGGGTTTTACCCGAGGGTCGGACCAGAAAGTACAAAAAGACATAGATGAGAGGCCAAAGCCCATAAAAAAAGGATTATTTTTTAATGTTTCGGGGGGGGGGGTGAGCCCCCTAACTACCCCCTGGATACGGCCCTGCCTCTACAGTAGGCTATATGAAGTGTTGCTTAATTTTATGCGTCAAAATAATTTTTATTACTTCCGCTTTTGAAAACGAAAATGATCACTTTACTGTCTGAGGTTTGATAACATTTAACACAAGAAATTGCAATTTCGAGACATAGCACTTTGGTGTGTTATTTGATTGATCGAGTTTTTGCTCTTCAGCTTTTCAATTAAATTCATACATTCATGAAACAAACCGCTATTCCTCGTCTAAAAGTATCTGTTAGTATGTGTTATCTTAGTATCTGTTATCTGCCACTGTTGCAGAATTTCTGTGGTGTGACATTTTAAGATCACGTTTTCGTGACAAAGGATTATTTAAAAACCACCATACGTGTTAATTTACGAAAATATGACACTATTCACAAAACGAAACCCGAGGCAAACCTTAGGGAGGCGAAAGCCTTATTATTGCAATTATATTGTTATATTATTATTATTATCATTAGAAAAAGTACTATCCGTGCAATATTCACAAACACACGAACCTTCCTAGTTTTTGGATTACTACAAAAATTTCCTCTCAGCCACCCTACCAACCATTCTTCCCCCCATATCCCCCCAAAAAACCTCCCTCCTTAATTCGTATAGCTCTTCACGCATGATTATAAAATGCTCAAGATTTTCTAACGCCTGCTTACACATCTGGCAGGAGAAATGACGATCTACTAAACTGACTTTTTACAAGATATTGACGTCGTTCTCCAGTGGCACGAAGTTCACCCGGACTCAAATCACTGACTCATCCTTTTTTACCGACAAACTTATATGGCTTACCGTTTTGGGGATTGATAAATAAAGAAATAAATATTCAATTAATTAACTACTGCTTTTATTCCGCCAAAATGACGAGAGAAGAGGAGAAAAAAAAATACAAAGGTTATCCACTTATAATTCAAATACCGAAATTTCCCGATCTTAGGACACATCACCCATCGCATTCAAAATAAGACAAAAGGTACAATTATATACGAAAAAAAAACTATATAACAAAACAAAAATAAAACAAGATAATAAATAAAATCGCAGAAAATAATAGAAAATACGAAAGAAAACAATCTGACTGGCTACAATTGTCGACCTCTTTCACAGGAATTCTGTAAACATTTCGCCCGTTTCTAGCACGGTCCATTAGAAATGATGGAGATCCGTCAACTCCTTCTTGCCCCTGGCCATCTGAATGGGAAGAAAGGAGAGATTGCGGAAGTTTATCATCGTACGCGGAAGTCGTATGCTTTCTAGATGGCCAAATTCTTAGGGACGGCCGAACGAGCACATGCCGGCAATGAATCAATAAGCACATTGGAGAAATGGCATCTCTGAAACGTGAACAATAGTCCCCGAAAATTTATGGCCCCGATGGGGAATGTTCCCGGAAAGATGCTAGCAATTAGAGAACTGTAATTATTCGCACTCTGCCATAAATACATCGGTAGGGAACCGAGAACTAATCAAGGGAGCCCGATTAGATAGCAAATAAAAAGAGACAAATATTATTGTCTCAGAGTGTAAGATGGCCCCATTGCCAGCCCCGTGTGGGGATGATCAAATTGTGAAATGCTGCAGTATATCTGTCAAAATATCTTATTTTCTACTCGGTCCGGCAATTTCCAAAGGGAGAGGTGTTGAGGGGTCAGTGTCCCCCTTGTGCCCGATCCAAGGCGTAATACTTATCCAGTGTTGCCACTCTCCGGAGAATTCTGCGATTTGTCACAGGTTTTCGACTTCTTCGAGAAAGCGAGCCAGAATTCTGTGAGTACATTATTCTGGATTTGAAAAGGCGAGATTTCGTGTTAACAATTCGTAAACAGGATCGAGCCTCGTACTCGCCAGAATGTCACAGGTTTTTAGGGACAAATGTCACGGGCTTTGTCGGAGAAAAGTGACAACGCTGTTCAGCGACTGCAGAAGCTTGGAGTAATTCCAGTAACAAATAATCAGATGGAACTTCTGTTTTAGTCGCATGCAGCGACTATGAGAACCCCGACAAAACTGAGCGGACCTAGAGGTATTGACTCTAGCTTTGAGCTGATGTTGATACCCATTTACTCCTCTTCCGTCTTCGCCGTTGCTTAATGCATAAGAAATAGTGAAGGAGGTTGGCAAGAGCCGTACTCCGCACGCTGACCCACTCTGGAGCACGTCCATGAGCCAATCAGCTTTGACTCCTACTTTTCCTCTTCAGCGACTGAACAGCGATTTAGCTATTTGTAGAGGTAACGAAACGTGATGTGACGCGAAGCTAGTAACCTCCGCTCGTTCGTAGCGGACAGGGTATGGGGAAATATTCGAATCCGCATAGTCATTTTACAGAGATTTCTGTCAGATTATTTGTTCTTGGTACTTCACAGTCCATATGCGACTTTCGTAGAATATCTGTAAACGAAGTACAGAAAAGGGTATGTTACTTCAGCCGTCGCCAAAATGCAGTTCAAATCTGGCAAATATGTACGTGTAGTACGTATCGCAACAATACTTGAAATAAAATAAAGTCACAGGCCACATAGTTATTCGTTTGAATATGTTGCTGTTTTTGCTCATTTATTTTTGCACCATATGACGGTCAGCTACGTTGTCCGACAGTTTTGTACTACTTTCTAGACCATCCGAAGCATCCTAGCAGAAGAAAAAGAACAATAAACAAGAGCTGCAAGCTCATATGGCACTTGCAAGCTTTTTAGCTTGTATTCAAGTTATCGTAGTAGGATGTGAATGGATAGTAGCTTTGTCAGTGTGATGGGTTGTTTGGTACTACAGTTACGTTCAAAAGAAATGGTCACTTAGTTATATTTGCTGTTGTATAATATATTTGAACAATTTGTTTTAAAGCACAACTCTTACTAGAAATGATCTTTTCCGTATGAAATAGATCAGAAAAAACTTTTTCGAGAATACCATTAGGCTACTTTCCGGCTGAAATTAGTGATTTTCTTGTTAGCGCTTTTCGACTATGTCCAGTCTTCCTGCCTTCCAACGCGGCGGCTGGGCGCAAAACATTTGAAAACTGAACGCGCCGTGGTTAAAAAATGGGAAAACTAAGCAAATAAAAGAAGTAATAAACAGAAGCTTCTCAGATCGTTATGTGTGAAAGAGTTCACTGTCAGAAGTTTCATAACAGATAGCGCATAACACTTTCAAGAATAACACCTTTTCAATTAGAAATAAAGTGTATGACCAATTAAGTTTACACTTTTTCGTGCTTTTTCGTGCTTTTTCGTTCGTGCCTAGATCTCCAACAACACCTTCAATTGGTAAAAATACTAACGGGAACGAAATAAACATAAACAGATAACATCCCAAAGTGTTATCTGTTGAAACCGGGCATCCCAAAGTGTTATCTGTTGAAACCGGGCATCCTTCTGTTGTCGTTATGTAACTTCTGACAGTGTAGTATTTTTACCAATTGAAGGTGTTGTTGGAGATCTAGGCAACAAATAGTATAAACTTAACTGGTCATATAACACTTTATTTCTAAGTGAAAAGGTGTTATTCTTGAAAGTGTTATGCGCGATCTGTTATGAAACTTCTGACAGTGTTGTCAGCGGACATTGAAGATCTCGGCAGACGTTTCGTTGTGTGATAGGCAAAACTCGGCAAGGCCAAAAAAGCGCTAAAAATTCGTAGGCACAAAACCAAACAATGGAGAAAGGTGGGGATTTTAGAAGCTTACTATTCTGTATGGGAGCTAGGTATATCATAAAAGGCAGAATAAGCAAGAGGGGTCCTTTAAGTATTTTGATATCTTATATATGGAAGAATCAGCGAAATTTTCAAGCACTTTCTTTTCGACGTGACGCTCGGGAGGTTCCGATCGCTCCATTCTAACCGTGTCACATGATTTTCGGTTCCTCCCTCCGACCCCCCCCCTCCCACATTCATCGGATCCGGTCTCGACTTGAAATGGTATGTATGAGACATTTGGTCTTTCCAGATACCAAGTTTTATTAAGATTCAATCACCCGTTCGAAAATTCTGAATGTCAATAAAATTCCGGCCTGGCTCCCCTCCCTCCCGCCACTATGGTCGGATCGGGCAAGTGATTATTTCCAAGTTAATTTGGCCGAGTCCATTATACACCTGCCAAGTTTCATCGTCCTAGAACATCTGGAAGTAACTTAACTCCGTAACACCGGAATTCCGGAACCCCACTCCAACTCCCCCCGTAGTGCACGAATCCAGTCCGGTTCTGTCAATGATGAACCTAGGGATTCTTTTTGTTCCTCCCACCAAGTTTAATCCCGATCGCTCCACTGTAAGCGTGTCACATGATTTCCGGTTCCCACCTCCGACCACCCCCCCACATTCATCGGATTCGGTCCGGACTCGAATCGGGACATCTGAGACATGAGGTCTTTCCAAATAACAAGCTTCATTAAGATCCGATCACCCGTTCGAAAATTATCCATGTCACTAAATTCCGGATTCCGGCTCCCCTCCCTCCCCCCACGATGGTCGGATCGGGCAAGTGATTATTTCCAAGTTATAGAAAATCATCTGTAATCAAAAATTTGAAGGAAAAAGGATGACCATCAAGAGCACGAAAATGTATATTTTGCTCAAAAGTATTGTTTGTACTTTAAGGAATTTAGTTGTAAGCAAAACCCCTGAGGCAAAAATGATCATGGGCTCATAGGGATCACGAAAATGTATATTTTGCTTAAAAGTATTTTTTTGTACTTTGCGCTTAGCATTAGTACTTTAAGGAATGGCCGGATCTGGGAACTAACTATTTCTAAGCCAATCATGTCAAGTCTTTAATTTTCAACCCAAGTTTCATCGTCCTAGCATGTCTGGAAGTACCTTAACTTGCGATCACCGGAATTCCGGACCCCCCCTCTAACTCCCCCAAAATGCCCGAATCCGTTCCGGTTCTGTCACTGATCTACATAGGGCTTGTGCCTGTTCTTCCCACCAAGTTTCATTCCGATCGCTCCACTCCAAGCATGTCAGAAGGTTTCCGGATACCCCTCCGACCCCCCCCCAGCTTCATCGGATCCGGTCCGTACTTGAAATGGGACATCCGAGACATGTTGTCTTTCTACATATCAAGTTTCATTATGATCCGATCACCCGTTCGGAAGTTATACATGCCTCAAGATTCCGGATTCCCCCTCCCTCCACCCCTCCCCACGATGGTCGGATGGGGAAGCTGACAATTTCCAGGTTAATCTGGTCGCGTCCCTGATTTACCTGCCGAGTTTCATTGTCCTAGCCCACCTGGAAGTAACTTAACTCCGTGTCACCGGAATTCCGGAACCCCACTCCAACTCCCCCCACAGTGCACGAATCCGGTCCGGTTCTGTCAATGATGTATCCAGCGGTTGTGCTTGTTCCTCCCACCAAGTTTCATCCCGATCGCTCCACTCTAAGCGTTTAACATGATTTCCGGTTCCCCCCCTCCGACTCCCCCCCACACACATCGGATTCGGTCCGGACTTGATATGGGACATCTGAAGCATGACGTCTTTCCAAATATCAAGTTTCATTAAGATTTGATCACCCATTCGAAAGTTATGCATGCCACTAAATTCCGGATTCCGGCTCCCCTCCCTCCCCCCACGATGGTCGGATCGGGAAAGTGACTATTTCCTACTTAATCATTTGGGGTCCCTGATATGCCGGCCAAGTTTCATCATCCTAGCTTATGTGGAAGTGCCCGAACTAGCAAAACCCGGACCGACCGACCGACCGACGAACCGACCGACAGACCGACCGACGGACGGACAGAAATTGCGATCGCTATATGGCACTATTTTCTTAATTTATTATTCCCTTTTTGAATGTTTTGCTGGCAAAAAAACAAAACCAAGGTGGTCTAAGATTCAGAGTGGTCAAGGAGCGTTCAAAAAAGCATACCTCTACGGCTCTACGTAAGCCTAATGCATCCACTACGTTTTACTGGCACAGAAACGGCACAATTTTTTGAATATACCATACATAATAAATGGGAATTAATGAATTAAAAGTCTGACCTTTACAATTACGGAGGAATGAAGCGCAAAAACTTCGGGCATTCTCCTTAAAGTTTAACTGAAAAGGGCTGGGAAAGGACGATTTAGTTACCCATCACTTATTCACTTAAGTTGGCTTGAAGACCCGCTGAAAATGCGTTACTTTGTTGTTCCACTATTCACGAATAATCGATTTTCAAATAGTGGAATTTCCTTGTGATTTGTGGTACTCTATGCGCTTGCATTTTTGTTGTATGCCTTACGAGAAAGACTAAGCAATCTTCACCAATCTCACCACTGCCCACTGACAAGCCGCGTTTGTGTTGAGATTAAAATTTCCCGCGTCATAGTAGAATTTACGCTGTGGGGACGGCCGCAGATTTTCTGAACGTCATAACTAGAGCAGATAGACGAAAATGAAAAAATCCCTTTGAAGAATCCAAATAATTCAGTGTATTCAATTAAATGACACATAAACAAGTTGGCTTTTCAGTTAAACTTTAAAGGACACTTCGCACTACATAGTGTTACGGCTAAGATGTTCTGAGATAGTTGACTCCTTTAAAAATTACCTACGCTTCGAGAAAATTACGCAAGGCTCCGGCTGTTTTTAGCTTCGTTCCATGTCCCTTGCCTTGGATGACAATCTTTACGAAATTCGCACAACCCGTCTTCGGACCAATAAGATTATCGGAAAGAATGACCGAGAGCTTTATACGTCACGTAAAGAGAAGAGAGAAAACGTGGCAAGCGTGATACTTAGTGAAATGCAAATAGACCAGATATGATACACTTATGAAGTGTAGAATATCGGGAACGAGATCAGGTTCAGGTCCATTTATTGATAGCCTACAGTTTCTTCTACAAAATAAAAATTCAAACAAATCCGGGGGAGTGCAGAGCACGAGAAGGCCGGACCTTAGAAGTCAACTAACAATTGATACTACATTTACCACATTTACATTTACCACATTTACTACATTTACCAACTATACTACAATCCTAACTACAAACAGAATACAGTTTACAGTTACAGAATACAGTTTCTTCTACAAAATAAAAATTCTAACAAATCCGGCAGAGTGCAGACGGGATCGACTAAAAACTGGAATGGAACGGAACGAGACGGTGCAGGAGGAACGCGTACTAAAAACTGGAACACGTACTAAAATCTGGAACACGGAAAAAAATCCAGATCTCTGCACCAGGAGGAACACTACTAAAAGGGGGAACAAAGCACCATCCTTCCTTTTTTTAGTATTTTGTATGGGAACTAGTTTTCGATCATTCCTATGCATGCAGGAGGAACAAGTACTAAAATCTGGAAGGCCCGTCCTCTGTTGTTTAGCTCTTGGTTCTTCGTCAGAAGCCAATACTGAAAACGGGAACGAGGATCCCTGTTCTTTAGCACTTGTATCCGTCCTCAGAAGGAACAAGTACTAAAATCTGGAAGGCCCGTTCTGTTGTTTAGCACTGGGTTCTGCGTTTAGAAGCCAGTACTAAAACGGGAACGAGGATCCCTGTTATTTAGCACTTGTATCCGTCCTCAGGAGGAACAAGTACTAAATAAAATCTGGAGGGCCCGTTCTCTGTTGTTTAACGATGGGTTCTGCGTCAAGGATCCATGTTCTTTAGCATGTTCCTGTTTTACTCTCCCTACTTCGGAAACCATTTAGTACCATTTAGTACTTGTTCCTCCTGAGGACGAAAATACAAGTGCTAAAGAACAGGGATCCTCGTTCCCGTTTTTGGGATCCCAAAACGTTAGTGACGGATACCTATGACATCGCAAAAGTTGTCCGTCTGTCCGTCCGTCCGTCCGTCCGTCCGTCTGTCCGTCCGTCTGTCCGTCTGTGAGCACGATAACTCTCGAAGGGAATGAGATATTTTGATGAAACTTGGTGTGAGGATTCTTTTGGTCAAGAGTAAGGTCGAGTTCGTAGATGGGCTCTGTAGTCCTACATTCAGGGGTGGGGGAGGGGGTTTAAATTAAGGGGCAAACAAAATATTTTGAAACAGCTAATGTGATAGTCGATTACGGGGTAAGAAGGCATGCTGAACACGATGGTGAAAACCATTTTCTCGCCGAACAAGTAGTTCGCCCGGAATCCGGCCAAAACCGGAAAGTTTGTTAAAAGTAAAAGTTTTATTTGAAGTTGATTAGATGTTTGATTTAGGGGTAAGAAGACATGCTGAACACATTGGTGAAAACCATTTTCTTGCCGGACAAGTAGTTAGCCCGGAATCCGGCCGAAACCGGAAAATGTGTTAAAAGCAAAAGTTTTAGTTGAAGTTGAATAGATGTTCGATTTAGGTGTAAGAAGACATGCTGAACACGATGGTGAAAACCATTTTCTCTCCGGGCAAGTAGTTAGCCCGGAATCCGGCCGAAACCGGAAAATTTGTTGAAAGTTAAATTTTTATTTGAAGTTGATTAGATGACAGATTTAAGGGTAAGAAGAGACGCTGAATCTGTATATGACAATCATTTTTTACCTGGACATGTAGTTCGTCCGGAATCCGGTTGAAACCGGATTTTTTTTATAAGTTAAAGTTTTATTTGAAGTTGATTAGATGTTCTTTATAGGGATAAGGAGATACGCTGAATTCGTTTCTGAACTATCATTTTTTGGCTGGACAAGTAGTTCGCTCGGAATTCGGCCGAAACCGGAAATTTGGCAGAAGTAAAGCAGGAAGTTTCGATCAGTATCGTCAAAATAGATATGGCTTATATAGGTACATCTGAACTTGATTTTCTCAGATGATTAGCCTGGCGAAGACTGATCTGGCGAAGACAAGGCCTATTTGTCTGGGTCAAATATTAAATTTTTGGGATCCCATCGAAACCTTTGGTCTTGTTAGTACTGGGTTCTGACGAATAACCAAGTGCTAAACAACAGAGGACGGGCCTTCCAGATTTTAGTACTTGCTCTCCCTGCAAGCATCGGAATGATCTGAAACTCGTTCCCAGAAAAACTACTAAAAGAAGGAAGGATGGTGCATTGTTCCCCCTTCTACTAGCCTTCCTCCTGGTGCAGCGTTCCAGATTTTAGTACGCGTTCCAGTTTTTAGTACGCGTTCCTCCTGCACCGTGTCGTTCCGTTCCATTCCAGTTTTTAGTCCGGACCTTAGAAGGCCGGACCTTAGAAGTCAACTAACAATTGATCTAACTACATAACTACATTTACCAACTATACTACAATCCTAACTACAAACAGAATGGACGGAAATACTACAGATTAAGTAAAATGAATGACTGTAATAAGTACAACGTGTAGAAAAGGAGTGGCCTGCATCTCGGGCATGCGAATCCCTCTTCAAGGAGGTTTCCGAAAAGTACAGGCGGCAAGCTGATGAACTTTTCGCTGATCAGTAACTTCATAAACCTATCTTATCTGTATTTTACCTTTTTCATTCTTCTTTTTCTTTGTCTCGCTTTCTCTTTTTCACTTCTCTAACCTTATTTCTCTGTTTTGCTTCTTTTTTTTCTTTGTTAGGACAAAGATCTGTATTACTCTTTTTTCCTTCTTCTGAAAAGTGAGTGATCCTGTCACGAAATTCGTCTGACCTCTCGGTTCTTCAAAGTAAAACTGAAAATTAACATAACTTGGCGAAGAAAGTTTTTTCGTTCAATTGTTTTTTATTTTTATTTTCATTTTTGTTTTCATTCTTTCATACGAGGCTCTTGTAGTGACACGAGAGTTGGGACAGGATCTCCCACAAGACCGCGTAATTTGAATTCCATTTGTAGCCAGACATGTAGCAGCGTCTTTTATTTTCTGTCGTTTGTGATTTTGCAGACGGGTAAACCACGTTTTAAGACCAGGAGATACCCAGAACTAGCAGCCTAGAAAGTTTGTTTATTGACAGCTGGCAGTTTGGGTCTGTTTGGCATTGTTGTTGGTCCCTGATATCTGAAATTACATAGTCTACATAGAGCTATCACTAGTTTGAAAGATCTTTATAGGACCCCACTTGCTTATTCTGCCGTTAATAATATAACTAGCCCTCTTGTGGACTTTTAAGCTTCTAAAATCCTCACCTTTCTCCATTGTTTCGTTTTGTATCTACGAATTTTTAGCGCTTTCCGGCCGTGCCGAGATTTGCCCGTCACACAACGCAAAGTTTGCCGAAATCTTCAATATCCGCTGACACCTCTTTCACAAACAAGGATACGAGAATCTGTTTTTGACTTCTTTTATTTAGTTAGTTTTCCAACTTTTTAACCACGACGCGTTCAGTTTTCAAACGTTTTGCACCCAGCCGCCGTGTCGGAGAGCAGGAAGGCTGGACACAGTCGACAAGCGCTAACAAGAAAATCGCTAATTTCAGGCGGAAAGTAATGGTATTTTCGAACAAGTTTTTTTCTGATCCATTTCGTGGGGAAAAGATCATTTCTAGTGATCGTTATTTTCGGAAAAAGCGGAACAATGTACTAGCACACTTTCATCGGGTTTTCAAGCCTGTTCACGTAAGTAAGTTATTCTTACCGGGGGTTGCGTATTTCAGTCCTCGATGAACATTTCTCACTCATGATGGTATCGCACGCTATTAATACGCAAATTTGCCAAGTGCTAACTCGACTCCATCCCTTTCGTTCAAATTACATTCAACACGCCTTACCTTTTCCATTTTTTTCCTATGCTCATTCCAAAGTAATGCTTTCAAGTTAAAATTTCCAGTCGGTCTCTGGAGCTTTGGAAGTTCCATACAGTCTTCGTGGTTCTAAAATGCACTTTTTCAAAACCTTTCCCCTCGAGATATACATTTTAACCCCCAGGGCCCGAGGAAGTGATAAAGTACGGAGATACTTCGGCACTCCATCCTCTTTCTGTCTACCACTAAAAGATTTAACTCAGACGGAAAAAAATTGAAAGCGAAAAAGTTTAGAGTAAGAGACGGAAGAGATCGAAAAAATCTTACACCAATATGCTAACATATTAGTAGGTTAGGTTACCTCATAGCGAGGGTAAATATTTTAGAAGTAGTGAACTGAAAGACCAAAATGCTCCTCAGCCGGGATTTGAACCCAAGACCTTCCGCTTGCGGGTAAATAAATTTGGTCAATGATACCAAAGGTACCTGAATGAAGTATTTTAGAAGAAGTGAACTGAAAGACAAAAATGCTCCTCAGCCGGGATTTGAACCCAGGACCTTCTGCATGAGGGTAAATAAATTTGGTCAATGAACCAATGCTACCTTCTGCTTGAGGGAAAATAAATTTGGTCAGTGAATTCAGTGATACCAATGGTACCTGAATGGAAGGACGTCGATGTTGCGGCAATGCGGGCCAAAAGTGTCAACGCCCTACGCGCCACCGATGGCTCTGGAGGATTTAAGGTCTTCGAAAGACCTTAACGACTTTTAAAGTTCAAATGAAAAGGCACCTTATTTTACATCTAATATTTGAACACAATGAATTATTTTGACTCATCTAAGGGATTTTGATTTTTTTCACTAGGGGATCTAGCAATAACGTTCAGAATGTGCACTGCTTGCACGACCCAAAATTCATCCAGACGCGGAAATTTTGAATTTCAACAAAGGCCTGGATTTCCATGTATTACGGACTCTAACTCCCGTGGAGGGAGTGGAAAGTGATGATATTTTTTGGCAATGGCTTACCTTTTTAGTTGCTAAACAATTTAAGTCGGGTCTTCACCTTCCGGAATCTGGGTTCCCAGATTTTCCGAGATTTTTTCTGAATTTCTTCTGCGATACTTAAAAATTCCGGAAATCTGGAAGTTCAAAAGCCCCTTTTTTCCGGATTATTTTGATGTACTTTCGGTCCGGTTCGTATTCCAGATGCAATTTACAGAAGAAGTCAAAGAATAATCTGGAAGCCCAGATTCCGGAAGTTCCGGGAAGTGAAGACCGGACTTTAAGCACAGGGGAACAAGCACGTAGGGGTACCACAAACCCGAAAGAATACATTCAGTCGATGAAATCATTTATCTGTGGATAGCGGACAAACGAAATAACGCATTTTTATCCGGATTTCAGGACTATTTAAGTAAATAAGTGAAGCGTAACTAGACTGTCGGATCTCAGCCCTAATCGGTTAAACTTCAAAGACTGAATAAGGGGAAGATAAACAATACGTAAAGATGGAATGTTAAGCAAGGGACTTTTATCGTGACAAACAAACCCTAAGTAGAAATCTGAAATAAAGTTGTAAGTCTAGGACTCCAATGTCGGAGCCTCGCTGACAGTCCAGAGCCAGTATGACTGGGCCTAACGGATAAAACTAATGATTTAATTTAACTGGGAAGTCGCCTTCACTCGCCCAAAAATATTTAAAAGTACAGGAGTGGTACCGAGCCTCGAATTTACGTAGCCTCGAGATTGGCCGCAGAATGCTGAAGGACACGTCGTGGTTGTGATAATAATTCTTTCTACTTCAGTTTTATCAAGAACAAATAAGCAGAAGAACCTCCGTCTCCCGATCTCTGTAATATGACCATGCAGAATCGAATAGATTCCCAAAACCCTTCCCGATGCAAAAGAGCGGAGGGTAGCTATGCGAAACACTACAATTCGTTACCTCTACAAATCGCAGTAGAGCCCCGGAGAAGAAATGTCCAGAGTAAACAGACTATTGGTTGTTTAACATTGTGACGTCACGTTTGGCGGGTCATACACTCCTGCTGCGGTCTTTTCCTCTCAATGCGTAGCGGCTAAGAGGGGAGTAGACTGGCGTCAACTCGAAGCTCAGCAAGTAGCTCTAGCTCTGCTCAGTTTTGTCGGGGTACCCCACAGCTTACGTATCTAGGCAGTTCTGCAAACTCGGTTTATTTTTGGGACACAGTGGCGCGGGAGCAACAACCATGCAAGTGCAGTGACGTCGTGAATAGATAGGTATGTTGAAGCAGCCAAACCAAATTGTGTTCCCGCCTATGGTGTTGTAGTCAGATCTAAGCGTCAGGAACACAGTGGCGCGGGAGCAACAGCTCTGCAAGTGCAGCACAGCTGACGTATCTAGGCAGTTCTGCAAACTCGGTTTATTTTTGGGACACAGTGGCGCGGGAGCAACAACCATGCGAAGTGCAGTGACGTCGTGATTAGATAGGTAAGTTGAAGCAGCCAAACAAAATTGCGCTCCCGCCTATGGTGTTAGGCACGATCTACGCGTTAGGAACACAGTGGCGCGGGAGCAACAGCCATGCAAGTGCAGTGACGTCGTGAATAGATAGGCAAGTTGAAGCAGCCAAACAAAATTGCGCTCCCGCCTATGGTGTTAGGCACGATCTAGGGAGGCGCCAAGTTCAGAGCTGTGTACCAAAAGCTTCTCATGGGGAAGATAGGAGCTTGCTTAACTGCCTAGATACGTAAGCTGTGAAGTGCAGTGACGTCGTGAATAGATAGGTAAGTTGAAGCAGCCAAACCAAATTGAGTTCCCGCCTATGGTGTTGGGGTACGATCTACGGGTCGAGCACGGGCTCGGAGGAGCAGAGCTGTGTACCAAAAGCTTCTCATGGGGAAGATAGGAGCTTGCTTAACTGCCTAGATACATAACCTGTGGGGTACCCATAGTCGGTGCATGGGGCCAAAGACGGCGGTTCAACTGGCTTATTTATTCTTGGTAGTATATCCACCCATCCTTGTTCCGAGATTCTACACTTCATAAGTGTATCCTATCTCCTCCATTAGCAACACACTGGTTGCCACATTAGTTCCCTTTACGTTACCTATCAGGCAACCGATCATTGTTTCCGAGGAGCTTATTTGTCCGGAGACAGGTTATGCAAATTTTGCCAAGATTATCATCTAAGGCAAGGAACCTGGAAAGAGGCTAAAAATAGCTGAACACGTGTGTAATTTTTTGCAAGCATAGCTTTCTGTAAAGTGGTCAACTGTCTCAGAACATCTGAGCTGAAACACTATGTAGTGCGAGCTGCCCTTCAAAAGGAAGTTTCTCTGCAGTCCTAACTAGGTTCTACCTGTCAAAAAGAAAAACCTAATGGCCTAGCTAGGACCTAGTTAGGACTGAATAGAAATGTTCTTTTAATATTTCTGCGGCAAATTTAGAGTACGTAAATTCGAGGTTGGGATCCTCTCTTGTATTGGACTGAAAGACAAAAGTGCTCTTCGCGGGGGAGGGTACAAATCAAATATTGTTACCGCTCTACTCAGTATGGGGTTTTACTGTTATGGGCCTTATTTATAAAAAAAAAAATGTTCTTATGTGACACAAACATAAAATATAGAATATAGAAACATAAACAACCATAAAATATAAAATATAGAATTACTGACCAGATCAAGCTGATGAAGGACTGCCAGCTTCATTTCAACAGTTGCTCTATCATGTCACACTGCCATTAGAGGAACTTTCACAGGAGTCTCATAACCCCCCCAGCATCATCAACCCTACTGCAAAATTACTATACATATTACATGCGACATCTTAGAATTCATATAAAATATTCATGGAACATTCTGGTAAAATCATTAGCCAGTGCATGATTGTACATAATCAGCGAATGGCTAGGCAGGTGTACTTTATGAAATCGATCGAGATGTCCCGACAAAACATTTGGGAGGTCACGCAAACTTCTGATTTATTCCAAGAAATTACTCCAGTTTATTTCGGTTGCGTGATGCTCGTTTGGTAATTCGAATCAACGAAATGCATGTTTTGGCACATAGATTCGAGTATGTTTTACGAGGATGGGATTATTTTATGAAGTCTCTTTATTGGGACAATAGGCGAGAAAAAATATGAGTAGCTTTGTAAACAATAAGCCTAAGCACGCAATTTCATAGCAACTGGATTACTTTATGAAGTCTCTTCACCGAGGAAAATGTTCGGGTAAAAAATATTAGTACGTCTGTAAACATGCTGCATAAACGCGACGGAGGTCCATATGCACCGGATATCTTACAATTTCCGTACAGATTCTGAGCACTAGGCACTAGGCAATCGGTTACAAGACCATAGATCTAGAAGTCTCCTGTCCAGTTTTCTACTTATGTCATTTTACGCGCGGAAAAGTTGGAAAAGCTACATATATAATAAATATTATATAACAAATATTTTTTCCTAAACCCAACCAGGAATTCCGTTTCTGAATGTTGGGAATCCAATGCGTGTGAACCCGAAATCTTCCGATTTTCAGATATTTAAAGTTTAACCGAAAAGGACTGGGATAGGACAATCTAGTTACCCATCACTTATTCACTTAAATTGGCTTGAAGACCCGCTGAAAATGCGTTACTTGGTTGTTCCGCTATTCAGGAATAATCGATTTTTAAATAAAGGAATTTCCGTGTGATTTGTGGTACCTCTTATTTTTGTATGCCTTACAAGAAAGATTTATGACTTTTTTTGGTTCAGGCACTAAGCAATCGTCACCAATATCGCCACTGCCCACTGAAAAGCCTTGTTTGTGTTTAGATTAAAATTTCCCGCGTCATAGTAGAATTTTCGCTGTGGGGACGGCGGCAGATATTCTGAACGTCATAACTAGAGCAGATAGTGGAAAACAAAAAAATCCCTTTGCAGAATCCAAATAATTCAGTGTATTCAACTAAATGACACAAAAATAAGTTGGCTTTTCAGTTAAACTTTAAAGATACTGTCAATTAATACAAAAAAAATTAATCAACTCGGAATGTTTTTCACGCTCGCTACCGAATTCTTAAAAACACTGTTCAAATCGGTGTAATGACCATCAGCGGCATAAGGATTTTCCGCGTCATCTTTTCTTGACTAGCCAACGCAACACAAACAGGCGGGGATTTGATAAAGAGCTGCACAACAGAAAACAGGGTCAACTTCTATTTTTCTTGATCATGCGGGTTGCGTCCTGCTCGCAGCTTATTACACCAATTTCAACCATGATTAATTGAGGAAAGAAACGATTTCCGCAATAATGGTGGGTTGACACACTGCGTAAAATCTAAGCGCATTTTACGCATCAACACAACAGACCGATTTCTCAAATACGTCCGTATTGCTAGAGATCTTTCCAAGCCCAAATACGTGCGTAAAATACGCTCGGATTTATGCAGTGTGTAAACGTAGCATAAGATCAACTGATATGTGTCCCGGCCGCATCAAAAGGACGAGAAACCGGAAAAAGACATTAGTTGCGTTTTTGCAGATACATACCACGGTGCTGAATGTGCAATTAGTCATTTTTGCAGTTACCGTGGCATCTGATACTATGGTTACTCTGCAAAACGACAATCGCCGGATTTGCGATTTTAGAAATCATCCAAAAAGAAATACTAATATCCACTGACACCTAGAGTGACATAAATGTTTCCCCACCAATATGAAACAAGACCAAAGTTTTCGATGGGATCCCAAAAATTTAAATATTAACTACGTCTTGTCTTCGCCAAATCCAGTCTTCGCCAGGCTAATCATCTGAGAAAACCAAGTTCAGATATACCTGTATAAGCCATATCTATTTTGACGATACTGATCGAAACTTCCTGGTGTACTTCTGACAAATTTCCGGTTTCGGCCGAATTCCTGAAGAACTACGTGTCCGGCTAAAAAATGATTGTCATACGGATTCAGCATCTTTTCTCACCCCTAGATCAAAAAATTTTTTCCGGTTTGGCCGGTTTCCGGGCTAACTAATTGTCTGGCGAGAAAACAGTTTTCGTATTATTGTTCAGCATACCTTCTTACCCCTACATCGAACATCTAATCAACTTCAGACAAAAATTTTACTTTTAACAAACTTTCCGGTTTTGGCCGGATTCCGGGCGAACTACTTGTCCGGCGAGAAAATGGTTTTTGGGATCCCAAAACGTAAGTGGAGGGATACCTATGACATCGCAAAAGTTGTCCGTCTGTCCGTCCGTCCGTCCGTCTGTCCGTCTGTCCGTCTGTCCGTCTGTCTGTAAGCACGATAACTCTCGAAGGCAGTGAGATATTTTGATGAAACTTGGTGTGGGGATTCTTTGGGTCAAGAGTAAGGTCGAGTTCGTAGATGGGCCCTGTAGCTTTACATTTAGGGGTGGGGGAGGGGGTTTAAATTAAGGGGCAAGCAAATTTTTTTTAAACAGCTAATGTGATAGCCGATTATGGGGTAAGAAGACACGGTGAACACGAATATGAAAACCGTTTTCTCGCCGGACAAGTAGTTCGTCCGGAATCCGGCCAAAACCGGAAAGTTTGTTAAAAGTAAAATTTTTATTTGAGGTTGATTAGATGTTTGATTTTGGGGTAAGAAGCCATGCTGAACACGAATATGAAAACCATTTTCTCGCCGGACAAGCAGTTCGCCCGGAATCCGGCCAAAACCGGAAAGTTTGTTAGAAGTTAAAGTTTTATCTGAAGTTGATCAGATGTTTGATGTAGGGGTAAGAAGGCATGCTGAACAAGAATGCGAAAACCATTTTATCGCCAGACAAGTAGTTTGCCTGGAATCCGGCCAAAACCGGAAAATTTGTTAAAAGTAAAAGTTTTATTTGAAGTTGATTAGATGATAGATTTAGGGGTAAGAAGAGATCCAGAATCCGTATATGACAATCACTATTTAGCCGGACATATAGTTCGTCCGGAATCCGGCTGAAACCGGAAAATTTGTTAGAAGTTAAATTTTTATTTGAAGTTGGTTAGATGTTGGATATAAGGGTAAGGAGATACGCTGAATCCGTTTTTGAGCTTTAGCTTATCGCCGGACAAGTAGTTCTTGAATTTCGCCAAAACCGCAAAATTCACAAAAGTAGCTAGGATCGTTTCGATCGGCTTATAGAGGTAAACGCACATGCTGAATCCATATCTGAGCTTGGATTTTTTAATGAGTAGCTGTTTGGCCCGGCGAAGACTGGATCTGGCAAAGACAAAACCTTATTGTCTGGATCATAAATATTGAAATTTTTGGGATCCCATCGGAACCTTTGGTCTTGTTATATTCGTGTTCAGCACGCCTTCTTACCCCTAGATCCAACATCTAATCGACTTCAAATAAAACTTTTAGTTTTTATAAACTTTCCGGTTTTGGCCGGATTCCGGGCGAACTACTTGTCCGGCGAGAAAATGGTTTTTATATTTGTGTTCAGCATGCCTTCTTACCCCTAGATCCAACATCTAATCGACTTCAAATAAAACTTTTACTTTTAACAAACTTTCCGGTTTTGGCCGGATTCCAGGTGAACTACTTGTCCGGCGAGAAAATGGTTTTCATATTCGTGTTCAGCATAATCGACTATCACATTAGCTGTTTAAACCCCATAATCGACTATCACATTAGCTGTTTAAAAATATTTTGCTTGTCCCTTAATTTGAACCCCCTCCCCCACCCCTAAATGTAGGGCTAGAGGCCCATCTACGAACTCGACCTTACTCTTGACCCAAAGAATGCTCACACCAAGTTTCATCAAAATATCTCATTCCCTTCGAGAGTTATCGTGCTTACAGACGGACGGACAGACGGACAGACGGACGGACGGACGGACAGACGGACGGACAACTTTTGCGATGTCATAGGTATCCCTCCACCTACGTTTTGGGATCCCAAAAAAAACAACTAGACTTATGTCAGTGATGATGAAAGTAGGATGAATCTTCTAGATACCACGGTCCGACCGTGGTATCTCTATATCAGATACCACGGTAACTGCAAAAACGCTTTTTGACCGTGGTATCCGATACCAAGGTAACTGCGAAAACGACTTTAGACCGTGGTATCAAATAACATGGTTTACAGCTCCGGATGAGCCCTGCGGAGGCTCATAGGCAGCAAAAATTTCGCCCCCCTCCCCCCACCTCTCAAATAAACTCCGAAACACAATTTTAATTCCGCACCAAACATTTTAATAAACCCAATTTATTACGCGAACTTAAAAATTACTAATAGTATTGTGATTTTAAAAGACGAGAACCCTGAAAAATAAATTTTCTATAAACTTCCGGATCAGCCCTCTGGGGACCTAGGCAGCAAAAAATTTCGCCCCCTTTCAAATAATCTCCGAAATATAAAATAATTCCACAACAAACATTTTCTGCAACCAAATTTATTACGCGAACTTAAACATCAATAACTGAGAATGTTCATTTCAACATGACTTACTATCCTATGTTCCGGCCGTATCTGAAGGACGAGTACTCGGAAAAATACTTTTTCTGTTCAGTTCCGAATTGAATGCTCAAATAATCTCGGAAACACGACTTTAATTTCAAGACCAAAAATTTTCACAAACCAATTTTATGAATGTTCTTTAACAATTTTTTTAGTCCAAAGAAACCAAAGTTTCGGGTGCCGTAAGAGTTGGCTAGGGCCGTGTCCTAGGGGTAGGGAATTTGACCTCCCTCCCCCCGAAACCTACGAAAATATTTTTTTTTTTTTTTACTGAGTTTAACCTCGGATCTACGCGAGCATCTATGTTCTTGCCTTACTGTTTGGTAAGGATTTTTTCCGACCCGAGGGTAGACCCTCTCCCCCGTCGGCCCCGAAATAAATCCCTGGATACGGACCTGAGTGGGGCAATGAGAAGATGCCGATGGCTACATACTCGGCTACATATGCTTATTTAGTAATCTGGCAATGCACCTATTCTGTATTGTTATCACTGGAACTGACTGTACATTTTCCTAATGACAGAATTCTTGGAACCAGTGAGGAGCAGCGAGAAAAGCTAATCTAGCATATTTCTAAGGGCTCTCTGTTGTGAAGCTAAGACACAAAAGGAATTTCTTTGAAATGAGACCCGTGAGCTCATTAACATATCGGGATTGACGAACGACAATACCGGTAATGAAGGCGAAGTCACAATAATGCGACAAGTCTCACTATCTAAATGAATACTGCTGGAGGCATTCTTACGAAACAAAGGGACTCGTAACTCCTATCGGAGTTCAGGAAATACTAGTTCCAGCCAAATTCGATTGAAACCCTTGAACATGTGAGCCACCGTTCCCGAGACCGTTCCGACACTTCGATTCGAACGCCGCGTTCGAATCGAGACTCCCGCTTGAGTTATGAGGGGTTACTGACTTGGTGCGCACCACTATACATCCTCCATGTGGGCACCACGGGTACTGGGCAGTTTCCAGCTATTTTGAGACTGATCAACCCCTCGCTGAATAATCAAACAAAGTAAAAACAAACACCAGTCCATTTTTCACCTCATCACAATACTTAGATATTTCTGAAAGCCCATCACACATCGCTCGGACTCCGTCGCGGCGACAGTTTATGCAAAAATCGGCACAAAAATCCGTTTCGGCAATGTTCGTCTGTTCCGCTTTTTCCCGACAGACGGACAAACGGACGGACGGACAACTTTTGCGTTGTCACAGGTATCACTCCACTTACGTTTTGGGATCCCAAAAAACCCCAGCAGGTTCGCTTCTTCTAGTTACAGCCTGAAGAAGACCCTTACCCTCGCCCTTACCAATAATAGCCAAATTATTGCTGCACAATATGTTGCTGACTTGTCACGTTTTTAGTAATATTTTTTTTAGCTAAACAAAATTTTAGTTTATTTTATGTAAAGAAACAAAAGCAGCGATGGTGGTCGTTAGCCTGCCACTACCGTAATGCTTCCAGCAGATTTCAATTGTACTTCGATCCCCAGTTTTCCAATGACCGAGTGCTTTTGTCTGCTTACAATCCGTGTCCAAAAATTTGTCTTGCTTGTCCAAACCTTTGCATTTTATTTTGGCTATTTGCATGCAACAAGGAAGTACTGCCAGTACTTCTTTGTTGCATGCAATAAGCAAAAGTAACTCCAGTACTGTACTGGAGTTACTTTTCGAGTATGGTATTTGAAGACGGGGTTGCCAGCTGATCAATTGGGTTGTATGCTTCGCAAATAAGTCAGCCACATCTGATCCCGTTGATATTTAGACCCTTTTTTGGCAAGGGTTCACTTGCCATGTTAGAAGTACAATCTATAATAATCCATAATCCGTTCTTGTAGGTTTGTAGTTCTTCCACAATTTTACTGCAGGTTTACAGCCCGAAGTTGACCCTTGGCAAGAAGGACCGAAATATCGTTAGAACAAATCTCGGCTGCCTTATTCCTATAGCGCCATCAACCATGATTCGCAGTAAGCTTGGGCTGAAGGAACAACCAAGGGATGTCCACTCTTGATTTTAGTGTACAGCAAAGTGCCGGGTGCCGCGACGCCCGGTCGGTGGTGGCACTGGTGGAAACAAGCCGGCACCATTTTTCACGTGTTAAAACATCAAAATACGCATTTTTTGAAGGGTTTGAAAGATGAATCGCCTAATTTATGGTCGGTACCGGTGCCAGAACCGCCTATTTCGGCCGGTGCCGGGAAAGGGTGTACAGCAGGTGCCGGGGAGTGGGTAGCCACTCGGTAACAACCAAAAATGTTGTGAGAGGTTGTCATACAGGCTTGAACAATAATCTGAGCGACAAAGTCTGGCGTCTAAGGCATCAAAGATCAGACTTGGTCAGACTCAAATTTGCAAGATTCGTCGAAGTCGCCTGCAAGCTTCTGTGAGTGAGTGGATCAATTTGTTTCGTAATCAAACATCAAACCTTGCGGTATTTCACAGCTACAAACTAACAAAACGTGAAATTTAAAATAAACTCCAAGTCACTTCATACACACAACCTAAATCGGAATTAAAATACCTAACAGAAATTATACTGAAGACTGCACACGACAAAAAAAGACATCTGCTAATTTTCTGGTATCAACAGCTAAAGATCTGGGCGTTTAGTTCTTTTTATCCAGTAGAGGTATGCTTCTTTCAGTATTAGTTAGGCTTGAACAGTGTCATTTTCATCCACTTACCGTGAAAATTGTCAACTAAAAGTAGCTAATAAAGTCGCTTCAAAGCTAATTAAGTCGCTTTATTCCTTAAAGCCCACCTCGTACTATTTAATGTTTATGTTCCAATATTCAAAACCATTTGAATACTGTAAAAATAGGCTCTGTTTTCAAGAATTTATCTTACGGCTTTGGCTGTTTTAAGCCTTTCCCAGGTCCATTGACTTCTAGCAAAAGCTTCGCAAAATTCAGATAACCGGTTTTACGCTTCAATAGCATGAACCACGAACACTCATTGGGACAAAGCGCATGGAAAGTAGTGACTCGTGGCAAGTGCAAAGATAAGTAAGGTACCGTTAGCAGGCTTATAATGTAACATTTCAAATTTGGGTTTCCGGGATTAAAAATGACTGAATGCAGTCACGGAAGTGGGTTGCATTGGGATTATGATTATAGACACGACGGGTTCTTTAAGAAAACCTGAATGGGTGATCTGGGTCTTCATTTTACCATCCAGCCCGAAACTGCACTGTTCGAAATCAACCAATGTTCAAAAAAGCATTCCTCTACTGTAATCTATAAAACAATTTACAACGTTCGCAGAAAGAAAGATAGGGCGGGTTAGAAACTTGCTTGCCAGCTCTGCGGAAAGGAGGAGGAAGGGTTGGTTCACTTTCTGAGTGAGAGCATGGAACTCTCAGAAAAAAGAGAGGCTTGCTTTAGAAGTTTTTCCTATCAGTTTCCCCGTATCCCGAAGAGCACAAACACATAGATCATGAAGTTGGGTTGATTCATGGAAAAGAATTAACAAAGACAAGAAAATGGGAATCTGTTTAAGATATACTGTTTAGGTCTAGCCTACTTTTCTGTGCTCTTATTGTAGAGTGTCGGCTTACAAAGCATTTTATTCCATCTATTGCGAGCTCCCGGGATTTTCCCATTACGGAAAGGTCCAACTTTTCAGCCATTCTGGGTTCTTGCAACCATACAGCCACTTGTCCGAATATTACCGAAGTATTTGTTTGAATCCTTTACTTACTTCTTGTTTACATGCTGATAAGCAAACCTGAAACCTAAACCCGTGGAGCTATAATAGACCTGAAACTTATTTTACGACGTTTATAAACAACCAATGTTCATCTGGAACGGGCCATTATTTTGCCACGAAAATGGGGCGAAATGATGTCCGACATTTGCAGGCCGGTTATCGTGGTTTCTGATACTCAGATATCACGATCCGACCGTGGTAACTGATTGTGGTATCTCTAGAGGTCGTCTCACTTTCAGCAATTTTTGTCAAACTGTTTTGGATTGATGTCCCTTGACACAAACGATCCCCCCACCAAGTTTCATCAAAATAGCTCATTCCCTTCTTTTTTTTCCGATCTTAATAATTGTATTTGTAAATATGATTAACTGTACAAGTCGGGGGCTTTGGCATGATAATTTTCTTGCGACGTTTGGGTTCAAGTAGCTTGAAAACGTAATAGCAGACCTCAAGACCACTGATGATACTCAAGCCGCAGGCCAGTCCAAGCAAGCCACCTACCGAAGCTGTAAAATCTTTCAATTCAAGCTTCAGATCTCTTGGCTTCTTATTTCGATAAGAAGCCAAGGTCAGTTCCCGATAGAAGACCTGTAGCCGCGCTAGGTTCGATTTTAAATAGGTCCTGTTTGAATACGTGACATCTTTCTCTGCTGCCAAATAGTCCGGTAACCCCGACGCAAGGAATCCAGACCGGGTTTCTGATAACTCAGATACCACGATCCGACCGTGGTAACTGATTGTGGTATCTCTAGAGGTCGTCTCACTTTCACCAATTTTTGTCAAATCGTTTTGAATTGATGTCCCTTGACCCAAACGATCCTCCCACCAAGTTTCATCAAAATATCTCATTCCCTTCGATATTTTTAGTGCTCACAGACGGATGGACAGACGGAAAACTTTTGCGATGTCATAGGTATCCGTCCACTTACGTTTTGGGATCCCAAAAACGAAACTAAATTTTAAATGAAATCGATCACCCAATCGTGTATGCTTCCAAATACTTTCGGCAGCGGATCACGTTTTTGCCATGGAAATGTAGTAAATTGGTTTGCAAAACGGTACACCAGCAATGTTTTGTACTTTCAGTTAGTTTGGTGTCAGCTAAAGCCCGAAACAATACCAGTCTATGTTGACTATTGTACAACCTGTGAAAAAGTCGTAAACAAAGTGTTTACCAACCATTGTCAATCATGGACATGACGCACGTAACACCTAAATTTAACTCCCGATTATCTGATGGCAAATTGTGCACAAACCCTTTCTATGCGTCTGTTTAACAGTTGATCGTACATCGTGCGAAATCCTTTTTCGCGTTGGCGACAAATAAACAATGAAACCCATAGGAAGTTCATCATAATCGGCAAACGGTTAAAGGAGGAAATCATGGTCACGACTCTAGCTGTCAGTTGTTCTTTAACGACTCACTGAATTTGACTGGTAATGCCACTATGTCATCGATCACCGATTTCTCTGCTGTAAACATCAGATTGACAACAATTGTCTATTATATTCGCGAAACAATCCCCGCCCAAAGATAAAAAATTAATTTCGGCTATTCTTGGGTCTTTTAATTAAGGCGATCAAACCTGACAGATTTTTAATTGTTTGGAGTCAAACCTGAGTTTCCAGAAAATTCGTGATCGATGAATAAAGAGCCTGCTTGTTCTTTTATCTCTGTTCGCTGGGTTGTGACGGCTTTTATCGTATGGTGGGCTCTCTTAGGACACCGGTGGCTTCGAGGTTGTTTGTTACTCCTGTTCAGGTTTGTAGATTATGTTGTCATTCAATCATAATAATGCTTATAAAGGCTTTATCATATAACTTTAAATTTTGGTGCCAGAAATATAACTAAATCAAAACTCTCTGCGGAATTCTCAGACTGAAAACATGTAGTTCATCATTCATCAATAACTTATTAAGCCACAGAATAAATGGCACAAGGTACTACTTGAAAGAAAATGAAAGAAAAATATCAAAATAAACTGAACAATACTAAATAAATGCTAAACTAAACAATACTAAACTAAACTGAACAATACTAAATAAATGCACGATAATATGGTGGCTCCACAGTCACAAATGAATCAGTAACACCATACAGTTGCCTATATAACCATGTGGTTACGAGTCAATGGAAGATAACCTAGTAGGTACTTTACAACTTATGAAACAGTTTACAGACTGTCCTTAAGTCAGTCATGCTAATCTAAATACAGCAAAGCTTCCAGAGAGGAGCCGAGCTAGGATTAGAATATGAGGGATTGACTATGCGTTATGAAGTCAAGCCAAAAGATTCCAATGTTTTGGTACTAACTATATACCACAAACTGTTTTGGACCTCGCGCCCAAATGCCCAAGTAAAATACAAAAAAATATCTACATCATCCTCCAGAAGCTGACACGTGTTCTCGACATACAGCAAACCCCACTGAAAATGTCACACTCACAAACACAATAATAAAGAAGAAGGGAAAAAAGAAGAAAATAAAAAGATTATTTCTGAACTGCTTGCTGAAAACACAATCATAATACAGTAAACATCCTAGAGTTGCCACGCCACTGTATTCAGAATGATATTTGTATTAACTACCCACTAAATACACGAGGTAACAGCGGAAGTATGGTGTCGGATTGGCCGCACTACATACGGACAAACTTTACGAAGTCGATGGGCATCCATCCAGTCACCAACGTTCTGGCATCCAAAAAACAAACAAAACCAAATACCAAATTAGAAGTTGTGGAACGGCGCAATTAGACATTTCGCTTTTTATACCCTTATATCGACCCCCTAAACAGTTTCTTAGCAATTTACCAAATTTCTGGCATGTCTGTCACGGCTATCGTTGATTTCGTTCGGAATCCCAATATGAACCAAACCACAGACTATACTTTCTCAGTGGTTACCCAAGTACCTAGCATTGTAAATGTCAAGGGTTTTATAAATTTATATACAGTACAGAGCATTGCATGGAGGTCTAAGTGCCTCATTTCATATTCCAAAGGTGTCTTGCTTTTACACCGTATCTAATTTGCCAAATGTACAAAAGGGCGAGAAAACAGTGCGGGTAATCCTTTGCTGGTTGCGTTGAGATAGTTGCAATAAACACCAACAATCCTGCAGAAGTGTGGACTGCGGCTGTAAACATTCGTCTCCACAGGCCAAAGGCTTCGATGGGGTCCCAATAATGGGATATTTTATTTTTATTTTTTTTACCATGTAATTTCTGCGAATATGGTAGCCTTTTTTGACTAGTCACAGTACGAATCTCAATTAAGCAAGCAAACTATTCGTTCGTCAATATCGATTCTAGCTAAGCTGTCCACAATAGAGTCGAGAGAGTAGAGCATGAAGCATTTCTGTTTTAGAGCGCTATTTAGCATGATTCTATTCTACATTCTATTCTATTTAGCATGATCGTGTCCCGCATTCTTAAACAACAACCGCCTCCTTCGAAGCTATGGCGTATTAAAAAAAAAATAAAAAAAATACAGACCCATCCCGGCTGTTCTAACTGCTTACGGCCCCCTTGGAATCGACGAAAAACACGGAGAAAATTGCATTGCAGGTCTTTCTGACCAATCAGCTTATCGGGAGCAACGAGCGGGTTGCCTGTCGGTCTCGAAAAGAGTCACACATTTCAGATGAAAGACCGTTGTAGTGTCGTGAGAGTGGAAAAATGACATCAGACATTCGAAACCTCGCGAACGAGATTTGATGGAATGATTAGGGACGTCAAGTGAATCAGTGATTTTTCTTTTTACGTTACATTTGTTTTGCTTCTTGATCCTGCGAACAGGGAATCCTGTTCGGCCAATACAGCCGAATTTCATCACGCAAACTACTGGTTACAAAATATGGATTCCGGCTGAGCTGTCCATCCGAGAGTGAAAGATGAGGCATTTATGTTTCATCACGCTCATCCATTCGTAATGGATACCATCTAATTTCTTATTTAAGGACTGCCTCAAAAGATGCTGTTTCTGCCTGGAATCAACTCTACTCTCTGCTTCGTGATACCGAGGGGTTGTCCACTCTCGATTTTAGTGTACAGAAGTGCCCGGTGCCGAGACGCCCGGTCGGTGCCGGCACTGGCTGAAACAAGCCGTTACCAGTTGTCACGTGTTAAAACATCAAAATAAGAGTTTTTAGAAGCGTTTGAAAGATGAATCGCCTAATTTATTGTCGGTGCCGGTGCCAGCACCGCCTATTTCGACTAGTGCCGGAAAAGGGTGTACAGCAGGTGCCGGGGAGTGGGTAGCCCCTCGCGTGATACATGCGAGCTCTTTCTTGTACCAGAAGTGCAGTGACTAGTGACCTCGCTAGTGACAATACTGCTAGATACTTCATATGCTAGTTTATTCTATATACTCGCATCGCATCTATCGCGACCTAATGCACTTGTAGGAAACCAGTAACCCTATATCCCTTGGTTGAAGAGTGTCAGTCCAAGTGCGATTCCAGTTGTCGGATCCCACGAATATTGACTCGGATTATTGTTTGACGACTTTGACACAATATGTGATCGTAAGAGGGGATAGGGGGATTGAGCGCAGCTTAAGTGACGATGCGAAAGATACCAGATTACCATTTGTAAATTACGCTTTCCGGATTTACGAGTACATTAACAAGGATTTTACTTTTTGAAAAATAATTCGAACAGACAGAATAGAAGGGCTTCATATTCACGGAACCCAAGACACGAATACAGCCTGAAGTTTCATAATCTTCAGTGGCACCGAACACTGACCGAACAATCTAGAGAGGCATGAAACAAGGTCTACGAAGCAGAGACGCCGACGAATGAATAGCTGAGGAGGGGCCCCAGGCCTTTTAGGACCCGCCTTACCTATATTGCCCTTCACTCTACTTTCCTAATCGCCCCATCGATTCTATTTCTCAAATTTCAACTTCCCATGTCAATTTATTTTCGCTTTCCGTGTTTGGTCTTTTCCTGACAAATCAGGCTCCGTTCCTTATTTGCCACTCATCAGAAATACCGGTTATGCCAGTTTTACCGCGTTTCTCATCAAACCAAGGGGCCGAGAGGGGCCGAGAGAGGCCGAGAGAGGCCGAAAACAACCGGGACGGATTTGTAATCTTTGAAAAACCCAGCAAAGTTCCAATTTCGTTTAATAGACAAAATTGAACTGATGAAAAACAATAGTTGTGCACGTTATAATCTTGAAATATAAAGTGACTTTAAGACGGTCTGTTGCTTTGACATATTTTGACTCAAATAGCCCGTTGTGTAGGGATAGAGACATATCGTTTACGCATGCATGAACCTATATAAAAGTCATCAGAGACCTTCCGGTAAATATTAAAGGATTGTCGGCAATGCAACATACTTCGGTAATCGCTAGCCCAATTCTTACACCAGGAGACCGAATTTCTTACGGTACATTCTAAGCCCCCTTACGAAAACTCACTGGTTTTCACTGCCTTGTTTCACTATTTTCGATGCGCATCAAGCTCCCGACGGCTGTTGTTTACGAGAAGCTCCGTCGTTAGAAAAAAACATTTATGTAAAATTTTCCGTTTCCGATAGATGTCAACAAGGCTGGACAATAGCCTAAAACAACCAAAGCCGTGGCTAATTTGTTAAAACAAGAGCTGGTTTTAAAGTATCCAAATACTGGGACATAAAAATGTACAATGCGTTAAGCATTACGACACAAACAGCTCTAGAAAGAAACTTCCTCTGGTCTGCATTTTTTCTGTCAACATTACGAACTGCGAGGAATCGAATCAACCCCTTCCCTGTAACGATCGGTGGCCAAGCAAATTGTTTTGTCCGGAAATCGAAGTTGTTACCTGAGTAGTCAAATTGACCCCTGGGGGACAACTGACAAGCAACTAGAGGCATTCTGTTCAAAATAAGTATTATCTAGGAAAAGACTTCTACATATTTGCCATTTTCTCGATCAAATCTACAAGTTGCGAGGATGCAAACTCTGTGCAAACTGACCGCTTTCTCTCTAACGATTCGCGACCAAAGAGCTAAAAAAGATAAGTAGCCACAGGCTACTAAGCACTATTGAGAAAACATTCCGGGAAAACTCATGCAGATCTGCCATTTCCTTATCCAGAGTCAGAAACTGAGAGGAACAAAATTTTAACAGTTTCCTGTAAACGTCTAAGAGCTAGCGGCAGCAAAAATCCCGTCTAAGAGCTAGCAAAAATGTTGCCAGGGGTGGACTGTAAAAAACAGTCCTTTGGAAAAGAAGCAATATGATACCTTATTGCTGTATGTTCGGTTACGGAGAAGCGGTCAATTTGCTCTCTCAACCCTGCAGTTAAGTGCTCCCTTTCGCAACCCTTCAAAATTTAAAATATTGCAACGGAAGGGTACTGACAAATGCGAGTTAAAGCAGATGAAAGATGTTAGCCCTTTTTAAGAGGTCTTCGGCCGGAGATCCGATCTCCAAAGCGGCAAAAACGACCGTTCATAAGCGATGCCATAAACGTCACCCGTCTCTGATGCCATTTCAGATGGGGTGACAGTGGGCAAAAGCATAAAATGAACATTATTACCCCTGAAATTCGAGCTTGCTCTTGTCCGGATGGAACTGCAGTTCTGTCAACTTCATGCATCTATCACATGATGACACTTAAAGAGCTAAACCACCTTCAAAAGTTAGACGAAGAACACCCACGGTGAAAACATGCTCCGCACGATTGCCCGCTCGGCAGATGGTACAGGTAAACCAGCTTCCATCCCACCTACCTGTCCAGCTGGAATATTCGAACTATGTTGCACTCCAACCAGCCATCTACTAAACACAATATATATCACACTTTACAGTCGGGCTACGAAAGCCACAGCTATTATATGCCAGTAACGGAGTTAGTTCTCTAGCGAATACACTTCATAATTAGAAATGCCGTTCGAACATCGCGAACGATGCTACGAACGATGAACAAATAACTCACGCTGCATAACAGGTGGTGAATTCAGTGCTGTCGTAATGTCTATCCGTCTGTCTGACCACAGTTTTGATTTCCGGTAGTAATGGCAACTCAATGGCAAGTACGAAAAAGAGCTAATTCAGACTGCTTTCTAAAATTGTCGGCTTTTGGAATGGGCGATTTTGTTTTTGATTATTTTAAAAGTTCATTTGATCCGCTTTTGAAAAAGGGCGGTTTTTCATTTTTGTTTAGCCTGTGTCCCAAGATTTCGTAAAAGCTATGAGTGTTATGACAAACAAAATTACCAGACTCTCACCTCTTTGAGCCACTTGACATTTGAAGAGAAAACGGGTGTGGTGCTCAAGTTGGTGTAACCAGGACGTTCGATACAAATACAAAAATTGTTGTCTGAGATATACTGTTTGCAAGACAAACAAAACACTGTTTACCAAAATATGTAATTTCTAAACATGTATTTTATTTAGTGACTACCTCTGCATCAGCTTCAACACGGACGCCTGAAGGTGTTGATCTCACAAATGGAATGATAAGGGTCATCATGAGTAGCCTGCCTATACGAGAATGACGACATTTTTCATGAGCTGTGATTATACGGTGACAGAAGTTCAAAATCGCGGTTCGGTGTATTTTTTGGCGAGTTGCACATATTCATGGACAATATAAGTTAGACAAGAAGAGTATGGGCAAGAGGTACCCACCAAAAGAATTCATGTTTTAGAAAATACAAGGTGCTCAGCTTCTTTTTGTTGCAAACAGACAATTATATGATATGAAACTCGGCGTGCGGTGGATTTTGAGGGGGTTATATGTATTTATAGACAAGACTTATCTTTGAAAAGATACACAAAATTAAGCACGGTTTTTCAATACACGTATTTTGGATACTGCCTATTTCTGCACCAACTTCAACATGCAGGCCCCCTTATGGTGGTCATCTCACAACTGGAATGGTATCGAAAGGGTCGTAATAAGTACCTCCGGGAATGGCGATATTTTTTTTGCAAGAATTTATCGGAATTTATAGTGATCTGCGGCCGGAAAAAAAGGCGAGCACAAAAAAGAAGGACTGCCTTCCTCTTGGTGTTTCAACGTCTGAGTTCGGCAGCCAGAAGAGATCAGGGGGTCCCCAGCTCACATTCTGACGTTGGTGGTAATGACAGCAATAAAACGATAAATCCCTACGAGTGTGACAGACTCCGGGTCCGTTTCAGCCATTACTCTACGTCTGACCTGTACATACGGAGATCAATAATGGAATTTTTACCATTTTTTAAAATAAAAGTCCCGACGCGGTAGAAGAGGCATAGGCTTTGTCAACATTGATGGACGGATTGGGCCAAAAGGACGCGGAGGTGAAAAATGCGCAGGTCCCTTGAAAGGAGAGTACTCCGGGTATCAAGTGACAAAAGGACTTCCGACTCTACCTTATGTTTTGGAGAATGCCTGCTCCACGCTTTGTCAAGTGACTAACGTAATAATCCTTCAGTATAAGAACGAGAACATAAACTGTTGCCTAATGGTGTCGTTATCCTGTCGGAGAGATGCCTCACCTAAGGAAGGCTATCAGCAACTGACCAAATCAGAGGCAAACTTTCAACTATGTTTGTCCCGCGCATATCATGAATACAATGGCATTCATTAAAATTTGATTGTCATACGTGTACCACATAATAATCTACATCTAAATGTATGATAACTGTATTAATTACTAAACTAATCTATTAATATAAGTATTCCTTCAGCCCAAGCTGACTGCGAATCATATTAAAAAAAAAGGTAAAGGTATCAGCACTAGCCTTGACAGGCCAAACTGGCGGTGCTGATATCCGATTCTCGGCCCTCAGCCAGGAAGTGCAATGGGGGGTTGGGGGCCAGCCACCCTGTGCTTTCGCACACCCTTCCTATCACCTTCCCCGGATTTCTCCAGGTACCCATTTGAAGCTGGGTGGACTTCGGCTTGTCTTACAGGGTTACGCCACTTACCCCCGCTCGAAACCAAACAGCAGGCACAACCGAGACTCGAACAAAGGACCCTTCCCTTGCGAGTTCGGCGCGCTATCATATTATATACTGCGAATCATATTTGACTGCTCTAAATGGATACGACAGCTGAGTTTTATTTGAGCAATATTTCGGTCCTTCTTGGCATGGGTCCTCTTCAGGCTCAAGCTAGAAAACGAACCTGTGATAAAACAGACAAAGGTTGAAGCAACAAAAAGTATCTGATTTAGGTGAGTTCTTCGTAGGAATTGCGGAGAGTTGAAGTTGGGGCTGAGATTTCATTTCGGACACGGCTGCTGATTTTGCTGCTCGTTTAGGTGGTTGACATGGTAGAGATTTTCCCGCATTCAAATTGAATAAGGTTTTGATGTGGAGAAGAGGGACGTCAGAGAGACGTGTGGAGAAGAGGGTCGACGGGGGGAGGGGGGACGCCCCCCCAACTGTTGGCCAGTCGGTAAAAAAAAATAACAGAATCGGCGCAAACTTACAAACAGTGGATTTTTTCATAAGAAAAGTTGGTTTTTCTGAAAATCAGTCGATTTTTCATAAAACCGTAGGTTTTTTCTTAAACAGTCGGTATGTCTGAAAATCAGTCGATTTTTCTTCAAAACTTTCGTTTTTTCTTGAAAACGATATATTAATAGTGCATTATCAGTAACAATAATAATAGCCTACATATTAACACAAAAATTAACGTATAATAATTGAATTGTCATACGTGAATATTTTTGCCCAGCATTTTATTTTATTCCTCTTTTTGTTGCTCTCTTCGAGACGACTGACCGGAACCGGATTGTTGAAAGCTATAATAGTTGCCAGATATTATAACCTTGTCCGGTTTGTGAAGACTACCCTCGAGACTATCCTGACGGAGAAAAAATTCAGTTTCTAAGTGGAATCTGATGTTTGAAAGCATAAGCTTTCGTCGGTACATGATTTCGAAGGAGTTAATTAAACAAAACTATACTTGAAGGTTCCACATGCATCACCCCAGAAAGCACTGGCATGTCTTAGGGGGTGGTCTGCAAACACAGGCAAATACTACTTCCGGTGAAGGATCTGGACTCAAAAAGAGTTGTACAAATAACACAGAAAGATGCATAACTTGAATCCAACAGGCAGGTAAGTTAGTAGGTACTTTATTCGTGAATAAACCGATAATACGGCATTTCACAGCTACAACCTAATGCGCCTGTTTCTATTGTACACATGGCCGACTGACATTTGGATTCAACAAATGAAAAAATGATTCCGTGTCTTTTTGTGGCTTGAGAATCTCTCGGAGAATCTGTCTGTTTCACATTTTATAGGTTGAACGATATGGAGGGCACCTGATAATATAAATAATAGAATATGTGCAGAAAAAGGCTTTTGCCTCTATAAACATACATAAATGACATACAAAAATACATAAACATACATAAGTATATGTATACTCTGATGTCTTGCCGATCTTTGCTTTGTGTACTATGATATAGTATATAGGCTACATACATACGCATGGGTTATGTCAAAAGAATTAACATATCTTAGCAACCACTTTGCAAGTTTCCTTTCAACGATTTCCCTTACCCAGCACAAGCAAGAGGGTACTAACGAGGCACTCATTCATGTTAAAGACAAAACATAATTTAGGCTCATTATTGGTCCCAAGCACCAAATTAGGCAATGGTCAGCAATGATTACACCTCGTCTGACACTACTTCTCTGCGGCAAATCGGCCATGTTCGGCATACACCCAGAATTTCTTAGAAAAAGTTGCTCATCAGCAATGGATTGTTAGAGCGTGAGACAGGGGGTAGGGGAGGGGGAGTTCTAAGGCAAGATTAGGGCCAATTAAAGCACACAATGGCGTGAGTCGTGGATGACGGAAGGTTGTTTTCAGTGCAATGAGAACAAGTAGATACAGTTTGTTCCCTCCCAACAAAATGATTAGGGGCTACTGTGTCTACGGGCTAATCCGAATATTCGCCGTCACTGGCTCTCTAACACTAATTCATTCTTGTACTGTAATACGAACGACATATCTGTAATTAATTGCATGTTTGTAATTAACTTTGTTTATGTGCTCAATATTTTATTTGTTTCTTCTGGCTTTTCTGTAGTTTACTTTGCTTTTACTCCGCATTTTTCCTTTAGTAAAAGGACAAAAATAAAATTATACATATTTCCTTGTGTAATTCGATTTCCAACGATCAGAAGGCAACTTACAACAAGCGAGCCCGAAAGAATAGAAAAAACTCATGTTCGGCAAAAGTTCCGAGCTCGATTGAACCATCTTGCATTGGATCTTGTTGATCTATAACGTCTACAGACGGATACAGGAACTATGAGCGAAGTGGAAGTATCTTTCTTTGAGGAATGAATTAATGAATATTCCCAATTAAGCCCATAGGCCACGGCAGGAAATGTATATACATAAAGTACTCAAACAAAGAAAAAGCAAAATCAAATCGAAAATCAACATCTACAGAAATTAGTTAACTTGGGACGCTGCTAATTTCATCCCTTGCTGTGATAAAATTCAACTACTGAATCAATGTAGTTCCTTAAAGGGCTTTAAGAACAACTTACTGGGTGTTTACCATTTTCACTTTTTTACGATTTAGACACGCCTCTACTATACTAGATTTCCCCAGAACGAATGAAGCGAATCACAAAGTTTTATTCTTTTCATATGCACGGTTAATCGATCGCAAGACTAAACATACATTCCAACTGTAGGAGCGGTGCAGTGGCAGTTATCGTAACAAATTCGACAACCATATTTTCTTTTTTATGCTTGTAACATTTCTTACATATATCACGTTCCGACAAAACTCGACAAGAAGAAGAACAAGACCTAACAAATTTTCCAACTGCAAGATCGGATTAAAGTTCTTGGGACTGTAGCGCAAGGGTGGGGGGGGGGGGGCATTGGGGCCATGGGCTGCAACGTGTATCATTTTTGTTTATTTTGTTCATTACTGTTTAATTAAAAAATGAAGAAACCTACCTATCTATCTAGTCGTGCTAACTTAGTAAATGCGATCACCGACTGTTGTTTTCTACACTTCTAGCACTTCTCCCGTTCCGACAAAATCCTAGGAAACCGCTTCCACAACTTTTCACCCAAATTACATCTCAAGGGGAAAGCTTGGCTAGTCCCTCATCATTCTACAGCTCCCCTGGGACAACAACATTTACACTCGTCTCCTTCGGATTAGGACTTAGTCCCCAGAAATAGGCTTTTCCAGCAGCCCGCTGTTTTGGAAATACTGGGAAACAACTTATGGGCCCGAAGTCTGTGACCATAGTAGCTGAACCGCCACTGAGCAGCATTGCTTGCTAATTTTTATTTGCTGAGAAAATCGATATATTCAATGTTCCATTTCGAGAAATCCCCCCCGTATGGAAATAATTCAAGTCGTAAACGATCGTAAACGATCGTTTTTTTACAATTGTATTATGGGACATTCCGATCGTAAACGATCGTTTTTTTACGATTGGAAACAGTTGTTTACGATTGGAAACAGTCGTTTACGATTGAAAACAGTTGTTTACGATCGGAAACGATCGTTTTTTCCCAATTGTATTATGGGACATTCCGATCGTAAACGATCGTTTTTTTACGATTGGAAACAGTTGTTAACGATTGTATTTTTACGATCGGAAACGGTTGTTTCCAATTGTAATTTAAGGGCCGGGAACTGTTGTTTCCATCGAATTTTCACGATCGGGAACGGGTGTTTCCCGACTGGGTGTTTCAACTTACCCTGCACCCCCACCCCACCCCTAGCCTAGTCCCTGGCCCTGAACTGCAACGACTTCTATTCTATCCAAGTATTCCAACCCCAACTAACCTTTCATTTTCTGTGATAGTATCGATGGATATTTGCGTTGTTGCATATAGAGGCAAATATTTTTGTTTCCCAAATTATCGATTAAACGGCAACACTCTTAAAAAATCACCAGAGGAAGGTTTAGCACCATAGAGGGGGCTTCGACTACGAAAGATGCTTCTGATATATTTTGCGCTTCAAAAAAAAGTGAAAGTAGCAAAAACACGGATGACAGTTCTCAACTTCAAGCATTTCTACGGCTTTTATTTATTTATTATAAATAAACAACTGAAAACGATCGTAAACAGTTGTTTACGATCGGGATTTCAGATTCTCCATTTTTGTTAAACTTTTCGATCGTTTGCACATTAAAAAAAGAATTAACTTCCCTTCTATCGTTGTTGAGATTCAGGTCTTGCCTCAGGTCTTGAAAACCGAACCAAATTTTCCCGATTGAAAACGACTGTTTCCGATCGGAAACAACTGAAAACGATCGTAAACAGTTGTTTCATGACACTTGAAAAAACAATTATGCAAAACTAAAAACTAATCAACTTTCTTATTGCCGTAGTTAGAAATCAGGTCTGTATTTATCGTCTTGAAAATGAAAACAATTGTTTCCGATCGAAAACAGTTGAAAACGATCGGAAACAATTGAAAACGACTGTTAAATTACGATCGTAAAAAAAGATCGTAAAATTACGATCGTAAAAAAACGATCGTAAAAAAACAATCGTAAAATTACGATCGTAAACAACCGTTTCCAATCGTTAACAATTGTTTACGATCGAAAACAACTAAAAACGATCGTAAACAGTTATTTAATGACACCTGAAAAAAACGATCCTAAACAGTTGTAAAATTATGATTGAAAACAGTTGTTTCCGATCGTTTACGATTGGGATTTTAGTTTCAGCTTTTTGTTAAACTATTTTGATGATGCAAAACTAAACACTAATCAACTTTCTTATTGCCGTAGTTAGAAATCAGGTCTGTATTTATCGTCTTGAAAATAAAAACAATTGTTTCCGATCGAAAACAGTTGAAAACCATCGGAAACAATTGAAAACGATTGTTAAATTACGATCGTAAAAAAACGATCGTAAAATTACGATCGTAAAAAAACGATCGTAAAAAAACAATCGTAAAATTACGATCGTAAAAAAACAATCGTAAAATTACGATCGTAAACAACCGTCTCCAATCGTTAACAATTGTTTACGATCGAAAACAACTAAAAACGATCGTAAACAGTTATTTAATGACACCTGAAAAAAACGATCGTAAACAGTTGTAAAATTATGATTGAAAACAGTTGTTTCCGATCGTTTACTATTGGGATTTTAGTTTCAGCTTTTTGTTAAACTATTTTGATTATGCAAAACTAAACACTAATCAACTTTCTTATTGCCGTAGTTAGAAATCAGGTCTGTATTTATCGTCTTGAAAATAAAAACAATTGTTTCCGATCGAAAACAGTTGAAAACGATCGGAAACAATTGAAAACGATCGTTAAATTACGATCGTAAAAAACGATCGTAAAATTACGATCGTAAACAACCGTTTCCAATCGTTAACAATTGTTTACGATCGTTAACAACTGTAAACAATTGTTAACAATTGTAAACGATCGTTAACAACTGTTTACGACTTAATTATTTCCATACGGGCCATAACCTCCTTCCCTACGAAGAAAAATCATACTAAGATTTTACGCATATAAAGGCTATGTGCGATCATATGTGACCAGGCCGTACGTAAGTTTAGACGCAGCGAAAAGAGCTAAGATAACCTCGAGTTTAAGCCTCCCCACTCCGTTTCACTATTTTTTTCTGGAGGGGGTTGGGGCCCCAACAGTTCTTTCGTTTTTCTTTCCTCTTACTCTTCCTATTTTCTGTCGAGGGGTGGCGGATCAAACTTGGGAATGTGTGAACTATAGTTTTGTTTTGTTTTATGGTTGGCGAGCATTGCTAATTATAAAATTTGAACTATTTGCAGCTCAAGCACTTACCGAGACACCTGCACCTTTCGTTGTGCTGTAACGTGTCAACGTTGTTTTCCTGACGGATACGGAACTGAATAAAAACACAACTACCTCCCTACCTGCTTAGACACAAACAGAAATTCAAAAGCCGACACGGAACACAAAAGCAAATAAACTGCCTTACATGCGTTTAGAAAGACGTATATTTCCCTATCGATTCCACACCCATCATCCTCTCCGCTTTCGAGCAAGCCGTCACAAGCTCCACTCCTTCCCGAGTTTCTAACCATTTATGATTATGATACGTCATATATGGATAATATCACTCTTTCATCTCCCAAAAAATTGGCTGCCGTTTCGCCGCAGGGGGCGATAAGAGGAGGTGCACCCTTCGCGCAGCCAATCGCGAGCGAGGGAAGGCGGTAACCTGCAGTTATTATAATCCAGCCGAGGCATATCCATATCTGCGCAACTCAGCGATGACGAGACCGTCCCGGAATCGGGATCTGACTGTCATAACGCGCCCGGAGTTCTAGTGAGACGCCGTCATATCGACAAAGGCGTTAGTGATACTCAGAAAAAGGCACTGGGACTACAGATACTGTTCCAGAAAGGCATTAGTGATACTCAGACTAGAACTATAGTGATACTGGATATACTAGTGTGACATGTCTAGGCGGAAACAAGCCAAGCCGATTAGACACTCGGATGAGTTTGGCATAGAGCAGTGTTTGAGTGGAAAGGAGAATGGTGGGAGTTATGGTAAGTTCGAAAGCGATTTTGTGTATTCGGAATGTAACCAGTTAAAGATGGAACTGGTGTAAGGGAGGCTTTATTTTCGCCGGAAAATGGGTTGTTCAGGATTTTTTCGAGGAATAATTCCAAGGGAGGTCTTAATCCGAATAAAGTACTATTTGGATTTATGGTAATTTTGGACGCTATTTACGTGTTAAGATGTAGAATAGTTCAAGATATCCTCTTAAAAAAGCGAGGCTTTAGTCTCTCATATTACCTTTTCACCGGGAAATGGATAAAGAGATGTTTAATGAGGTTAGAAAACATAGTAATTGTAAAAAAGCAAAGGTAAAGGTGGTAGAACAAGCGTTGACTGCTTGGACCTGAGAGATAAACTTTTAAGGGAATAGTCCACTTACCGAATTCTACAGTTCTTGTATCCGTACGACAGTTTGAATGCGGTCCAATGCGACGGATGACACGATCCAATTAGAAAACGACTTGTGAACTGGCTCTAAAAACAAAAATAAATAAAAGATAACGTGGAGACGTATCAATAAACTTTTGACGAAATGATCAGAATTTTTTTTGAAGAAATGACAAAGCGAATTAGATGCAGAGGCCTTGGCAGAGGCGGTGCTTAATTCTTCGATTTCCGTCGCCTTATAAATATGTGTTAGTTTATAAGTTTCCGATTTTACAATTTTGCAGAAGTGGCGGTTTATGCCGAGGTTTATGCAGGTACAACTCCGGAATTTCAAATCAACTCATCTCCACCGGACTTATCCATCCTGTCTTCCCTCCTGTAGACATATCCACAATTGAAATTCGCCTAATTTTGAACCTACAATGAACTTTCCGTAGAAAACAAGAAACGGCCAAAAATAATTAGAATCTGTTTTTAGCGTTAGTTAGACCTCGAGTTAGATTTCGGTACCATATAACATTCGCTGTTGTAAATCACGGTGTTTTGAGGTAAAAAAAATTCCTGGGCCAGTACCAATTCCCCGTCATCAGGGCCGTATCCACGAATTTATTTCGGGGGGGGGGGGGGTTGCTCGCGGAATTTATTTCGAGGGGGGTTTGTCCACGGGTCGGACCAAAAAATACAAAAAATACATAGATCTACCTGCAAAAAACTATTACTTTTGTGGGTTTCGGGGGGGTTTGACCCCCCCCCCTGGATACGGCCTTGCCCGTCATAGCAGTATTCACTGTACCTTTCCAGTTATCTACTTGAGAACTGAAGAAGGGTCGAATCGTCAGTTTGTTTGTCCTATCGAGTCATTGTATTGCTTATTAGTTTACAATCGGGAAATAATACTTTCACGGAAGCAATCACGAAGCAGTATAGCCAAATCTAATTTCGAACGGGCGACCGGGATTTATAGTGGACCGATCTTCGAGATATTAACAAGCCAACCACTTTCAAAACTTCTTATTTATTCCTTTATTGTTCTCACTTTTAAAGCATTTATTGGCCCCCCTCTCAAGCATATTTTTAGACATAAATTTTTTTACTTTTTCTTCAATGGCACATAAAATGCTTCTTTCGTCCTTTTTTTAGACAGAACGGTTAAATTGTGATGACCATCGTAAAAAAATAGTTTGAAACTTTCAAAACCGCTCCTAGTCCACCCATTTCAAAGGGGCAACACATGGGCACCGTCGAATAGTGCGGCTATAAAAAAATACGATTGTTTATGACTGCAACGAGCAAAATCCATTGCGATAAAAAGACCTACTGATTCGTTCCGTCCGTCGTTAGACCAGCAATATTTTTTCAGCCGAACCCACGGTAAATTCAACCACAATCAAAAGTACGGCTGCATACAAACAGTATGAATAATTTAGGTGCTTCAAGTAAAAATTTCAATGTTTTATTGCCCCGTACGGCTGCTCTCGTTTTGCTTCTGTTGCCCAAAATCTGAATATGTAGATGAAGACAATATTCATGAATTTTTCTTTTGTGTAATAAGGCCGGCGTCTTGCACGCTTTAATACGGAAGGTCAAAAAGTAAAGTGATATTTGGGACGGATAAGATTTAAAACAACCCGTATGGAAATAATTAAGTCGTAAACAGTTGTTAACGATCGTTTACAATTGTTAACAATTGTTTACAGTTGTTAACGATCGTAAACAATTGTTAACGATTGGAAACGGTTGTTTACGATCGTAATTTTACGATCGTTTTTTACGATCGTAATTTAACGATCGTTTTCAATTGTTTCCGATCGTTTTCAACTGTTTTCGATCGGAAACAATTGTTTTTATTTTCAAGACGATAAATACAGACCTGATTTCTAACTACGGCAATAAGAAAGTTGATTAGTGTTTAGTTTTGCATAATCAAAATAGTTTAACAAAAAGCTGAAACTAAAATCCCAATAGTAAACGATCGGAAACAACTGTTTTCAATCATAATTTTACAACTGTTTACGATCGTTTTTTTCAGGTGTCATTAAATAACTGTTTACGATCGTTTTTAGTTGTTTTCGATCGTAAACAATTGTTAACGATTGGAGACGGTTGTTTACGATCGTAATTTTACGATTGTTTTTTTACGATCGTAATTTTACGATTGTTTTTTTACGATCGTTTTTTTACGATCGTAATTTTACGATCGTTTTTTTACGATCGTAATTTAACAATCGTTTTCAATTGTTTCCGATGGTTTTCAACTGTTTTCGATCGGAAACAATTGTTTTTATTTTCAAGACGATAAATACAGACCTGATTTCTAACTACGGCAATAAGAAAGTTGATTAGTGTTTAGTTTTGCATCATCAAAATAGTTTAACAAAAAGCTGAAACTAAAATCCCAATCGTAAACGATCGGAAACAACTGTTTTCAATCATAATTTTACAACTGTTTAGGATCGTTTTTTTCAGGTGTCATTAAATAACTGTTTACGATCGTTTTTAGTTGTTTTCGATCGTAAACAATTGTTAACGATTGGAAACGGTTGTTTACGATCGTAATTTTACGATTGTTTTTTTACGATCGTTTTTTTACGATCGTAATTTTACGATCTTTTTTTACGATCGTAATTTAACAGTCGTTTTCAATTGTTTCCGATCGTTTTCAACTGTTTTCGATCGGAAACAATTGTTTTCATTTTCAAGACGATAAATACAGACCTGATTTCTAACTACGGCAATAAGAAAGTTGATTAGTTTTTAGTTTTGCATAATTGTTTTTTCAAGTGTCATGAAACAACTGTTTACGATCGTTTTCAGTTGTTTCCGATCGGAAACAGTCGTTTTCAATCGGGAAAATTTGGTTCGGTTTTCAAGACCTGAGGCAAGACCTGAATCTCAACAACGATAGAAGGGAAGTTAATTCTTTTTTTAATGTGCAAACGATCGAAAAGTTTAACAAAAATGGAGAATCTGAAATCCCGATCGTAAACAACTGTTTACGATCGTTTTCAGTTGTTTATTTATAATAAATAAATAAAAGCCGTAGAAATGCTTGAAGTTGAGAACTGTCATCCGTGTTTTTGCTACTTTCACTTTTTTTTGAAGCGCAAAATATATCAGAAGCATCTTTCGTAGTCGAAGCCCCCTCTATGGTGCTAAACCTTCCTCTGGTGATTTTTTAAGAGTGTTGCCGTTTAATCGATAATTTGGGAAACAAAAATATTTGCCTCTATATGCAACAACGCAAATATCCATCGATACTATCACAGAAAATGAAAGGTTAGTTGGGGTTGGAATACTTGGATAGAATAGAAGTCGTTGCAGTTCAGGGCCAGGGACTAGGCTAGGGGTGGGGTGGGGGTGCAGGGTAAGTTGAAACACCCAGTCGGGAAACACCCGTTCCCGATCGTGAAAATTCGATGGAAACAACAGTTCCCGGCCCTTAAATTACAATTGGAAACAACCGTTTCCGATCGTAAAAATACAATCGTTAACAACTGTTTCCAATCGTAAAAAAACGATCGTTTACGATCGGAATGTCCCATAATACAATTGGGAAAAAACGATCGTTTCCGATCGTAAAAATACGATCGTAAACAACTGTTTTCAATCGTAAACGACTGTTTCCAATCGTAAACAACTGTTTCCAATCGTAAAAAAACGATCGTTTACGATCGGAATGTCCCATAATACAATTGTAAAAAAACGATCGTTTACGATCGTTTACGACTTGAATTATTTCCATACGGGAAGTGTCGAATGTCCTTCATAAGATATGGTAAACTACGTATAGAGGATTTAAGTTTTATGGCTAAGTAATATACGATAACTTCAGGCACGATCCTCTAAGAACTCGGTATACAATAGAGGTATGCTTCTATGAACGCTTTTCTGAATTTGTCACTTCTGTTTCTTGCTTATGAAACAGTCAAATAGAAAGGACAAACAATATTTTCATTTTTGTGAGTGTTTTTGTTAGTGTTTTCTTATCTTTTTTACTCTTGTACTGCACTTATGCCCCAGGACAGTGCGTAATAAATTCATTCATTCCATAAACACATATCGGCCAACAGCACTATTTCAGTATGCACTAGAACGTTTCACAAAATAGAAACTAAACTTGCGTCTAGATACAGAATCGTGTCTAGAAAAGAAAATTCGGTTCCTCTTGCCGATGTGAGTTGTACTATTTGTATGGACCTCGGTATGGACACAATCGCTGGTGAAGTGCCGAAGGTGGCGATATTTTGGCATCTCCTCGTCTCGAGTATGATCTTCTTCGACAGTGCAAAATCTGAATAATGGAAGCGACACGCTAACCGGAAATCTACATCAATGCGAAAAGCTGGGTAACATCAGAAAAACAATTTCGTGTAGTAGCTTATGATGTAACTTTTATTCAGCCGACACGATGGAATTAAACCAACAATCCTAGTGGTATTGTTGTTGTCTCGCATATATTTTGGGGTTTTGTTTGTGTATATCGTTGGGTGAAATCGTGAAGTACTAGGCTTAAATATGACCTTCCTGAGATCCCAGTGTAAAACACTAGACACGAAAGTAGTAAATGCTAAATTTAAACATCTGTAATACACTGTCATAAGTTTGATAACATTTACCCCCCTGATGCGCATTTTTCAACAGACAATGCTTAGGATGTTATTTGCAGAGTTACAGAATATTTCCGTTATGGCTTTTAAGTGTTTTTCGTTAAAAGTAAATTTGTAAACCATATTTAGTGTTATGTTTTACGGACATTGGACACTCAACACTGAAAGGCTTTTCTGCAAAATTGACAGATATGTTAAAAATTATTCAAAACGGAAAGAATCAGCTATGATATTCTTCAGGGATATTTCGGCTCTTCTTGGCAAGGATCCTCTTTAGGCTGCAGCTGGAAGAAGCGAACCTGTTACTGACAAATATAATCAAAAGATTTATCTGTTCACGGCAAAATTCACGTTTGGTAACTGCCTTTATGTCATTCTGGTAAGCTCAAACATACGACTATCATACAGACAAGCTCAAAACATACGACTGAGAGTATGAATCTCTGAAGCATGGGGGGTGAGTCACCCCCACGCCCCCTCCTCGAACCGCCCCTGATTGTATGAATAGAGATTGAAAAAAGAAAAAAGAAAAAAGATTTATCTGTTAAAGCTGCGCATCCTTGTGTCAAACGTACCAAGCTTCTGGTAATGTAGTATGAAAAGCTGTGTCTTGTCTTGGACTAACGAACCCATGTTGTTTCAAAATGATGTACCTTTCCACCGGCTGGAACTGAGGAATTTAACTGTCATGCCAAACGGTGTTGCGAATAAGTCCGCGAATTATTGAACTCGTGCTATTCAGACAATGCAGTCGCCGAGTATTTTGCTATTAGATGCGCCCTCCTGACACACAGGTGCTAAGTACTTACATATATGGATATCCCAAAGAAATTTATTGGATGTATAGTAAAAGCCAACATGAGACGCGATACGTTGACTCAAACGGGTTTTATGATCGCGACAAAACAGACACGTCCCATCCCATCATATTTCATTGTCCCGATTGAAGTTTCGATAACAATTAACGCAAAAACATCGACAACTCGGTTGTCTTTATGGTGGTCCTTTAACGGCCTCATGTTTGATTCTCATAAAGGAAATAACCACTTTTCAAAGAGATAACAACTTCTGTGTGACTCTGTTGACGTGAAGAATTTGTTCTTAAAGTTTAACTGAAAAGCCAACTCATGTGTGTGTGACTGTGTGTGATACACTGAATTATCTGGACTCTGCAAAGGAATTTTTTGTTTTTCAACTATCTGCTCTAGTTGTGAGGCTCAGAATATCTCCAGCAGTCCCCACAGCGTAAATTCTACTATGACGCGGGAAATTTTAATCTCAACACAAATGCGGCTTTTCAGTGGGCAGTGGTGAGACTGGTGAAGATTGCTTAGTGCCTGAAAAAAAAAAATGATAAATCTTTCTCGTAAGGCATATAGCAAAAATACAAGCGCATAGAGGCACCGCAAATCATACGGAAATTCCACTATTTGAAAATCGATTATTCGTGAATAGCGGAACAACGAAATAACTCATTTTCAGCGGGTCTTCAAGCCAATTTAAGTGAACAAGTGATGTTCACTAGACTGTCCTATCCTCGCCCTTTTCGGTTATAATATTGATCCCCTCCCTAGAATATTGAATAGAATATTGTTCCCTCCCTAGATAGTGTCTCGGGCGAAGTTGACTTAATAGCGATCGGCATTTCCAAAGTAGCTCAATGAGCTGGGTTCCGACAAACAGGCGTCGACAAAAAAGAAATAGCATGATATAAATATCGACTCTTATAAACATATAGCCTTTAAAGGTGTCAATTCGGAATCTTTCTCAAATTTACAATTATTTTGATCACCGACTTTCAAGTCGCCATTAAGAACATGGACTCCATCCGACCGTGGAACGATGGGAATGATACATTGGGCGATCCGTAAGTATAGCGCTTGGCGCTCTCCCACCAGAAAAATTAAAGAGACAATAATACTTAGCTGGTCTATTAATAAATAAAAGTAAATATATGGCTTTCAAAATCAATTTTAAAGTTTATGTACTATTAGTATTACTTATTTTATTACGATCGTAGTGAACAAAGTACAAAAAATTAAGAAGTGGGAAAAGGGAAAACCAAGACACAGGTCTGTATCCAGGAATTTATTTCGGGGGGGGGGGGGGTTGCCCGCGGAATTTATTTCGGGGGTTTTTGCCCACGGGTCGGACAAAAAGTACAAAAAAGACATAAATCAGAGGTTAAAGCCTACAAAAAACTATTACTTTTGTGGGTTTCAGGGGGTTTCGAACCCCCAACCCCCCTCCCATGGATACGGCCTTGCCAAGACAACATACACCACTACCTGACCACTACGTATCTACTTCTGGTTCAAAATCCGCCGTATTTGTCCAGAGAAAAGATGTATCCACTAAACTTTATTTCAAGCTATCAGACCCACTAAATATTTATGAGCCAGCAAAGGTATGGTCGCACTGCGCTAAAGACTATATTTTGTTTGTGACTCGTGTTAGGATTTTGAGGAAAGAAATAGCACAATTATGTTCACAATAGTTGAATTGAATTGAATTTCATTTGTAACCCGTCTAGGTAGAGACGGAGTACGGTAAAATAAAAAAGGAAAAGAGCAACAGAACAACAACAACCAAAAGAATTAAAAGTCATTAAACCGAAACATAGTGGAGCTCCATGATGGGTGATTACAACTTTGCTTCAATCTGTTGATGGATCTCAGGACAGCCACAAACGGATCAGCTCTACAGAATTTGTCAATGAGATGGCTGTTCCTTGTCCGGGGAGGGGGAGACGCAGCAAAAATTTGGGAAAACCGAAAGAAAATTGAGTCACTCCCCTCGATCGGTTTACGTTCCATTTTACGTCATATAATTTTCACCCTTTAAGCGCATTGCATCGGAGTCCTGAATATCGGCGGACCCATCTGGATTTCTGTCTTATTTCGTAATGAGAAATATTCATTTGAAGTAATGTTGGAAATACCCTCTCTCTATAAGTAGTGCCGGTTAATGCGTAGCAGCTCCCAGGCACTTTGCGAAACCCTAATGAAATCAAATTGCTATTACATCTACAAGTTAGTAGGATTGTTAGAGCCACACAGAGACGGCTGTCAGTTTAGATCACAAAATCTCGGCAATTTATAGACGACACCACCAAACGTCACAGACTGCATAATGTTGTTATTTTTAACCGGGAAGAAGTTAAGTCCGGGTTATATCTTGGTAGTAAAAGACCATCACAGTAAAAGACATGTACGGTTATAGCTTGAGTGTCTATTCTCGTAGCATGATTGACACTTTAATAGTTGATCATAAAACAAACTGAATTTTGGGACAATCCTTTCTCGTTTACGTAAAATCCTGTCTTTTTACGAGTCTCATGGAAACCGCTAATATTAAATTTTAGACCGGGTTTATTGCGGTCCGTTGCGTAAGTGAAGATTTTAATTTATTGCTTAGGCATTTAATGACAAGGATGCAGGGACGATGGTTCAAAGATACAGATGAAGTAAACGAACGAAACATGAATCTTATCCAGCTTAAGCATCGCAAGAGATGGGAATATGCTATAATGGGTCCTAACTTTAAAAGGTGGAATCTCGGTACAGGATAATTTAACGCAAGTTTAAACAGCACTTAACATGATAAGTTTCAACCAAGCAGCACAGGTTTTTGTAGGGTTACTCCCAAGGTTAATACAGGCCCTCAGTCCCTCGGTTATTTTGTTTTGTGCGATATAGAAGTTGGTTCCGGAAAGTCAGAAATATATTTCTTTATTGAACATACTCGAATGGGCTTCGGCGGTAAAAAATGAAAAGTAATTCCCCCATTTTTCAAAACCATTCATTCTCGTTCACGGCTGGAATTATTTATAATCCGCTAGCAGGCCAGCCTGTTGACTTGTACATATTCAATATCCCTCTAGCTTTACCAATATCTACTGCTATATGCCACCAACATTTCATAATCATCATTTTATTTCTAAGTCTGCTTCATATTCTCTAAAAGTACTTCAAATAAATAAATAAAATAAAGTGTTGTTTTTTAAATTATCAAAAAGGGGGCCCCGACTCGTGTTAACTGACTGATGCCTTTATGTTCGGGCATGTACATCTAAAAATTAATATCGCACGGAAACCTACTTACTCGACTGTAAAAAATACTGGATACAGATCGTTTTCTACCTCGCTTCCGAATATCCTACAGCAAAAAACTCGGTCCTCCTGACCCAACCTCTTCGGATGATGCCGTATAGATTAACATTATGATCACTTAGAAGAATTTATGGTCTAAGGGTTGGGTATAATACGTTATCAGACTATTGGTTAAAAAGTGCAGATGTAAGATCTGACTGTTTTTGAGCCAGTATTAATGGGCTCGGTAATGGGGTTCTCTTGCCGTGTGTCTTTGTAATGGCCGACTGGGAAAGATAAACTGAGAGACTAACAACCGAACCTTGCAATGCTACTTCTAGCACGGTAAAACTTTGTCTTCTTGACAAAGAAGATCCAGGCTTTCAGTAAGTTTAGAAGAACAATAGCAGAAGGGATTGCCCTCTTGGTGGGCACCACTCCCACGGGCACAGTCTGGGCACTTACTGCACATCTATTTTGGGAGTGAGGCACCCCTTCGCAATTGTAAATTCATAATAGTTGCCCCGTCCCAGCCTAAAGCATATGCTGTAGAACCCCTCCCCCCAACCAAATCAAACTCCGCTGCAACACGAGGTCTGTCCGCTTAGTGGCACCACCGTACATTCTCCCCGGGTATCGTCTGGGCACTGGGCAATTACTGTACACCTATTTTGGGAGTGAGGCACCCCTTCGCAATAGTAAATTTATAATAGTCGTCCTGTCCCAAATTAAAACACATGGAGGCCCGTGGGCTGTCGAAATTGCCCTCCGCCACAATCAAACTCCATTGCAACTGCAACTGCCCCATGTAACCATGGGCACCGTCCGGGCTTCTCAGGGACTGAATGCAGCAACCGTATGCACGTGGTTGCAAACTGGAACTACAAGCTCTTCAGTAAACCTTTATAACACCAGTACACCGTGCAGTCTCATGATATCAGTCCTATCCTACCCAGTGCCAAAATGTTCTGGTTATTGCCCTGATGTTAAAAGAAAAAGTTCCAGAGGGCGATAACAACAACTATTATCGCCCTAAGACAACTGTTATCGCCCGCTGGCAACTGTTATCGCCCGCTGACAACTGTTATCGCCCGCTGACAACTGTTATCGCCCTGTGATAACAGGGCCCCTGGTGTTATAATCATTATCGCCCTTGCTTTTCTTCGGGCGATATCTGGCGCTCGGGCGATATCAGCCTATCATGCTACCCGCGGGCCAAATGTTTCCGCTATCACCCTGCAAGGGCGATAATATATAATAGTCTCAATAAAAACAAGGACATTCTTGTTACGGCCCCCTGAAGGGTGGGCCCATGGGCCGATGCCTACTTGGTAAATCGGGCTTGCAGTTATCAACTGCAAAGGAAAATGCTCGTCGAGAGAGAACTGAAACTGCAACCTATTGGTAACAAGCCAATTCCCAACTTTCCTTCTGCAAGTTTCAGGGTCACATCATTCCCTTGGCATTTCGCTTTACCCACGAGGTGCCGTGATATAAACCAAGGATCCCTAAATTTACTCATAAGTCTCTGTCATGGTTGATAAGTCACTTGCGCTACCATTCATTTTGTGTTAGTTTGAACAGCTAAGTAGCTAAACCGAATTAATATGCTGAGTTCGGAGAGGTTATCGCGAGGTAAATTTAGTCCACGTAAAGCCAATTGTTTAATATTAAATTAACTGTTATGCTCATGGACTACACAGAGTATACGAGAAAAAATAGAGACCAAATGAAGAATGTAAAACACAAGACTACAGAAATAACAAAAAAGCTTTACCCAGCATAAAACCAGATCCAAGCATATAAATAATACAAGCTTGTACGTTTCTTGAAGCCACGCTTTTTTGTTTCCATAAATGAAAAATTCATCCCCTTTCTTCGTATCACTTTGCTATGTTTACACCCCAGCCACAGCCACAGACACATAAAGGCCGATTGAGCCATATATTCAAATCAAATCAACACTCTGGCGGGAGTCTATGATATTATGAACGAAGAATGACTACTTTACCTCCCCCATTAAAAGTCGTTAGAGGTGCTTTACTCCCCAGCTTTTGAGTTTGTCAAACTTTTTAATCCCGGCGAACTATCAACGTGAGTTACGAGCTCTGCTTTCCGCATATTAAACCTGTCAAAGAGGTGCGTTTTGTGAGGTGCGAGAGGGAGGTGGGAAAGCATTAGTGGCTTGATTTACTGTGTTGTTTCAGTTGAGTTTTTCGCCTTTCTGGATGTTTGTTTGACTGTTAAAGACAGCCGCGTATTGCTTCAAAAAACACGAAAAATATTTTTATTGTTCCAACAACAAACATTTCGCTACTGATAGTCAAGCTCTTTTTGGGATCCCAGAACGTAAGTGGAGGGATACCTATGACATCGCAAAAGTTGTCTGTCTGTCCATCCGTCTGTCTGTCTGTGAGCACGATAACTCTCGAAGGGAATGAGATATTTTGATGAAACTTGGTGTGAGCGTTCTTTGGGTCAAGAGTAAGGTCGAGTTCGTAGATGGGCTCCGTAGCCCTACATTTAGGGGTGGGGGTTCAAATTAAGGAACGAGCAAAATATTTTTAAACAGCCAATGTGATAATCGATTATGGGGTAAGAAGACATGGTGATCACGAATCACAAAAATCGGAAAATCTGTTAAAAGTTAAATTTTGATATGAAGGTGATTAGATGTTGGATATAGTGGTAAGGAGGTATGCTGAATTCGTTTTTGAGCTTTATTTTTTTCGCCGGACAAGTAGTTCTGGATTTCGCCAAAACCGGAAAATTCGCAGAAGTAAGGCAGGATCGTTTGGATCGGCTTCTAGGGATATGCACACATGCTGAAGCCATATCTGAACTTGGTTTTCTTAGATGATTAGCTATTTGGCCTTAAACTGTTTCTAAATTATAAGAGTAAAAATGTTCAAGGAGTCTGGCGAAGACTGGATCTGGCGAAGACAAAACCTAGCCTAATTGTCTGGATCAAATATCGAATTTTTGGGATCCCATCGTAACCTTTGGTCTTGTTCTACCGGAAATCGGGAAACAGCAAACTGGATGCTTAGCGAGCTTAGCTGAGGGGTTGTCCAATCTCGATTTTAGTGTACAGCAAGTGCCCGGTGCCGCGGTGCTCGGTCGGTGCCGGCACCGGCTGACACCAACTGGCACCGGTTGCCACGTGTTAAAACATCAAACTTAGCATGTTTAGAAGTCTTTAAAAGGTGAATCGCCTAATTTATAGCCGGCACCTACGATACAGCTGGTGCCGGAGAGTGGCTAAACCCTCGGCAGCTGTCAAGGGGACCTGGCATCATGTAAGGATATGTAAATATGAAAATTATAATGTGTAAAAAAGTAAGGTTGGTTTGTTTCATTTTTAAGTCTGCCTGTCCATTTGTGTTTGTCCTTATCAAAGTATGTTAAATAAAAATAAATAAAAGTAGGGTTTGTTTCTTGCTGAATTGCCACGACTCTGTCAACTGCCCATCAGCCCGGACAATAAAAGTATCCATTCAAGCATTTATAAGCATGCCAAGTTCCAACTGGAATTGCAGCTTTGACACAGTTTGGCTGAAGTCCGAAGGATCTGAACAAACAGACAGAAGGTCATACTCTCCATAGTCAAGTGCATTTCGAGGGATTTCCCAACTCCCCAGCCCCAGCACCTGCTGTACACTCTTTACCGGCACCGGCCATAAATTAGGCGATTCTCTCAAACGCTTCTAAACATGCTGGTTCTTGAAGTTCTAACACGCGGCTAACGCCTGGCACCGGGTACTTGCTGTACACTAAAATTGTGAGTGGGCAACCCCTCAGTGCGTTCATGTCATAATCTATTTGCATGTAAACCTGTCTTCAGGTCCTGGTCATATTGTTTCAAGCGTTTTCTTATCATTTCTTTTTTCGTATTCAGTACTCCATGTTTCCTTTTTTCAAGAACAACTAAATTATTAATTGTTTAAGCTGTCCGCTATGCACATGAATAGCCTACAACATAGTAAAACTCGTGCTGGAAAAACCTGCTGAAACATTTTCCAAACATACTCAGTAATGAGAGAATTTAAAAACCTAAAAAGTAACAAGAGAAGTTTCAGAAGAAAAGATTCAGAAGAAATATGTACGTAGCATATTTTCCGTTTTTCTAAAAATCATCTGAAATCATCATAACAGGTATATCAGTCCTATTTAGCACAAGTCCTACCCGAGGTCCTACCAGTCCAAACTGAGCTACCCAGCAAAGTAAAGAATACTTCATTGTTCCTGCAGTCAGTCAAGGTAAACCGTGAAAAGACTGATTAGATTTTAACTGAGAATTTGGTTTCCGCTCCCGAAGAATGATGTTACGTAGTGAGGGGGTTCGATCCACGGTGCCCCTTTACCTGGCCTGCAAAGACGGCAAACCCACAATTTACACTTCGGGGGGTCAGAGCCACGTATTGTGCCGACAAAGAAATGTGAATGTATTTTTTCACATTTCCATTTATTATTTATATTTGGAAGGTCTCTTGTGATGAGTTGTTTGAAGTTTAGTATTTAGGCCTGCCGAGCCGGTTTTTAAGAGTTCCGAGAAATTAAAAAAAAATGAGGGCAAAATCAACGATGGCGACGGATTGGGGTTTCAGTTCTGAATGATATTGATTTAGCCTGATGTAGCGTGTGTAGCGACGCAGTGAAGCGAATATTATTAGTCTGTATTTATTTATTTCTTGCTGTCTGTAACATGTTAATATGGGTAAATTTGTGCCGTAATCTTTGAAACTGAGTTGTAAACAAGTTAAAGATCGGAGGTATTAAAACCTTTCACATTTTAAATTGACAGTTAACTAAACCACAATTCCGCTATGAATGATTGATTGATTTTATTACGCGCAGCCTAGTAATTAGGCATTTGCACAGTATATGCACAAAAAAAGAGAAATAAACGAATAACAAGAAATAAACGTAACGATACGGAACTTCAGAGTCCCCAAGCAAGTGCCTACGCTCCACGATGCTTTAATCGACATCGAGAGGTTTCTCGATTCCAACCTTAATGAAAAATACAAATATAACTGTTTATTATTGTTATTTCAGAAATCAAATATTTCTTCAGTTGGCTCTTCATAGGATAGGCTACGATGTAACACAGGGTGCTCATCCTTGTTTTTAAAACTTATAGCATAAATATTTCGCCGTCCGTCAAATGATTCAACAGAAGGATGCCCATCCATGCGTTAAGCGTCATCAAACTTCTGACAGTATGTAGCTCACTAGGATACTAATTATTTACAACAATTAGTTGTACATAACGTAGTCTAGTGCTATTACACGGAAATCAACTAAAGTAAAACAAAAAAGACCAGAAACAAAAATACTCAAAATGACGATCCTGAAACACGAACATGGGGAAATCAAGCCACAGGCGGATTTCAATACATAGGATATAAACTCGTGGGTGTCAGGATAGCCTGTCAGTGGCAGTTATCACATTGAATCAACCCACCATTCACTGCCAACTTCCTCAATCACTCACGGTCCTTTTGGGTGAGAAGCATACAATTTTCGAAATAAATAAATAGCCGTGATGCAGCTGACCTCATTCAAAGGGGGCCAGCACGCGTGCGGGGGTGTTATGCCACGTTGGGTAACACTAAAACTCTATGTGAGCCTCATTAAATCTTTTTGAGTGACTAGTCGGTAAAGGTGTGATCGAGTCATATTGAATTTAGTCCGCGTGGGTGGATTAAGTAAATGACCCTTCTCAGCAGGAGGTAGTGGGGGTTATGTCTTCGATCGCGTGAGCCAGTAATTCATAAAAGTTGATCAACATCTGCGAGGGCTTCAAGCGGACGTACTTATTGGGCGATGAATCAGACTTAGTTTCAGTTTGACCAGCTGAATCTATGCCCCAATTGTCTTCTAATATCTATACACATTTCCTGAAATTTTTGCTGCCATTTAGTTGCTTCTGGTAGTTATTTGTGTGTGCAAGATTCCAGAAACGTTCTTTAAACTTGAACGGTCAAATGTTCTTCTAGCATCTGTGTATACATATATATATATCTGTATTTTAATGACACTTTTGTCATTATTTAATTCGAAGAAGTTCTTTTATGCAAGGTTCCGAAGACGTCCTTCAAATTTTAGCGTTCAAAATGTAGCCTATACATTTCATGACCTTTTCTTGCTCCTTAGTTGCTTTCAGGAAATTTTTTGCAAAGTTCCAAAAACATTTTATAAATTTGGTCTGCGTGGTTACAGTGCATCTACAACGATTACAATACATATTACACACAACTGTAATTTGGTTTATCGTTTTCGTATCGTTATGTCTGTCCCCTCAGTTTTGATAACTCGTACATATAATTTGATTTAAACGAATTTTCATACACATATTGATTGTTTGTCTTCGAGAGAATTCCCTACAGTTACTGAAACTTTGTTTTACGATACAAGTGCTCTATGCTTGGTAGAAACTTCTCCATACCCACTGTGTTAATGAACGGGATTATTTCCAACCTCTACATGAAATATCAAAGATGGAGTATGGAGAGAAGATTAGAAACAAGAGAAACACGCATGATACAATGCTTAGATGTTCGTAACTTCAACGTGAGTTTCATTTCATTAATTATTACTTTATTTAATGAATGAATCGGTCAATCAATTTATTTCCCATCAAATTTGGCCACAGGAGGGCCTAGATGGATAAAAAGAACAAGAAGAGAAACATAAAAAATCCAACACGATACAATATTAACTTACGCATATAGCAATAAATGTGAAAATCACGGACATTAGCACATAAATGCGTCTTAGCTGTGTGACTTGTTCAAATAACTTTCAAACTTTGCTGCAGCTGTACTTAATTACATAATCTGTAAAAACTGTAGCTAATTATGACTGAATATTTTCTTACGGTGTTCACCAGTAACTCACACTTAAAAAATATGCATAGTACCCATAAATCAACTAAATAAGATTTTGTCAGATGACAAAGAACTTTTACTTGCAAGCTCTTGGCATCCTAACTGCCTTCATGGCTCGTTATAGCAGGAACAGACGAACTTTAATCTGCTTTGCCCTGTGTCATAAACTTAAGAATTATGCCGTTTGTTTGGCGTTATACTGATGGTCAAAACCGCTTATAGTCATAGTTATTTATGATTGTGTCATTTATGTTTTACAACTGTCATATATTTTTGGTGACAAGGTTTCTGCAAGTAATCATACAGATTTACTACTATTGTACAGGTGTGCAATTATAATTATAATTGAATGCAGGCTTCTAATTTGATGGCTTTTACTGGTAGTGCCATTTATTTCACGTCCTGTGAAATCAGATCGCAAAGATGTGTTCATTACGTATATAGTCAGACTGACTGTAAATAAGGCTCGGTTTCTTAGTAGGAGACTAAAAAAGTTTGTGTTAATGAGCAAGACGGTCGATCCGGCCGTTCCGGTTTCACAGCCATATTTTTTTCCTATTTTATTGTTTGATCGCCTGTGGAATACTAAATACAATCTGATGAGAAAGGTTGTATGAATCTCGTCAGTTTACTGATTAGATCAATTATCTTCACTTAAGAATTAATGAAACAAATAAATCGTAAAAAGGATCCTGTCAAGGTTGTATTTATTCAGAATTCTAGATAAGTAGCGACACATCCACAGTTGCAAGGTCACGGATAGATATCTTTCCGAGTTCTGCTTTCCGGTACTCTATGAAGTTATGAGCTCAACTGAGTGTCAAGGGGTTGCTCACTCCCAAAATAGGTATTTGACGATGCAAAACGGATAAGTCAGCTTCATTTTATTAGAGCTATATTTCGGCCCTTCTTGGCAAGGGTACTCTTCAGGCTCAAGCCGCTCAAGCTGGAAAATTAAATTCTTTCAGCTTGGGCTGAAGGAATATCTGTCACCCAAAATAGGTGTTCAGTAAGTGCCCAGGTGTGTCCACGGAAGGGTGTACAATGGTACCCACCAAGTGAGCAACCCCTCCCTGTTCGTGTTACTTTCATTACGTGCCAAGTTATTAACTGCCCGAGCTAGATTCTTGTTCCCTTCTTCGTTTCCCAACTTTTGGTCCCAACTGTCCTTTCATGGAAGGCAGCCCAATTTCTGTGCGAAGTCTTGAGCAAGAAACAAAAAAAAGAATAGAAAAAGGCTTCGCAGCATCGATTCATTTTATCTGAGCAAATTTCTGAGAAATCCGACGATAGAAAATCACTGTCTGATTACACATTTATTCGAAAGAAGAACCAACCTGACATCACCTCGCACCAACGGTCAATTATTTCTTTAGTAATTGAATCTATAAACGTTAACAATTGTTTTATAAATGTCGAAGGAGTACCCGATAGTCTATGAGTGAGACTCGCTAAATTAACGTCATACCAGATAAGTGTGTAAAAGTGAGACCCTCGGTGAGACCCGACTGCAGTCGAAGAATATTGCGGCAGTGCAGCCTCGAACGAAGAAAACTATCAACGAGAATTCCTTGGCCAATTCTAACAGGCTCATCCCTCACAGTCCCACTCCTAGCCACCTCAATTATTTTCCATAAGAAATGGTCCTGTCTCCCTTCCTGCCACCGTATTGTATCCATCTCTAGTGACCAATACAGATGATCCAGTATCCTAGGCTGTAATCTGCGGGCCCAAAGGGGGAACCTTATTAGTATATCCAATCATGATCCCATTGGAACAAATTGGACCAGAGTGGACAGTGTCCGAAAATTGGAACATCTGTTCCATATATGAAAAGATCACAGAAGCGATCTGATACATCACTAAGCTTCTGGGTATATTGATGGAAAAGTGACAGCTGATGTATCAAAGCCGATTCCAACATAAACAAAAGCAGCCTATTGTGACCTTATCTGGACACACTGGAACGATCAACAGTCGCCTAAACTGTAGGCTAGAGATCCTTTCAGAGTTTCTGGAACCGTCAGAGCTTGAGCATAGCGTGGTGGTGCCAACGTCAGTTCATCCATGAAGAATATAAAGACAACTTACATTTCTGTAGCCCTTTAAGTGTTAACTTCATGGTATACCATGAAGTTGCCACCTGAAAATCTGTGAGGCTTAAAGTTGTTCATTCATAACGCATATTCATGAGAGTCAAATTAAACAAACTAGAAAAAACAAGAAACGGAAAAAAGAAAACAGAGAAGAAGGAACAAAAATAGTAAAAAAGAAGACACTTTGTTCCTTCCTAGATAACTCAGGGATTACTAAAAATCATGAAACATAAACTGAATGCAGAGAAGGATTAATTTTATATTTTCCACGAATCTTATAAATAGTTCTTTAAAGTAAGAGCTTTTATCTTCATTATAGTTATTTATTTTCCAATCCAATGCTTTTTAATTAATCAAAACAGAATTTATTCTCCCGCTTCACCTTTCTAACATTTTTAATCACCTTTTTCTGGGCGGGGGGGGGGTCTAAGGAATTTACAACACCACCAACCCAAATTCTTCCCATCAATTGACGCAATATAAACAAGCACGAGCTCGCGTAGAAGTGCGAATTCAGGAAATGTTTGCTAATGACATACGGTCCAATTTGCCTCCCAACTCGTGCCAACATACAGTGGAGAATTCATTTGAACGTCTATATCCCCTTTATATCGGAAGGGAGCGTGTGGCGCCTAACTATGAAACATAACGCCGAACACGAAACATGATTAGCCTATAGCCCAATAAGCCTATAGTGTCATATTCTAGTTAGCTAAATTAGGAGTATTTCCAGGTACTGGTGTTGGTGTTACCGAGTCTGGTTCCAGTGGTTTAAGAAGGAGTCTAAATGATGAATTCATGCTCAAAGGAAGTTACCCACTCGGAGGTAAGCAGTCGTCTGTTGTTTTGCATGTTACCGTTCTTTGGATTCAGTTCACATTTTTGGCAGTTGCGATATGATATTTATATACATTTAAAGCCCAGGGGCCATAGTAAACAAGATAAATACAGTAATAAACTAACTCATTATTATATCACCACTATTACATCAAAATCCTTTCCCTGTGTAGACTAGACACTCTCAGGAACCTCGATGGGATCCCCCCATAATTTGATCCTAACAATTGGGTCTTGTCTTCACCATTCAGTCTTCGTGAGATTCCTTGAAGATTTTTACTGTTAAAATAAAGTTCAAAAATGTAATCAGCATGTCTCCTTGCCCCGATACCGAATCTATAATCGAATTCAGAAACAACCTTGAGCTTCAATCAAATTTCCAGTTTCGGCCGAATTCGTGATGAATCATTTGTCCAGCAAGAAAACTAAGTTCAGGTATGGATTCAGCGGACCTCCTTACCCCTTCAATGAATATCTTATTAGCTCATAAAACATAAATGTTTCTACCGTAAATTCGAAACCCTCCTCTGCCTCTAAATATAGGACTAAAGGACCCATCTACGAACTTGACCTGTACTTTGCCAATGAATCCTCATACTAAGCTTGGACAATATATATCAACCCCTACTAAGGATCATTTCTGGATCATTTAAATAAGAAAATTAAAAGTATGTGAGGTTAGATTGTCGTTTGGGGGAAGGAGTTCGGAAAGTTCGCCCGTACAATGAATGTGAAGTTGGTATATTGTAGTGTTTTTTGTTTTGTCTTTGTTCATGGCCCAAGGGCTTAAATAAACATCTATCTATCTATACCAACCCCTTCGACCTTCGATTACACTAGCTCTCTCCGACGTTCACAGATTACGCGCTCTGCGCGTGATCCACGCGCAGAGCTAAACTAGTGTGAAGAAAAGGGGTAGCCGAAATTGGTCGACAAATTTTGTGTCCTGGTTTTGCCGGATTCCGGGTGAACTACTTGTCCGCTGTGGAAATAACTTTGATATTCGGATTCAGCATGTCTCCTTACCCCTAAATCAACTATCTAAATAGCTTTCAAAAAATATTGTTTTTGCCCGTTAATTTGAAACCCCTCCCCCGCCCTCAAATATAGGGCTACAGAGCCCATCTTTGAACTTGACTTGTACTTTGACCCAAAGGTTCCTCCCACCAAGTTTCATCAAGATATCTCAATCCCTTCGAGAGTTATCGTGCTTACAGAAGGACAGACAGACGGACAACTTTTGCGATGTCATAGGTATCCCTTCACTTTTGCGATCTCAAAAAGGGTCTACTCCATATAATTTTCATCAACAAGTCCCTCCCGTGAACTCTCTTTGGTCCAAGGACATAACTGGTCCGACCCTGCATTTTTTATAATATTTAAAGAAGTAAACACGAACGCGCCCTTGATAGACTAATTGCCCTATTTGAATATTATTTTTTAATAATAATGGTGGCTTGTCCTTTGAGTTCCGATTTGTTGGCTGTCTCATTATTTTCATTTACTTTACTGAGGAGGTTACTTGCTAATTTTCTTCCTTCTTGGGGTTGAATTGGATTTTTATTGTCTCATGTTTGAAAATAAAATTGAAACTGAATTAAATTATATTGTTTATGTATTAATATGGACACCCAGTCTCCAGCTTTTTAGATACAATTTTATCTAATTATCGGACTGAATTTTTAGACAGGCATATTTTTTTTCCCGTTTTTGGCATAAGAGTGTATTTTCAACCGTTTTGTAGAATTAATGACTAAAATTCAACGCTCCTTACTCCCTTCCTGCAACAGCAATCGAACAATTTGGAGAATACTGTACTCTTGACTGCCGTGCCTAGCTCCATAAATTTATATTAACCTAGACTTCTCTATTGTTTCACTCAAATGACCGTAGGGGTCCCGCGTCGCCAGCAGGCAGAAATTTCAAACTTTTCCCATGCGGACAAATGCCTTTAATTGAGGATTTGGAGGATCCTTTTTCCATATTTCTATTGATCTGTATAAATCTGTGATTCCGTCTGGCGGAGATCAGGTTACATGTGAATGCGCTTACTTGGCGATTGTCACTTGGAGTGTCCTGCTTGTAGCCCACGGCTTAGAAAATGGGAGAATACAAGAATGCACAAGTCCCCTTTCGACTTCCCATTTGCTGGGGAAATCCGTATTTTCCGAGGAAAAATTGAGGAAATGTCAAATATAATTTTAATGCTCAAAGCGTCACTTAGGAGCAAGACCGTATCCGGGGGGGGGGGGTAGAGGCTTCGACCCCCCCGAAACTAAAAAAAGTAATCGTTTTTTGTGGGCTTTAAAATCTGGTCTGTGTCTTTTTTGTACTTTTTGGTCCGACCCGCGGGCAAACCCCCCGCCCGAAATAAATTCCTGGATACGGGCCTGCTTAGGAGTGTGATGCTTCTAGCCCACGAAATGGAATAACACAAGAATGCAGAAGTCCCGTCGCAATTTTACGTTTTCTAAGGGAATCCGTATTATCCTAGGCGCAGCGAAAGACGAAGGAAAAGTAAAATACAAACTAAATGCTAAAAGATGCGCGTAACTGCCGATTGATAGTGGGATGGTTGTAGCCCACAAATTAGAAAACTGGAGCAAAATTGGTCTCTGTTTTATATTTTCCAGGCATTTTAAAGAAAAACTGGAGGCGGATCAAAATTTAAAGTTCAATGCATTTGCTATCGATTGGCAGTTGTGGCCCACGGAGTGTAAATTCAGTTCCCGAATAATTCAAATTCGGGAACCCCACATCAGGCGATATTCAATATTAGCTGTTTTCTTTTTTTTTTTTGGGGGGGGGGCAGCCTTTTCAGTCGCAAAAAAATCTGCATGTGTGACTAATTTGCCTAGGACCAAATGAGTCGCTGGAAAACAAACATCCATCAGGCACTCGTTCTGACTACGAAATTAGTGCAGGCGTGACTTGGTTCTTTCGTCCCTCACATTTCCTTTGTTTTTCTTGCTGCCATCATTTTCTTCCCCATTTTTCGCTAGATAAGAGTCATCCCATTACCCGGACCCGGCGCTCCAGCTTCCCTAATCTCCCATTCGGCGATAGTCTTGGCGTTCGTGCTATATTGTATTTTCGTTCATAAGACCCAGGATTAAATACCCTTAGAGAGAACTGCTCATTCTTTTCTTGAGGGCCCTTAACTACGACAATTAATCTCCCGAACAATGTTTTCCGTCGCGTTAGAACTCCCGCGCGTTTCCCGAGATAAGAGGATCAAATTTCATAGAATTGGGGATCTTCACTCGGGAGACTTATCGCAAAGCTAGCGCTTAAGACGCTTTTTGTTCGGATCTTCAAATTTCCAAACGGGGATATTATCTTAACGAGTATCGAAATGGATATGTGGGACGGCATGTGTGTTCATATTAGCACGGACGACGCTTCTAGCCGGCATGGGACTTAGTTGCCCCATACTACACGTGCCACTTAAAATATTGCAAAATTATACACTTTCTTGACTACACGACGCGGTAGCTGTATTTAATAACTGATAACGTCGTATTTAAGCCAAATAAAATAAGTAAGATGAATATATATATATTTGTTGCACGGGTAAAATCAGTATGTCAATTATTCATGCAAAAGAATAACAAAAACTTCGACAGTACACAATAAAAATTTCTGAACAACGCATGCGACTTCAGCAAAAAAAAATTACACTGCTAAAAATTACTACAACTTACTTAATTACAAATCATTACTCCTCAAATGCAACGACAAATTCTTCAAGCGTTGGCTAGTAATAAATCTTTGGTATAAACTCTCAGTTTTCGTACTCGATTTGATACTTCGGAGACAAGTCTTAGTTAAAGCATGGAAAGGAAGCAAAACTGCTTTTCGAAGTTTTGGAACTTGCAGCGCAACAGTGCAGGACATATCCTCAGGCTATACATGAATCGACCCAAATTTATAATTCTTTTCTAAAAAATCAATTTAGCTATCCTGCTAGTTTAGCAATAGGCTTACGGCAAGGCATATGCGTTAATCCTTTGTACTCGACCATTTAAACAATAAATTCGTGGGTTAAAAATAAAAATAAACAACTAAAATAAAGTAAATAGTAATAATTTCTTATTATATTTTGTTTCCGCATACAAAGGTTAATACAGACATTTTCTTTCTTAATATTGTGTACCGTACTCAACTATATTCATGTTAAAACAATTCGTGGGTTAAAAATAAAAATAAACAACTAAATAAAAGTCAGTAATAATAATGTTTTGTTTCCGCATTCAACGCTTAATATAGAAACTTTGTAAGTTCCATGTCGCCACGATAGACCATTTTTACCATATATGACAGTGCAAAACGGATAAGTCAATTGTATTTTATTAGTGCTATATTTCGGCCCTTCTTGGCAAGGGTCCTCTTCAGGATCAAGCCGCTCAGACTGGAAACGAACTAGTGAAAAAACTTGTTTCTAGAAAAACTTTTTGCACTGTCAAATATGATTCTCAGTCAGCTTGGGCTGAAGAAACACCTTTACCCTTACACCCACATACTTTTCCGAGTTCCCAAATGCCATCTTCATACTGTCCCCATTACAAAGGTCAGGTTATCATATGTCAAGGAACAAGTATATCAATTAATGTTGTTTTCTTCTGTAAAGGCGGAATCCCTTTCCTCTTTGTACTCCGAAACCATATAACACAAAGGACGCTATTCAGTGACTATTATTGTCATATTTAGTGAAAAGAGCAATAAATTGGACGATTGCTCAACCGACATACCATACATATCGTTCTATTTTGACATTCTATATGACTTCCATTGTTCCGGCTGACGTTGCTGTTGTGATTTGACAAACTTGAATCAATATGACATTGACAATCGACATCTGAATCTCCCCATACCGTCATTGTCAACTCTGCGGTCGAAGCGTGTCATACTAAGTGTCCATTCACGCATGTGCCGGAATTTTATCTCTTTCATATGGACATGAGGAATCTCCATGAGCAAAAATATGGGATTGATACACAGTGTCACGAGTCAGGGCTTTGTGCTCCATGATATGGAATTTTCCCCTTTTCTGTATGAGTGACACTTTTCATTGTCCGACACAATTGAATCACTCAGAACCAAGATTTTATAGCTCAGATTGGATATCTTAATAGTGGGAACTTTTGAAATGACGTTGCCTCGGTGGCAGGATTAAAAACATTTAAAAAAACGGCCTCAAAATACGCTGATAAAAAAAAATATTGTACATGCAAGTTTTTCTTCCACCAACGTAGGATGATACTCCCGAAGAAATATTCACTTCCTTTAGTTTATTAATTGGATAGTCTTGCCCCTTACCCCTTTTGCTCACCTCCCACCGTTCTGTTCCAATGTTTTGCGACGCAGGGATTCCTAAATTCCTTCCATTTGCATAATGTATCTTCAGTGAATAATTAGTAGTGATACTTTGTTGAGTTTCACGTATCGTTGTGTAAACATTTCATCCTTATGTATATTTTGAACTTTTTTCTTTGGTTTTTTTATTCTTTGTTTTGTGACCATTTGATCTTTAAGATGATCGATCACAATAGAGGTCCGCTTCTATGAAACAAAAGCCGAAGGTTAGATTAGGATTAAGAGGTCCGGGTTCTGATAGGACTTTAAGACGAATATCGACTACTACTCTTATTTTCGGTATTTATATTTACTGACAACGAAACAATAATCGGCATTGCCCGCAATGAGTTTTGGAAAAACGCACTTTAATTTACGAATTTCAGTTACTCGTCAGAAGAAGTTTTATTTTATTCTCGACAATTATATTTGCTTACACACAGACTCTATCCTGACTACGTAATAAGTAGTTTGTACGAGATAATTTTTAATTTTATTTATTTCTTTATTTTATTTAATTTTTAGACCCTTCGTCCCGAGAATAGACGGAAAGAAAGTGGAATGTTTCAAATCCGACTCCGGTTTTTGGCGCTAAATTTAAACTGTTCCCATTGTATGACTTTCTTTGGCCACGCTATTTTTCTAATAGGATAAAAATGCACTTTTCATCCAAGCGCTTGCGCAAATGCTCTAAAGTGCTATATTTGAATGAGCTTTTGTTTCTGTATCAAATTCTTCTTTCCCTCTGCATTCTGAACAGGTGCCTTTATGAACGTTATTTTACTTTTCTGCGATCCAAGATTTTCCTTTGTTCCCTTTCCTTTTCTATAAAACATTTTAGTATTTCAGTTTGACCAGACTTGGCATGCTCACGCAAATAATCCAACGAATTCCCCATTAACAACTTCTTCATTTGCTAGGATGTAACACCCGCAAACTCTCAAGTATTCTGAATTTTTTAGTAAGCTCTGCCAGAAACTTGTGCCACCGTATTGTCAACTAGTGAGAAATGCGAATCTGATTCAATCATTTCAAGATACAAGTTTGCGTTTTTGTTCTTGTCAAACCCTTCACCCAGATGTGTCTGATTGCAATTACAATTTTTAATCATTTCTTGCAGGAGAGCACCCCGGGACAAGCGTATCGGGAAGTGTCTCACCGACGCAAGACGAATCCGGCGCGGAATCGGAACAAGAACAAGACGACCAGAGGCAGTACGATGATTGTACAAATAACAATCGAAGCCGAAAGCGCGAGCGAGAGTTCGATCATGAGAGCAGCGACGACGAAAACCGCGTTCCGGAAACGACTTCAGAGGCACTTCGAATGGCGAATCCGTTTCTAAACGGCAACGCACTGGAAGCTGCGTATTCGCCATTCTTGCCACCCGCAACTAACATCGCCAACGTGAACAACGCCCTCGACGCTCTGCAGAGTACAAGGATGGCGATTGCCCAATTCGCTGCAACAGCGTTCTCGAACGGTGTGCAAAGTTCAAGCTCACTCCACGAGTTGACGACTCTTCAATCTACTCTTTATGCACTCCATCAGCAGCAGTTCTTACAAATGCAGTTGATAAACCAACTGCAACAGCAACTTCAGGTCTCTGGTAAAGACAAAACACCACCTCCCGATGTGACGAAACCAGTCACGAATGACTTAGATATGAAGCAAGAACAAATGGAGTCCAAGTTCGAACTGCTGCCGCCGAAGGCATCGCCTAAACCCGCCAAAATCGAACAGGAAGCCACCAGTCACCAAGAGCCTCATATGTCACTTGCTGATTCGATCCTCCAAAGCTCTGAGCCCTTTCCAGCTCCTGATGCTCCCAGCACGTTAGAAATGCTCCAGAGATCGACACAGCAAGTCCTCAATAACGCATCACAAGGTCTACTTGCTTCAAATCTAGCGGATGAACTAGGTTTCCGAGCGACGTCATCCATCAGTTCATCCGAGGGCAGAGCTGGACGAGACGGAGTCTTCAAGCACCGTTGCCGCTACTGCGGGAAAGTTTTTAGCAGCGATTCCGCATTGCAGATCCATATCAGATCCCATACAGGAGAACGGCCATTCAAATGTAACATCTGCGGAAACCGTTTCACGACAAAAGGAAATCTGAAGGTACATTTTCAGAGACATACCGCTCGCTTCCCTCACGTGAAAATGAACCCTCACCCCGTGCCCGAGCACTTAGACCGTTTTCACCCTCCACTTTTATCCCAGCTTGAAATGGATGACTCCTCGCCGAACGGGGCCAAGTCCCCAGGGTTGACCGGCCCTGTTCAAAACTCGCCATTAGCTGCCCCTGGACACAATTTTCCTCGGCCGCCCATGGGACTCCTTCCCAATTTTCCATCGCCATTATATCGATCTTTTAATCCAGACCTGATACGTGCCAGACACCAGCTCATATTTAATCCTGAGATTTTGGAGAAGGAAGAAACCACTCCCCAACAGCCAGAGGAGCAAGAGATCCCACAGAATTTGAGCAAATTGCCGATATCCGAGGGATCAGTCGCTGAGTCCACCGAACAGCCTGCTTCACCAGAACTGAAGAAGCCCGAAGTAAAAATGGAAGAAGTAGAGGAGAAGAAAGATGCACACAGGGAAGAGGAGCGTAGAGAAGAAAGCTTTCATGAAGCTGACCGCTCGTTTGCTTATGACGACTGCAGCGTCGGAAGCAAGTACAGCTCCGATGAAGGCATGAACCAAGACATAGAAGACGATGAAGGACTCAACGAAAGCAGTGACGATATCCCGGAGAACCTGAGCTCCAAGTCGCTCCAGCAGCAACATCTGCTACCTTCATTCCTGCCACCGCACTTGAGATTCCCAATGGGCATGTCAATGCAGAATGGCCCTATGCAACATCCGATCCATCAGTTACGAGAAGATAACCGTCACCCGTTTTTTCACACAAGCCAAGGTCCCATCTTGCTAACCCCTGATGTTGACCCGGCAAAGGATCCTGCCATTTATACCAACCTCCTACCACGCCCAGGCTCTAACGATAATGCGTGGGAGAGTCTTATTGAGGTAACAAAAGCCTCCGAGACGACGAAACTCCAGCAATTAGTTGACAACATTGAGAACAAACTCACTGACCCAAACCAGTGTGTCATTTGCCACCGTGTGCTTAGTTGCAAGAGCGCCCTGCAGATGCATTACCGTACCCATACAGGCGAGCGTCCATTCAAATGTAAGATCTGCGGCCGCGCTTTTACGACAAAAGGTAATCTCAAAACGCACATGGGGGTGCATCGCGCTAAGCCCCCGACAAGACTATTACACATTTGCCCTGTGTGTCATAGAAAATTCACAAATGGGATAGTTCTTCAGCAACATATCCGGCTCCACACAGGAGAGCCGACGGATCTCACGCTTGAGCAGATCGAAGCCGCTGAAGTCCGCGATTTCCCCATGTTTCCAATGGGGTATCCGAACCCATTTCTTCTTGCGGGGATGCCACCGTTTGGCCTCCGACTACCGATGGAACATGGCGAAAAAGCATTAAGCTTCTGTGTCAAACAGAGTGATAAAAGAGATGTGCGGTGCGAATCGCCACAGGAGTCCAACGCTTCGGAAGCACCCTTGCCGATTTCAAGTCCAGCGGTGTCCGATCGCCATGCGAGACAAGACGAAGATCGTAAAGAACGCGATGACAAAAAGATGAGGTCATCTGTTAGCGAGTCGGAAAGTAGTCAGAGTGACGAATACAGGGCCAAGTCAAGTCAGGGCTCTTTTACACCGTTGGATCTCACCTCGATGGGCCAATTTGCGTCCATGGCTCTCCAAGGAAGCGGGAAATCGCCAAGATCTTCGCCCTTGTCATCCTTGACGAATGCTTCGCTGCCACCGACGACCTTCAACCCCTTGAACCTGCCAGTAGCACCAGGTAAGACACACCTTTGATTTTGCCCATCTCCCCTGCGTTAAAGACGGTGTTCAGCTTTCAAAGACGAGGCATCCGCGCCAAAACGCCAAGAATGTTAAACTAGTATTTTAGTCAATGTGACTAGATATAAGCATTGCAAGTCCAGAAAATGAAAGCCCTGTATCTTCGGCTTCCACTTCTCATGATTTTTTTCTCGAGTTCTAAATGCAAGAAAATCTGCTGCCTGTTAGCAAAAAGTGCTATTCTCTTATTGTTACGAATACTTACGGCCACTAAAGGTGAAAGTAGGGTACTGAGGCGGTTTTATTATCTATTGTTAACAGTTGTTAGAAGGCTAGTCACTACCTAAAACCTATGTCCCCATCACTCATGGCCGTTCCTTTGCTCGCTCCAAAACCGCCTGCTGTGCGAAGCACAAGAACACCAGGTTTTCTAACAGTTGGATTTTAATTAGAAGAAGCCCCAGAACATTAATAAACAAAGTGTGTCATGTCGCGTAATATTTCTCGCTGCTGTTGTTAGTCTCGGATTAGATGAAATCTGATCTAAAGCGGGTCTTATTTTAAAGCGATCCAGATCTTCCCGTCACGACCAGGTATCGCTATAACGTAGGGGTTTCTAATTCCAATGCTTTATTGTTCACCATTTCCTTGTGTCACACTTCTTGCAATTTAGAATCTAATTTCTCGGACAGGCCATCAGGTTCGGGTGGTCGCGAAGTAAAATTTCTGTACGGATGTTGGGCGTCATCAACAGCTCCGTACAGAAAAGCTGAGATAATTTCGACTTTATGATGACAGTGCAGAAAATCAGGCTGGGAAAATCTGATCGTCTGTCAAATGCAGAAAATCCGGCGGGGAAAACCCGATTCTCTGTCAACCATATAACTGTTGATTTCACGGTCCAATCGAAACAGTGTCCAGTCAATGAAGAAAGCCGTCAACCATTTACAAAATACCCGAGTGACTGGTACTTAAAAGATGATTAGCCATATTACTTCGATCATATCGAGGCCTAGACACCCTAATTTAGCCTAAATAATTTAGGAAGGCGGTAAAAGTAGATTCATGGGGCTAGGCCAGACTAGGGATCGAGCATGGATCTGAATACATCAGTTTTGAAAGCTTTGACCCCTATTTGACAATGACATCTGGGAGGTTTGAAAATAGATTACCGGTCGTTATTGTTTCATCTGTTCGTTTGCCTGTCGACCGCGACCATGTCTCACGTATTGTGCGTTTGTTTAGAATAGACGTCGCGTTGGACCAAGGTTACTTCTTGAAGTTCGACATGGCAAGAAAACAAATGTCGAGACAAATGTTAAAAACCGAGGGGTTGCCACTCTCGATTTTGTTGTACAGCAAGTGGCCGGTGCCGGCGCCGGTTGCCACGTGTTACGTGTTAGAATATTAAAATCAGCATGTTTAGGCATAATTCGCCTCGTTTTGGCCGGCACCGGTGTCGGTAGCTCTGGTTCCGTCCTGGTCGGTGCCTCGGTCGGTGCCAACCAGTGCCGCGAAAGGGTATAAAACAAATGCCTGGAACTGGGCAACCCCTCGGTTAAAAAAAAAGTATGCAAGTAATCCTATGACTGTTCTGAACCGGCGTCAGTGGTATCGACTGAACAATATTCCTTTCCATGGATATGCAAAAAAAATTGATACCATAGGTACTTTTCCTCATATTTCTTGCCATGCTCATCTTTACCGGGAGCTATGAAAACTGTGAGGTGCAATTGTTACCTCAACAACTCATAAACCAAATAAAAGTGGAAGAATTATTCGCGCAAATTCGATGAATTTCGCAAGTATCAGGTCGTGTTGTTGATATGCTTTGGGAGAAGCCATCAAGTACCCCTGCCAGGCATAAAACAAATTGTGGGGGAATTGAAAATAAACCTGGAGGGGAGGGGTGGTGATTAATAAATGAAAATCGGCTAAACGTTCCCGGTTCGCATAGTTTTCAATTAGCTGTCAGCATCATTTTCCATTTGCACGGGTTCGCACATGGGACTATTCTGGTTACCAGCAAAGCTTTCGTCACTTTCTACATGACGCAGCTACCCTCAACGAAACAACCCCTAGTCTAGGCTGTACTTACTAGCCCTAACCCCTAGATTTCTACCCATAGCCGCCAACAGCCCAATTCTACACCAACTCTGTATTTCTAAAAGGGAGACTTCTCTCTCGTGTCTTACTCCATTAAAACTCTTTTAAACCTGTCACCATTCCATTTCACAGTTGGTAAGAAATGCGATCGATTCCGAGCAAGGCAGTAATTCCCAGTTTTGACAGGGCGTGGTAATACGACATGCAACATTTGCTTCAAAACCTTCGCTTGTCACTCAGCCCTGGAGATCCACTACCGATCCCACACGAAAGAAAGGCCATTTAAGTGCACGGTCTGCGACCGCGGATTTTCTACTAAGGTAATGAACGATCTGATGTTATTAATTCAGACAAACTTTGCTTTGAGGATTCTATTACTTATCATTTTCCTTGACGGGGCTGCTTTGTTTTCTATCACACGCTTTTTAGGCTTTCGTTGGTAAAATATCTGTCTCATTCGGTGGTTTGCCGACAGTCAAATCCACCTAAATTCTATATACCGAAGTATTATTTCTACGTCTGCTTCTTCAAGGTTATTTGAAGAGCATAGCAGGCGTATTGTAAAAGTTCGGTAACACGACAATTCCAGCAGAATAAACAGTTTCATTTCTGATTTGCGCTGGTGAGATTACGCGGTAACGAGGCCTTGCGATTGGTCGTGTGTCTCGATTCAGGAACTTGTACCAATAACAAATAATCAGATAGAACCTCCGTCTTTGGTCCCATGCAGCGACTATGGATACCACGACAAAACTGAGCGGAGCTAGTGGTAATTGCTCTAGCTTTGAGTTGATAGCCGTCTACTTCCGTCTTCGCCGTTGCTCATCGCAGAGCAATAAGTGCAGGAGGCACGCTGACCCGCTCTGAGCGCGTGCAGATAACCAATTGGCTTTGACTTGAAAGTTTCTTCTACGCGGCTTCACAGCGATATAACTGTTTGTAGAAGTAACGAAACGTGACGTGCCACGTAGCTCCTAACCTCCGCTCGTTTGCATCGGACAGGGTACGTGGAAATATTCGACTCCGCATGGTCATATTACAGGGATAGGGAGACGGAGGTTTATATGATTATTTGTTCTTGCTTGTACACAACATTTTAGCGGATTGATAATGCTATGCATCATGAACAACAAAAAATTATGTACCAATATTTTCCTATTATAGCTGTTTCTGGTTAGCCCGTCATGTGATTAGCATCTTCATTGCCTTTTTCTTTCTTTTGCTTACGCTGTTCTTTTCCATCTGCTACCAATAGCCACAACGGCAAATAGTGGATTTTTTTTGTATTCTAACTTTTTTTTTTAGTCTCTGTTTCATACTTGTGATCCCTTTGATTGGTATCTTCATATCCCTTTACGTTCTTATTCCATCTATGGAAGGGATAGGTTTTCAATGAATCAAATTAAGATAAATATTTCACCAGGGAAACATGAAGCAGCATTTGATGACCCACAAAGGAATGGACGGGGAATACCCTAAACATTCCCAGAGTTTGCCGCCGAGTGAGGATAGATCGCGGGACGATCGACCATGCTCCCAACAAAGCTTACCTGAAACTCGAGTCAATGTGAAGTACGAGATCAACCCCGACGTCGAGAAGGAGAAGATGCAGTTTGCAGTTTTCGCCCAGTTCCGCCACAATGAGATGCATGGTCTCACTAGTCCTGGTTTCGGCTACTGGGACAGCTTCAACAAGGATAGCAAGCGGTTCCTGGAAAGAATATCACCTCAGGGTATGTATGACTTTTCCAGCAACGATGTGTTCGAGGGGATGCATACTGGCCATTTTGACGTATACCAAGTGCCGCACTGAGGTCGGCCGTATGAATGAAGGGACGGGATTATCGAAGTCAAAAGGGTAGTCAAAACGGACATGGTGGAGGCAAGAGGTCTCGTAGATGAAGATACACCAATGAGCCTCCTTTCGGCAGGGATAGTACTTGTATTCTAAGAACTTCAGTCGCGATTTTGCGCACTTTTAACTGTTTGCTCAGTTTCTCGGTGAAATATAGAACATGGTGCTGTGTTCAGGATTTTGGTGAAAAGGGGGCTGACAGTACAACAAATTCGGCTTCCGGGAAGATTTTTTTTTTCTACTTTCTTTACCCAAATGTCATGGTTTTATTATATACTTTGCTGCTGAATAATCCCTAAGCTACAGTTTGCTTCTTCGAAGTTGGCGAGATGATGCCCTCCAATTTCCCTTAAATATGCCATTGAACTATTGTTATCGAGGACTTTCTTCACGAACGATATGGTATAAGTCCCCATGGACTCCATGTGACTCCCCAAGCATCTTGTCAGCACTCAGTTTTTGTGTTCACATTTTTGCTTTACATTACAGAAGATTACACAACTACTCTAAAAGAGCACAGGTTTTGTTATTACAACTGTTCCAAGTCGGATGAGCGAAATTCCATTCGGTCCGAAGCACCATTTTCATCAATGTTCGAAGATTAAGTAGGTTTCGACGGCGTCCTTGGACAGTGCAATGTCCTGGGCTGAACTGGAATCCGAGAACTGATCAATGATTTGAAGTACAAGGCCGTTTGAATAGTTTTCCGTTATCTTCCTTTCCACCACCCTGCTGTAGCCCTAGTTTACCCGAGACAAACACAAAAAATGTCGGCTTCCCCCGCCGCATCGCTTCTGTAGGCGTCTTTTGACCGATTGAGATCAAAGGTTTCAACCGCCTTTCGACCAAGGGTTAGGATCCTTTTCTCTCCAAATAAACCTTATAAATATTTGATTGATGAGCGCCCAAAATGGAGCAGAAATGAGGAAATGTACAAATTCAGGTGTCCAGTCGGGACCATCTGTTTTCGTCGAATGTGTGGCGGGTGCGCGGCATTAAGTGAGGGTTGGTGCCAATCCCTGCGGAAGGGGTGAGCTGAGACAAGAAAAATCTGGGGCAGAATTTTGACGGATGTTCCGTAATTAAGGAATGTCGGCTTTGTTCTTCTAAAGAAAACCGGGGGGAAATTTGACTTGCCCAGTCCGACCACGTATTGCAAACAGAGATAACGAATGCCTTTTTATGTGGTGGGGGACGGACCGTCAAAGGTTTAAAAATGAATCAAGTCGATATTTTCGGTCCCAGTTTTAATTGGTTGCACTACACTACATTGTCGGTTAGGTCCTCGGAAGCTTAAATTCAGGATATTGATAGTTTAAGAGTTACATTAACTAACACACCTTTATTACTATTGTATCCTTCCCGTTTTCATATATTACAACGTCAAAGTTAGTGTATTCAAAAGCTGTCTTGTCGATTATAATACCTGTATGTTCTTGCTCTTGCACCGATAACGAAAAACAGCATCCTAAGATGGCTAAAAGAAAATACGGAAATGAAGCAATCAAAACAGAACTACCAAGGTGCTCTATACATTTCTTTGATTTTAAAGCGACCATTGACAGTGCAAAACTGATAGCCTACATCAGCCGAATTTTATTCGAGCTATATTTGGGCCGTTCTTGGCAAGGGTCCTCTTCAAGCTCAAGCCGAAAGCGACCGTAAGGCAATACTATTGTAGCCTACCTAATACATAATTATATCTGTCCAGCGCAAAAAAAAAAATTGTATTTTACGTGCTTAGCACGTAATAACAAAACCTAGGTGCGGATTCCATAGTTTCATTTCCCATAAACTGACGATAAGATTAAAGCAGACCACAAAAAATGGTCTTTCTGCCACACACACAATGATAACCATCCCTGCTGCCACTATGAATGTTCAAAACCACAAAAAACACCGTCAAACAATGAGCATATTAAAAAAAAACACCGAATTTCCTAGGTTTCAAATTATTCGGTCTGGACTAAATCTCAGCCGATTATCCGAGACAGCCATTACGGCACGCAGGGAGCCAAGGATCAAAATAATAATTTCCATCTGGTGCTCCAACTGTTTATTAGAAATACAAATAAATGAAAAAGCCAAGACCAGTCTAGTACTTCTAAAGACATAAGAAAAATAATCAAATAAGTCTTATAATTCTTTGCTAATCAAACAGGGAAAATCTCGTCATCTAGAAAAGAAGACGTTCTGCGTGGGTTTTTTCTCGAGCCGAAACAGCAACCCGGCAATCAAGTTCAAATCTAAATAGACTGGTGGCTTGCGATCAGTAAGAGAAGGTAAACAGAATGTTTGGATTAGGGCTTTAAGATCAAAGACCCATGATGTCTTGTTCATGTTTATTCCGAAGGCTAGCATGATTTCTCAAAGATGTTCTTCAGTTCGATACAGGAAGGAAAATGAGATGAATCTGGCAGAAAATACAATTTATCACTTTTTTTTCAAGAGAAGATCCGCTAATCATGGCTTTAGCAAGTATTACATATAATGAAACAATCCACACCAGCCATGGAAAGGCCGGAAAGACGTAAATAGTTACTGCGTAGTAAGTAAAAACAAATCTCTTCCGATAACCGGCCCCCACGGGAAAACATTTTACCATATAACTATTCTCTTATCCTTGCATATTTTAAATTCTTATAATATCCTTTCGTAGAGACCAACAAGGACAGCCGAGCAGACGAACAACTGTCGCCTAGCTCATCGGGAAGCAAGACAACGTCATCTCCGGACACAGATTATCCGAAATCATCCGTTTACGATTTGACCGCTGGACCGACTTCAGAACTTGATCTCTCAACCAAGAGACTAGGATTCAGTCAACATTCCACCAGACACGCGATGCCTCTACCCTGTAAGTCTAACTTTTATTCTGTAACTAAGATGTGTGTGATCCTTACACTTGCTAAAATCGCATCTTCCCCTTTAAACAGCGCCGTCGCAATTATATAATTAATGTATTTTCTTAATAGCATTTATAGACCACTAGCTGTGGGTCGTCAAAATAAACTAACACCGGATAATATTAAATGACGAATAAAATAAGGCACAAACGAAGATAGATACCTTTCGGTTGAGTTATATTCCATCTATTGCCTATACAAGCAGGTAACAAACATGAAACACTTGCACCCTTTTCAACTCAACTGACAACGAACCATTCTCAACGGTCAACGGTCAACCGCAAGAGCTAAGCTAAAAAACAAAATGAAATAATGATTTTAGCGCCTAAATTTTCTGTTGATTATAACTGAGACAGTTCTTTTGTTTCACAGAAGACACTCGAGGTCTAAATATTTTCGTTTTATTTCTTTTAAGTTAAAGTTTGTATAAACCTTGCTGAAATCTGTCAATACAAAGACAACGGTCACAAAGGGGGAATTTTCTTTTTAACAGTGAATCTAGAACGGATCAACTCGGGAGGCAATGCTCTCTACAGGATCTCACGGAAACATTCGTGCTGGTCGTGTTTCAATAGTGATCCTTTTTTATCAGCCCAGTTTCTTAGAAAACGAGATTAACTGAATCAGCCTTAATTAAGTCTTTATTTTCCATTGTAGTAAACCATTTAAGGGTAAAGTTGCAAAAATGACAAAATCGCAAAGCTGCAAAACGAAAAAAAATCTGAAGGATTGTTTGTTTCCTTTAATTAGTTTTCTTTGTTTACTGAGACTATTCTCACAGTTTGAGATGAAGAATCTATTTCAGCAATAATCCTCTCACGCAAAACGTTGCACTTTTGTTTCTTTCAAAATCGTGAGCTTAGTTCCTTCCTTAACTTCTACCGTTGGACGCACATTTCCTGGAAAAACTGCGGCGAGGTCCTCAATTTAGGAGGAGCTTTGCCCTTGATTCCAAGTGAAAATGCTCGGGACAACCCTACCATCCGCGAAATTCATCGGATAATGTATTCTCAGGGGTTAGTCAAGAACTAGATTTGTTTGTACACGACCGATAAACGCTGTCCTGGACCCCCCCCCCCGCAGTTTGCCGCACCCAACTGTACTCTGTGTTTTGCTACCTCCATCAGTGCAAAGTTTATTCATTCCAGACCTATTTCCTGAGGGGTTACCGCTCTTGGTTTTGGTGTCCGGTGCAGGGAAAGGGTAGCCTATATTCCAAGTGCTGGGAGTGGTTAACCCAGTCGCGAATTTTCGTGGTTTCAGCCTTTTGTCCCTACTCCGCTATTTTTCCACTTTTGTGGGCGACGAATAAAATAGGTGTTTATTAATCTAAAGATCAGCAGTATAGCGATAGTGTATTTTAACATTCTTCGTCCAAGACGCTACTAGTCATTCATTTAACAAAAGATTATCAAGAACCGATAATGAAATTCTTCTGAATTTTGCTACTACGCCTGCGACCGTTCTCCGTAAATATTTAGCGGGGGCTTACTCGATAGCTTGTACACCAATCTGCACTGCATAGCACAATTTCGCTAGTGTAGGCCTACTGAACGTTGCAGAGACATCAGCCCCGCGTGAAGGGCTAACATACATTCGGAGCAAGGATGCATTTCTGTCGGGGAGAGACGGATGTTCTAGTACCCAGTAGGATCATCAGTTCTTGATTAGACTCCGTTCAGACCGAGTTCGAATGGTCTGAGGGTGCAAAAATTGTCCTACACCATTATTTTTCGAACTAACGGGTGATAAACATATATTTTAAATATTCCGGATGTATTAATCGTACTATTAGCAGTAGTGCGAGGGTGTTTAAATTTTCTTCCATGATATTCATTACTCCCAAGACAGTTTCCTCTAGTATTCTTTTCAGGATATTCTCTGAATTGCTGCCTCCATGACTTACCGTAAAATTAGAAGTGGCGTACACAAATTAGTCTTCCACTTTATCCATGATATGTTGCATACCAAGGTCCCACCCATATACTTTTTTATTTCCCTGTGATTCATGGTTCGGACCCAAGAGAAAATTCTTTATTGCAGGAGATTGTGGTGTTAATATCCATTCTTTGGACTCGGATCCGTGAAGAGGTGCCAACTGGAGCGATTAAAAAGAGGCGACTTTTGTTTTCCGCTCTGGATTTTTCCGCGGCAAAAACGCAAATCGCTCTATCCGCGTGAAACAGTGATTTATCTCGCCGCCAGATGGTGTCAAGCGAAGACTTTTCCTGTGGTTTATTTTTGAGACGATCGAATGAGTGCTTTGTGATTCAATGCTCTTTTTATTGTCATTATGTGTTCACTGCCATACGGACAGTTTTGTTACGAAGTAGATTAGTGAAAAACATATCGTTATGATGTTTCTAGATGAATGTTGTTTCTTTTTCACTTTCGAATTGTGTATACCAATGTTATATCTGGAGATCACTATAGTACTGACCAGTTGTTTGAAAAAAATATTTTATGTCATTAGTGTATTGTTTTGTTCCTATTTAGAAGCTAGTCGCACTGCAAGTGGCAATTTGTGTGTATAACATGTGATGGGGCTCGGCCTCAACAAAAATGAAAATATAACTGATTATCCATATTTTTGTTGTTTCCTTTAGTTCCGTCCAAGAAGATGACATTAGGTTGCCCACGCATGAGAAAATTTATTTGGTGATCAAACTTAACGGTATTTCATTAAACGACTTAGGAAGAAAAGCAAAGAAGTTGCGGATCACAATGGAGATGTGACAAGACTTCAGGTATCAAACGTTTATTTTTATATAGCAGCAAATTTCGAACAAGAAAGAAAGGAAAAGTGAAAGAAGAATTTAAAATATCTTTAAGGAAGAGATGTCAGTCGAAGAAGCTCTGAGATTCAGTGATTATTCATTGTGCTCATGGGACGAATTTAAGAATCCCAGCGTCCAAGAACCATACAAAGGCGGTATGAACTAAGCGGTTAGAGAATCTGCTATTAGCGATATGGAGGAAGTGGATGTATCTGTGTTTTTTTCTATTACTTACGACACATTCCTGGAAGGAAAGAGAGGTACGACGAAACACAAGAGTAGGCTAGAGCTGGTTCTAAGCACAATGGGAGCTACCGACGAAAAAAAAACTTTATCAGTAGGGAAAGACATATCCCGTACTGCTTCTTCCAATTTCTCTGCTAACAAAAAAGTCGTATTCAATCCCCAACTCTGTTCTAGTTACTGGCGAGGGGTTGCCCATTCTCGATTTTAGTGTACAGCAAGAGCCCGGTGCAGCGCTGTTCGGCGGTGACAGACATTAATGTTAGAAATTTAAATAGGCATGTTTAGAAGCGTTTGAAAGATGAATCACCAGATTTGTAACCGGTGCCACTGCTTGTTTCGGACGGTGCCGGGAAAGGGTGTACAGTAGGTTCCGGGAAAGGGTGTACATCAGTTGCCCGTTAGTGGGTATCTCCTCCGTTGCTGGTCGACAAATTAGTTTTTTTTTTCGAGGGTACAGTGAATAAATACGAAACGTCGCAGACAAACATATCCTGAATTATCTCCTCCACCTTTCTTGCGAGGAAGAAGCACTGCAATTACTAGTGTCCAAGACGACAGGGGGTAAAACTGTCTATGAACTTGTCAAGAACGCAATCCCCCAGACGTCGATTACGTATGTTTGCCAGGGCGATGACGAAAATGGTGACGTTGTATCTTGTGTTGTTCTGTCCTATAGTGCAAATTCGAAATGTCCCGTTCACGTCCATGTTTTCCGGTGTGATTCCGAAGAAACGGCTACGTTTTTGTTCGCCCGGCTGCAGAGCTTTACGGAAAAACCGGAAAATAAGCGGAAAATCGAGGAGTTGGAACAGAAATTGAAAACTCAGGGATTGATTAACGAAAAGATCGGAGGAAGCAGAATGAATTTAAGTGAGAGAACAGTGGCAACGATTTCGAAATTCCCGAAACTACTTAATATTTACACTGACCTGAACTTGAACTTACAACCCTTATTAAACTTGAACCCTATTTACAAACTGAATATTTATCACTAATTATTTTAATACAAGAACTAGTACAAAGATCTGTGCGAGGGGTGCTCACTCCCAAAATAGTTGTACAGAGTGCCTAGTCCCAGTTAGTGCCCACGGAGACTGTAAATTGGTGCACACCAAGCTCAGAGAACCCCTCGCATCTGTTTTCTCTGATTTAATATGCAACCCTCACAAAGAGACGAGTCCATTACTTCAGTACTTAACTCACTCACTCTCCCGCAATCATCGTGGCATCCACTAGAGCTCTTCGAGTGCCTTACAGCAGAAATCCAATAACCCCCTCCCCCTTTTTCATTACTGCAACAAGGTAACTATTCCGACCCCACAATGCATCTCCTCTGACAAATTGCCATACGTCATAATTACCAGGCCAGTATTGAAGTCAATCTGGCCTATCCCTCAGGGCACATATCCTCGCACGAAGGACACGATATCTCCATTCCTCCGCATCATCATTCACCGTCTCCGTCAGAATCGTATGAATGCCCTGTTCAATTATCCCAATATTTCTTCTGTTTACACTGCCACCTAATGGAAAGCTGAGTGAAAGGCGACTGGAATGATAAATCTGTGACCTCTCGAGAGTGCGAAATGATTGGTTATTGAATCAGTGGAGCGCGCTGTGTTTACTGATCAGCGTGTCGAGATTGACGAAATGAAATAAACTTTAGAGGGTGGAAAAGCCTTGAGGTGAAATGAGTGTTGTCTGAGGCAATGCTGAGTGTACAGACAAGCAGCCTATAAACTTTAAAACATAAAATAAGCAGACGTATCCGTTTAGCGCATTCAACTACCTTTTTAACATTAAAGTAACAATGAGGCCTTTCCTTTTGCTGCTTCTGAACTTGTCACTCATTTGTGGGTGACACTTGATACGTCTGTGACCTTGCGTACCCCTCGAATGCCCTTAAAAATAAAGTTATCAGAACGACTAGAAGGCTAAATTATAATGTGCTTTCTATCGTGTCTATTTTTTACAACTCTGATTGAAAAAGTTGTATACCGAACAAACTTTATGCGCAAAAGAGTGGGTGGCGCACACATGACTCACGTTCAACAGGGTTGGGTTGTCGGCGAAACATCCCCTGGCTAAACGTCCCCAGCGAAACGTCCCCATGGCAAAACCTCCCCATGACAAAGCGTCCCCGTGGCTAAACGTCCCCGGCTAAAATGAACCAACAACCAAAATATGATTTTTTTTTTTGGGGGGGGGGGATTTCCTGATTTACATCTGACCCGGCATTCTTTGAAAGCGGATTAATATAAGACCAGAGCATGGCGAGGGGTTGGCAACTCACCGTCAGGGTGTACGAGTGCCACACAAGTGCCACACAGTACCACACAAGTGCCACACAGTGCCATACTGGAGGGTGCCACACATTGCCACACAAGTGCCACACAGTGCCATACAAGTGCCACACAAGTGCCATACTGGAGGGTGTACGAGTGCCACACAGAGTTTCCAACCCCTCGGAGCATGGTAGTCAGAGATTAATACAATTTAAATTTTATCCAGAGCAATAGTTCACTAAACAAGGTCTTGAACTCCCCATGCCGTTTTCATCCACCATAACGGCACTGCGCTGATTTTTGCATTATCCTTGTTGGATTATCTGTAATGCAAAATCTGGAGTTCTTTTACCTCGGTCATGCGCCTGACGACCAAGGCGAACTGAAAAATCTTGGAGACGTTTCGCCACGGGGACGTTTTGACCTGGGGACATTTTGTCGTGGGGATGTTTCGCCATGGGGACGTTTTGTCATGGGAAAGTTTTGCCATGGGGACATTTTGCCACGGAGACGTTTCGCTGGGGACATTGCGCCGGGGACGTTTTGCCATGTGGACATTTCGTCGGTAAGTCACTGGGTGTCACGCCTTGCAACCTCTTAACGTTTAAGAACAATCTATTTCTAGTTCAGTCAACTGGTTTATTCACTTGTCCAAGTGCTTGTCCCACTTTACTTCAGTACAAACATCTCCAGGCACTATCGAAGGTATTCCAGGATATTAGGATTATACCTAGGATTTGGCACCATTTCCTCATGCTGTCGAATACCGCTCATTCGCACGGAATATCATACACAGGAAATCAATCGGAGATGACAATAATCCTCTCTCAGCAAAATGGACCCGTTTGGATTGTGCCCTTATAAAATACGGAAACACATCATATCCCCAAGAAACGCTGGAAGATCATCCCTTTGTAAATCTCAGCTTTTCTCCAAATGCGCTTATACTGACCCGCGTACAGAGATACAGACAATCTCACTACAAGAGAGAGTTCACCTTATTTGGAGGAATCTGTTGGGAACAACAGATGGAACCCCAACTTTTTGGGGACACCTATTATTTATATTTTATAAAAAAAAATTCAACTCGCCAGTTTTGGCGGATGTAAATAAATGAACTGAATCGAATTGAAATATTCCAAATGACTTGAGTCCAAAACACGTCAGTCAAGCATCGCCCGAACCATGACTCAAATCCTATGTCAACCAATCAACGGCGTTCGCTGGGCACAGCTGTGGTGACGCTTCCGGCTCTTCGCTAAGTACACCGCGATTCTTTATCGGCATGAAGAGTTAGTCTTCAAGAGTATTATTGTTATACCATAGTGTGGTTTTTGTGTTATTTGTTTGTTAGTACATGGCGAAAGCTGATTTAAAAGTTAGTAAATAATTAGATAATAAGTAATCGTTAGTAAGTAATTAGCTCGGAGATCACATAACATGAATGATGACACCCTGAGCCTATTCCACTCTTCCGTAAGAAATACAAATACCGGCTATGGGGAAATTAGCATTTCCGTACAGAGATGGTTAAGGGTCCGAGGAAAGAAATTAATGGCCAAAGCCTCAGTTCTTCATCACAGCCGACTGTAGTAGTCTCAGTGGCTTTTGTATAATTTTCACCCTGGATTATGTCTTGAGGCTTAGTGACGTGTAATTTCGTCCTTATTAGAACCTGAGACTACAGAAAATAAATTAATCTATTTAATAATAAAACTATTTAAATATCAATAATTAAACTATAAAACAATAAATAGCTCAAGTGTAGAAGAAAAATATGGAAATAGAAATATACAGGTACCGAAACCAATTTGCAACAATTACTACTACTGCAATTCCAGGCTACTGGAAAAAATGAAGATGATATAGAAAAAGCAGCTAAAAAATTCGTTATAAAATGATTTTAATAAAATTAAGTTTGAATATAAATTAATGTAAGTGACGTAAGTAAGGAATTTTAGCATTTTGGTAATTGTTTTAACATTACTGAGACGTAGCCACTCGCATCGGTTCGCTTCATTGTGAGAAACAAGGAAAAAGAAGCTACGCCGGCATTTAAAAAAAAAAACACCAACTTAACCTAATTTCCACTACACGAAATTCCTACGAAGTACAACGGGTCTACGGTGGGTCCTGTTCATCCAACTACAACAAACGCCCCCCTTCTCTTCTGGCGGGATAACTATCTCTAGGGCCAGGCAGAGGGATATTTGATATTCCGTCGGCATTCTTCCCTTGAGTGGACGCCGGGATCACTATGAACTTGCCTATTCATGCCTCTCCAAACAGTCGAAGTGCCCAAAAAATCTTTGTCAATATAAGAACGAGATTTCCGAAGGAAAACAGATTACAATCTTGACATCATATCAAAGGGAAAGAAAAAGAAATTGGTTTCCGAAAATATGTCAGTTTTGCCCGATATAATCTAACCGAATGTCTCCTGGGTGTAAACATAGATACAGTGATTGAGCTGGTGAAGAGGGAATCACATTGACACCATAAGTTCTTGGCCGTAAGATTGTTGGCCTATGCAAGGATATCGGTGGCCCAACGAGACCGTAAAGATAAGTCATTTATGCTCCATACTGTTTCTCTCAATAAGAAACCCGGCACTCTACGATCTAGGAGGTCTAAAGTGTTAAATTTAGGCTACTCCAACAAATATCACAAAGACGTGAACCGCCCTTTCTTTATATAACTTTTAAGCTTTAAGCAGTAGTACTAAGTACCTAAGGGTCGTTAAAAGCCTATGATAGTAATAAATTATTTTTACCCACAAATCGTACAAGGCGAAAATAGTGGAGTACAAAAAAATCACCCATATGCCACAGGCTCGGAAAACATGGAATAAAAACAGGATAATGATAAGAAGAGAAGCTCATAAATTATGCACACTCTATTAATAGCTTATTTATTAGACTCTCTTGTGTAGCCTAACTAAAAACAGCAGTTCCGAGTAGTTCTATATTTGTGGGTCTGCGGGCTTCCATTACGGAAAATATTAAAAAATATGTAAAAGTATACCCCCCATAAACTCCCCCCTCTTATAGTAAATGTAGTACATACAATACTGACCAAAACCTTCTCCGTGACTGATCGATCCAATCTTGTCCCTGAAGGTTTGAATTTTGAAAGTATGAGCTGCGAAAACCGGTTTCCGTATTCACTCAGTTAATCAGGTGCATGACACTACAGTGTATGCTAAGTTATTTTATTTGTTTATTTGGAATAATAATGTATCGAGACAGAAACAGAAAACCTAATTCATCTAGAAAGCTCTACCACCATCATCACTTCGTCGCGGACTACTAGCACGGCGTTCGCCATTTCTTTGACATCCGTCCAAGTCCCTAGGGTGCAAGGACCGGGACCGACATCGACTGGACCAAACAGAAACCGAGAGATTGAATTTTTGTCAGGGGGTAAATGGTTTTGCTATCAGAGTGTGGATGACCATTCCCAACGGAGGGAAATGGCTTTCATAGCCATCCTCCTGAATATGTTCCGGAATCGAAATTTCGTTTTATGACCGATGCAGTGATGGAGTTTGGAAATAAAAGCAAACATTGGAGATGATTTTTTTTTGCACTGAGGAAGGGGGCAGAAAGTTCGATGATGACGAGCGCCTGATCAAATAGTGTAGAATGAAAAGATTCACGACGACAAATGCAGGCATGTATAGATGATTATTGTTCCACACCGATTTCTGAGACGCCACTCATCAACAAGGAGATTGAGCGGGGAGGTTTTCGGACAAGTGATTTAGTAGAGCAAACATAGAACTGAAGCTGGTACATATTATAAGCGAATAGTTGTTGACGGTTGGAGGTAAAAAAAAAAAGAGCAGGGAATCTGCAAAGCTACCGGAGTTACTCCAGGTGGGGCGCAGTATCAGGTACTTCGTAGGCCAAGAAGAAAAAAGCACCTATTTCTTATTTTCGAGTGTCGATTACAATGAAAGATGACTCATTGACTGCGAAAACTGTGATGTTCTTTTTTTGGGGGGGGGGGACGAAACAACTAAGACCCGAAATCGAACTTAAAGGCTAAACTGTAAACCAAACAGGGCAAACAAAATAGAGCCATGCTAGCTTTCATGCTTGTTCATTTAATTTCTCTGCCGCCCCCAGTGCAAATATAGAGGGAATTAGAAAATCTTATTAAAAATTGCAGTTTTGAGTGCAAGCACTTAAGGATTTTCCCTAGAAACGCAATTTGTATGTAAACGCATGACGGCGGCTCGCTGGCCGCTCGCCTCTATAAATACTTTTCACAAAGATATATACTTTTTACCCCACAGTTTCGCCGTGGGGGGGGGTCACCGGAACCCCCTACACTCTAACTTGTTAAATTGCTTCTTTCTTGTTTCTTCAGCTTTAACGAGCTCAAGCGAAACAAACCACTACGAAAAGGAATATGGTATCGAGCCTACAACAGGCCAGGAGTATTTGAAGCAAAAGCTACGCAAATATTTTCTGTAAAGGCCGATTGCTTGCATTCCTTTGTCAGTTTTAAATTATTTTAGCATGTGAAAAAGCGAGAACGAACTTTAGATAGGTCGCAGCTATAAAATATTCTTTTTAGAACACCAGCGGTTGGAAAATAGTAATGGTCCATTTGGCTTGGCTTTGTGTTCCCAACATACATAGTCCCAACCAATCAGGACGTCAAGTCACCATGGGCAAATAAATAAAAAAAATGTCTCTACGGTGCTACCAAAACTGGATAATGCTGCCAGACCCGGCCAAGGATTGGACTCGCAAGCTAGATATTTTTTTTCTGAGAAGCGAGGGCTTCCGAACCAGACGCCCCACTATGTTACCAAACTACCTGAACAAACATCCGACTATACGACACCGGACCAACAACCTTTGGAAGCATGATGGCGAGAAAAACAACAAATTTTTCGACAAATTCTGTTTTTTTTAAACGAGAAAACAGAAAATCAGCGCTCAGGCCCAGGTTTAAACGGAGCCTGCAAAAACAAGAAAACACGGAGATATCAACCGAACAAAACGTTCCCAATGATAAGAATACTAATAATAGAGATCGTCCATCATCTCGGGACTCAGAATTACCGATCGTGAAATCACCAACAGATGCGACAGAAACCGTATCGGCAAAACCCCTTTTGAAAAGTATAACGCGCGTATCGTTTATGAAATTGAGACATCAATAAAAACTTTGCTGATCTGAAATGACAGGATGGAACTAATTTTATTGCTTCAATTTTACACTTCGTAACATGTAATCATTCGATTGCACTCTGGGGAGGGTGACCTTATGTTTGCTTTCCGGAATTCGAGGGACGAGATCGAAACGTGCGTTTCCAAACCGAGAAAGAAGTTATGTTAGCTGTCCATAATTAGGGATTGATATTAATGAACGTGATTAATCACATTTCTAGAACGAAGATGGGCGTAATATACTGATCATGACGACGCTATAGAGTCAATAAAGAGAAGTACTATTATTATTATTAATTTAAGTCGTACAAGACGGAGCTGCAATAAAAGATAATATTAAACAGAGATGGTAAAGAAAATTGCCGCAACCATTAGTAAGACTGACTGTGACTACACTCTAACCTTCCAAGATTTTGCTAATTTCTCAAATTTCAACCTTTCCTACTCGTTTTACTTAAGACTGTACGTCAACCTGATTAATTTAAGCACGTATTAGACGGAGTCACAAAAAAAGGAAAGAGACAACAAAAACAAGGCAAAAATATACAATGATTCAAAACTAGCCTAGCCTTCATGCACTTTATCACTAGACATTAGGCGGGGCAGCGTAAACTCTTGCAAATGTTTGAAGGCCCGTCATATGCAGCTTGCTTTTCTACTAACTCACACACTTATGTTCGGGTCAATAATTCCAAAATCACGCCTTGATAACTGACGGAGTTTAGTGTCAAAACATTCGTTCGGAACTTCAGAGGCAGTAAACGGCTGCACATTAACTTCATCGTTCGCCACCATTTCATCCGCACTGTCCAGGTCGGCAACCTCGAATTTCAAACTTGCTGCACTGGGAAAAGTGGGAAACCCCCTCTACATCCGTACCGTCCTGCCATCCATACCCATCTTTTTCAACACAATTCACATACCAAAAATAGGGTAGACTAGGATCGTGTCCCACCCTTCTAACAACAGTAACTATTATTTACTATTACCGTTCCAACCTCGCAAAAGGTTATTACGCTGACCGTTCCAACCTTCTCAAAGTAGTAACTGATACTATATATTTGCTTACCACGCTTGGAGCGTAGTTAGCGTGGTAACTACGATCTCTGTGACGTGACTGGTCCGATCAGCCCCGCGGCACGATATTTTGACGAAAACAGAAAAATGCGTTCCAGCCTTGAGTTCCAGCCTTGACGCCAAGAAACCAGAATTCGTGGCGTCATGCATAGTAACTACGGTAAGAAGGGTGGAACATGCTATAGGTAGTGTAACTAAGACGGATAACCAGTAACTCTATGCTCAACTCAAGTTTGAAAACCGAAAAATAGTATTTTACTGTTATTCTTACAATCCTGCTGTTTGAATTCGAATTCCAAACTCGAAAACTAATTACGAAATTCATCGTTCTGAAAAAACTAAATAAAAACTGGTCAGAATTTCTTGAAGTTGTCACCTGGTGTCTTTAACAGTCACAGCTCAATCTGAATCGTAAATAATTCATATTGTCTTCCTAAACCCAAACCTTTCTATCCTGCTGTTCAAATTACTAAAAATAAAAGATCTCGGAAACCAATTACGAAATTCAGTCTACCAACTCGAAAATCATAAGGATAAAATCCTTATCGTGCGGATGGGCAAGCAAGAAAAGCCACCCATGGCGTGGGAAAGAAAAAATTTCCTCGCAGTCACCTTCTTCATTTTTGCTTGTTTCTGGATTTTAATACAATATTTACAACATCAAAGCGTAAATGGTCTCTGCTATGACCAAAACAAAAGAACGGTGGCTGGTAGCGTAACAGCAAATCTTTAACGCCGTCTTTTGCTTCAGACACTGGGCTCACTGAATAGATATCAAGCGGCTAACCGACTGCGACCGTGACATCGGGGAAGGCCGCGATATGAAATTCGGGTTGCTTTTTACTATAAAACGTTTAGTAACAGTCACCTTTAATGACAACCTGTCAGTTCTTCTTGACTGCTGTTTATACTAAACAAAAAAATGAACTCCCGTTTTGTTTTGCGAACCTGATGCCCAGTTAACTACAGACTTTGATCTGACCTCCTGCCAACTGGTAGCACACATCAAACAACAGAGTTAAAGGTTCACTGAATTGACATGCGAAAATCTAGCTACGAGTCACTATTTCACATAAACAGGTTCGAAAACCCGACGAAAATGCGTTATTCAATTAATTCGCTATTACCGAATAACGATTGTTTCTTAGTGCGAAAAAACTTTCAAAATTGTGTTAGCCCCCCCCCCTGCAGATGATTCTTTCACTTTTTCTCTTTAGCTTTGGGGGCCCCGACAGGATTTTTCCTACCTGGGTAATGGCACTGTCACCGTTTTCCACACGGAATATCTGAAATTTTCAATTTCTCCGGCTGGACTTCGTTTTTAGTTTCATTTGAAAAGACAAGTCATTGAATATCAATTATATCGACTTGCCCAGACGGGGAAACAAGCTCGACTATACTGGGCAAAAAAAAAAAATACTCCTAGTGACGACAAAGAAAACACAAAAAATACTAATTTGCGTAACATCAATGAAAAGGAGCAGTCTTTATTGGTTGGTTTAAGTGGAGTGAGGTCATACAAATAATAATAATAATAATAAACCGGACCAAGGCTTTAGCTGTAAGGCGAGTGTAGTGTTTCGGCTATCAACTATACCGTGCCCCCCCCCCTCAGCTCTTGTTGGATTAGAAAGTCTAACATTACATACCAGTCCAGCTTTTACTGTTATCACCCCCCAGCAAACAAATACAAAATCCCACTTTGTTCTCCGTACAACTACCGAAGCCTATCGTGCTCCCCCAGCTCTTGTTGGATTAAAAATTACCATTAGATACCATTCCGGCTGTAACTGTCGTTACCCCCAGCAAACAAATAAAATATACAACTTTGTGCCCCCTATAGCTAACCTACCGAAGACTACTGTGAACTACCGTACCCCCCCCAGCTCTTGTTGGATTGGAAATTCCAAAATAACACGCCAATCCAGCTTTCAACTTAGTGTTCCCTGCAACTACCCGAAGGCCTCCCTGCAACTACCGTGCTCCCCCTCCAGTTCTTGTTGGATCAGAAATTCCAACACAACACGCCATTCCAGCTTTAACTGTTATTACCCCCAGCAAACAAATACAAAGATCCAACTTTAATCAGTGTGTCCATGATTACTTATAGCTTAATTGAATCAAACGCGCGGGGAATCGGGTGCCCTCTGTGTCAACATGGTGACCGATGACGCCCTCAGTTGCTATGGCTACAAATAGGAACATATTGGCATAGAGTGACCAGCGTCACCGTAATTGATAAGCGAGATACAATATTAGATTCCATCCCTCATGGAGACGAAGCGGTGTCAATTGCGGGGTCGCAAGGCGTTGAAGAAGGGTGGAGGCCACGGGCCAATTCTTCCGGTCCATTTCATAATTCCGGATGTCCCAGAGACCCGTAATACAGAAAAAATAATAAGGATATTGTTAATTTCTAAAAGAGGTCATTAAAAGTGTGTGGTGTATCAAAAATTGTGAACTTTTTGTTACAAGTGGACGGTCGGCTAATAACATTGTTTGTGTAATATCCTCGGTAATATCTTTTGATAATATGATACGATAGGAAATCAACAGGGGATGAAACTACGTTGCACGCCCTCTAACGAATGGGAGCCCCCTGTGGGCAGTCACTAGCCAGGGGTCGCCCCTTACCCACTCCCCGGCGCTTGGGCGTACAGCTGTTCCCGGTACCGTTCACTTCATGTGCACCAAAATAGAGAGTGGGTAACACCTCGCTCGCTAATTCCTGATACTGCAGCGATACTGCATGCAGATCCTACTAGTCCCCCAATGATCATTAATACTTAATTTCAACTATGCTAGGATTTGTGTTTAGTTATATTGCCTTTGCAGGATAAAAAGGTGGGGTCTCCCTGACGATGAGAGTTTTGCAATATACTTCAACTTAAAAGCGAAAGCTACTCTTTTTTGTTTATTAACTCATGGATCTATTGTACTACGAGTGATGGATGCTGATAATGAGGCAAGGGAAGACTAAGACAGACCAATCCGCTTGGAGCGCTGAACCGGTATAAGGCCAATTCTACAGCAAATCCGCACGACAGGTGGCCTTTTGCGGCCAAAATTGCAGAAAAGCGTCCTTAAAGGACCTGTCTTACCTACAATTCAAATATTTCTAATACAACCTACATCCTCGATCGCTCCATTCATTCTTAAACCCGGAAACCGAAAACCGAATGTCATACCGCGTATTCTTAACCTCCTAGCAATATCTTACTGATTTTCTTACTTGCCGTGTTCTGCTACCTCCGATGCGTATCATGCTGTCGACGGTTGTTTCCGAGAATATTTTCCATCATAAGAACAAGACCAAAGGTTTCGATGGGATCCCAAAAATTCAATATTTGATCCAGCCAATTAGGTGTTGTCTTTGCCAGATCCAGTCTTCGCGAGACTTACTCTTAAAATTTAGAAACAGATTACGGCCAAATAGCTAATCATCTGAGAAAACCAAGTTCAGATATGGATTCAGCATATGTGTTTACCCCTATAAGTCATATCTATTGTGACGAAACCGATCGAAACGATCCTGCCTTACTTCTGCCAATTTTCCTATTTCGGCGAAATTCCGGAACTACTTGTCCGGCGAAAAAAATAAAACTCAAAAACTAACTCAGCGTATCTCCTTACCGCTATATCCAACATCTAATCAACTTCAAATAAACATTTAACTTATAACAAATTTTCCAGTTTCAGCCGGATTCCGGACGAACTATATGTCCGGCTAAAAATTATTGTCATATACGGATTCAGCATCTCTTGTTACCCCTAAATCGGACATCTAATAAACTGAAAATACAACTTTTGCTTTTAATAAATTTTCCGGTCTGGGCCGGATTCCGGGCGAACTACTTGTCCGGGTAGAAAATGATTTTCACATAAATGTTCAGCATTCTTTCTTACCCCTAAATCGAACATCTAATCAACTTCAAATAAAACTTTTACTTTTAACGAACTTTCCGGTTTTGGCCGGATTTCGGGCGAACTATTTGTCCGGCGAGAAAATGATTTTCATATTCGTGTTCAGCATGTCTTCTTAACCCTTACTCGACTATCTCATTGGCTGTTTAAAAATATTTTGTTTGTCCCTGAATTTGATTTCCCTCCCCCACCCTTAAATAGAAGGCTATAGAACCCATCTACGAACTCAACCTTTTTCCTTGACCCAAAAGATTCTCAGACCAAGTTTCATCAAAATATCTCAGTCCCTTCGAGAGTTATCGTGCCTACAGACAGACGGGCAATTTGCGATGTCATCCCTCCACTTACAAACCAAGTGATAATTATGAAAATGAGAAAGTGGTTCATTTTTAACAATGTCCGGTTTATTCAAATGTGAAACCTTCCTCAAGATCCGTTCTTTGTAATTTAATTTTTTATTTTAACCTGCGGTAGAGGGAAAAATAGGTTGAGAACTTTCTCAAAAGTTATTCTTCTGTATTCAATTTGTGCCATGAACTGTTCTATTCGGAATAATTGGATTGGTAGAATACCCAGCAAATCCTTCGAGTAGGCCTAAGGTACTTTATGGTGGCTTTTGGGACCAAAAATCAATACAGCATTTAACTTTTAATTCTGCAGTGACCGGTAGACAACGAGGGTAAGAACAGCAAAGGTGCTGGTCCCTCAGGTCACACCCTACTTGGAATGAGGGTTTAGTTGCTCTTGGGCTTTCGTTTCGTGTTAGGTTTACACACGGGTTGTATGGGACCAAGATAGTTGTAATCCGAGTCAAAATCCCTTATTTCAGTTTAGGCTAATTTTCTGCAGGCCACGCCCTTTAAAACTGAGAATGCAAAATTGCTTCCTCGACGTGAAAATTTCGAGGAAAATTTGTCGACCAGATGAACTAAAACGACAAACAGGGTAGCAAGGAGTGACAAATTGCGACCCAAACTTGAAATTTTTCAGTCGTCAAGCTGACGATCTAGAACTAAAACAATTTGTGCTCCCACAAAATTTGGATTTTCAGGGACAACCTGAAGAGGGCCCTTGCTGAATACGTGACGAAATTCCCGCCGAATCAAAATTTTGGCTCGCTATGGGTCGTTCCAGCGAAATAAAGCCAGGCAAAAAAATCGATTTCTCAGATTTTGACGAAAACTTTTCACAATGGTCTACCAGGGTCCAGGACCTAACCCAAAAAACTTTTTCAGCGAAAAAAATTATTTCGGACTCTGGCGAATTTTTGAAATTTTCGGCCAAATATTCCCTGGCTGATGGTCGAAAAAGGCAGTATTTTTCAAAATTCGACAAAAATCAGGGAAATTCAACACGACCTTGAAATTTTTTAAGCTTCTTACCCACCCTTAGGACTTCAAACCTCGAGATGTTCAAGTATGTAGGTACTATTCTTTCCTTTTTACGGTAATTTTGGCAAGGGAAGGAAAAAAAAAGTGGGTCTTGGTAGATCCACTCCAGAAGAACCGGCCAGATTGCGAAAATTCTGAGATTCCCCATGGTAGTAAAGTGAAGAACGAGCTACATTTCTGCATTAGTACTTTTGTGGCTATCGAGCCAGAAATGGTCTTAAATAGCGATCTTCGAAAACTGGAATTCTTGGGAAGATGCATTGATAAATTAATTAGTCTCACAGCCTAAAAATACAGATTGAGAAATGAATGCTGCTCTAACCCTGGTTTCAGTTTTCAGACCTTACCGTTAGACCACAACCTGCCTGGACCAATTCTTAGCTGTCCAAGGGCCCGAAATCTTCTTTTGGCCTACTTTCAGAAACTTACTAGAATGCATGCTTTTGCTCTTTTCACGTGTAAGTTTGTGCGAGGGTGGTAAATTAATCATATACATGGTTATACGCAATTCTGAAACGCTAAGCGAGTTCCGTTGTCAGTACATTTTTGGGATCCCAAAACGTAAGTGGAGGGATACCTATGACATCGCAAAAGTTGTCCGCCTGTGCGCACGATAACTCTCGAAGGGATTGAGATATTCTGATGAAACTTGGTGGGAGGATCCTTCGAGTCAAAGTACAAGTTAAGTTCGAAGATGGGCTCTGTAGCCCTATATTTGAGGGTGGGGGAGGGGTTTCAAATTCAGGGGCAATTTTTTTTTTAAATCTATTGAGATAGTTGATTTAGGGGTAAGGAGACATGCTGAATCCGAATATGAAAGTTATTTCTCACCGGACTAGTAATTCACACGGAATCCGGCAAAAACTGGACACAAAATTTGTCGACCAATTTTGGGCTACCTCTTTTCTCCAAAATAGTATAGCTCTGCATAATAGTGTAGCTCTGCGCAGAACGCGTACAATCAATGAACCTAAGAGCTAGTTGTTTTCGAAGGTCGAAGGGGTTGGTATGTGGGAAAAGAGAAGGTGGTTGCGGGCTATATAACAGTTGGAAAGTTTAGAGGGATTGACAACTTCAGTAGAAGGGTACACATTGAAACCAAAAATAGACCGATCCCAATTGTGAGACAAGTAGGGGACTTCTAATGGTTTCATGGTCTAATAATAGGCTGTTAGACCATAATCATCTTCGACAATGAGGGGTTAGCAGTTTTGTCTACTTTGTGTACCTACAATTTGTTTCCTGTGCTTTATATGGTACAAACAATTTGGTACCACGTCTATCACGAGGACATGGATCGTAAGTAAGAATCGGTTGCTAGAATCTTTGGTGATGAGGGGTTGCCAACTTTTGCTAGTTGGTATACCCTTTATTTTCATTTCATGGTAAGAACGATACGGTACCATGTCTATCACGTGGGAATGGACTTGAAAGTAAGAATCGGTTGCTAGAAGGGCTTTGCGAGGGGCTTGAAGCCTTAAACTTTGATCTGTTTCTAAATATCACAAGTAAAGAGTCTTGATCTGTCAACATCATATATCAGATTTTGGGATCCCATCGACACCTTTGGTCTTGATATTATCTATAGGCTGAACTATTTAAGAAACTGAAATTTTGTATTTGCAACTATGTACAAAGAATGTGAACACGTTAATATTATGGCGAAGTTACAAGTTTTTCTATCTTCAGTCTATCAACATCTTTTATTTACACTACTCTGGCAGCATTCCGCCGAGCTGAAACTATTACACATAAAACATCTGAGGGGTGACACCAGTTCTCAACCTCGCCTTCGGGGACTAAAAAACCTAAGGGGTCGGCTGACTTCCGCAAAATTTCTACGCAGGCTTCTTCGACGTCTTCATCCGTGTCGACAACTTTGCCCAACTCCCAGTTATCGCAAATCTTAAAGCAGACATAGTATCCAAGCTGGTATTATAGTCAGAACAGCAGTGTTTTTTTGCGATTTCATTTTTGAAATGCATGGTCAATCTATTTTGTCATCAAAACAATGCATTTTCCCAAGAATTTCAGTTTTCTAACATCGCTACTTAAGACCATTTCTGGCTCGATAGCCACAAAAGTGCTAATCCAGAAATGTTGCTCGTTCTTCACTCTACTACCATGGGGAATCTCAGAATTTGTGCGGTCTGGCCGGTTCTTCTGGAGTGGATCTACCAAGACCCACTTTTTTTGCCTTCCCTTGCCAAAATCGAGTCCGAAATAATTTTTTTCGCCGAAAAAAACTGGGGAAGGTCCTGGAACCTGGTAGATCATTCTGAGAAATTTTCGTCAAAATCTGAGAAATCGATTTTTTTTTGCCTGGCTTAATTTCGCTGGAATGACCCTAATCCGTTTTTCACCACCAAACATGATCCGGAGTCAGCTTTGGCTGAAAATATGAACCTGAACTTTTAGTAACACGGTCAGCAATTGTCAGCAATGAGGACAGTTCGGCGACTCGCTACTTCCAACACTGTCAATGCCATGGAACCCGAAAAGATCCAAGCTATTCGTATCTCTAATAAAGCAGGTTTCTTTTCGGCTTAAGCCCCCCTAGAGAAAAGATCCCATATGAAAATCATACATGTAATATAGAGGAGGCATGCTATATACACAGCTTAGAGGTGTGTGTTGCAGAAAGGGAGCATGCATTCGGAAAATTCGGATTACGGAAAGTAACTGTGTCGGGGCTTCAGTCGATTCCCAGTGGCACTCAAGCGTCACGAGAGATAAACATCTCAAGACGATGCTAAAAAGAGACATCTGCCTATCATGCAAAGTAGAAACAGACAAATTTAGCACCGGCGCAGCTGAAAAATGGTATTTCAGGTTACCTAATGTGTGGAGAGCCGGCAGAAAACATCAACGCGTTTTTCTGAATGTTTGTGAAGAATGTGAAGCCCATATTCAAATCTGGACTTGTTAATCCTAGTCTAAAGTTTAGCTTTTGCTTCATGCAAACCCATTCTCTGTTGCAGCCCACAGTAAAGAAGAGACATGATTTAAGGTCATTATTAATGGTGTCACAGCAACATTTTTCAAGCAAGAAAGAAAACTAAAACGAAAGAAAACATTCAAGAAATGCATATATCCAAACCTGGACTTGCTAATCCCAATCCAATGTCTAGCTTTTGCTTCATGCAAACCTGCTCTATTGCAGCCCACAGTAAAGAGGAGACAAGATTTCAGCAGTCCCTACCCCTTTATTCACACCAGTGAAATCTCTGCGCGTGGATGACGAAATTCTTTATTTAATCTATGAACGTCGGAGAGATCTAGTGTAATCGAAGGTCGAGGGGTTGATATATGTTGTGAAATCTCAGTGAAATCTCTGCGCGTGGATGACGAAATTCTTTATTTAATCTATGAACGTCGGAGAGATCTAGTGTAATCGAAGGTCGAGGGGTTGATATATGTTGTTCAAGCTTATATGAGGATTCATAAACAAAAAAAATATGATAACTTCTATAAACACCTATCAATAAACACCTATCCCTATGGGCTAATGCTATCCTGAGGAACCTCGCTTTCATTGAAGGGGTAACGAGGTCCGTTGAACCCATGTCTGAACTAAGTTTTCTTGCTGGACAAATGATTCATCACGAATTCGGCCGACACTGGGAAATTTGGTTGAAGCTCAAAGTTGTTTCTGAAGTCGGTTAGGGCAAGTAGACATGGTGATTACATTTTAGAACATATTTAAACAGTAAAAATCTTCAAGGAATTTGACGATGACTGAATGGCGAAGACAAGACCCAATTGTTTGGATCAAATGTTAGATTTTTGGGATCCCATGGAAACCTTTGGTCTTGTTTTCAGAATATAGCAGAGGAGGCATTTTCTCTAGGTTTTCACCGTTTCCGCAATTTCTGTCCGTCCGTCGGTCGGTCGGTCGGTCCGGGTTTTTCTAGTTCGGGCACTTCCACATAAGCTAAGACGATGAAACTTGGCAGGCATATCAGGGACATCAAATGATTAAGGTGGAAACAACCACTTTCCCGACCCGAACATCGTTGGGGGAGTGGAGGGAGGGGGAATCCGGAATATTTAGGAATTTATAATTTTTGAACGGGTGATCGGATCTTAATGAAACTTGATATTTGGAAAGACCTCGTGCCCTAGGCGACCCGACTAAAATATAGACATGATCCGGTGACTCTGGGGGGAGCCGGAAATCTCGGGAAACGCTTGGAGTGGAGTGGAGGGATTGGGATGAAACTTGGTGGGAAGAACAAGCACACGTCCTAGATACGTGATCGACATAACCGGACCGGATCCGCCCACTGTGGGACAGTTAAGGGGGAGGATCCAAATTTCTAGTGATCCCTCGAGTTCGGTACTTCCTAGGTTGTGCTAGGATGATGAAACTTGGCAGGCATGTCAGGGACCCGAACAATTGACTTGAGAATAGTCGTTTCCGACCCGATCATCTGGGGAGGGGGAGGGAGGGCAGGAATCCAGAAAAGTGAGGCATTTTAACTTACGAACGGGTGATCGGATCTTAATGAAACTTGATATATAGAAAGACCTCGTGTCTCAGATGCCTCGTTTTAAATCCGGACCGGATCCGGTGACATTAAGGGGAGCTGGAGGGGGGAACCGGAAATCTTGGGAAACGCTTAGAGGGGAGGGTTCGGGATGAAACTTGGTGGGAAGAACAAGCGCAAGTCCTGGATACGGGAATGGCATAATCGGGCCGGATCCGGTCACTGTGGGAGAGTTGTGGTGGGGGGGGGTCCGAATTTCTAGTGATCCCGCGAGTTCAGTACTACCTGATGTGCTAGGACGATGAAACTTGGCAGGCGTGGCAGGGACCCCAACAGATTGTTTTGAGAATAGTCGTGTCCCCGATCCGACAATCTGGGGGGGAGTGGAGGGAGAGGAATCCGGGAAATTGAGGTATTTTTAACTTTTTAATGGATGACCGGATCTTAACGAAACTTTATATTTAGACTGACCTCGTTGTCTCTGACGTCCCACTTCAAAACCGGACCGGATCCGGTGACTTTCGGGGAGCCGGAGGGGGGAACCGGAAATATTGGGAAACGCTTATAACTTGGTCGGAAGAACAATCATAAGTCCTAGATACGTCATTAACAAAACCCGGATCCGGGCACTGTGCTGGAGTTGGGGGGTCCGGATTTCTCGCAATCCCGCGAGTTCGGTACTTCCTGATGTACTAGGACGATAAAACTTGGCAGGAATTTCAGGGACTCGAACAGACTACCTTGAAAATAGTCGCTTCCCCGATCCGAGCATCGTGGGGAGAGTGGAGGCATGGAGAATCCGGAATCTAGTGACATGCATAACTTTTAAACGGGTGATGGGATTTGAATGATACTTAGCAGGTGAAAGAAATATCGTCTCTGATGTTCCGTGTCAAGTCTGGATCAGATCCGATTCTTGTTAGGGGGTTGGAGGGGGCCACCGGAAAACTCGTGAAAAACTAGTCGAGGGACTGGATAGGCTACGCTCCGATTCCAGTCGAACTTGATGAACGGGAAAAGGAGATGTCAGAGATGCGACTTTTGTAACATATGAAATTCGGGTCTGCGAGATTAAGAATTAATGGATGTAATTGCGGAAGTAAGCTGCATTGGCATTTTAGGTACGACGTGTCCTTTAAAGCTAGAGATTACAATTTTCCTTATCCAGCCAATCAGTTTTCCTAACTTTTAACGAAAATGAACAGAAAAGGTAAGAAAGATTAAGGAAATCGGACCATAGGCTAGGTCTCAGGTTAGTTTGGACAAATTCTGGAGCTCGCAAGTGATACATAAATCTTACATTTCACCGGATTAATTTTGAGACACCATAAAAACCATCGTAAGCACTTGCTCAGCTCGTTCCTCAGTTCTTACCCCAGATATAAAAGAGAATCCTCCAGCTGAACGAGCTAATAAAACCTCTTCCCCTTAGAAAAATAGATAATAAATTCCCTGGAATAATGGAAGAGAGGGAGCAGTTTAAGATATTCAAGAAGGAGGATTCTACTGGAAAATGCCCTTGTTTTTTTACTACTGATTCGAGACCACTGGCCGTCCCCTTTTGTGTTCGTTCATTAAGACTCATATTGATCCCAGGAGTTGCCCACTTTATCTACTTGAGTACACTGGTGACTCGTCGGTTCCACCTTTTTACGATACGGCAAGAAATGTTTGGTCCTGTATGGCTTTTGTTGGATACCCTACACGAACGGCTTATCAAATTTATTCTTACAGGCTAGTTGTGCTGGTCATGAGTGGAAGATGCAATGGGTGGGCAATCCCTCGGGTCGATCGTTAAGATCATATGGACGTATTTAGTAAATCCGTGGGCTGTCTGCAACTCTTGATTGTATTACATAATCTAAGGGCTTTAACGAACATCTACCTAACCATCAATTCTAGTGAAAAATTTCATTTTCAGTAAGCTTTTAGCGATTTTGGGGGAACAGCCCACTGCAGCCCAAAAACGACAGATCTAGGGAACATACCTGTCCTTCCCTCCATGCTTCGTCTCAATCCCCCATCCCTTTCTCTCACTTATATGTGCAACACGATTCCCAGGACCACCCTCCGACCCCCCCCCACACACACACAATTACCGGATTCGGTGAGGACTTAAAAGTGGCTTACCTGTGGTATATCCCCTCAAGTTTCTACCGAATCCGTTCACTCGTCAGAGCGATTAGCCTATCAAATGATTCTGGATTGAAAACCGTCTGCCAAGTTTCATTTTCACAAAATTTGTGAAAGTACGTTTTTTAGAATTTACGTGGAACCGGTTGTACAGGGATTGGATTCTTAAAAAGACAGATCCACGGATTACGGCCCTTCTACCTACTTACACATTCCGGATCCGGAAACCTGTCAAGCCTCCAATGCACCTTGGCATGTGTGAAAGGAAATTTCCTGTAACTTTCCAGACGCCCTCTGCAATCAGTAGGGCCGGATCCGACTGAACCCTAAAATATAATATCTAGAGGAAATGGCCCTCACCTACCTAATTTTGTCCCGAAACCTCAACCGGTTCGGCAACTCCGTGTGCGACACGATTTCCGGGATGTTGGACACCCATCACCACAAGTTCAAACTCGGGAAAGCACGATTTCGAAGTATTCTAATATGCTTGCCAATTTCCATTTTCCAGGCCCATCTGGAAATACCCTAACTTGCGATCACCGTCCGACTGAAGGAAATTGATTGGTATATGACACTTGAACCGGATACTGCAAGTGCCACAAAAACCTAAGATTTGTTCACATTTACTTTTTAGTAATTGTCCAAGGCCCGATGCTATTCTCTTTCCGAGTCTCTTTCTGTTTATTCGTTCTGTATTCTTTTTCTGTATGCCCTAGGGCCGTGCGTAATAATTCATTCATTCATTCAGATGCGATGCAGAAATTAAGAGCTCGTTCTTTCCCCGGACAGTCGGCCTATACCGAAATACTCAGTCCTGGCCAGAATGTTCCCTATTCGGTACCGGCTCAAACCCCGTGCAGACCCCTAGACATTCAAAATTATCAAAAATATATCCCACATTAGTGTGCAAGTCGACCCCTAGATACAGCTGACCATCCCTACTGTACTTGACACACACGTAATTCGTCCCTGAACATTTTAATGAAGTTTTACTGTATGATAAGAACAACCAGCCATCTTAATCAGATGACACCGCAAATATCGTGGACCTCACCCCTGCAATCAGGCAAGAAAGAGAAATCTACCATCAGATCACCGTTCTCCAAGGAAGCAACCACGAAGTAAAAGCAACAGAGGCCGAGAAGGATCCAGAGTGGAGCTCAAGTGCCAGTCACTGAAGGAAGGAAGGCAAGCCAATACTACTTTAATCCGTTGTCGCAGGGTCCCTAAATGGAGCGTGGCCCATCTGCCCCTATTTATTATCATTATCAAATGGTGATATTTACTGTTGTCGCTATGATGTAGCTTACGTAATGCTGTGAATGCAAGTACTGTTGAAAATTGTTTTTTTTTTTACACCTTCATTTACTAATTTATCTGTTACATAAATCTGATTCATTATAGTTGACTGCGTTACACGGATACATCAGCTAAGTTTTATCCTATCAATATTTCGGTTCTTCTTGGCAAGGGTCCTCTTTAGCTCTCTTCTGACTTATTAGTTTTAAGACGGCATTAGGTAATCCATCGCTGTTTGTCCACCAGCAAAACTGAAAAAAAAAATTTCGAAAAGTAAAATGCTATAAGAGCGACCCTGGGAGTTTTTCTAGACGATCCATCCCCTTCTGTGCCCCTTCATTACTACCATAACGGGGGATAGACCAATTGGGGCCCGCTTCGGTAGCACACAGATAGGATTACTTCATGAAAGCAGAAGGAAAATAAAAGCATAAAGTTCTAAAAAACCTGTCCTATTCATCAACATGGAACAGCTGGCTGATTTGTAAGCCATTGGCTGCTTTCAATATCACAATTATTATTCTCATGGCTTGATCGCCGAGATTCGGTGATGGGGGGTTAAGCCAATTTCACTTCCCAACGGACGCGGAGTTCCCTGCATTAATAAGTGTTTGCTTTTTGTTAGAAATTTGTTCCCGCTATTTTGTATTGTTCTTTAGAATGGACTGGGTGGAAAAGCGATTTAACAGCACTATTGTACGCGCTGGAGCTAATTCAAAATAACATCAGAAAATAGACTTAATCTCTGGACAGGTCCGGATCCAGGAATTTATTTGGGGGGGAGGGCGGGGTCTACCCGCGGGTCGGAACTAATTCATACCAAACAGTGAGAAACAAACACAGATCAGAGGTTAAAGCCTATGAAAAACGATTATTTTTGTAAGTTTTTTTTTTGGCGGGGGGGGGATCAACCACCCTGGATAAGGCCCTGTCTCTGGAACAATTACAAGGAATTATGTTTATTTGTTTTTCATATATAAAACGATTTCGTGAAGTTTTATCCCATGAGTTTTAATTTCAAGTCTACAGAATGCCAGAGGTCTGCTAACATTTAACACATGGCTGCGCATTCTTGTGTTAAATGTTACAGTGGATGTCGAGGATATTTCTGTTTTAACTCTCTAAATGTTATCATTTGGCGAAACATAACAGGGGAACGTTACGCGTTCGTAACCACATCCCAAGTTCGCTTTTCTAGCTTGAGCCTGAAGAGTATCCTTGCCAAGAAGGTCCGAAATAGCGTTGGACGAAAACTCAGTTGAGGTATCCGTTTAACGCGGTCAAATAGATTTACATAGCTGACGAACCATGGGAAAACAGTAACTATTATAAATGATAGTGAATGCTTATTAGGTGATGATGACGATAAAACTTTATTCTACAATGGACAAGAAAAGGGATATAGTGAAGTATAAAAAAGAAAACAAATTACACTGAAAGCAAAAACAATATACTGGCAAGATAAGAAAAACAAAAAAGGAAGAAAGAAAAAATACTAATCGTGCCTAAGATATCTTCCCTCTAGACGACAACCGGTCTGTTTGTCTTGCTATATTTGTGTTACCAAAATTTGCGCCACAAAGAAAGAATGTCAAATTCAATTCAGTTCTGTTTTCTCCTGAAAACAAGTATTTTAACTGTTCCCACTTTGTCTCTCGGGAAGGTATATAAATCACCGCTCCCTTTGGCAGCCAAAAGTTCTGAAAAAGAGCGGAGGATACTCCCTGCTTGACCGCTCGCCTTTTATTGATCCTGAACCGAGGGAGATCAATTTTCAACTGCAGAAATGTCGGAATATCTCAGTAGCATTCAGAGACAAGAAACAAGAGCTGTAAGCTCATATGGCACTTGCATGGGTTGAGATGTAGTGTTTGATCAAACGTACTTTTAAGGTTACCTTTGCGGTTCAGATGCGCACTTAAAGGGAGCTAGAGAAAAAGTACTTTGTTTTAGAACTTGGCTGTAATGATACGTACTTTATAGGCAATAGAAATTCATCTGTAAGAAAAACTATTGAGACAAAACGATCACAGGCCATTAGGGATCATTGATATATACCGTTTGGTAAAAAGTATTTTTTTTCACTTTTCGGTTAAAATGTGCACTTTAAGGGTGATAAAATAAATTTTCAAGCAAAACCCTTGCGGCACAAATGATCATGGGTTGAGATGTATCGTTTGATGGAAAAAAGTAGTTTTCGACCTTGCGGTTCAGATGCGCACTTTCAGGGAGCTAAAACTTCATTTGTAAGCAAAACCCTTAAGGCAAAAATGATAATGTGCTCATGTTGATCATGAAAATGTATAATTTGCTTAAAAGTATTTTTCGAAATTTGCGGTCAAGATTGGTACTTTAAGGAATGTCGGATTTGGAAAGTGGCGATTTCTGAGCCAATCTTGTCGAATCTCTAATATTCCAGCCCAGTTCGATCGTCCTAGCACATCTGGAAGTACCTTAAATCGCGATCACCGGAATTCCGGACCCCCCCCCCCCCTCAAGCTCCCCCACAGTCGCCGGAGCCAATCCGGTTCTGTAAGTGATTTATCCAGAGCATTTCTTTATTATTCCCACAAAGTTCGATCCCGATCTCCCCAGTCTGAGCCGGTCACGTATTTTCTGCCCCCCCCCCCCCCATTGTTGTCGAATCCGGTCCGGACATGACAAAGGACACCAGAGACATGTCCTCTGATCAATTATCAAATTTCACTCAAATCAGATCAACCGTTCCAAAGTTACGCATGACTCAGTATTCCGGATTCCCCCTCCCGCTACTCCCCCCACGACTATCGGATCATATAAATTTTTATTTATAAGTCAGTTTGATCGGGTCCCTGATTCGCCTCCCAAGTTTCGTCGTGAAAATCCCCAAAACCGCCATTACCGGAATTCCGGGAAACTCCCCTCCACCCCCCCCCTAGTGTCCGGATCCAGTCCAAATGTATAAAGGATTTATCTGGAGCAGATGCTTGTTCTTTCCAGCAAGTTTCACTCCGATCCCTCCATTCTAACCGTTTCTCGAGATTTCCGGTCTCCCCCCCCCAACTCCCCCATAGCTGTCGAAATCCGGTCCGGACTTTAAATGGGACATCAGAGGTATGCCATTTATTCAGTTATTAAGTTTCATTCCAATCCGATCATCCGTTCGAAAGTTACACACTACTCCAGTTTTCCGGATTCCCCAGCCCTCCACTCCCCCCCAGGTGGTCGGATTGGGAAACTGATTATTTCCAGGCTAGTCCGGTCGGGTCCCTGATGCTCCTGCCAAGTTTCATCGTCCTAGCACATCTGGAAGTACCCCAACTCGAAAAAGTGTGACAAAAACTACTTAATTCTCAGGATTCCCCGGCCCACCACTCCCCCCCAGATGGTCGGATCGGGAAACTGATTATTTCCAGGTTAGTTTGGTCGGGTCCCTGATTTTCCTGCCAAGTTTCATCGTCCTAACACATCTGGAAGTACCCTAACTCGAACATGTGGGACAAAAAAATTCGGACAGACCGACCGACCGACCGACAGACCGACCGACGGACGGAATTGCGATCGGTATATGGCACTTGAGCCAGAGGCTGCAAGTGCCATAAAAAAACAAGTCACAGAAATAGGTAGTGGCTCACTGAGGCGTCACGACTGGGGGGGGGGGACGCCCCCCCCCACAATGCTGTCGGCCAGGCGGTAAAAATAACCGAGTGCCGCGATTTTTCGTCAAAACGGTCGGTTTTTCTGAAAATGAGTCATTTTTTTCAAAACTGTCGTTTTTTTCTTGAAATCAGTCGGTAAAAATTACCAGCCAGTCGGTAAATACCTTGCCCTCCCCCCACCCAAACATTTTGGCTAGTAACGCCTCTGGTGGCCTAATCAATAATTTTTCTACCGATACAAGAATGGCAAAAAGTGCATCCATCTGGAATATAAAAAAGAAGAAAAAACAAAGAGAAAAGAAGAAAGAAACCAAACTAAACTAACGACCTCAACTAAAAGCGCTTCAATATGTATGGCTCGGCCCAAGGGGTTGCTCACTCACTGGGCACCACTGTACAACCTCCCTGGGCACCGGCTGGGCACCGCTGGGCACCGGCTCTCACCCCGAAATGAAAAATGTAAAAATGTGCCATCTATGATTTTTTTTTGTGACCGACGAATTGATGCGCGTGACGAAATTTAGAAAAGAAGAAGAATAAAAATTGTTGTGTTGTGAAGCTTGTTGCTTCTGATAACTCCACAATAGAAAAATTGCACCATATCCGACGAAAACGGCGGGAGAATAACGAAAAAATTTAACATTAGGAAGTATAGGACTTTCGATTTTGAGAGTAAATTGCCGGCCTTGGATAATTGCTGTGAATCAGAGAGTTGTTGGAATTATTATCTGGCTTCTTCTTATTGGAACAGTACAACTTTTGCAAATTAATGTTCTTTTTTATGAGAGTTTGAAGCCTTAAAAGTTTGTAAAAAAAAGAGGGAGTCTCGCGTCCTATTGGTCAGCTATGACGCGTTCCTTGAAGTACGCGTCATAACCGACCAATAGGACGCGAGCCTCCGTCTTTGAGCACCCTGCATGAACAAGACCAAAGGTCTCGATGGGATCCCAAAAATTTAATCTTAGATCCAGACAACTATGTCTTGTCTTACCAGATCCAGTCTTCGCCAGGCTGTCATCTGAGAAAACCAAGTTCAGATATACCTGTATAAGCCATATCTATTTTGACGATACTGATCGAAACTTCTGCTTTACTTCTGCCAAATTTCCGGTTTCGGCCGAATTCCGAGCGAACTACTTGTCCAGCAAAAAAAAGATAGTTCAGATACGAATTCAGCGTATCTCCTTATCCCTATAAAGAACACCTAATCAACTTAAATAAAACTTTAACTTATAAAAAAAAAATCGGTTTCAACTGGATTCCGGACGAACTATATGTCCGGGTAAAAAAGTGATTGTCATATACAGATTCAGCGTCTCTTCTTACCCTTAAATCTGCCATCTAATCAACTTCATATACAAATTTGGCTTTTAACAAAATTTCCGGTATCGGCCGGATTCCGGGCGAACTGCTTGTTCGGCTAGAAAATGGTTTTCACCGTGGTGTTCAGCATGTCTTCTTACCTTTACATCGAACATCTAATCAACTTCAAATAAAACTTTTGCTTTTAACAAATTTTCCGGCCGGGCGAACTACTTGTCCGGCGAGGAAATGGTTTTCACCATCGTGTTCAGCATGTATTCTTACCCCGTTATCGACTATCACATTAGCTGTTTCAAAACATTTTGTTTGCCCCTTAATTCAAACCCCCTCCCCCACCCCTAAATGTAGGGCTACAGGGCCCATCTAGACTCTTGACCCAAAGAATCCTCACACCAAGTTTCATCAAAATATCTCATTCCCTGCGAGAGTTATCGTGCTTACAGACGGGCGGACGAACAGACAGACAACTTTTGCGATGTCATAGGTATCCGTCACTAATGTTTTGGGATCCCAAAAAGGGCTAGTATACTAGACTGGAGGTGATTCAAAATATTTGTCCATTCAAGTATTTCCACGTTAGTGTCCCGAAGTTGAAATAACATTTGATTGGCCATGTCGCGTACCGCCCATGGAACTCTTACTTCGAGTCTTAATTTTCAAGTAGTTTCCAAGAAAACGTAGAAGTGTATTAGGGTAGGATGCTGAAGAGCCGACTGAGTATTGAGAAATATAATAGGTGAATTAATCTAATTGGCATTTTGGTTTCTGCCTTTCTCAAATAATTTTTTTTTCGAATGTTCAATAAATTAGTGTCACCAGATATGTGATTTATGGAACCGACTGGGCTCACCTGGGCACCGCTGGGCACCACTGGGCACCGCTGGGCACCGGGCACCACTGTACAACCATTTTGGGAGTGAGCAACCCCTCGGCTCGGCCGCTCGGGACTTAAGGAATAAGGCTAAAGTGAAGGTTGAACTGAAATGAAGCCAAACTGCTCCCCGTTTGAGCCCGCCGAGGGGTTGGCCACTCTCCATTTTAGTGTACACGGTTACCACGTGTCAGAATATTAAAATCACCATGTTTAGAAGCGTTGACAAACTAATCTCCTAATTCATCGCATCGGTGCCGCGACCGCTGCTGCCGGCCGGAAATTCCTTCCTTACCCAGAAAGGCGACACAGCCTTGGGCTTTTATGTGTCTGCAGGAGCCGAACTGATGGGATCCCCCACCGTCCAATAAAGTGTATTCTGAGGGGTTGTTCACTTGTTGGGCATCACTGTACATCCTCCCATTGGCACCGGCTGGGCCCGAAGTTGCACCTATTTTGTGAGTGAGCAACCCTCAGTGTGTTCTAACGAACAAGAAGTAGAAACCCCTCAGTTCAACATTCTCAACCGAAAGTCAACCCAAAGAACACTGTTCGACCCTAACAGGATCTAATTTCCCTCAATCTCCTGTCCTTCAAATTTACACTGACCATAGCTTTTATACCACAGAAATAATCTAGAACTTTCATCGACCTATGAAAATACTCCCCAATTCGTTACTATTCGTACCGCTCTAAGCCTAGCGTTTAAAATTCTGCTTAGAAGTTTTCATGGTTGTCCATTACTCAGAAATAGTAGAAACAGAATAAGTTCATCTCTTCAGAGGCTTCACACCACACGAGATCTCACCAAACTACAGTAGCCTACATTTTGCACTTTCTTTTACAGCGTAGGCCTACAGGCTACACGTCGACGCCGCTTAACAGATAAGTTAGCTGATATCGAGGGGTTTCCCGCTCTATGCACCTGCTATACACCCTATCCCGGCATCGGCCAGCACCGACCGAAATCAGCGGCAGCGGTGCCGTCCACAAACTGCGTGATTTCGCCTCTAAACACGCTGATTTTAACGTCCCAACACGTTGCAACGTTGCAGTAATATTTCTTATCTGTTTGTGCTTTATCTGTCTGATTCACAGTGCAGTACTTACGGCCATTACAGCTTCGGTTGTACAAGTTACAAGTCGAACACCCTCTCCACATTTTTTTTTTTTTATAACCAACCGTATTAACGGTTGGCCTAAATGTGAGAGAAGCTAGTAACGCCTCGCATATACTTTTTCCATCCGCTTTATTTCTTATGAACTCCCATCATAACTTCGCAGTTCTAAGAGAAAACTTATCATACCAACTCCGCGGACCATTGGCTGCGATAGGCTCCTCCCAGTTATTAATATCAAAAGATGAAAAATGATGGACCTTTGCGCATTACATAAGGGACTCCAGTTTCTGTACTGCGGGAAATGTGATGCTCTGTTCACTCTCAGGCCCCTGGTGTACATCACTCGCCATTGCACGAGCACCGACTGGGCAAAGTTATTTTGATGTAAAACAAATCAAGGACCAATGGTTACTTGTTAAAACCTACACAGTAAGAAGTTTGAGGATAGTTTTATAAAAGATGGGCATCCTTGTGTCAATTGTTGGCAAACTTCTGTTATCTCTCCGGGAGAAATAACACATAAAAGTGGTTAAAGTGTTACGTTTCCCAAAAATCGGAAAAGATAGCACTAAAAATGGTCATAACATGGATTATCTGTTAATTCTGACAACAGTTAACACAAGTACACGCAAATTCGTGTTAAATGCTACGAAATTTCACCAAGTTATGGTCTTCTTCCTCCGTTGATGATTACGAAGACAATTCCGATCCGGCGGATTACATGAATACTAGTTCGTTTATAACATATCTCGACATATCCGTCTTTTGACCGGGAAATATAAAACATCATCCATTCAATGAGGATTAGTGAAAGATTCTAAAGAAAAGAAAACACAAATCTGATCAAACAACCAAGTTTAACAACAAAACAATAACTTGGATTTCGGGACTTATTCAATCATAGGTTATAGTTCCTGCAGTTACCAGTATTTAAATACGTTCACACACAATTACACACAATCCGGTTGTCGCAATCGCATGCGAATTTCCTCCTTCGCTCCAGAATCGTTAAGCATCGCACGGAGGTTTCCCCACAGTGATACGAATTTCGCATGTGAAATCTTATCGGACTGTGTGTGCACGTACCTTTAGGGTTAATTTTGTCTAAATGCATTCCAAATCTGAAGAGAATCTCGTTTGGTCAGTATAGATAATTGGTGTTTTTGCAGATACCATGGTATCTGATGCCACGGTCAAAAGTCGTTTTCGCAGTTACCGTGGTATCTGATACCACGGTCAAAGGGCGTTTTTGCAGTTACCGTGGTAACAGACACCATGGTATCTGCAAAAACGCAACTATTAAGTCTCTCTCGGCCGAAGGCTATCAGTGCAGAGAACCGTCTACGTTTTACTATAGCTGCGAGTCATCTAGCGAAAACCCATGAAGGGGGGAGAAGAAGATCGACAGGAAATCATGCTGTTCGAATGCCCGTCCAAGCTGTGAACAACACATTATGGCTAATTTATCATAACCTAACATTCGGCATTTGTTACATACAAACCGAACCTCTGCTGTGGTTCATGGTCAAGACCAGACAAAATTTCTGGTATCAAGTATTCCCGTAAATAGCAACTAATTTCGGGCAAGAGAGATTATAAAAATAAATAACTAATAAACAAAACATTTAAATATTTGTAAGGATGATGTGTTTATTATGTAATGGGATATTTAAAATTAGGGAAATCCCGGCGCCGCAGAAGAAAGTGGAGGGAAGGTGTGCAAAGGGGTTAGCGACTCGATTAACAATATGAAAGAAGTGAAGGTTTGTGCAGTAGAGTCGTGATTTATAACGGTTCTGGTTGCAATGAATAGCCAAACAAAGAATAGACCTGGTTTCAGCAGCAAAACTGAATTTTGAAAAAAAATGATTAAAAAGGACTTGCCCTTTTAAAGTATTGATAGAGTATTACCATATTTCATTAGCCAGAGTAGGCTATTGCCATGTTTAAGAAGTTTTTTCAAATTCCCTTGTATGGTCCGGTTGAGAGAAACTGGCGAAGACATTTCGTATCATACTGTCTAAAGTTTCTGGGGACACTATTGTAATGTGATTAGGCTTTTCAAACTGCCGTTTTATGACCGATATCATACAACACCCACTAAACACACAATCGAGTGACCAGCCCCTTAGGGAAATGATGCTTTGGAAACGGGAAGACTGGAGTAGGAAATTAGAGAAGCTGACAAAGAAAGTTCGAGTCGGGGATTCCCATGAGAAGACAAAGAAACATTGAATTCAGCTATAAGAAAGGTCGGGAATGGAATCGAAATAAAAGAAAGCACAAGAACTCGGACAGTTATGAGGATTCCTTCTGAAATGAAAACCAGAAGAGTAGGAACTTCTGCTGGGCTAGGTTCAACTCGAAGCATGAACATCTAAACCCTCGAAAAACAAGCGTGTGGTAAAACCAAGGAAATACGCATTTCCATCAGATTTTCAAAATTAGGTCAAGCCTCGCCTTCCGGTTCCCCTATCGGTTGATCTTTGTCCCTTCGAACTGAGAGCAAAGTTTAGCTTTCCTAGAGCCTGAAAAGGACCCTTACCAAAAATGGTCAAAATATCGCTAGATAATAAATCCTCGAATAAAATCTCGAATGACTCGTCGGTTTTGCACAACTAAACATGAAGTGAAACATTTTTTTTTTTAATGGGCCAAGAATGAAGTGGCTCTAAGTCCCGAGGGTTTGCCCACTCTCGATTTTAGTGTACAGCAAGTGCCCGGTGCCACGGTGCCCCGGCCGGTGCCGGCACCGGTTACCACGTGTTAGAACTCGGTTAGAAAATTGCAATCAGAGTGTTAGAAGTGGAATCGCCTCATTTATGGCCGGCACGCTGGTTTCGGCCGGTGCCTGCACTGTCAGATGTTTCATAACAGATAACACAAGGATGCGTAGTTTCAACAGACAACACCTGGGAAGTAATCTGTTGTGATTTTGAAACGTTATGCATGAAATGTTATGCATGAAATGTTATGCATGAAATGTTATGCATAACAAGCATTGCCGAAGAGACGAAAAATGCCGAAAAAGCATCTGTTGACTTTTTTGTTGTCGTCATGATATCGGAAAATTCAGCAGATACTTTTTGGCGGTATTTACATGTTAGAACATTGAAATAAGCGTTTAGAAGCGTTTGAAACATGACCCCCCTAATTAATGCCGGGAAAGGGTGTACAGCAGGTGCTGGAGAGTGGGTAACCCCTCGGTATAAGGCAAAAGCCGAGTAGCGGATTAGACTAAGTTCGGGTTTTCTGGGTCTAGATACGGAGTTTAAAAATAGCCAACCCCATACAATGTATACATTATACACGTAGGTATCAGTGTGCACCTCCGGTCAAGCAGTTAGCGGTTACGTTGCGCAGCTGCGGAAAACTAAACGCCGACCGAAGCTACTCTGATCTGTTCTCCGAGAGGCTTATTTGTTCTTGGTTTTTCTGACTATTAGCTACACACGTTTGACGGTCAAACAAACTAGTCAACCAGCTGTGGTATTTATTTGAAAGAACACGCTGCAATGAGCCTACTACAGCTTGTTTTTTCTATCTTCTTGGCAAAGGTCCTCTTCAGACCCCACATTGTCAAAAGTGTGATAACATTTAGCACACGGACAGGCGCAATGTCAACAGATACATTTTGAATGTTATCAACAAGTGTTACGGGATATTTTTGTTATGACAAAGTGTTTTTTTTTGGTAACTGTAATATTGCAAACCATGTTTAAGTGGTTTTAACAAGAATGTAAACAAAATTTCTCTATGACATTTTCTGTTTTTCAATTTTTCTGTGACACTAACAAATACTGTGCTGCTTCTGTTGAAATTATATATCCTTTTATTCAACTTTACAAAACTTGTTACAGTCCAGCTAAAATCGAAACTTGTGATCAACTCGCGCCTAACAAGAACAGTTGGCACGTGCACATCCGTAAAATACGGCATCAGCAATGTACAACGAAGTGTCAGATCCCTCCTTTTACCACCATATAACCTCATTCACCCCAATGAATTCAACTCGCTGAAATTCCACTAAAATATTCAGAATTCATTCCAAGGCACGGAAAGTTTCCTTGTATGATGAGCCCATCGCAGCTCGGATAGAAAATGAAGCGTCAATTTGCCCCAAAGCATAATTACTGAACAGTCGCTCAATGGCAATAACAGAGGCAAATAGATTACAGCCTTTGCATTTCTATTGCTAATTAAAACAGAAGAAACTCTGGCATCATATGCATATCAGACGATATTGCAGTAGGAGGAGAGGAAGTTTTCAGATTTAAACTTCGAATTAGAAAGAAGTTGGAGATGGAACAAACGGTGTTTGGAACTAAAGTAGTTGAGATCGTAGTGGCAGGGATATAAGGTCTACTTGGCGTGTGCATGTCATTACAAAGATTCTATAGTGGCAAACTAACAGTAAGGTATCCAGGGGGGTTGGAGGGTTCACCCCGCCCCAAAGCATTAAGAACTACTCGTTTTTTTTATAGGCTTTAACCTCTGATCTATGTCTTTTTTATACTTTTTAGTCCGACCCGCGGGCAACCCCCCAGAAATAAATTCCTGGATACGGACCTGTTTACGCCCTTTCATGTTAAAGTCCGTATTAAACCTCGACAGACATAATAAACGAAAGGAGACATGCAAATTAACATAATGATACCTGGCTGCACTAAACGGATGGGTTGTCGGCGAAACGGCCCCAATCGAAACGTCCGCATGGCAAAAGGTCCCCAACTAAAACGTCCTCGGCTAAAATAGACCAATAACAAAATATGCTGATTTTGTCGTTTTCTATTACATTCAGTTAGTTTATTTTATGCTCTATCTAATTACTCTCGTTTTTGTTCGCTATTATTTGTTTAATAGTTCTGTATTTTATTAATTTTTTTTTTTCATTTAAGTTTCATTGATTATCATGGAATAGTACTGCCTCTCTCTACGTCCATAACAGTTCCATCCACTGTCATTTTCGAGATCTCGAACGTCCTGTGCCATTTTTGTCCGCTCTAGCGGCACTACGCTTGTTCTAACATACTCTCTATTTGACTCTGCTTACAAAGAGCTTAATACCATATTCACACCCTCGCATGCACGGGCTGGTAGTAGTAAGATACGGAGTCAACCTTAAGTCCATCCATTGCCTCCCTGTATTCCTAGAACCTGAGTCTCCTTCCTTCCAAATCTTGTCCGAAGTCCGAATACTGGGAGAACATTGCCATCTATGAGCGCCCAAGGAAGATATAGCAAAAGACAGCAAATACCCGCTACGAGCATTTACATTTTTGAAGCGGTCCATCAACCAAACTAGTTTAGAAACTTTAGATACAACAAGACCTTCCTCCTTTTCCTTCTGTCTTGTCAACTTCGCCAAAAAATTTACCAAAACCTAACTCACAGTGGACTGTACCCAGAGTCGTTACTAGCCAAAATGTTTTGGGGGGACAAGGTATTTACCGACTGGCTGGTAATTTTTACCCACTGTTTTTGCGGATAAAAACGACCATTATTGAGAAAAAACGACTGTGTTGACGAAAAATCGGCTGATTACTACTATTTTTAAGAAAAAAAACGACTATTTTACAGAAAAATTTGATCATTTTTACGAAAACCAACTGTTTTTAAGAAAAATCGGTTGTTTTTAAGAAAAAAGACCATATCTAAGAAAAAAATCGACTGTTTTATAATAAAAATCGCGGCGCTTCGCGCCAACTCGGCTATTTTTTACCGACTGGCCGACAACATTGGGGGGGGGGCCGTCTCCCCCTCTAGTAGTGACGCCTCTGACTGTACCCAGATTGTTATTCCACACTAAGGATTTCCTTTACTACCATTATAAACGCCATCTGTCAGCTTGAGCTCATGGATGTCATTTTTGTCAAGATGGCAGCCCCGAGACAGTAGATTCACAATGGGCATCTGGGTAACCACACTACCAAAATCTCTGATTTTGTAGGAAACTAATTCAAATGCATCTTACTGGTAATGGTTACAAACATACTAAGTCAAAACCAGGTCAAAAGATGCATTATAGTCTGTCGAATGCTACACTGCAATCGAAAAGAAAAGAAACAACTCTGCAAATATCATGGTTGATGAATATATATAGTACCTATCTAACTAAGCATTGCTGTCTCTTTTTCTCATTGCTTCATACCCAGAAATCAGAAAAGATCAGACCTCTATCAAGCAAGGACGGGTTAGTACAGTCAAGCACAAATCCTCAATTTTCGGGCATGGTGCCCCAACGTCAGGGCATGCCCCAAGGTATGGGCATGGTGCCCATACATTGGGGCACCATGCCCTGGAGCATGGGCATGGTACTAGCATGGCACCCCCATGATATTTGGTTGAACTGAGATTGATTACATACCTAAATAGGGCCTTCTTCCTCTCCTAGACCACAAGATACTTGATCTTATGTTCTATCTAACCTCTTTTTCCAATTTTAAAAATATTGGAGAACTTCCAAGAAATTTAGCCATGAATGAATTCCCCCTTTTTCCCTGGAAATGGATAGGTAAACCAATAAGAAAAAGTGGTCTTCATTAAATGCTAAATTTCTTGGAAGTTCTCTAATATTTTTAAAATTGGAAAAAGAGGTTAGATAGAACATAAGATCAAGTATCTTGTGGTCTAGGAGAGGAAGAAGGCCCTATTTAGGTATGTAATCAATCTCAGTTCAACCAAATATCATGGGGGTGCCATGCTAGTTCCATGCCCATGCTCCAGGGCCAGGGCATGGTGCCCAGTCAAGCACAAATCCTCAATTTTTGGGCATGGTGCCCCAACGTCAGGGCATGCCCCAAGGTATGGGCATGGTGCCCATACGTTGGGGCACCATGCCCTGGAGCATGGGCATGGTATTAGCATGGCACCCCCATGATATTTGGTTGAACTGAGATTGATTACATACCTAAATAGGGCCTTCTTCCTCTCCTAGACCACAAGATACTTGATCTTATGTTCTATCTAACCTCTTTTTCCAATTTTAAAAATACTAGAGAACTTCCAAGAAATTTAGCATTTATTGAAGACCACTTTTTCTTATTGGTTTACCTATCCATTTCCAGGGAAAAAGGGGAAATTCATTCATGGCTAAACTTCTTGGAAGTTCTCCAATATTTTTAAAATTGGAAAAAGAGGTTAGATAGAACATAAGATCAAGTATCTTGTGGTCTAGGAGAGGAAGAAGGCCCTATTTAGGTATGTAATCAATCTCAGTTCAACCAAATATCATGGGGGTGCTATGCTAGTTCCATGCCCATGCTCCAGGGCATGGTGCCCCAACGTATGGGCACCATGCCCATACCTTGGGGCATGCCCTGACGTTGGGGCACCATGCCCAAAAATTGAGGATTTGTGCATGACTGATGGTGCCCCAACGTATGGGCACCATGCCCATACCTTGGGCCTGGGCCATGCCCTGACGTTGGGGCACCATGCCCAAAAATTGAGGATTTGTGCATGACTGGGTTAGTACAGGTAGCCTATGTCCGCTCCAGTCTAGTACACTAGCCCCTTTTCAGGCACGGTGCTCAAACGTCTAGCACCATGCCTGGGTGCTGGACGTTCAAGCACTGTACCTTGGATTTCATGTATGGTGCATGGATTCCAGTATACAGTGCATGCATGAAAAACACAGTTTCTGTCACCACAACTTATCAACGGCTCGGATAGGTCTGAAATTACTACCAAGAATTAGAGAAATCAAAGACAATCCTTATCATATTTTTCCTAACAAAAACAAAAGGACGCGACTGATGATGGAGATGAAAAATCTGACAGCAGCCTATCTATTTTCCATGTAGAGTGCCCTAGGAGCCAATATTCTGGTTGAATGTTAGGTAGAAAAAGCTGAGGCACAGGACACTTTGCATGCAAAACCCTTGACTATGTAGAAAAGGAAATGAGGTTTTTCATCTCCCTCATCAGTCGCGTCCTTTTGTTTTTGTTATGAAAAATATGATAAGGATTGTCTTTGATTTCTCTAATCCATGATAGTAATTTCAGCCCTATCCGAGCCGGTGCGAAGTTGTGATGACAGAAACTGTGTTTTTCATGCATGCACTGTATACTGAAATCCATGCACTATACATGAAATCCAAGGTACAGTGCTTGAACGTCTAGCACCCAGGCATGGTGCTAGACGTTAGAGCACCATGCCTGAAAAGGGGCTAGTGTACTAGACTGGTCCGCTCGGACAAAAGAACACTAAAAGTTCATGCAGAAAAACTTCCAGAACTATTTCAGTAAAAAACAAACTTACATGTCCATTCACTGGTAAAGTTTGTAAATTGCTCCTTACTTTATTACCCCAATCAAGTTCCTCTCCTTCACTCTAAGTCTTCCACTTTCAAAAAAAATAATTTCAACCCTTGGCAATCCAATCCAATCCAAGGGATTTATTTGAGTCCTCCAAGATTTTAGCAGCCAAAACGATCACACTCTTCACAGTTCAAAACGACACTGAGATGACGTCATCGCATTTAAACCAGAGTTCGGCTTCTTCAGTTCTTGGACGCTATCTGGCGATTGATTTTTTGTTAGCTTTCGCTCCCTTGTTCGGATAGAAAAATAGTTGTTTAGATAGAAGAAAGTTATTGGCATTGGCCTTCTTTGCATGGCAGTGTTGCCAACAGCGGTACAATTGTACCATTTTGGTACATTTCAACTCTGCTGGTACAGTGTGGCACAATCACACTTTTTTTGGTACATTCTCCCAAAGTTGGTACACTATGGTACAATGACATTTTTTTTTGTGTATTTATGTAGGAAGACTGACTGACTGAGCAAGCAGAGATGTCTTATTTGTATGATGCACAAGTAACTTGTTTTAATCAAGTCACTTTTGGGGTGTATTCTAAATTCCATCCCTGGTAGATGCGCTGAAGAGTTTAACTATTTTACGGAAGGTCAGATTATATATTCAATAAACTAGGCTTAACTAAACCTAGTGCTTTTCTGGGGTGCTACGATAGTTGCTATTAGCGACTGGAAGCCCACCATGCAGGGGCGATTCGAAGGGGTTGCTCGGGGGGAGGGGTCAGGGGAAACTCACTTCCCCATGTTTTAGGCCCATGCTATTCGTGTGTATGAGCTTGACCTTAAGACAGTCGTATGATTTGTGTGTGTTTGACTTCGGTAGGCTACATCAGACTGAAATTCCTGTGATTTATTTGTATATTATTTCAATCCTTTTGCCTCACCTTTTAGATATCTGTATACAAACTTCTTGAAATTCGCACTGTTTATAATCGGTACATTCGCCGGGCATTAGCCTGTTGCAAGTTTAGAGGTCGTCGCACCTCCCCCTCCATGTTCAAGCACTTCGAACCGGCCCTGTCCTTATGAGCATGGTGACTCATTCGATCCTGATTGGTTGTTTTACTGTCTTTGGTTTTACTCATATGTGATCATATATTCGAAATTTTCTCGATCTGAAAGGTAGTGGTTGTCGAAATCATGGATTCTGCTATGTCAATTTTTTAGGTGAACGAAATAACTGAGTCATGTCTCATACAGGTCTCATATTGTGCTAGTTTTGGGACTGAGAAAAAAGGGTCTGTTACAGGCCTGATATGTATTTTTAGCCGAAATGGGTCGAAAAAATGTCTAATGGTGTACATCGTGTTTCATCGAAAACAACCCGCGTGTTGCGCGAAGCGCAACGCGCAGTAAATTTTTTTGGACCTGGTACAATTTCTTGGTCAGTTGGTACATTTTTCGGACGTTTTTCGGTACCTTTTCTTTCAAAGCGTTGGCAACACTGTTGCATGGGGTTATCTCCAGTGCTTCCACTTCTACTTTATTTCAAAGTAGAATACTTTATTTCGGACCATTCTACTTTTTAATTTTCGAGTCTACTGTACTACTTTATTTCTACTCTTTTTTGTCTGTGACACACTGCAGTTTAGAAAACAATCTGGTTTTGTTTAAAATTCTCTCAATTTTACCATAAAATAGGCTGATTTTCGAAATTTTTGCCTGCGGCGCACAGTTTTAACTTAATCTGGTTCTGTACTAAATTTAGTTAATTAAACAGAAAACAGGCTGATTCCCCCTGTTGTAACAGTCAGCGCACAGTTTGTTTTTCTGCCTAAATCTCTGTGCTTTAGCACTAAAAAGGATAATTTTTTGCCTGCGGCGCACATTTTGAACACAAACTGGTTTTGAACCAAAAGATCTGTATTTTAGCACAAAACAGACTGATTTTTGAAGTTTTTGCCTGTTGTAAAATAATTTGCATAGAACTTCGTTTTGTACCAAAGTTTCTGTATTTTAGTAGGAAACAGGATTTTTTTCTGAATTCTTGCCTGTATCGCAGTTTTAACACAATCTGGTTTGAACAAAAACATCTGAATTTGTTGGGAAAACAGGATGATTTTTTTTTTTTTTCCTGCGGCGCACAGTTTAAGCAAAATTTGGTTTATAGAACAAAATGAAAGTTTTTGTTTGCTTTCATAAACTATTCATGAAGGGGAACGTTGAAAATGAATCAGCTAATTAAGCATTCACATATGAAATGACGGTCCTGGTGATTGCATTACTCCTGCATTAAGCTCGTCTTTCGATATAAACTAGCCTACATTTTTTTTACATTGATTCAGAACAAATCTACTTTTTTCTACTTTATTTTGGAGGGCTGCTACTTTTTTTCAGAGAGGGTCGAGTGGAAGCACTGGTTATCTCAGTCTCATTCCAAAGAAGGGAAAAAGAAGATAATGGCAGGCAAAGTTGTAATTGAAGCTTCTGCTAAACACACTGCTACAGTAGGTTTTTTCTTTGGACTCGTGCATGAAATCCATCAGTATCTCTGAATTGGAAATTTATGTTTAAGAAGGCTAGGCTAGGCTAGGCTAGGCAAGTTAGTAGGTTATTAGTAGGTAATGTATTTTCATTACCTCCTAATGTTGTAAATTGTGAAGTTGGGTATTTAAATACAGGAGGGGTATCCAACCTCGTTTTTACACTACCTCGATTTTTGCCGCGAAAATGTTAAAATGAAATGTACAAGCTGTCCTGACAGTCAAGAGGCAAGATATGACTTTTTTCAAAGTCATGTGTCCAAAAATATTCAAATTCTGTGCCTTTTTCTCCCTTTTGTAGCTATTTTCAAATCCTGTTTTCTGGCTATTGACTTTGCTAACTCTTCCTTTTCCATCATTTTTAAGTCAATCGAGGTAATAAGTTTAACTAGAAATACTGAAGCAATAATTATTAATCCAATATAGTTGCGTTTTCAGCAATTAGTGTGTTGAACTCGAATCCTAACACGTTGCGCTGTATCCCGTTTTCAGCGCCCGTGTTTTGCATAAGAGAACCCGGCACAGGATTTGATACTGTACCGAGTCCGTTTGTGTTTGGATTCGGTGTTGAACTCGAAAGAAACACGGGAGCTAAAAACGCTTGAAGCCACAGAACACGGAACCCGTGTTGGGATGCGCTCCGTAAAAACGACTTGTGACGAACACGGGTTGAGAATCCCAAGCCTGAAACCGCAACTTATGTAAACCATTCAACTAGCTTCAATGTAGTATTTTTGTCATACTTGTTGGTTCCTTTTTAAGCCAGATGGATTATTCTGAAGGAAAGTCTTCTCTGGAAATTTGAAATCTTGTCTGAGGTTGGATACCCCTCCTGTAGTATTACTGGACTAACTGGAGCCTTTACTATTTCCATCGGTCTCTGTTTCAATAAGCACCCTATAGAATTAGTTTTCTAGCTTAGATGTGCCTTACACTCACCACAATGTTGAGGCCTGAAAGCCACAAAAACAGAGACATTCTGTTTTTATTACACTGAATGTTTTAATTATACTGAAATCATGTTTGTTTCTAACAGATATGCAATTTGTTTTCATTTTTTTCAAGTATCTATAGTTAAATCATGATGACGTGATGTAAACGAAATTCGGGTGAACATCCGTTAGAGGAACAAAGTCACCAGATTTTTTTTTTATGTCAGCGCAGACATTTATGTACTGGCAATGCAGCTTCCACGGTGTCTTTTGCGTTGAAAACATACACTGTAGAAGAAGGAGCTAGCTTTCTTTTGAGATAGCCTACTGTTTACCTTTTTTTTAATTTTCTGTGGTGAGATAAAGACAAGCAAAGTTGGGCAACAGAATCAGCAAGTTAAATTGTGATGAAAATAATATAGGATCCAGTACCGTAATTTTATGGGCCCCTGTAAACTGCTTTTGCTGCAGTTATAAAGCAGTTGTTTCAAAATCTTCTTGAGTTTGCTATGTCTATATCACCCACATTTGAATCGCTACTTTAGACCAAAGCTGTAGACCTTTAGGCCTAAGACCAGAACTCTGTAAACAACCATGATCAAGCCGCACAATTCAGAAACTGCCTTTAAAAGATTCCCAGCAGAAAAAATAAAGAAAAAAGGTAAATATTTTGCTGGTGGATTATTATCAAACATAGGTCTACTGAATGGTGGATATTTGTGATATTGCTTTGGTATGTGAAAACTAGCGTCTGATCCAGAAGGCAACTCATTTTTCTGTTCTGCACTTTTTTCTGACCAGATCCCCCTTTTTCACTTTTTCAGCCTATGTAGGGTCTAAATTTTTAGTTGTATCTTTGTGCAGAGTAGTGCACAAATAATTAGTTTACCTATTTATATTTACCTTATTCTACCCATTTTACTTAGCGAGTTTTAACCTTACAGTAATTTTACAACATTAGTGTGCGGTGAGCTAAAAACGGTAGATAGGTATGGGATGGGCTGGCCTACATAAAACTGAGGTGTAGCCTTTGCACCAATCAGGGATTAGTGGCACACTGGTATGTTGTGAGCTAAAATCCAAAATGATATGGAACCCCATTCACCACTCTGCCCTGCTCCCAGAGTAGACCTCTAGATCTGCGAGTGAATAGTCGTACCAAGAGGAAGGCCAAGTTACTGGACTACAGGGCATACATGAAGATTCTTACTCTGACTGGTACCTTTTATTAGCACAACAAGGTACCAACAGGCATTTCAGGGTAAGGAGAGAAAAAAAGTCGATTAACAAACAATTTAAGAAACAAGTGATTATCCAACAGACAAGATTGAACTAAAGAACACTAACTGAACCTACAGACAAGAATGAACTAAAGAACACTAATTGTGGTTATTTCGTAGCAACATGTGTGCGCTAACTGGCATGCTAACAGTGCCCATTTGTTAAATTTTTCAGTTGTGACTCTACTGATATCAGAACTATGATTGGTTGTCATTTCAGCTGATTTTCTTCCATGGATTGGGCGACACTGGACATGGATGGGCAAGCACACTTGGAGAGATTAGGCCAGCTCATGTGAAGGTCATCTGTCCTACTGCGTAAGCATAATAATTTTAGCTTTTTTGACTATAAAGATACCTGTTTGGTAGCTCACTTTCCTCTTCTTAAACAGTCACATAAAGAGGGGAGGGAGCGCCATCCAGTGTTGTCAGCCAGTTCGATCACGCGCTGATAAAAAAAATTTAGTCAATTTTTTTACTATTCGGGTAGTTGAAGAAGATGAAAATACTGACATGAGGAAATTTTAGTTTCGCAACATCAGCCTTTTTGCAGATACCATGGTATCTGATACCGCAGTAACTGTGTCTGCATTTTGTCGTCTTTGCAGTTACCATAGTATCTGATACCACGGTTGCTTTGCAAAAACGACAAATTGTCGTGCTTTTTTATATTTCCCCCAAAAAATACTTTCATCCACTGACCCCAAGTACCAAACTTAATTCCCACGAATTTGACAAAAGCCTAGGCTCTTTTGTTGGTGAGGATCAAAGTGAAATGACTTTTTCAGATGCAACGATCAGCAAGTCGTTTTTACCGAGCGCATCCAGTGCGCATCCTAACACGGGTTCCGTGTTCTGTGGCATCAAGCGTTTTTAGCTCCCGTGTTTCTTTCGAGTTCAACACCGAATCCAAACACAAACGGACTCGGTAGAGTATCAAATCCTGCGCCGGGTTCTCCTATGCAAAACCCGGGGGCTGAAAACGGATGACAGCGCAACGTGTTAGGATTCGAGTTCAACACGCTAATTGCTGAAAACACAACTCAGTTGTCACGGTAACTGGCAAATATCAGTGAGAGGATAGACTAAAGTCTTTAGTAGAAGACCTCTTGCAAGTTCATCTGTAGAGCTCATGTAATAAGGCAACAGCCAAGCTCAGCTCTGATGATAAAATTTTTTACGCACTAGACAAGAAGAGGGATACAGTGCAGTACAGAGAAAGAAAAGGAAAAATTGCAGTGGGCTTTCAGTAACAGACTAAATGCCCAAGATAAAAAAATAAACATAAAAAAGAAAAGGGACTAATCAGGTCTAAAAAATCTTCTTCCTAGACGGAAAGCGAAGAAATGGCCAATGGCAGAAACGCTCTAAGATTCCAAGTTGTGGAAGAACTGTGGAACACGGGTCTTTGGGGTTTTTCGATTTCAAGTCAAGGCTAAAGACTTAAAATAATAAAAGTTTTCGTTTCTTGAACACCGTTCGTTCCTTGGTTTATTTTACTGATACCAGGTGATTTAGAAGGTTTATTTTCTCTTTTCCTTTTTGATTTATTTACCGTATGGCCTCACCGATGTCAGGCTGTAGCTTTCTGATGAGACTAGAGAAACCTTTGTCTTTCTTTTCTCTAAAAAAAATACTATATATAAATTTTATTTTCCAATTTTTTAGGTCGTCGATGCCCGTTACGCTGAACGCTGGTTTCAGGATGCCTTCATGGTAAGTATCTGATTTCTGTAGCGCCATGCTGAAGTCCCACATGTCTCTAGAAATGTTTTTTAAACCAATGGGCTAATCAGTATGCTGTTTCCGGACTTGTCGCGTTTGGGGATTATTAGAAAGAAGCCGTATGAGTAGCTGACAAAGAAAAAACATAGTTTTTTTCTGAGCGAGCTACAAATAGCAACACAGCAAGGACAGATAAAACGATCTTGGATCTGACGAAGATAAATTAATGACGACCGGCCACTCGGCTGGTTGTTTCATGAGTTTATTAATGATTAAGCGATAATCTTGTGCCGAGTGGTTTGTTTTTATTACCTCTATCCTTGAAATGCACGAATCCAAACCTTATTGTCGAAGTAGGGTTCCGGCTAAACCCCCCCCGGCGAACTCCCCCCCGCCAAACCCCCCCCGGCGAAAAACCCCCGTTACCAACCCCCAACCCCCCCGACCAAAACCCCCCCGGTACCAAAAACCCCCCGTACCAAACCCCCCCCGCATAAAAAAGACGGGTATGCAAAAGTAGAGTAACTGGTAGGTAGAGAGTAAGAGTAGAATAAACTTCTTTCGCAAACTTGACTCTACAATAATGTCTGAAGTACAGTGGGTATCAGAACAATGATAAACAAAGGGAGTGTAAGGCGAAGGTGAAGGTTATGGTGACAGACTAATTGCTGAAGTCACACCCGTATTCAACTGAAGCTGTTGTCAGTGAGGTGTTAAATGTGATGATCAAATCAGAGCCAGTTCCACTCAGTGTAACGATCCCCCAACAAATCCTTTCCCAATGCCTCCCCCATCTTGGCGAGGAAGCTGCAGTTAGGATGCCACCCATTGGTGCAATGTGAAGCTCCCCTTGCCTGATTGCTCTTTAGTTATCCATGATTCATACCAGAAACTCGAAGACGGGCAGTAAGTGGAGACCCATGACACCGCAAAAGTTGTCCTGCTTTCCGTCTGTGAGCAGGATAACTCTCGAAGGGAATGAGATATTTTGATGAGACTTGATGGGAGGATCCTTTGGGTCAAGGGAAAGGTTGAGCTCGTTTTGTGATAGCACTTTCAAGATAGTCCAAGAAATATTCTAGTAGCTCTTCACCTTACTCGTGCCTGTCAATGGTAAAACTGTCAGATGGTTGTTCGTTTTGTTGCCGAGTAAATCCCAGTCTGAATATGTGTGAGGGTCTAGGGAATCGGGGGGGGGGTTTCGCCGGGGGAGGGGGGTTTGGTACCGGGGTTCTTTCTTTTGGTACCTTCTCTTACTCTCTAACTACCAGTTACTCTACTCTTACATACCCGTCTTTTCTTATGCGGGGGGGGGGGGGGTTGGTACCGGGGGGGGTTTGGTCGGGGGGGGGTTTGGTCGGGGGGGGTTTGGTAACGGGGGGGGGGTTTGTCCGGTTTTTTTTTTGCCGGGGGGGTTCTCGCCTAGACCCTGACCCTGTCGAAGTATGTCCATGAAACGCTAACATTTAGAATAACTAGCTTTAGTTGTGAAGACGTGACGCGTAGTCATGATTTTACATGTTTTTTGTACGAACTTGTGCTTTCAGTATATTTTTTGTATTGTAACTGATAGATATGATCAGTTTGAAGGAGATATGGTGTAATTAGCATAATTATGGCACAAGCAAGCGAACGTCATCAACTAAGTCATCCTCTGCTCTATCGTCACTGCTGGGAACATTAGTCTCGAGAACATTAACTTTACTTGCTAGAATTACTTTACTTACCTCACTAGAATGTTGACTGTAGAAACAGCACTTCTAAACTCGAGTGCTTTTCGCACAAAATTACCAAAAGAAACAATCACTTTTGGTGACGTAGATCGCAAGATACCAAGAAGCTGGCCCACTATTTCCTCAAAACAGTAAGCCCCTTAAATGCGAAAGCTCCTGGCACCCGAAAAGAAAATGATCCAGACCATCCCCATGAATGTTTCTCTGCATTCTAGGTTCGATCTGCGATCTCTGAGTCTGTCAGATCCAGAAGACGACGTCGGAATCAAAGCTGCTGCCAAGCGCGTCCATCAGATGATCGAAGATGAAGAAAAAGCTGGTATACAGTCGAACAGGATCGTGATTGGTGGATTTTCTCAGGGAGGAGCTTTAGCCCTCTATTCAGCCTTCGGGTATCCAAAACCGCTAGGTGGTGTTATAGCCTTATCGTGCTGGCTACCTTTGAGGGATACTTTCCCTGGCGTAAGTAACTATTCCTTGCATCATACTTAATGTAAGCTTTAACATTCGATTTCATAGTGACCAAACCAAACCGATAGTACATAAAATCTTCTATCGGTTTGAGCAATTTTGGCGCTATTTCCGGATTTGGGCGACACACAATCGTGTATTGATCGAACGCTTTGTACGCGGGAGTTCGTGGAATGGAACTGTACTCTTTCTCCCCTTGCACAGCAGAGGTATACATTTTTGAACGTTAGTTAACTTTGAACAGTGCCCGAGGGGTTGCCCACTCCCGATGTTAGTGTACAGCAACTGCCAGGTGCCGGCTGAGCTAGCTGGCACCGGTTGCCACGTGTTAGAACATCGAAATAAGCATGTTTAGAAGCACTTGAAAGGGAAATCGCACCAGGGGAAGCACCCGGTGCCGGCAGCGCTGATTTCGGTCAGTGCCGGGATAGGGTGTACAGCAGGTGCCGGGGAGTGGGTAACCCCTCGACAGTGCCTCCATATACTTGCTGTGGCAAAGTCAACTACCAGTCAGCCAAGGTAGCTAATTAAGGACGCCTAAGAACACCTGAGTGGGTGCTTCTGCTCTTTGTTTTATCGTTAAGCCCTGATTGCATTCTTTTGAAGTTAAAGTTTAACTGAAAATCCAACTTTTTTTTGTGTCATTTAGTTGAATACACTGAATTATTTGGATTCTGCAAAGGGATTTTTTTGTTTTCCACTATCTGCCCTAGTTATGACGTTCAGAATATCTGCGGCCGTCCCCACAGCGAAAATTCTATTATGATGCGGGAAATTTTTATCTAAACACAAACAAGGCTTTTCAGTGGGCAACGGCGATATTGGTGAACCAGTTGGTGAAGTGGTGAAGATTGCTTAGTGCCTGAACAAAAAAAAGTAATAAATCTTTCTTGTAAGGCATACAACAAATTAGAGGTACCACAAATCACACGGAAATTCCACTATTTGAAAATCGATTATTCCTGAATAGCGGAACAACCAAGTAACGCATTTCCAGCGGGTCTTCAAGACAATTTAAGTGAATAAGTGATGGGTAACTAGATTGTCCTATCCCAGTCCTTTTCGGTTAAACTTTAACAAAAGTTCAAAGCAACATACTGTAGCGAATGTGTTCGTCTAGACGCCAGTGCTTTGGTTTTAACAGTGATGGCACTATCGCTCCAAAAATTAGTTCTACTAAGTAAGTACTTTATTTTTCACCCGCGATAAGTAAGTAAAGTGGTTATGAACAGAAAACAAACGTAAGCTAAATACGACATCTGCTCTCGGTTTGAACAATTTTGGTGCCATTTTCTGCTTTTGATGACGTACAACTGTGTCGATACCGCGCTGTACACACAGCAGTTTCTTGAATTAGCCTTCTGCTCGTACTTCCGTTCAAGTTCTGTTTGATAACAATCTAATTACAAAATAAAGAGTCTATTTTGCCTAGGGAGGGCTAAATGACAGCGTGGTAGTGAATGTGGTCGTTTAGACGCCAGACATAGAATGACGGCTCGATCTTCCGAAAAATGATCAAGTAGCCTAAGTGGGTGTTTTTTGAACAGCGAGACAAAACTGTCTTGTTCTTTAGGCTGCAGTTGGCAATAAGGAAACCCAGATACTTCAATGCCATGGCGACTCCGATCCAGTTGTACCTTTGCTTTGGGGTAACGAGTCTTTCAAGATGATGAAAACGTTTGCCCAGAATGCAACTTTCAAGAGCTATAGAGGACTTTCACATTCCTCGTCAGACGAGGTAAGCATGCGCTCCCATGACCTTCACTGGAGAAAACTTATTACTGTCTTAGTTTGATCGGGACAGTTCAAGTATGTGTAGCCTATGAATGCGTATTCACGGCCTTGGTTCAGCGAATGATGAATATAAAATATTCGCTGGCGTATAATGCTTGGTACCCACAGAACGCGAGTCTTCACCGCGACAAAAAAAAATCTACTGCGAGTCGAAATGACGCCGCGCGATTTTTTTCCGCTAGCGACGCCGAATTCGCCTCCCTAAAAGCGCCACAAAAGGCAACTGTATCAAACAAGTTGCACCGCTTGGTCGGCCCCGTGTGAATCGGAAGCGCCGCTTAAAGTGGTTTGACCAGACGGGGGTATTCCAGCCTTCTACCGATATTTGCTAGAAGCTACCATTGTCGTTCTAAACTCTGTAAAGGGATATATGTTTAATGTTTAATGATAAATAAGCGGATACAACATTTCATGCGCGAGCAATTTGGTAGATCTTTGTCACTGTACATACAAAACAACGACAACCAATACATAAACTTGTAAACAACCGATAACGTATTACATCAGCTGATTGTACTTTTCCAAAAATCGAGGTACGAAACTATTGCGGTATCGCTCGGTTCTACAAGAGATAGGCGCGAGTTTTGGAACTTTCGTAGCCACATCTCGTTCGGGTCGGCTTCTTTCGGGAACATGAGGAGGAGGCAGGAAATGGCGATAAGTGGGATTACCAAGGAGTTTCAGTCCAAAATTTGTACAAAGGTGTTCCCTGCGCGCCGATAGGGTAGGAAGATTAAATTCATTCAGAAGGAATGAGTACGGCATTTTACACCCACCGTAAATAATTTGAAGGGATCGCTTTTGAACCCTCTCGATCTTATCTGATTCGCACTTAGTTAGCCCATAATGCCAGGCTGGACAAGCGTATTCCAGTAGAGGACGAGTAAACATACAGTACAGTAATATCATCTTTTTTTTTGGCACTTTAAACTTTTTCAGTACTTTGAGCATATAAATCGCCGAATTAGCCTTTTTTATAATATTCGAAGTGTTTTTATGCCAAGTTAGGTCTGAAGAAATAATTAGTCCAAGGAGTGTAATTGAATCAGTAAGAATATGGGGTGGAATGGGAGGGTTGTACTGAGGCTGTGACTTTAGAAAGGAGAAGGGGATAATTGCTGACTTATCGTTATTAACAACCATATTATGAGACCTTGCCTCAGAGGCAATCTCTTGGATTGTGGTGATAGCCTGGCTTTTGAAATTCCTCAAAAGAACTTCAACTAAAGACAGGTCGTCTACGTATTTCCACCTTTCCTCATGATCTTCGGCGATATCATTAATCATAATCAAGAAACACAGTGGACCAAGAACCGTACCTTGCGGAACACCACAAAACACTTGTTGTGGATCAGAAAAACAATTTTTATATTTTACAATTTGTTCTCTATTAGTCAAAAATGTATAAAAAAAATGTATTGGTACAATGATGGTATCTTTTAGTTATTACTTGTAGGAGGTTGGAACACATTATATGAGGAGGCCCAGTAGGATTCTAGCCATGATGAACTGCCAATCGGCTAGAAAAAGGGAACAGGTTTGAAACTGAAGTGATATCACTGCGTTGATAAAAAAAACGACAAGAATTGATGGCAGGGTTTCGTTGGGAGGGTTTAGTCAACATGGGAGAAAATAGTATAGGTACTGGATGTGCTTAGTAAGGAAGCCCAGTAGGATTCTAGCCAAGATGACCCCCCAGTCGGGTAGAAACAAGACCAAAGGTTCCGATGGGATCCCAAAAATTCAATACTTGATCCAGTTTGTCTTCACCAGATCCAGTCTTCGCCAGACTCCTTGAACATTTTTACTCTTAAAATTAGAAACAGATTAAGGCCAACCAGCTAATCATCTAAGAAAACCAAGTTCAGATATGGATTCAGCATGTGTATTTACCCCTATAAGTCATATCTATTGTGACGAAACCGATCGAAACGATCCTGCCTTACTTCTGCGAAATTTCCGGTCTCGGCGAAATTCCAGAACTATACTTGTCCGGTGAAAAAATAAAGCTCAAAACGAAATCAGCGTATCTCCTGACCCCTATATCCAACATCTAATCAACTTCGAATAAAAATCTAACTTATAACAAATTTTCCGGTTTCAGCCGGATTCCGGATGACCTATATGTTAAAATATGACATGAACCGTTGAAAGGGTTCGGTTGGGAGGTTTAATAAACATTGGAGAAAATAGGATGGCTGCTGGATGTGCCTAGTGCATTTCACATTGCATCACATAGTTGACCAAACATCGTCTATCTTTGCTTCAGACGCAAGTTGAAAGCAAGTTCTGTTTCACGCTAACCGTATCAGCACGTGGCGCCTTTTAACCAATTAGGAACGAGAACTTTCGAAAAGTGGCTCTAAGTACAAACTGAGGATAGTGTAGGGCCAAAACAACCACAGGAAAAGGTTTATTGCGCTAAACGGATACGTCAGCTGAATAGATAAATTTAGGTGACGTATCCCTTGGCGCAGTCAATGATGATTCGCAGTCAGCTTTGGCTGAAGGAATATTTTTAAAAGAAAAGGATAGTAGGGGTGCGGATTCTTCGAGCTGATGATCTTCTGTTTTGCTTGTATTATCCCTGTTTTCTTCCTTTCTTCTGTTCGATTTTCCTGTGTCTCTCCTAGATGGACCAGCCTACCACTCGGCAAATTTGGTGGGAGTTTCTGTAGTATCACTTATCTCTGTCTTATTTTTTTTACAGGAACTCTCTGAGCTGGAAGACTTTTTACAGAAAGTGATTCCGAAGACGGAATGATATTAGTGCAACTTTAACGTTATAACCAGTCTGAGTCATCTTAAGTTCAGGTTATGTTTGAGCGGGTCTCCGGATTTCGAAATAGCTTTTGGTGCAAGTATGGGGTCATTTTGTTACATGGCTTCCGCGCCGAGCGTCGCCAAACGTTCCATTCAGTAAATATGCAAATTTGTTCCTTAATTATACTTTATTCAAATTCCAAATCTTCAGTGAAATGCAGCAGTTAAAGTCGCTTCATTAGAATGAAACTATGCCATCTCCATGTGTCCAAAAAGGCAACAGTGGATTAGTATGCTATCTTGTGCGACATTTTGCTGCGGATCCGAACTTGCAGCCAGAATTGGCCCATCGACGCTAGATGTCTTCCAAATCGCCTTTTTCTGGCTTCCGGTGCACGGTGAAACTGTTTCCAGCTTCGAATGGCTCTCCTGAAAAGTTGCGTTCCATCGGAGCGCATTTGGAGATAGCAGAGCAAAATAACACAAGGGAGTAGCGACCTGAAAGAAGTGACACACACTCGAATAGCAGCGACACCACTAGCGATAGAGAACGTCCCTACTGAAACTCAATCAGTCGTACATCAGCGCTGGCTCAATAACTTCATCTTCTGAACACAGCAAAAAAAGATACTCTCCTGTTTCCGCGATGTGTGCAGATCGCATTTCAGCTATACTAAGAAATTTCCATCCAAACCCGCAAGTTCGTCTCGCTTGAAATGCTGCAAGCGTAGTGGGCAGTGCTACGAGTATGGCCCGTTTGCGAAGCATGGAAAGCATAGGACTTGGCGCTACTCTACTCTCTAGTGGTGTTTGCTCTGGGAGATAGGATAATTACATTCTAATGGAGCGAAATGTTGATCTAATCTACTTCACTAATTGCTCGGTCCATTTCTATCCTTGAGATTTGAAAATTACACGTAATTTTTTGCCCTAATTCACACTCGGTTACGCCATCTTTCCATCCATTATCATTTCCAAGATTTCGAACTTTTATATCAGTTTTATCCATCTTAAACGTACTAAGCTGATTTGTCGGATTTACCGTGTTTGAATCTTTTCGTGGCGGAACAGGCTCCCGCTCATTGCTTCCGAGGAGGTCATGGGTGGGAAATTACACGCCATGAATAATCCGCCCGTGACATTTGACTAATTTTGCTTGCACCACGAAATGCTCTTTCGAGATTTTTTTTTATCCTGCTGCACACGTGGTATTCTAGCCAAACGCTAGGAAAACCAGTCAGTCTAGGGTGCGGGGAAGAGTTAAAAGAGTAAACATGTGAAAATCAGTCGAATGCTCAAGCAAGAAAATATGTAATGCAAAGTTCAGACATTCGGAAATAAAACTGGATCGGAAACGACTAAGCGAAAATGCGATTATAGTGAAGAAGTATGGATTAGTAATACATTTCCTTCCGACAGGTTATTTTTTGAAGTCGGACCTTAAAACAAAAGGAGGGGAACATTTTTTTCGAGGAGAAAGAGAGAGGTAGGCCTAAGCTGGGTTAAAGCCGAGTCCGATGTAGAAACTCGGTCGAGGTAACGCTTATCGTATTTCAACCAATGTTCTCGCTGCAACTTCTAATTCGTAATTTCGGTTCGGTTGGATGCTTTGAGTAGGGAACCTAAAGGAATCCGCGAACGGTTCTTGAACATGGATGTTGCCTGCGTGTGATCAGGAGTAGCCTATCGGTTGTTTGGGCTCTTGCCGAGTTTGGGCTCCAGCTCGAAGTTGAATTTTATCCCATTTTCACATCCAAACTCAGCTCATCATAGGTTTTCAGGGTTGCGTCGACCTTATTCGGGGACACAAACAAGTAATCAAGGGCTGTTCTAGGACTTCTAGGTCACCATAATCGTTTTCCTTTTCTGTTTGGTAATTTTCGCCTGGAGGCAATAGCGAGTTGAAAACATATGTGAACTTCTTTCCAACCTTGTGAGTTACACGTTTGGAACCCGTAGCGAGTTGGTGCACGCATATATTTTATGCGAGCGGTAAATCTGCACGCAGGAATAGAAGGGAACGAAATCATTCAACTAGAGCTGAGCCAATTGGGTTCATAACAAAGCTGAGCTCAACAGTCGAAAACATAACTGCACCAACTCCGATTTCTCGGACTTAATTGTTTGTTTTATCGTGAGTGAAGTATGTAAGGTGTTTTCTGTTTTCTGCCATAAATTGTCACAGATTATACAGATCGACTTGTGTCCTATGGCTTGTATACAATTGAGGATCTGGCATTTATAAAAAGCTTTTATTTCACCAACCTCACTTTTTTGAAGCGCCCATTTTTGTCACATATAACCTCACGGCGTCATCAAAAAGCTTGAACACTTCTTCACAACCTTTGCATTGTCGTTCCAAACTCTATAAAGGGATATATGTATTGGTACAACGATGGTATCTTTTAGTTATTGGGATCCCAAAACGTAAGTGGAGGGATACCTATGACATCGCAAAAGTTGTCCGTCCGTCCGTCTGTCCGTCTGTGAGCACGATAACTCTCGAAGGGAATGAGATATTTTGATGAAACTTGGTGTGAGCATTCTTTGGGTCAAGAGTAAGGTCGAGTTCGTAGATGGGCCCTGTAGCCCTACATTTAGGGGTGGGGGTTCAAATTAAGGGGCAAGCAATTTTTTTTTAAACAGCTAATGTGATAGTCGATTATGGGGTAAGAAGACACGCTGAACACGAATATGAAAACCAGTTTCTCGCCGGACAAGTAGTTCGTCCGGAATCCGGCCAAAACCGGAAAGTTTGTTAAAAGTAAAAGTTTTGTTTGAAGTTGATTAGATGTTTGATTTAGGGGTAAGAAGGCATGCTGAACACGAATATGAAAACCATTTTCTTGCCGGACAAGTAGTTCGCCCGGAATCCGGCCAAAACTGGAAAGTTTGTTAAAAGTGGAAGTCTTATTTGAAGTTGATTAGACGTTCGATATAGGGGTAAGAAGGCATGCTAAACACGAATATGAAAACCGTTTTTTCGCCAGACAAGAAGTTCGCCCGGAATCCGGCCAAAACCAGAAAGTTTGTTAAAAGTAGAAGTTTTATTTGAAGTTGATTAGATGTCCGGTGTAGGGGTAAGACGAGATGCTGAATCCGTATATGACAATAATTTTTTTGTCTGACATATAGTTCGTCCGGAATCCGGTTGAAACCGGAAAATTTGTGATAAGTTACATTTTTATTTGAAGTTGATTAGATGTTGGAAATAGGGGTAACTAGATACGCTGAATTCGTTTTTGAGCTTTAGTTTTTCGTCGGACAATTAGTTCTGGAATTCCGCCAGAAACCGGAAAATTCGCAGAAGTAAGCCAGGATCGTTTCAGTCGACTTATAGGGGTAAACACACAAACTGAATCCATATCAGAACTTGGTTTTCTTAATGATTACCTGTTTGGCCTTAATCTGTTTCGAAAGTTTAAGAGCATAAATGTTCATGGAGTCTGGCGAAGACCGGATCTGACGAAGACAAAACCTAATTGTCTGGATCAAATATCGAAGTTTTGGGATCCCATCGGAACCTTTTGTCTTGTTATTTGTAGGAGGTTGGAACAGATGATATGAGGAGGCCCAGTAGAATTCTAGCCATGAAGAACTCCCAATCGGCTAAGAAAAGCAAACAGGTTTGAAACTGAAGTAATATCACTGCGTCGATAAAAAATTATACGAATTGTTGACAGGGTTTTGTTGGGAGGGTTTAGTCGACATAAGAGAAAATAGTATAGATAGTGGATGTGCTTAGTAAGGAAGCCCAGTAGGATTCTAGCCAAGATGACCGGGTAGAAAAAATAGAGGTGAGCAACTGAAGTGATATGACCGCTTCGTCAGAATATGACATGAACCGTTGGAAGGGTTCGGTTTGGAGGTAACTGCTGGGTGTGCCTAGTGCATTCCGCATTGCGTGCCTCCGCATTGCACCACATAGTTGACCAAACATCGTCTATCTTCGCTTCAGACACAAGTTAAAAGCAAGTTCTGTTTCACGCTAACCATGTCAGCACGTGGCGCCTTTTAACCCATTAAGAACGAGAACTTTCGAAAATTGGCTCTAAGTACAAACTGAGGATAGTGTAGGGCCAAAACAACCACAGGAAAAGGTTTATTGCGCTAAACGGATACGTTAGCTGAATTGATAAATTTAGGTGACGTATCCGTTGGCGCAGTCAATCATGATTCGCAGTCAGCTTTGGCTGAAGGAATATTTTTAAAAGAAAAGGATAGTAGGGGTGCGGATTCTTCAAGCTGATGATCTTCTGTTTTGCTTATATTATCCCTGTTTTCTTCCTTTCTTCTGTTTGATTTTCCTTTGTCTCTCCTAGATGGACCAGCCTACCATTCAGCAAATTTGGGGCGAGTTTCTCTAGTATCACTTATCTCTGTCTTATTTTTTTTACAGGAACTCTCTGACCTGGAAGACTTTTTACAGAAAGTGATTCCGAAGACGGAATGATATTAGTGCAACTTTAACGTTATAACCATTCTGAGTCATCTTAAGTTCATGTTGTGTTTGAGCGGGTCTCCGGATTTCGAAATAGCTTTTGGTGCTAGTATGGGGTCACTTTGTTACATATGGCTTCCGCGCCGAGCATCGCCAAACGTTCCGTTTAGTAGATATGCAAATTTGTTCCTTAATTGTACTTTATTCAAATTCCAAATCTTGAGTGAAATGCAGCAGTTAAAGTTGCTTTATTAGAATGAAACTATCCCATCTCCATGTGTCCAAAAACGGCAACAGTGGATTAGTATGCTATCTTGTGCGAGATTTTGCGGCGGAACCGAACTTGCAGCCAGAATTAGCCCGTCGACGCTAGATATCTTCCAAATCGCCTTTTTCTGGCTTCTATTACATGGTGAAACTGTTTCCAGCTTCGAATGGTTCTCCTGAAAAGTAGCGTTCAATCGTAGCGCATTTGGAGATAGTAGAGCAAAATAACACTAGGGAGTAGCGTCCACCTAAAAGAAGTGACACACACTCGAATAGCAGCGACACCACTAGCGATAGAGAATGTCCCTACTGAAACTCGAACAGTTCATATTCTGAACACAGCAAAAAAAATATACTCTCCTGTTTCCGCGATGTGTGCATACCGCATTTTTACCTATACTCAGAAATTTCCAAATCCGCAAGTTTGTCTCGCTTTAAATGCTGCAAGCGTAGTGGGCGGCGCTACGAGTTTGGCCCGTTTGCGAAACATGGAAAGCATAGGACTTGGCGCTACTCTACTCCCTAGTGGGATTTTTCTCTGGGAGATAGGATGGTTTCATTCTAATGGAGCGAAGTATTGATCCAATCTACTTCACTAATTGCTCGGTCCATTTCTGTCCTCGTTTGAAAATTACACGTCATTTTTTGTCCCTAATTCACACTCGGTTACGCCATCTTTCCATCCATTATCATTTCCAAGGTTTCGAACTTTTATATCAGTTTTATCCATCTTAAAAGCACTAAGCTGATTTGTCGGATTTACCGTGTTTGAATCTTTTCGTGGCGGAACAGGCTCCCGCTCATTGCTTCCGAGGAGGTCATGGGTGGAAAATTACACGCCATGAATAATCCGCCCGTGACATTTGACTAATTTTGCTTGCACCACGAAATGCTCTTTCGAGATTTTTTTTTATCCTGCTGCACACGTGGTATTCTAGCCAAACGCTAGGAAAACCAGTCAGTCTAGGGAGCGGGGAAGAGTTAAAAGAGTAAACATGTGAAAATCAGTCGAATGCTAAAGCAAGAAAATATGTAATGCAAAGTTCAGACATTCGGAAATAAGACTGGATCGGAAACGACTAAGCGAAAATGCGATTATAGTGAAGAAGTATGGATTAGAAATACATTTCCTTCCGACAGGTTATTTTTTGAAGTCGGACCTTAAAACAAAAAGGAGGGGAACATTTTTTTCGAGGAGAAAGAGAGAGGTAGGCCTAAGCTGGGTTAAAGCCGAGTCCGATGTAGAAACTCGGTCGAGGTAACGCTTATCGTATTTCAACCAATGTTCTCGCTGCAACTTCTAATTCGTAATTTCGGTTCGGTTGGATGCTTTGAGTAGGGAACCTAAAGGAATCCGCGAACGGTTCTTGAACATGGATGTTGCCTGCGTGTGATCAGGAGTAGCCTATCGGTTGTTTGGGCTCTTGCCGAGTTTGGGCTCCAGCTCGAAGTTGAATTTTATCCCATTTTCACATCCAAACTCAGCTCATCATAGGTTTTCAGGGTTGCGTCGACCTTATTCGGGGACACAAACAAGTAATCAAGGGCTGTTCTAGGACTTCTAGGTCACCATAATCGTTTTCCTTTTCTGTTTGGTAATTTTCGCCTGGAGGCAATAGCGAGTTGAAAACATATGTGAACTTCTTTCCAACCTTGTGAGTTACACGTTTGGAACCCGTAGCGAGTTGGCGCACGCATATATTTTATGCGAGCGGTAAATCTGCACGCAGGAATAGAAGGGAACGAAATCATTCAACTAGAGCTGAGCCAATTGGGTTCATAACAAAGCTGAGCTCAACAGTCGAAAACATAACTGCACCAACTCCGATTTCTCGGACTTAATTGTTTGTTTTATCGTGAGTGAAGTATGTAAGGTGTTTTCTGTTTTCTGCCATAAATTGTCACATATTATACAGATCGACTTGTGTCCTATGGCTTGTATACAATTGAGGATCTGGCATTTATAAAAAGCTTTTATTTCACTAACCTCACTTTTTTGAAGCGCCCATTTTTGTCACATATAACCTCACGGCGTCATCCAAAAGCTTGAACACTTCTTCACAACCTTTGATTGCAATGTCCATAACTTTCGACAAGTGGTCCACGTGGAACCTGTGTGTCATTGAGAGATAGACCATCTCCCCTGATCGGGGGAGGGTTGCTATGGTCAATTCAGGTCCACCCCCTGCTTTTTCTCCGTGGCTGACGTCTACCAAGGGGATGTCATAGATGAGACTTGCAGTGCATGCGCAAACGTAATCTTTCATTGGCACACCTGCGTCGATCAGAGCGAGAGTCGCAGCATTTATGCAGGATGAGAGAACACCGCCGTCGGCTTGAAGAACCTGAAACCGTACAGATTCTTATCTTCCATACATCCAGATGGTAAAAGGTACCGGAAGATCCTTCCACGATATTAAAATAAACTAACAGGCAAGGGACCCAAGATGTGTATCCTACTGCCGTCATAGAGAACCTCTACTGTGGGCTTTAAATCAATATAAAGTTTTAAAATATTACAAGACTTACCTCAACAAAAATGTCAATCTGAGATTTTGGGAATAAATCTGCTTTTATAGCGGCTGAAAAAGTTTGTTTCAAGTGCGACGTAATCTCAACAGATTTTCTGTCCCCTCTTGGTCTTCTCTTGCGATCTACTTGGCTGAAAGTTGCAGCACTATACTGGCAGTTTATAACAGCTCTATCATGCAGAGCTTTCGATTTACTTCCTCGGACCTGAAATACTGTACTGTTATACCTAACTCAGTAGCATCAAGAGCACATTACAATTTGTTTGTAATGGGGTTGTTCACAAAGGCCTTACTTTTCTTTTCACAGGACAACTTATTCACCCTTTTTTCAGGGTCAGTTTAATCCGCAAAATATGGGCATCATTTCTGGTCAGATAGAATGAAGTATGAATTTACAAGGAAATGTAGAAATCTTGGGCAGCCTTCTGAAGATGAGGCTCATATGCGAAGAAAATTTCATGGTTCCTGATCTTTTCTGATGCCAGTGATTCCCTTTAATGCTGCAATTGCTGAAAAATATTTTTTTTTTACCATTAACCTAAAAACAAGAGCTAGAAGCTCATATGGCACTTGCAAGGGTGGTTCAGAGGATGAAATATAGAATTTGCCTTTTCGTGGGTTTGTTCCGGTCATTAGTGTCATTAATGATCATGGACTTGGATATCACGAGAATGTATTGTTTGGAAAAAAGTATTTTATATTTGAACTTGGTTGTAATGATGCGCACTTTATAGGCGCTAGTAATTCATCTGTAAGCCAAACCCTTGAGGCAAAAACGATAACAGGCCCTTCGGGATCAGCAATATATATCGCTTGGTCAAAAGTATTTTTTTAACTTTTCGGTTGAGATACTTTAAGGGTGCTAGAAATAAATTTTTAAGCAAAACCCTTGTGGCACAAATGATCATGGGCTGAGATGTACCGTTTGATCGTAAGTACTTTTCGACTTTGCGGTTAAGAACCCCACTTTAAGGGAGCTAGAACTTCATTTGTAAGCAAAACCCTTCAGGCAAAATTGATAATGGGCTTATGGGGATCATAAAAATGTATATTTTGCATAAAAGTATTTTTTTCACTTTGCGATCAAGACTGGTAGGCTAATTTAAGGAATAGTCAGATTTGGAAAGTGGCGATTTCTAAGCCAATCTTGTCGAATCGCTAATAAGTATCCAGCCAAGTTTCATCGTCCTGGCACATCTAGAAGTACCTTAACTCGCGATCACCGTAATTCCGGTGACTCCCCTCAACTCCCTCGCGACCACCGGAATTTCGGTGACTCCCCTACAACTCCCCCCACAGTGCTCAGAGTCAATCCGGTTCTGTAATTGATTTATCTATATAGAGCATCTGTTTGTTATTCCACTAAGTTCCATCCCGATCTCTCCAGTCTAAGCGGGTCACGTATTTTCCGCCCCCCCCCCCCAATTGTTGCCGGATCCGGTCCGAACGCGAAAAAGATCACCATAGACATGTCCTCTGTTTAATTACTGAATTTCACTGGAATCCGATCACCCGTTCCAAAGTTATGCATGACTCAATATTCCGGATTCCCTCTCCCTCCACTCCCTCCATGATGATCAGATAGAGGAAATTTTTATTTCCAATTAAGTTTGATCGGGTCCCTGATATGCCTGCCAAGTTTCAACGTGAAAATCCCCAAAACCGCCATCACCGGAATTCCGAGAAACCCTTCACCCCCCCCCCCACAAGTGTCCGGATCCAGTCCAATTGCGTAAACGATTTATCTGGAGCAGATGCTTGTTCTTCCCAGCTAGTTTCACTCCGATCCCTCCATTCTAACCATTTCTCGAGATTTCCGGTCTCCCCCCCCCCCAACTCCCCCAAAGCTGTCGAATCCGGTCCGGTCTTCAAATGGGACATCAGAGATATGTCATCTATTCAGTTATTCCTCCGCCCTCTACTCCCCCCCCAGATGGTCAGATCGGGAAACTGATAATTTCCAAGTTAGTTTGGTCGGGTCCCTGATATGCCTTATCGTCCTAGGACATCTGGAGTGTCTACTGATAACTCCAAGCCACTGCACCCAGCAAACCTTCAACCATCTTTATTGCATGGTGCCATCTGATCAGATAACTGAACTCACAGATCACAGCAACTGAAGCAAATTGCATAAACACTAGCCTATTTGCTACAATCTTCATCTATTGCGAAAACCTGTTCAAAGGTTAAAATTCTCTAAAACAAACAATTTCTGCTTACAGGGTTATACAAATTGGTTTCAATCTACCAGAATTCTGATTTCCGGATAAGCTGTTATATATCCAGCATGTGATACTTTCTATGCCGAACACACTAAATATGATTTGGGCTAAAAAAAAGTTCATTGGTTATTTGGTGGGTTTCACTCCATTCATTCATCCTTTACTGTATTAGAATGCCCCAGTGTTTGGCAGAGAATTTGAGGAAGGCTATGCAAATGCTGGTTATCCCCAGCATTTTGCAAAGAGAGGGTCAGCTACACACTATTCCAAAATCTGCCATTTGTACAGACTGGTTGGTTAACCTAGATCCCTGTCTCACCTTGTAGGTGTGAAGAAGAAGAATGGTAATGGGCTAACTTTACGGAAGGCAATTATTACCAGTAGGGCACCATATTCTTGGAGAATTCTCCTGTGTAGGGAACCTCCTATGCAGGTGTAAAATTTGTGTGTAGTCCTAACCAGGTCTGAACTGTCAAGAAGATAAATCTTAATGACCTACAACCCAACAGAAATTTATTTTTAAAATTTCAGAAGCCAATTTTGAGGTTATAGCGGGGGGGGGGGGGTCTGCCAACCTAGAAGTACATAACCTGGAAATTGGCCTCCAAAAATTTACAAGGAAATTTACGTGCAGTATGAGTAGGCTATGTGTTTTGTGAGGTCAAAGATATTGTCGTCTCTGACAACCCAAATTCTGCTATACAGTTATTCTTCTCCAACTTAGTAGGAGGCTCCCTACTTTGGAGAATCCATCAAAAATTCTAATATAAAAAATACTATATAATCAGTTGGGCACAAAAATTCTTGTACCCAACTGATTATTACACTAATTATATTTTTGCAGATACCATGGTATCTTATACCACAGTTAGGGTAGCCACAATAAGCGCCATGGGCAGTAGCACAAATTTACCAATTTTCTGCAATGAAAAGATGAATCGCTGTGAATTTTGTCTAATTTGTTTTCAGTTTTTAACTATCTAAAACAGCTTCTAAAATATTTAAAATACACCACGGCATTCAGGAATAAATTATCTATTTAATAAGCTCAGCAGTAAGATGCCCTAACTAACTTCTATTATCATTAATATCACATGTAAATTCCAGTATAAATAAAGAAACGGAACTTGCCTAGAAAAATTCGTTGATACCAAGGACTGAATATCCATGGCCTGGTACTCCAGTAAATTGCTTGTTTTTAGAACTTGAGCATCATATTCACATTTTCTTTTATAATCCATTTGCAGCTATGTCAAGTGCAAAAAACTAACACCCACTTTCAATAAAAATCAGAAGACAAAATGGACAAAAATATTCGAGAACTTCCAAGAAATTTAGCCATGAATGAATTCCCCTTTTTCCCTGGAAATGGATAGGTAAACCAATAGAAAAAGTGGTCTTCATTAAAGGCTAAATTTCTTGGAAGTTCTCTAATATTTTTTAAATTGGAAAAAGAGGTTAGATAGAACATAAGATCAAGTATCTTGTGGTCTAGGAGAGGAAGACAGCCCTATTTAGGTATGTAATCAATCTCAGTTCAACCAAATATCATGGGGGTGCCATGCTAGTACCATGCCCATGCTCCAGGGCATGGTGCCCCAACGTATGGGCACCATGCCCATACCTTGGGGCATGCACTGACGTTGGGGCACCACGCCCAAAAATTGAGGATTTGTGCTTGACTGCGTGGTATCTGATATTCAGGTACTACAGTCCCGACCATGCTATCTGAAAAAGTCATCTCACTTTCCTCACCACCAACACAAGAGCCTAGGATCTTGTAAAATTGGTGGGAAAGAAGTTTGGCACTTGTGATGGTGACATCAGCTTTTCTTTTTCGATGACTGCAGCTCAGTCAAGCACAAATCCTCAATTTTTGGGCATGATGCCCCAACGTCAGGGCATGCCCCAAGGTATGGACAAAAACTAGATGGACAAAACCCTAAAGTCAATGGATGAACATAGGCATTTCCTTATGTAAAATACTGTTTTCTAAAGAAGATTTAAGATGCTTAGAGGCAAGATAGAGAGGTGATTTTGGCCTCAAATCAAAGCTAAAAGATAGGAGAATCACATTCTGATCTTCAACAGCTCAGGTTTGTTAAAAAAAAAAATTTACTGGCTACCCTATCAAAAGTCCCAACATGCAACCATCTTTAACAGTGTAACAGTCCATCTTTAAACCACAGAAATTTCCAATAGCTTTAAGGAATTAATTTTTTACTGGTGCAGCACAACCACTAGGAGAATTGAGCCAGAATTGAGCTCTGCTATTATAAAAATCCCTTACCTCATGTGGCCCGTAAACAGTTGCCAGAATTTTGGTGTTTCCTTGCTCAAAGTAAGCACTACCATCTGCCTGTGTGAAAATCCCAAGTTTACACTGTAACTCTCTAAGTTCTTCAGGTCTTCTTCCATCAATTCGAAGACCAAAATCTTGAAGAAGTTCCATTCCTGCCATTTCCTGTAAATTCCTCACTTGGCCTATTATTTGAATTCTTCGCTCCGGAGAAACGTTTCCTAGAGCTAAAAGATTGCTTCGATCCTGAGGCTATGTGCTAATTCTTTTCCTCAGGTTCATCACCCTGTCAGGAAGTTTTGAATTTTATAGAAATGCGGTAAAGGAAATTAAAAGTCCTCGTGAGGCAAGTTCCTACCAAAAGCAATCTAAACAACCGTTAGAAAGGTTGTCATAGCTGTCCTGCAAGCATGTTAGTAACAGGTTAGTAAACTATCAGGTATGGGAGATGTAATTCGTGTAAAATGAATGCGATTCATTTGAACCACAATCAGTCGGCACAAGAAAAGTCTATAATTATAAATTTTGGATGGGCTATGCCGAACCTTAGTTACACCCACAGTTCCAGTCTAGTACACTAGCCCCTTTTCAGGCACGGTGCTCAAACGTCTAGCACCATGCCTGGGTGCTGGACGTTCAAGCACTGTACCTTGGATTTCATGTATGGTGCATAGATTCCAGTATACAGTGCATGCATGAAAAACACAGTTTCTGTCACCACAACTTATCAACAGCTCGGATAGGGCTGAAATTACTACCAAGAATTAGAGAAATCAAAGACAATCCTTATCATATTTTTCCTAACAAAAACAAAAGGACGCGACTGATGATGGAGATGAAAAACCTGACAGCAGCCTATCTATTTTCCATGTAGAGTGCCCTAGGAGCCAATATTCTGGTTGACTGTTAGGTAGAAAAAGCTGAGGCACAGGACACTTTGCATGCAAAACCCTTGACTATGTAGAAAAGGAAATGAGGTTTTTTATCTCCCTCATCAGTCGCGTCCTTTTGTTTTTGTTATGAAAAATATGATAAGGATTGTCTTTGATTTCTCTAATTCTTGGTAGTAATTTCAGCCCTATCCGAGCCGTTGATAAGTTGTGGTGACAGAAACTGTGTTTTTCATGCATGCACTGTATACTGAAATCCATGCACTATACATGAAATCCAAGGTACAGTGCTTAAACGTCTAGCACCCAGGCATGGTGCTAGACGTTTGAGCACCATGCCTGAAAAGGGGCTAGTGTACTAGACTGGCACAGTTCGGATAGCCTATGCTAAACGTTGGTCACCCTTTTACACAAGTTAGATGCATTTTTTGTACCATCATTCAGTATTCCTGTAATCCAGTTAAACAACCTGTGGGATTTCCCACTATAAGCCGTTTTCTTCCTTTGGTTAACCAACCCCCAACTTCTTTGTGGTTGATGAAACCTTAGGCTTAGTCCTTAGCTTAGAAGCTGTTTTTCATGACTGTTTGCGGGTCAGTTTTTCATTACTGTTCGCGGGTCAGTTTGTTCCTGTTGGAGCCAAGTCCAACCTGCAACCAACCTACTTTTGTTAAATACTCTTTGAGCAAAAGCTAAAATAGCTCAAGCTAGCCTACTTTCGCTCTGAGGCAGGAAGTTTGAATCTTTCATGTAATGCTGGATAATATAAAGTAAACCAGTTTTCTGTACTGTTGGGCGAACGGGATGGGATGCGGTAAAAATGGCTTACAGTGCTAAATAGACAGAGAATTGGCAAAAAACGGAGCTAGAGATGTACTGACCAAAACTTGGATGGTTTTTCTACGCTTTACTCCCCTCCAGGATATGGCCATTTTCTTTTAAAAGTATATATGGCCCTCTAGTTGTGTTTTGTGCAGTTTTTTTGACTTTTAGGTATGAACAGCATCTGTCTGGATTTATTGCATATATACAACGCACATTCTAAACAAGCTTGATTCAACACATCATAACTGGATCTGGATTGAATTAATGTATGAATTATTTTATTGTATGTGCCCCACACAAAACAAAAGAGAAAATGCATAACAAGAAACACAGGGTAAAACATGAAAAAACACTGAATTGACTGAATTAGTTGGTTGATTGGATTAACCAGTTCCATGCTGAATTCACACAGATTGTTTTCAGCATAATCTTTTTAAGATTGTACCTGGATTGGACAGGCATAAACCAATTGCCAAGTTGCAAAATTGATGATGACCTCAGGAAACTTCTGTGAAGTAGGCTATCAATGAGATTGGACAGGCTAAAAGCCATATTCAAGTTACCTAGAGGCAAGATCTAGAGTCAAATCTAGAGGCTCCTGAGAATGGAATTAAAAAAAACATGGGGCATTGCAATTTTGCTGGTATTGGATTGTTCCAAAGAATCTGGAGGGGTTGATAAAGTGAAAGAATAGTTTTTGGAGTCACTTACAGTTTAGGTTCATTAGAAGTTCAAGAGGGTTATATTACTATTGGCCTATATTATTTTGATAAATCTCAGAACCAGGCAGCCTCACCAGGTCAGTTCAGTTGAAACTCTCAAGGCATTACCTGAAAACACAGCTTGGAGTGAAGTAAGGATTTTCTGTCCTGTTGAACACTCCTTGCATGTTGTATGCCTGGTTTGGTTAGTTTCTGGTAGAAAATTCTGGTGCTTCCCAGTCAAACTTCCAGGCCCCAGGGTTTATCCCTCCAGTCAGTGTATAGTCGGCGTTTGAAGGCATCCGTCTTCTCTTCAGCAACTTTGTCCTCCTTAAAGTTTAGCTGAAAAGCCAACTTATGTTTGTGTCATTTAACTTAATACACTGAATTATTTGGATTCTGCAAAGGGATTTTTCTATTTTCCACTATCTGCTCCAGTTATGACGTTCAGAATTTCTACAGCCGTCCCCACAACGAAAATTCTACTATTTTGTGGGAAATTTTAATCTCAACACAAACGGGGCTTTTCTGTGGGCAGTGGTGAGACTGGTGAAGATTACTTAATGCCTGAACAAAAAAAACACATAAATCTTTCTCGTAAGGCATACAGCAAAAATACAAGCGCATAGAGGTACCACAAATTCCACTATTTGGAAATCGATTATTCGTGAATAGTGGAACAACTAAGTAACGCATTTTCAGCGGGTCTTCAAGCCAATTTAAATGAATAAGTGATGGGTAACTAGATTGTCCTATCCCAGCCCTGTTCGGTTAAACTTTAAGGTTGTCCCACATATTCACTATCCGATTGAAAAAAAGTTGCATCTTGCTCCAGTCTTTGATTGGAATTTGCGGAATCGTTGAGATTCGTAAGGGGTTGAATCTCCAGGAGCTTGTTTTCCTGATTGGTGGAGAGGGTTTGTGCGATTGAACCATGTCCCCACGCTTCCGCCTGTAGACTAGGGAGGGGGTGTTAGTTCCCTCAGGCGTTCAATGTAGATTTTTTCACTGTCCTCTTTGGCCCCAGACAAGGGTTCTACGGAGCTTTCCCAAATCTGGGTTCATGTACATCAGTGCGGCCTAAGGTCCTCGTAAACATTGCAAAGGTTAGACCCTTACCACTTTCTAGGAATAAGCTGAAATCGGGGTATGGTACTAGGAAAAAAAGGGACAAAACCAGATTGTTGCTCTCGCGACACAATTACAGTAGCCTAGCCTAGCCTATCTTGACGAGTGCCAACTGTAGTTAGTTCACAAGTCCAAAATCATAATTATCATTCAGTCAAAAGTGAATCTAATTCTATCTGATTCTAACTGATTATTGTCTTTTCTGTATTTTTCATCTGTTTGACTTTGTTAGCATCTTATGATTGTCTAAGAGTTCAGGGAAGAATTTTCTTCCCTGCGTGAAAAACGTGCGTAAAATGCGCTTGGATTTACGTGAAGTATAAACTCACGGTCACTCCTCGAAGGGGACGTTTTCTTGTGGATGGCTCCGCTGTCCCATCACCATGATGAGTGTTTTCGCGTCAACGCCATCTAGCCCAATGACCATTTCTGCGTCAAAAGCTCGATGGGTGACGTCGCCATCTAGCTTTCTATCATGATGATGTGACGTAACATCCAACGTAGCCATCCACGCGAAAATGTTCCCCAAATAGGCTCAAGCGTTGTTGACCGTGGTTGAACCAATATCATGCAGAATTCGTTTCAGTCAGAGCAACTGTGACACCCGAGGGAAATGACGGGAAGCGCAGTATGACTTGCCTTAAGTCGCGCCTTGCACTCTTGATTGCACTCCTGGAAGCAACCAAACAGAAGATTTGACTTGCTCATAGAATGACGTCATTTGAGCCATAAGAGGAACTTTAAATCGGGTATAGCAAACCAGAAATGAACGATAGACTACGCGGAAAATTTTCGTTTATGCCAACGACGCATTCCCACCACAAAAACAGCAGTTGTGCCTACTTGTGCCCAAAATTAAATCTCAACATTAGTCTTCAGCAATTCCTAAAAGGCGACTCTTAAAATTTTAGCTTCGTGTTGAAGAGGGTTTTGCCACTAGGGTGAAACTACCGCTGACTAATCAGTTTAGCACGATTCGAGGTCAGCTTGGGCTGAACGAACAAATCGGAAGCATTCTAGCATTTGCAGTGTCTAGATCTCCCCCATTCAAATCGCCAGTTCAAACCAGGACTCGCTCGGTACGACCATGGAATAGTTTACTGGCACGAGTCGGAACCATTTCGACGGACAAGATCAAAATAAGTCTTAGCAAGAAAATCAGACAAAAAACAAACATTTATCTGGTACGTGAGTACAAAGTAAAAAATATGTAGGCTAGCTAAATATTTAGCAGAATCTATTTCTTTCAAAAGTTTGTTTTTTGCCATCATTTCTGCTTAACCCTTTCGAACCCGAATTATTTTCCTTCGAGCTAAAAAATTTTTTTGAACTGATTTTGAGTGTTAAGGGGTTCAATATGAAATTGTATAAGTTTCATTCACTTAGGTCAACGGATTCTTAGAAATCTAGGGGTCTGTCAATTGACGTGGCCAGGCGTGAAGAGTATAAACCAGCGCTCTGGCAAATGACGGACTGAGGTTTTAAGGTCACAGCTTTAGTCATAGTGTCATGGTACGAAACAAAGGAAATTTATGCAAAATGGAAGTTTACTGACAGAGGTACTTTTATTGAGGCAAAGGAAATCATCCCAGTTTGAAAACTTGATGTTTGGTCCCTTTTTTGGTCGTTTTGAACCTTTCTCGGACCTGAAGATTGCATCCCGGCTGTCAGTGTGGATCTGGAGGCGATTCCACTAATCATGTCTTATGTTTTCATTTCCCAAAGTTTGCGTTTCTGTTGTTGACGTAGCAGGTAAGGAGATCTCGTCCTGTCATGACTACTGGCATCATTTCTGCATGGTCGACCACGCCGTCGCCACGCAGTACCATCATACTCACTGTGGGTCAAGACTTCGGCTATGTCATTTCGCAACTTGAAAAGAGAGGCGGGCTTGTAGAAACGGTCTCGATGCTCGAAACGTCTGTGCTCAAGCCCCGAATTACCAACATGATATACAGTCACGTCAATAACGTGAAAGAAGGTCTTCAGTGTCTACTTTCTGGTTTTCGTTTCGACCCAAGAGTTATCCGCACCCCCCATGTTACGCTTGTAGTCTCCACTCTCCAGTGACATCGGGACGATTACCTTCGACGTACTTTTTGTCTCACTGCTCCAGCGTCTTCCAACTTCTCCGTGGCCAGCTCCGACACTGTTTGAAGCCAGAGTGAATATGCAGTTGTTATACCAGCGAACAAAGCCAATTCCTTCCTCCGAATCGATGACCTTCGACGTACATTTTTGTCCCACTGCTCCAGCGTCTTACAACTTCTCCATGGCCAGCTCCAACACTGCTTGAAGACACAGTGAATATGCTGTTGTCATACCAGCGAACTAAGCCAATTCCTTCGTCCGACTCGCTCATCTCGATCCACATGCACCTCTCCATTTCAACTTCTTCTCATTTTCTTCAAACAGCTTTGATTTACCGAGCCTGTCTTTTCATATTGTACCATCTGCAGGAAGACCGTCTTTGGCGAGACCGTTGGGCGAGTGGCAGGGTGGGGAAACAAAACATAGTAGTAACATGCTTCTGTATTTGTTCGATAAGCCTGGGGACGATATCATCTCCAAGTCCTACTCCAGCTTCTTTACAAGCCTTACCGATGCGGGTTGTTTTTCCTTGGTGTACCTCGAAAGTCATACATAATTCCAGACGTCTCACAGGGGACAAGTTTCTACAAGGCCCGAGGGCGAGGGATTATCGAATAGGCAGATATTACTCCATCTTTGTCTGCCTTTTAAATGATATCATCTGCTCTGCATCGCTTATACTCAGTTCTTTCTCCAGCTCTAGACACCTTCACGAGGTTGGATCTTTCGGAGTTAGTTTCGAAGTTCAGTTCTGGGTGCAACTCTCGTTCCACATCCTCTAACATTTTTAAGCCCAACCGGAAAACCTCTTTTCTAATCCGGTTCGCAGCCTTCTTCTGAGATCTACCCACTGGCTGATCCATATCCATTAGAAAAAAAGCCTAGCTTTTCCATAAAATGTGGACAGAAGTGGAGTTGGAAGATATTGTAGATTAGGAAGTATACCCGTCCAGCCGTTTCTCAAAAGTCCGAACATAAGCTATAAGTACCAATGTCAGTAGTCTCCATAGAAGCCGCACTCTGTCATTTGACGAGTACCCCAATTATACCGGTCTGTCCTGGGTCCGTCAATTGCCATGGTCCATGTTTGAAAAATTCATACGGCCGACCTATTGGAGATAACAGTCTAGCTATAGTCTTGACGTGTATTCCTAAGATCTGTCATTAAGAATAAGCAGAAACAGAAAATTAAACCTATGTACTCTTCCTTTATTTCTAACTAGAAATTACCCCACTTTTTGTCCCAACGAGGTCCGTTTCTTTCAAGCTCTGCCTACCCTTGAAGTTGTTCTCCTAAATTAATGAACGATACGTCGATCGAACCGTAAAGACCTCTAGTTTTAAAGTCAGGACACAAGTTTGGAGTTTTCAATGCCAGATGGCAGCTGAGTAACGAAACAGAGCGGACTGGCAAATGACGGCGATAGGGTCGAAAGGGTTAAAAATCACCACATTTTCAAGACGAAAAGAGGTGTCCTGTCCCATGAGCTAGTCAGTGTGATTTGGTATATTGATTATTGAACAATTAACTAGCTGACGAGATGGTCTGACTTATTGCTGTAAAAGAGATTTTGATAAAAAAAATTGTTTAGTAATTTTGACTGGTGTTGTGAAAAGACACAGTTCTGTTCGTCGTAATTGTTCTTATGGCTTCATAATAGTTTCTCCCTTATTTTCCGCCATATCAGTCAACGTCCAGTCATAAACAAATTGCAAATTCCAGCGCACAGCGGTCCAACGTTAGGATATACCTCAGCGTATGAGCACAGTGCGTGAACTTTGGAGCATAGTTTCCTGGAGCAAGGGTACAGTAACCCCATGGAATCTGTTTTAAAATGGGAATGTACAGACTTTCATGGGGTCACTGTCCCCTTGTTCCTACTCATACGTTGCTGCATACCCTAACGTTGGAGCATTGTTCCCAAAAATTGAGCATTTGCGTACGACTATTAACTACTTGAAAAAGAGTTTCGGTAGGCTACCCGCCGGTGAAGCAAAGTAACTTGTAGATATTGCGAGAATTATTTCTATTCGTTGAAATGCCTAGCAGAAAACACAGACCATAGTTTAGCCTTTACATCATATAAGCCTACCTAAATGACGTCTTTCGAACATATATTGGGACAGGTGGCCGGCCAAAACTCATACTGGTAGTTGCACCACATGTCTACTTTGTCACTAATTAGACTTATTTCTTTCCCGCAGAGGTGACTGTGTCCCTGATGCCATATGGTGCGGTATATTGTTGATTTGGATTCTCTACAGTATCTTGAATTTGGCGGCTACTGAACTATCACAGATCTACCTTTGATAATGATGCGAATATTGTCCATAAAGCGAGAAGGCTCATTTGTCACCTGACATCGCTTCTAGGTAATGATTATTGATACGTTCCCATGTACCTGCCCAGTAGTTTGTGCTAGTCAGTTGAGAAAAGTTGAAAACTAGTAATTACTACTGTAATTCTCAGTTCGAAAGCGTGTGTGCCCTGATCCCCAATTGAACAGTAGCGTTCCTCGAAAAAGGTTACTGTATGGCTTCCGTACTTGCAAGATACTTGGGAAAATGTGTATATATACATAAATATATGTTATTCCCCCCTACCCCATCGTAAAATCAAAATGGTAGGGATTGAGAACAACAAAGGGAAAAAGGAAAAGAAAAAAGAAACACTAAAAATGTCAATGCAACTACGAGGTTTTTTCACAAGTTCAATATTTCAGCTTGAGCGGCTTGAGCCCGAAGAGGACCCTTGCAAAGAAGGGCCGAAATATAGCTCTAATAAAATTCAGCTGACGTATCCGTTTTGCACTGTCAAATATGCAACTACCAGGCCTAACACACAAAGCACATGATGTTATAACGGCAAAGCTTTCAATATCATGGCGAATAAATCTGACTTGAAGTTGAAATTTTATAGTAAATATCACAGACAAGAGCTAGAAGCTCATATGGCACTTGCAAGGCTGGGTAAGACGATAGAAGCTGGAATTTGCCAATTTGTGGGTTTGTTCTGATTATTTCTAGCTAAACCCTTGAGATAAGAATGATCACGGACCCTTGGAAATCAGGAGAATGTATCGTTTTGTAGAAATAATTTTATTTTTGCACTTGGCTTTTGATGATGCGCACTTTAAGGGCGCTAGAAATTCCTGAGCTCCTTAGGATCATGAATATAAATGGTTTGGTCAAAAGTATGTTTTTTCTGCTTTTCGGCCTGCCAAGTTTCATCGTCCTAGCACATCTGGAAGTACCCTAACTCGCAAACACCGGACTGACCGACCGACGGAAAAGTGATCGGTATATGGCACTTGGCCGGAAGGCAAGTGCCATAAACATATCTGTAGTTGGCGTGATAACTTGAACATTTTACAACCCCCACGGATACCGCTGTTTCTTTTTGAGGAAAATGTCGTCAAATTGCCCTAGTAATTTAACTAACAGTTAAACCAGCAAAGCCCATCCCAACCCTTTGACTATCTTCTACACTCTATACCCGTCAGGAGTCAGGGATGTAAAAACCCCTCGGGACCAATAAATGCAAACCCTTTGAAGGTGGAGGTAGAGCCGACAGACCTCGGATATATAGTTGCCACTGGGTGATTTCAATAAAGGAATCGTTGTTTTAAAGAGATCAGCTCAATTTGTGAAAGTTGTGGTTAATCTTGCATTTCTGCTAATCAGAATGGCTGTGTATGTACGTGATAAATTGAGTAAATGAAACGCTGCTTAGAGAGGAAATCAGCTCCGTTTGTTGTACGCGTAGTATAAATAGTAATTTGGCCTTTCTTGTAATTAAAATGGCTCTAAGTACAGACGTGTGTTTCGTGACCTTCTGAGATTTTCAACATTTGCAGTTCCTCTAGCTAAGTTTGTTGCCAAGCAAGCGAAGTCAGCAAGAGTTTTTAGGTAAATTACACTGGCATGCAGTTCAACCTTCTGTAATGGAGACAAGAAGTCTGTCTTGAAGAACGATTTCCTGAATACTTTAAGGGCTCGTTGTACCTTCCATTTACATTTATTACTTACTACATGTAAACTATGAAATTATGCACTGGAGGTCCCAGGAGGGATCAAGTCCCTCCGGAAGCATAATTAGTAGGGGACCACCCACTTAATACAAGAATTACACTTGACAATTACTTCAGTTATCTATTTACACGATAATTACGTTACTGCTTTACTTAATAATGTCCCTATCGTTCCATCCATTCTCATTTTCAAGATTTAAGACTTCCTATGTACTTTTTATCCCCCCCCCCCCCCTAACGGGACCACACTGATTTGTGCATTTGCCGTGTTTTGGTCTTTTGGAGGCGGGTAAGGATTCCAAATACGGTTTCCGAAAGGCTTATTCGTCAAGAATGTCGGTCATAAAATTTGTCCGCGATTCTCATCAAAGCCAGGGGGGATTATAATCTTTTAAAAAACCCGACTGAGTTTTAAGGGAGTCGCATGTGTTAGAATATTGGAAAGTCGCGAAACGTCGGGCCCGACAACGTTGGAAACGTCGCTGCCCCTCCTAGATTTCCGCTTGCCTTGTTTATTTGGAAGCTTTCCTTTATCTTAATTTTATTTATACATTATTTAAACAAACAGTAAGCTACAAAATTGTCCCTTTGGTAATAGTATACGCTTGCGGTATACTCTCAAGATCCTCTCTTCAAGAACTGTTTCTAGTACCATGCGATTACACGTACCTTTTTCTTCTAGAATGACAGTATCAGCTTGGGGTGTCCTCTGTTGAAACTCCTGTTGAACATGAATGCGCAAGCGTTGGGGTTGGCCTAGATGTCAGTACGGTTGCTGGTGAGTTTTACAAATTATTTATATCGATAGGCCGGGAGATCCAGGCTCTATAACAAAGTCGGGCCACCTTTTTGTTAATTAGCAAAAAACAAACGAAACTGCAATTCTTTTTTACAACGTATTTATTTACATAACCAGTTTTTCTCACGAGCGAGCTTCTTTAAGACAGTGATCGGGAACATGTTACGCAGCGAAAATAGCGAAAAGGCAAGTGTAAAAATCACTGAGTTGTCGTTAGGGTGGTTAGAATATACTGTATTATATTCGGGTCTCCGGGTTTAAATGTGGCTGGTATGGTTACGAAAATAGCTCGCATCGGCATAATAAGGTCCGACGGTCCTCCTAAAGGAGTGAAATAATATTGCAAGATTCTGACTGCCTTCACTGGCTCATTCGGGCTTCAAAGATAGTGACTACACGTCTATGGTATAAAACAGTATAATATAATATTTTATTTTGTTATAATAGTTTGTTTGAAACAACAGAAGTAATGAACTGAAAAATAATAATGCTCCTCAAGCGGGGTTTGAACCCGAAACCTTCGGCTCCATATACCGATGCTCTAACCAAATGAGCTATCGCGGGGCTTGTGAACAAAGTTCGCAAACAACTACAGTCTGCAACTCCATTGGTGTAAAAGTCCCTTGTAAAAATTCCATCATTACATATATATCTAATAGCTTGTTCGCAGTAAGAAGTATTGAACTTGAGATTTGAAAATATGGCGTAAAATAGAGGAGAAAACATTACCAGACTACAGGAATGATTGCTATAAAAACTACTTTACCTGTTCTTTTTGAAAAATTCTGACAGAAAAGATCATATAACAGTGATCCTTCAATTCCGCATGCTTATGGATTATTCATTGGGCCGGACGGTGCACGATACCCGATACAACCGTCTCCAGGGGCATCATTTAGGGGGGGGGGTCAGCTGCCCCCTGGCTTTCAAAGCGGGCCCTGCAGGGGCGCCACTAGCCTTTTAACTTGGGGGGGGGGACGTCCAGTTTGTGCCGACGGACTAAAAAATGTGCCGACAAAAAACGCCGCGAAAACGGCGTACATTTCCCGCCAGCACTAAACTGAACCGATGTAAAATTAACTGTGATGCATCAGCTGAGATAAGTCCTTGAATGTAAATTCTTAAATTTAAATTCTCATATTCGAGATTTCATTGCAGCTTCGCTAAAAACCGAAGCTTCCAACGACTACCAAGAACAAGTTAAATTTATCGCCGCAGGCGAAGTATTTTAAATCTGCCTTTTTTTCTGGAAATATTTAGCGTACAAGTTCTAGCTTTTAAGGTGTTTCAAACCCCAAGAATTTCAGTCCTAAAACGCCAACTAAATGAAACACCGTTCTTCCGAATAAAGAATACTACGAAATGCGCCGCACGCGAAATTTTGTGTAAAACTAACTGTAATGCATTAGCTGAGATTATTTTTTAATGTAAATTCGTATGTTTAAATTCACATATTCGGCTTTCCTTTTCACCTTTCGCTAAAAAGACCGAACCCAGAACAAGTTAAATCAAGCGCCGCAGGCGATTTTTTTTTCTGTCTTTTTTTCTGGAAATTTTTTTCACCATTCTTCCAAATAGAGAGTACTATGAAATGCGCCGCAGGCGAACTTTTGTGGAAACGCTTATGAGCGATCTCAAATAAAACGTAAGGCTACCTGTGAAATCACAGATCTTTCCGCCAAAATAGTATGGCCATCCAGAAGAAAGTAGGCACAGATTTGATTCTTGTGTGTAGAAAATCTCGATTTGCAGACGAGACATAAACTTTCGGGATTGGACAAAAGTTTACGGATTTGATTTCTTACGTGTAATGAGATACCGATCCCGATCGAACTTTCCGGTGCGCCAGACAAATGTTTGAAGAATTTGATTTCTTGCGAATAAAAATATCCCGATGTGCCGACAAGATTACCGACGCCCGACTAAAGCATTAGAATTCGAATTCATCTTTGTTTTGCTCGACAAGACTGTAAAGGACTTTACTTCTTACATGTCAAACTTTCGGGATGCGCCTGATAAACGTTTACAGAATTTGATTTCTTACGTATAAAAAGAACACGATGTGCCGACGATACTTGAACTTCCCGGGTGCGCCCGACAAATGTTTGCTGAAACTGATTTATCACAGATAAACAGAACTGACGAGTCGACCGACGCCCGACAAAAGCATTCAGAGGTCAATTTCTTCTGTGTTTTGCTCGACAGATATTTGCCGAATTCGATTTCTTGTGTATAAAAGAACCCAATATGCCGACGGGTCTACCGACGTCCGACGAAAGCATATAAAATTTAATTTCTTCTGTATTTTTTGTGTATAAAAGAACCAGATGTGCCGACGAGAATATCGAGGCCCGACAAAAGGATATAGAATTCGATTTCTTCTGTGTTGTGCACGACGAATGTGTGCAGAATTTGACTTCTTGCGTATGAAATGAACCCGATGTCAAGTCGACCGACGCCCGACAAAAGCATGCAGTATTTAATTTCTCCTGGGTTTGCCCCCCTCCCCCCCCCATAGTGGTGCCCCTGGGGCCCTGAGCTACCTATGAACAAAAAATAGTAGAACCTAGTTGACGAGGCGCTATTAACCGAATATTATAAACTCTTTACACATAATGTTTTTTCCGCAAGTCTTCTTGAGTATATTGTTTACTTTCCAGTCATATATTTTCGAATTAGTTAAGTATTTTCGATCTCACCAATATAAGATTTCGCCCGGAACAGCACTGCCGCTGCCCCTCCTAGATTTCTGCGAAATGACGCCTCTGCCTGACTCTTTTGAACATTTGACTAATTAAGCAGAAATTACATACAGATCTCAAAACAAATTATTGAAATAAACGAATAATACCAACAATTTCTGTCTTACACACTTGGTTTGGATGTGTATCAAGCTCTCACTAACGTAACCCCGATAAAGCGACCTAAGGTCCAAGGGTAAATCCGAATTGCAGATTTTATCTTAAAAGGAACAGGGTGTATAATCCCTGTTTGCACGAGGAAAACGGAAGATGAAATCACGGCTGGGAAATCAATACTGGGATCGGTAAACAAGGACGGTTGACTTGCGACACTCGGCCTTCGGGGGTCCAAGCGTGTTTGACTGACTGGGCCGAGTTCTGGAAGAGAAGGAGATTGAGTACCAGGAAAACGAAACAAGTGCTGTTTCTTGTAGGCTAGTTAATTCGAAAAGACCTTTCTCCAGAGAAGCCTCCATTTTCTCAACCAGTTCATCCAAGAACGAAACGAGATTTTCGCTGATTTTTTGTTGATCAGCTAATCGTTTTTGTTTGTCAACTAATCATCCTTCTAAGATGTTATGCGAGGATAAATACCATTCTGGCTATTTTGTTTGCATTTCCGACAACCGTCTTCGACGAAGGTACACAATTTCACTTGTCGTTCAAGCCAGTTTTATTCATCACTACCGATTTGCATCCACTTCCAATAAACACTTTCATACGACTTGTATTAATGGTCAGCGTGGGTTAAAGCTTATATTACTTAACCAGTTCAGTAAATAAGGGGTCGCATCTAGTCTACGAATTGGCTTTATCCCAGTTCAATTTCAAGCGGATTAGTTAGTCCATGTGCCGTGTCTCATTATCAGCATCCATCACACAGATAAATAGTACAATAGAGCCACAAGTTAAAGAACAGGAAAGAGAAGCTTTCACTTTTCAAACGAAAGGGTAGTGCATAACCCTCATCGTCGCAACATTTTTCTGCTGAAGCAATATAATTGGAGGACCCCTCTTGCTTATTCTGCCTTTCATATTATCCCTAGCTCCCTTATGGGATTGCAAGATTCTGAAATACCCGCCTTTCGCCATTGCTTCGTTTTGTGCCTAGCCGAGTTTTGAAAATTACGAAATGCAAACTTTGCCGTAAGCTTCAAGGTCCGCGTCAACAACTATTTCACAAATAAGGACAAGCGAAGCTTCAAAGTATTTTTTTCTTATTTTGGAATGTTTTTTCATTTTCTGTTTTGGACTTCTTTTGTTTTGCTTGGTTCTCCCACTTTTTAACCAAGGTGCGTTCGGTTTTCAAAGATTTTGCGTCCAGCCGCCGCGTCGGAGAGAGGGAGGCTGGTTAGGGTCGACAAGCGCTAACAAGAAAATCTGTAGTTTCTCGTGGAAAGTAATGGTATTTTTTTAAACCGAGCCATTTCATCTTGAAGAAATCATTTCTAGTAAGAGTTGTGGTTTTAAGAAGTTAAAGGAACAGTAAACTTGACTAGGCAACTTTCGGCCATCAAACCGGCCTGGGGGGCTTAGATAAATGTACAGGGACTTATTGTCGACAGGACCCCCCATCTTTGTTATCTCGAAACCCCTCCTTATTGTTCCCAGAGCTAGCTGGCAGGGCCTTGCCCCTTATGCACTGTAGTTACGCACTTACGCAGTGCATGAGTGCGTAACTACAGTGCATAAGGGGCAAGGCCCTGCCAGCTAGCTCTGGGAACAATAAGGAGGGGTTTCGAGATAACAAAGATGGGGGGTCCTGTCGACAATAAGTCCCTGTATAATTATCTAAGCCCCCCAGGCCGGTTTGATGGCCGAAAGTTGCCTAGTCAAGTTTACTGTGCCTTTAAAACAGCCAAAGTCGTTTGTAATTTGTTAAAAGCAAAGCCTGGTTTTACAGCATTTAGCTATTTGAAACTGGGACATAAACAGTACGAGTGATGCTTTAAGGTCCTCGTTAAAGTTTGACTGAAAAGCCAACTTATTTTTGTGTCATTTAGTTGAATACACTGAATTATTTGGATTCTGCGAAGGGATTTTTTTGTTTTCCACTATCTACTCTAGTTATGGCGTTCAGAATATCTGCGGCCGTCCCCACAGCGAAAATTCTACTATGACGCGGGAAATTTTTATCTAAACACAAACATGGCTTTTCAGTGGGCAGTGGCGATATTGGTGAAGATTGCTTAGTGCCTGAACAAAAAAAAGTCATAAATCTTTCTTGTAAGGCATACAACAAATTAGAGGTACCACAAATCACACGGAAATTCCACTATTTGAAAATCGATTATTCATGAATAGCGGAACAACCAAGTAACGCATTTTCAGCGGGTCTTCAAGCCAATTTAAGTGAATAAGTGATGGGTAACTAGATTGTCCTATCCCAGTCCTTTTCGGTTAAACTTTAAGGTCTTGTCTACGAAGAATTAATATCTCAGTGGATGTTTCAGGTTTATATTTTACCATTCATCCTAACTGTCCAAAGTTAAATAACCGTCCGAATTAACATACCTCTACTTTATCAAAGAGCTTATAACCCCATATTTCTTTAAGATAAAGAATCTGAATCGTGATTTTAGCCTGAAGGTTCAGTCACTTTTCGGAGTTACCACGACACGTAACTAAGATAGCTTCCAAATGCGCGTCTTCAACCGGATTCCACTCACCTGTGCTTTCCAGCCAATGAGAAGCGGGACCTGGTGAATGAAAAACACCTTTGTGATCGGGCTCTTCCCGGCAGCTACAGCAAGCCAAGCACTCCCGGTACTGATGATTAGTAATTTACTCAGTCTGTTCGGTGCTGGTCTAAGTTGGTCTAACCAGGTGTTGGTTTTTGTGTTAGTGGCTTGGTCTTGGTGGTGGCTCGAAACGCCAGGGGGAAGTGATTCGTTGCACTGGACTTACCTATCTGTTAATCCCCCCCCCCTTATCGACAGAATACTGCAAGCTAAAGGCCGCCTGAGAAAATGCCCAACTATTTGGCTGTGATTAACCTGGCCACAGCAGGCTTGAACGGAGCACTGTTGGGATCGGACGAGGAAGAAATAGTCAGTCTTGTTTTCGTTGTTGTTGATGTTGCGTCAAAACAGGTAAGAACAAACCTACCCCCCATTTTCTAAGCTTAGTTTCCCCTATAATGTTTATCGCTTGTTTTCCGCTGAAAATGGTATTCCTAGGCCTGCATACCTAAATTAGCAGTAAATAGCTAATATTTATACAGGCCAAGCTTAGTAGTCTGCATATTTGGAAAAGTTTCACGAACATCCCCTTCATTATCTGAACTTGCCTTACACCATAAAATCTGGAACCTTCTTTCTGCAGAAAATAATATTATAATTTGATCTGTAGTAAATGCATATATGAGTATTCATGTAATTTGATAGCTTTTTAAATATCTGTGTTGGTCAAACTTACCTGTGTGTTCATTTGTAAAGTGTATTAACCTATACTTCCCCGTTAAACTTCGAAGCATTTGTTAAAAACAAAACAAAAAATGTGATTGTTCAGCCTCCTTTATTTGGAGACGTGAGAAAGCAGTAAGAATAATAGCCAGTAAATAAGCACTTTAAAAAGCAGGTCTTTAGAAAATCACTTTAAGTAGAATGCACAAAAACGATAGAAAATAGATTATAGGCCTATTTTATTAATGAAGGAAACGGTTTTTATCCATCAAATTTTGCCAAATCTTGTTACAACACAACAAAAATTTATACATCACAAACTATAAACATACAACATATAAACTATGTGATTTAGTTAGGGAATTTTTGAGCTTTTTCTTATCTTGCACCAGTTTCAGTAAAAGGTTTTTTTTTATTGATGTTTGATTTACTAATACCAAAAAAGCGGCAAGCTTGTGCTTGTCGGATGTCAAAAGAACAGCCTATCAGCGTCCCAAGTAAACACTATAGTACGTAGACTACACAAACGATCACTACCTAAAATTCGTTAAGTATTGCGTCAGTACTCCTCCAGCCCAAGCTGCCTCGAATTATATTTGATGGAGCTAAAGTAAATTCTCATGTTGGTATTTGTTTTGTTTTAGTTATTAACTATCTTGTCTTAAAATTCTAGTATTGATGTGTGTTAGTTGTTTTTTGTTTTTTTTCTTTTTAACGCCTTAGGCTAGGATTTTATTAAAAAAAACTACAAACAAATCAGAATTAGTGAAGTGTCGTTTTCTTGTGCCACTGGCATGTCTGACGCTTTTAAGCAACATGAGTTTTTATGGCACTTGCAGCTCCGCTCAAGTGCCATATACCGATCGCTTTTCGGTCGGTCGGTCGGTCGGTCGGTCGGTCGGGCGGTCCACTGTTTTCGAGTTAGGGTACTTCCAGATGTCCTAGGACGATGAAACTTGGCAGGCATATCAGGGACCCGATATAACTAACCTGGAAATAATCAGTTTCACGATCCGACCATCTGGGGGGGAGTGGTGGGCCTTGGAATCCTGAGAATTTAGTAGTTTTTGTAAAACCCCTACCCCTTTCTTCTCACTAGTAGGTCTGCGCACGGCGTGACGTCACTCTTTGCATCGGATCACTCTGTTAACATCGGAAAGAGCTAGTGCATTCGAGGGTCAAAGGGGTTTGTATATGTGATTCAGTGCGGGGGAATATGGAAAATTGAGTGTTGTGTAACTTTCGAACGGGTGATCGAATTGGGACGAAACTTAATACCTGAATGAATGACATATCTCTGATCTTCCATTTGAAGTCCGAACCGGATTCGACAGCTATGGGGAGTTGGGGGGGGGGGAAGACCGGAAATCTCGAGAGACGGTTATAGTGGAGGGATTGGAGTAAAACTTGCTGGGAAGAACAAGAATCTGCTCCATATAAATCGTTTACACGTTTGGACTGGACCCGGACACTTGGGGGGGGGGAGGTGGAGGGGAGTTTCCCGGAATTCTGGTGATGTCAGTTTTTGGGATTTTCACGACGAAACTTGGGAGGCGTATCAGGTATCAGGGACCCGATCAAACTAACTTGTAAATAAAAATTCACTCGATCCGATAGTCGTGGGGGGATCGGAGGGAGGGGGAATCCGGAATATTTAGCCATGCGTAACTTTGGAACGGGTGATCGGATTCGAGTGAAATTTAATAACTGAACAGAGGGCCTGTGGTGATCTTTTTCATGTCCGGACCGGATCCGACAACAATTGGGGGGGGGGGGGGAATACGTAACCGGATTGGACTGGAGAGATCGGGATGGAACTTTGTGGGAATAACAAACAAGTCCAAAACCGAACCGGATTGGCTCCGGCGACTGTGGGGGGAGTTTGAGGGGCGGGTCCGGAATTCCGGTGATCGCGAGTTAAGGTACTTCCAGATTTGCTAGGACGATGAAAGTTGGCTGGAATATTAGAAATTCGACAAGATTGGCTTAGAAATCGCCACTTTTCAAATCCGACCATTCCCTAAAGTACCAATCATGACCGCAAATTAAGAAAAATGCTTTTAAGCAAAATATGCATTTCCATGATCCGCATGAGTCCATGATCATTTTTGCCTCAAGGGTTTTGCTTACAAATGAAGTTCTAGCTCCCTTAAAGTGTGCATCTTAACCGCAAGGTCGAAAAGTACTTTTTATCAAACGATACATCTCAACCTATGATCATTTGTGCCACAAGGGTTTTGCAAAAAAAAAAAAATTTCTAGCACCCTTAAAGTGCGCATTTTACCCGCATTAGCGGAAAAAAAATACTTTTGATCATACGTATATATCAATGATCCCTAAGAGCCTGATATCGTTTTTGCCTCCAGGGTCTTCCTTACAGATGAATTTCTAGTGCCTTTAAAGTGTGCATCATTACAGCCAAGTTCTACGACAAAATACTTTTTCTCTAGCTTCCTTAAAGTGCGCATCTGAACCGCGCAGTCGAAAATTACTTTTAATCAAATAATACATCTCAACCCATGCAAGTGCCATATGAGCTTACAGCTCTTGTTTTTTATATATTTGTCGATAAAATTGTACCTTACCTTAAATCAGCTAAGATTTGGTCTAGCAATGTTCCGGTTTTCCCGGCTGCGGCCTGACGTGAACCCTTGCAAAGAAGGGCCGAAATATCGTTAGATGGATATATAGGATGGATAGAATATCGTGGCTTGGGGCCATCGAATTGACATATTCATCAGTTAAATCTTTAATAAAGATAGCTACTGCAGCTACTTCCGGAAATAAGAATAAATGTGTTGTATAATCGTGGTTGGTGACGCTAAACGGACGTCAGCTGAGTTTTATGTCTCTTTGAAAGATCTATTTCAAAGATTTGAACATCATCTGACATCTGTTTGTCGTCATCAGCTATGATTCGCAGTTAGCTTGGAATGAAGGAATGCTTACTATTTAATCAGTATTAATAAGAATAATTATAGCCTAGTAGGGGGCTGCAGATGAGGGTAAAAATGAGGGCTTCAAGAAACATCATTAAATCGCCGAGAGTCGATTTTCAAATTTTGCTAGAACAGACATAAGAGGAGATAATGGATGGGTTTGAGAAAAAAATGATAGTAGCCAAGAATACGTTCATTGCTTGCTTGGTCTGTCGTTGAGATTTTTACGGATTTGAAGATGTTATCTGTTCACGAGGATTTCGAGCTTCAGATGAGAACGAAATGGAACCGAATTGTAATTTATTTCGGTTTTGGTCTAGATGCATTCTAGGGTAGGGTATTATAATGGATGTGCTTCCCTTGGTAGGCTATATGAAATTTGTTTGTACCTACGATTTTTTTTTAAGATAAAGAAAGATGCTGGATATTTCAATCTACTCGAATCAACGACTAATTAGTATGTAAAAAAGTAAAAAAAATAAAAAAATATGGAAACATCAGAAATGATTAGAGTATTGCTTCTGTTCAGTTGTGGGTAATATGTTGTCTTATTTAACATAAAAAGGAGGCATCAAGCAGACAATTTTCTATGTATTTCATGTAGACATAACGAATTTTGGATTACATCAGATCGTGGGTTCAAACCCCGCCTGAGGAGCGCTTCTATTTTCTTCAGTTACCTTCATTTTGACGCCCAGCTTCATCCACGGAGAATGACAAAAGATCATATTTAAATCAGCCCAAGGGACCGTATGACATGTTGTAACTATGAATATTTCACATGTTTAAAGTCTGTCAGGGGGCAACTCGGGAATGAGTAAACACATTCCAGGCTTATCTAAAAGAATTCACTGTGTTTGAAGCAGTGAGGATGGACAGAAGATAGTAGACAGTAGAAACGTGTGTCAACAGTCAAACAACATTTCTTCTCCTAGTTAGCTGCATTATTTGTAGTTTTTTTTTTTTTTGCCAAAACTCCCCATATACTGTAAAAAGTCGGAATTTGGTAATTGTGCATCACTGAATTCGGAAATTTGTATTCTTAGTTCGGAGAGATACAATTCGATGGAGGAGCCTTACCAGTCCAGGAACCTTACCAGTCCCTTCACATCGTAAATACAAATGCTGCAGTTCAGTTCAGTTTGTATTACCTTGTCGACACATAAAGAATTCAAACACAAAGTCGGTGAGGATGAGATTCGTCGTCGGCTGGGCTAGCTTGGTAGAAATCGCCGAGGGATTTCTCTTTGTTTTGCACCACTGTACATGCCTCCGTGGTCATCAGCTGGGCACTGGGCACCTACTGTACAGCCATTTTGGAAATGAGTAATCCCTCGGAAATCGCGCTGCCGTCTTGCGTATTGAAATAATCATATGTCAATATGTCTGTTCTTCTCAGACAGACGGGATTGGCACTTACTTAAAAGTCGGCTACTTTATCTGATTTGTAATCGGAAACGAGATTTAAATGTTTATTGCTATTTGCTTTCTAATCAGTACATGTGTACCTCACAGGTTCAAACCGTAGGATTTCTTTTCAACACGAAACACAGATGAAAGCTTCGGTGATCTCAGACCGATTGTATTACCAGTCCTTGAATCATATTTTTAGCCTACCTTTACTGGTAGGATATTGGTTCGTTCTGGGACAAGCTTGCGGAAACCTCTTGTCTATAGCCAGATTTTTGAGGAATGACCCTTCCAGACATTTCGACGGTTTTGCTGACATTACTTTCCAGAACCTCTCATGGGTACTCACTAGAGTAATAGTAAGAAAATCGCGGGAAAAAAACTATAAAGATGCCACGCGGATTACAAAAAGAATTAATAATACAGATCAGTTCTAGGAGGGCCGTAATCATATGAAACTAAATCTGGAATCTTATGACACATCGGAAATTTCCGCCTGAACGAACCCTGGAATTCAAGAGTTTGTTTTAGGAAACAATTCTTCGAGTACCGTAGCCTACCTTTTCTTTCTCCATTGGTAACCTAAGAGGGGCTGTCATCCCTTCTTCTTTTATCCGACGCTCAGACTGGGCGTGGATTGATCCCTTCAGCTCCGCAACAGCAGGGGGCCCAGAGTTTGAATTTCTGAGTATCAGTTTTGCCCTTTAATCGCCAGATTGGTTCCCTGCAAATTTGAACGATGTAAATTATTTCTTAACACACCTTTAAGTGTGATGATGGTGAAATTTCATTTATGCACTAGAGAAGAGGAATAGTGCAGTCAAGGCCGTATCCAGGTGGGTAGGGAGTTCGAACACCCCCCGAAACCCACAAAATTAATCGTTTTTTGTAGGCTTTAAAATCTGATCCATGTTTTTTTGTACTTTTTGGTCCGACCCCCTGGCACCCCCCCCCCCCCCCGAAATAAATTCCTGGATACGGGCCTGAGTGCAGTGCAAAGATAGGCAAAGAAAAATTCGAAGCAAATGCACAAGATTGAATGTTTTCACTCGTTCTCTGTGTTCTCACTTCAGTGTACATGTGCTTCGTGGAGAGGTTTGGTAGAGTTTCAGGCGGGACCAGACATGAATACATGCTGATTGGTTGTCTTACATGTATTTGTAACAATAGTCGCTTTTTTGCAGTTACCGTGGTATCTGATACTACGATTGCTGTGCAAAAACGGCAATTGGATTTGCGCTTTTAGAAATCATTCAAAAAGAAATAGTGATATCCACTGACATCTAGAGTGACTTAACTTCTTTTGACTTCAGTTGACAAAAAAATAGACTGTTGTATTAGTGATGATGCAAGTGAGATGAATTTTTCAAATACCACGATCAGTTACCACGGTTACTGGCCAGATACCATGAAAGTCAAACGACTTTAGACCGTGGTATCTGATACTACGATTGCTGTGCAAAAACGGCAATTGGATTTGCGCTTTTAGAAATCATTCAAGAAATAGTGATATCCACTGACATCTAGAGTGACTTAACTTCTTTCCAACCAAGTTGACAAAAAAATAGACTGTTGTATTAGTGATGATGCAAGTGAGATGAATTTTTCAAATACCACGATCAGTTACCACGGTTACTGGCCAGATACCATGAAAGTCAAACGACTTTAGACCGTGGTATCAGATACCATTGTATCTGCAAAAAGAACAACTAATATTTCGTTCGGTCGAGGCTTCTTAGCAAGGGTCGCGATTTTCAAAAAAAATTACCCGCTTAGCTCCGTCAAATATGGTCAGTTTATTTGTTTTAGAAAATAGTGCTCCTTCGTGGAAACACGACTTTTTGGCGGGGCACACGGCTCGGGACAAAACAAATACTGAAATACACCATACAGTTCAAAAATTGAGGTCGATCTCACAATACACAGTTTGTGACAAACAACAATCTGGGAGGTCGAAAGTGTGGTTTCCTCGAGACAAACTGAGACCACTGGCACTCGTAGCTAAATAATTAACTTCACCTTAGTCTGGAAGAAAATAGAGCATTTAATGACGTTCAGTTTCAACTAGTAATCCTCATAACCTGTGTCACGGAAAAGTTGAGATTTCAGTTTTGAAATTGTAGCTTGCATGAACTGGTTGCGGACACCATTTAAATCACGCGTTTTTGCTGAAACCTTTGTCTTCTTTTTCCCGTGAAAAATAGCGGAAACTAGCCAGTTTCAGTTTCAACCAACTTATATGTTGGCACAATATTGTGCAGTTGACAAGCTAAAGCTTAACGCCAAATGTAATAATAAATAAACAAAACTTGGGTGGAAATTGGGCGATACTCAACCCTCGGTTCTACCGTCTTTCACGCTCCAGCGTTTTCAACTGGGCATACCTTCTCAAATTAGTACGAAACCGCATAGTTTGTCCTTGGCAAATTGTTCCAGCTAGCGGAACTGGCCACCGTAAATTTGGTTTGAATTGCATATTTTGAGGGAAGTAAGAATCGATTATTTGTCGAGAAAATCCTTCGCCTCCTGCGTGTCTGCGGGAACCAAATTCTGCCTGTTGGCTGCTTTTGTGGCCCGGAGTTGCGGTTTGCCCGCAGGGTCTCCGCCACGGAACCGTCGACGTCTGCCAACTCCTTCGCTGATGGGTTTCCTGGTCGTGCATTTCGGGATCAGTGTTGCCAACCCCATGAAAATTTTTCTCAAAATAGTAGTATGAAGTTGTACGAAAAAGTAGCATGCAGTACCAACCGATGCTACTACATACTACTATAGCAAGACTGGATGCTACTGGAGCAAGGCGGGATGCTACTGAATACTACTGCTTAAGGTTAGCCCAATGTGGGGCACATTAAATTAATGTATTCTGTACTACTGCATATCACTACTTGCAACTTTTCGTACAACTACCATACAACTACACATGCTACACATTTTTCATCGGCAATACTCTTGATGACTAACTCTTTATGTCGATGAAGAATCGCCATGTGCCTAGCGAAGAGCCAGAAATATCACTGGCGCGACACGCTTTATTGATTGGTTGACATAGGATTTGAATCCAGTTTGAGGATTTGTTTGGGTGATGTTTCTCGTTCATCTCGAGGTTCACTGGCGTGTTTCGGACTTCGAGTAGCCAATTGCCATCAGTTGTTGCCAATCAGTAGTTGAATCATTCGATGTTTTTTTCTGTGGTTCAAACCCTGAAATAAATATGAGTGCAACATATTATGTTAATATCGTTTTGTGTATTAGTTTAGCGTTAATTGTAAAACAAAACCTTGAACCACTGGTCCCAGAATTCTGCAGCTTGTCATAGGTTTTTGACTTCTTCGACAAAGCAAGCCAGAATGCTGCGAACGTTAGGACCGTGAAAAAGCAAAATTATATTATTGTTAGCCTAAAAAGCGAGATTTCTCGTTGATAATACTCTTGATAACTATCTCTCCTTGCCGATGCAAAATCTCCGGCCTCTCCGGGTACCTAGCGGAAGAAAGGCAGAAGTGGTATCACAGCTGCTCCCAAAGATCGCCGTGATTGTTTGACACAGGATTTGAGTCGTTGAGTTTGAGTTGGTACGGAGACGTTTACTCCTTCCTCTTGAGGATCACTGGCGTGTTTTGGACTAAGTCGTATAGAGTATTGGCGAAAAGGGCCGAGTTTCGTTGGTGCCAGAATGTCACAGGTTTTTGCGGCCAAATTTCACAGGCTCCGTCTGAGACAAGTGACAACACTGTTTGGGATAAGAAAGCACGCTGATGATAAGTTATTCTGATGATTACCGATAACCGACGCGATAGTTAGGGTTTGGCAAGGGTTACAGATTTGTTCTGCAGGTTACTAGATTTGAGTTGCGTTCCACGGGCTTATTATCCTACAGCCGTTACGATTCTGTTATTATTTTGGTTCTGCAGTAATGACTACCACAACATATAGCTGGCTCTTCCTCTAATCATCATAGCTCATTCATAGCAACTTGCGTAGAACACGACCGTAGCTAGTCGTCGAGCATACGTCATCGTATTCCTTTACTTGCTGATACCTTCTCAAATTAGTACCTTCTCAAATTAGCCTACGTCATCGTATTCCTTTACTTGCTGATAGATTCTTGACAGGATTTTTTTTTTTCGAAAAATGCGACAAAGTAAGAAAATTAACCAAGCTGGTTTTCATGCATGTAGAAATATCTGGATAACCAGTACTTTGGAACTAAGATCATCTGTATTCACCAAGTCTATACCCATTTCCAACAATGTAACGATGCGCATTTATTTGTAATCAGCCGATGATATAGATAATCTATGACGTCGTGCATCAAGAGATTATGCTTTTCTTCCGCCCATGTCTTGTTTTGCTTAGGTAAGTAACAGAATGTAATTGTAGGTAATGTTGATGGAAATTTGAATTCACTGGAATTCAGGCTATCGTCTCTGATCGCCATATGAATCCTTCTGATCATTCTGAAATATCAGACACACGATTGTGCAGCAAAGTAGAGGTTTGCTCCTTTGAAGAGTTACTTGACTTCGAAGAGTGCAGTTTTGGGCTAGACGGTAACATAGAGACCCAAAACATCCATTCAGGTGCTTTTAGGAGCCCTTAAATAGCTACTTTTGTCGCAGAAAGTGGATGAACTTGCACTGTTCAAAATGAAGTAGCTGATCAAACATGCTAACTGCATCTGTAGTTAAACAGGGACTAAACAGGCCCTCAAATGTGCTTCAGTTGTCAACTCCCTTCTTCATGTAATGGAATTAACAAAGTTTTCTTTCCATGGAAGTGGTATGAACATAGAAAATAAAAGAATGTACACTCACTTCCTTCAGGTTGCTACTCGCAGGTAGCTAACCCCTTTGTTCGCCACCTGGATGCGCGTCGGCGACGCCGAAACTCTAAATTTCCTTCCATGAACATGGTGAATCATCTTTTGAATAAATAGCAAACACCCTTGCAGCTTTAATGATAATATTTCTCCGAAACTGGAACAGTTGTGCCGAGTCTATTTGTCAGGCTTTCTTCAAAAGTATACCGTCAGCCTAAACTGACTGCAACTCATATTTGATTGTACTAAACGGAGAGGTCTGCTGAGATTTCTTCTTAGGGATATTTCGGCTCTTCTTGGCAAGGACCTTTTCAGGCTCTAGCTAGACCAACGGGCCTGCGAGCAGTGTTAGCTTGTTCCCATCAGGCCCGTATCCAGGAATTTATTTCGGGGCGGGGGGGTTGCCCACGGGTCGGACCAAAAAGTACAAAAAATACATGATCAGAGGTAAAAATACATGATCAGAGACAAAAAATACATGATCAGAGACAAAAAAACTATTACTTTTGTGGGTTTCGGGGGGGGGGGGGTCGAACCCCCTACCCCCCCTGGATACGGCCTTGGTTCCTATACCACAGTTTCATGCCTGAAGAAAATAATTTGCCGTCTTGTAGGTGATGGTAGTCCTTTTTGTACAGTCAAGTTCTCGAAGCTAAGAATGTAAGCACTAAAATCGCTATCGTTTTCATCAACCCTAACGTTGCACATTCAATTACTTAGCAAATATATTCTACTGTGTGCCAGTACTGGTTTTGCCCTCTAGGTCGACTGGTTATTTACCACCAGGAACTGGTACTGTTCGTCTGCGTCATTATTTTATCTGAGACCCGTTTTATCTCCACTTCGAGGAACGATGTAAAACTACCATAGGAATTTATGATAAGGAGAAGTTTTTTGCCAGGTGTCAGCAAAAACAAGCTTTGAGGCTTGCGACTATCTTCGCAAATCATTTTATTGCTTCCATTCTGCGGCTAGTACGTTTTCTTTGCCTTGATGTTTGCTTTTTTTGCCGTATCAGTTTTGCACCTTTTTTGGCTTCTGTATTTGGTTTGTTTGCGTATAGCGGATCACACAGTCGACCCCGGCCGTTTTGCGGTGCTGTTTACACCTTCACAAAAAATGTATACCTTAGAAATTGAATTTAAAGCGTCAACAACGCGAGTAGCTTGTTTCCTGTGAATTTTCGCTTTTTTTCATTTTATCTATTTTACCTCAGAAAACGAAAAATTGTAGTTTATTCCCATCGGTGAATATATATTTTAATAAACATATATAGAGCCGAGCGGCTAGGGGACAACCCCTGTTGGACGGTACAATTTAGTCGACACCTTCGTCCATGCTTATATCACACCACGTGTATGAACTGTTGATTAGAAGTGATCATGATTGGGCAGGGACAAGGCCACGCCCTGATTTTCCGCAGCCTTCCGAAAATTTAACGAATTTTTAAGGTGCGTGTACACCTATTATTCCGATTTTCGCGAACTGGATGCGAATTTCTTCTTTCGCTCCGAAATTTTGACGCATCGCATTCAGGTTTCCCCATAGTCACGCGAATTTCACATGCTAAATCTTATCGGACTGTGTGTGCACGTAGCTTTATTGCTGACTACTCGAAGAAGTGCAATTTTTAGAGTTCATACTTTGTTTTAAAGATAATCTTTTGTGATTTTGGACAAGACTATTTACTATATATATAAATATTTGCAAACGCAAAGGTCTTTTGCTGCTGTTGAATTATTGATTTTATTATTATAACATTATTAGGCGATGTTTGATGGTGCTAAATGGGTGAATCATCTGGTATATATTTCGTCGATGTTTCGACCTCGAGCAATCATATTCAAACAATGCATAAAACGGATACGTCAGCTACGATGCTTTGGCAGCACTATTTCGGCCCTTCTTGGCAAGGGTCCTCGTCAGGCTGTCGAACGCCAGGGGCAACGTTGGAGAAGAAACGAACCTGAATGTATGTTTCCCAGTCACTTTGGCTCAAGGAGTATTTATCTTAGCATGTTTTCGTATTTAGCTAAAGGCTGAAGAGGACCCTTACCAAAAATAGCCGAAATACGATCTCAGGTGACTAGTTCCTTTAGCATTATCAAACATGATTCCACTTAGCTTTGGCTGAAGGAATAAAAGACACGTGGCACTTATCATCACCCATATCACGGACTCATCCGTTTGTTCTTTTGTTTTTTTCTTGTTTATTCTGTTGTATTAGTGTTGTTTCTTTTCTGTTGTTTCGTTTGTTTCTTTCTTTTCTACTCCACTATCCTCACATTGTTTTTGTGCAGTTGGTAATAAATAAATTATTATCATTATTATTATGATAGTAATTCATTAGTATTTCCATCCGTTCTCGTTCCCAAGATTCTACACTTCATGAGTGTATCCATTTTCCTCTATTAGCATTACGCTGAATATCACGCCTGCCACTTCGTTATCTTTACTTGAAGGATGAGGCCCCGATTATTGTTCTGTAAAGCTTTTTGGACCAAAGACCGGTTGTGCAAATTTTGCCAAGATTGACTTCCGAGGCAAAGGACATGGAAAGAGGCTAAAAACAGCCGAAAGATTGTGTAATTTTTTTGTAAGTTTAACTAAGTTTTAAAGTTGTCAACTACTTCAGAAAATCTTGGCAGAAACACGTAGTGCGAGGTGTCTTTAAGAACAATACACGATTATTGTAAGCTTCGTGCTTTGAATTTAAATAACAAAATAACTTTAATTGATTTTCTTTTTCAGGTGGTGGGTATTCAAGAGTATTTTGTAAAACCGAGAGCGGCCGACATCAATGAGAATGTCCTCAGTGAGCAAGCTCGTGACGAACTCGGACTTCGAGAGGATCTGATTCGGTCTGGAAAGCAGCTGGAAGATGCCATAGATGAGGTAAGCGCAATTGTTTTTTGATGGTTGAAGAGAGTATTTTTTTTTGTATTCACCCTATGTAATGGGCCATAGAGCTTTGGAGTGATCATTATTTATTTTGTTCACTTTCAGTAAAACGAACTGCAAACTGCGTTTAAAATAAATACAAAAGATGAATAAAGAATTTGTAACGCACTGCGTGAGGACGTAAGTGCAGTAAAAAGAAGAAACAAAGATACAAACACTCAAATAATTCTTAGAAGATTTTTTGGAAATGAGGACGAAACTGATGGGTTCATAATATGAACATTTGAATAGGTGCCTGAGATCTTGTTTCGTCCCACTTGCGACATAGGGTGGATTTGTTTTTTTTACAGGTCTACTGGGACGCGCTAATCATCAATCGGTCTCAGGTAAATGTCAGCAGAACGTGGGTTCGAGTTCGTATCGGATCAACCCAAACTTTGTATCTAGAGAACAATATCCCCAGCCTTCGGTCATTTAGCTTAAATTGATCTTTCTCTAGTATTTCTTTTCGTTAGGAACAGCTCTTATCAGTTTGACTTACCACTTATGGCTTACCACATTAAGTCTGGACTAAGTGCCGAAATAAAAGCATTTCCGTTTTTATCCTCAGAGTAGGAATAGAAAAAAATTATGAACTATATCGCTGCCGAAAAGGAAACAACTTCAATACATTTACCGCCGAAGATTTACCGAGTTACGAAGCGAAAAGTGCTTGCGTTCGTCTGACGCAACCTCTTCGTCTCTAGAAGGAGCATGCTATTGCGCACACAAAATCGACCGTAAAGAAAAGCAGATAGCAATAGCATTGATGGATCGTAATGGCTAGTGTCGGCGTGCTGTATTTGCCGGTTGTAATTCAGTACCGAAAAACCGCAGAAGATTTATTATCCATATTAGAGCATGGTTATGAGCTATGATTTCTCTCAGTACTGTGTTCGACAGTGAGTGATCGGTCTCGCCCAGGCTTCAGGCACTTGGCAAAGTGTCAGTGGCTTCTTTGACTGTATCTGCAACGTCGGTCTGTCCGCTCCTTGTCAAGGTATGGAGTTGCCCACTGCCCAGCTCCTAGTTGAGAAATCGTTATTGGCCAGCTTGGTTCTTTTGTTCATTTGGCCTGCCGCCTGTTACCTGTTTAAAGCAAGTGACGTCATCTGAATGACTCTTCTTCCTTGTTGGAACGATGCGGTTAAGTATATACCTCGAGGAAATGATATTCTTATGCCCATAAGCTTCAGCGCGTTTCCCTATGAAGTTTGTTTCTGTGACATACGGCCTTTTGATTTTTGTGAAGCTGAGAATTTACGCCCTGATTGAAGCTTGCCAATCATAATGCGTTTGCTTGACCACAAGCAACTGCACTATCAGAAGTTTCATAACAGATAATACAAGGATGCGCGGTTTACAGACGTCACTTGGGATGTTATCTATTGTGATTTTGAAAACGTTATGCGTTAAATGTAATGCATAACAAGCATTGCAAGGAAAAGCAAACAAAAACTCAGAAGAAGTATCGGCTGACTTTTCCGATATCATGACGACAAAGAAAAAAGTCAGGTGCTGGTGCTTTTTCGTCGTTTTTTTCGGTCTTCCTGGCAATAATTGTTTTGCATAACATTTAATGTCCGTTTGCAGAATCACAACAGATTACATCCCGTTTGTTGTTTGTTGAAGCTGCGCATCCTTGTGTTATCCAGTATCGAGGGATGCTAAAGCAGGGACAATAATCCCTGCTTGACGATAAGCTATAGGCTGCAAGAGAAGTGTAGCTAGTGGGAGCTCGTGGGATAATAGGAGCTACGATAGCCAGTGGTATTCGGTTCGGCTAAAATGTAGATAATTCATTCGTTCATTAAATCATCGCAAAGTGAATGTGCGATATGCTGTGCTGCGAGTCCTGCTTTTCCTTGTTGGTTCGTTGTCGTTGTTCCTTGTTTCTGTTGTCTTGATTGTGAAAGATGGGTTTGTTCACCTTTGTTTTACCAGTGCCTTTCCCCTTCTCATGAAATGCGAGCAATGTGAGGGTGTGGCCAGATAAGTTACTTTTTGAAAGAAACAGGTTTTCAGCTTACAGTGTTATAATATCCTGAACAGAATATTCTCTCTAATCAAGTATAATCATATCAAGAACCTACAAGTCCGTTCCAACTAATGTACCCACCTTTACTGTATCAGTATTCTTTGGTCGGGGTTTTTACCAGTTCTATTGCATTTTTCATCGAGTGTCAGTCCTTTTTCTCGTCGGGCGAGTAGTCATTAGAACATAATTGTCAAGCGGTACCTTTACTTTCTCCCATCACCAGTACCTGATTGTGTACCTGTATGGTTGCGAATAGCTTTTTTTGGCCCGCATCCCAATCGAGAATTTTGTTCAGATGTTCAGCTGCAGAATAATGATTGAACCACCTGAAGAGGTTTTGTTCTTTTTGTAAAGAGGAAGATGAATAAACGATTTGGGAAGAAAAAGAAGAAGTCGTGCATCATTCCTAGTTAAAATTAACTTGATCACATTTTTCCGGCTGGTAGAGATCTTACCTTTATTATTATTATTCTTTTATTGCCCTCAAAAGTTGAAGAGTACAAAATTAAAATAAAACCATAATATACAACTACAGTCAATATATGCATCTAAATAGAACACGACGATAAATAAGAATACTGGAAACTTTAAGACACTATAAATCAATCATTGTCATGACAATCTTTGTCATTTTGCCAAAGCACATCGGTTTTAACAACGTCAGCCGTAGTTTAATGTTATATTAGACATTGATACAGCCTCTTGTGATCTTAAACAGATCGTTTTTGGGATCCCAGAACGTAAGTGGAGGGATACCTATGACATCGCAAAAGTTGTCAGTCTGTCCGTCCGTCTGTGAGCACGATAACTGTCGAAGGGAATGACATAACTTGAGGAAGCTTGGTGAGAGGATTCTTTGGGTCAATGGAAAGGTCGAGTTCGTAGATGGGCTGTGTAGCCCTACATTTAGGGGTGGGGGCTCAGATTAAGGGACAAACAAAATATTTTTAACAGCTAATGGGATAGTCGATTAAGAGGTAAGAAGACATGCTGAACACGGTTGTGAAAACCATTTTCTCGCCGGGTAGGCTATGTAGTTCGCCTGGAATCCGGCCAAAACCGGAAAGTTTGTTAAAAGCAAAAGTTTCATTTGTAGTTGATTAGATATTCGACTTAGAGGTAAGAAGAGATGGTAAGCACTTATGTGAAAATTGTTTTCTCCCAGACAAGTAGTTCGTCCGCAATCCTGCCAAAACCGGAAGATTTGTTAAAAGCAAAAGATTTGTTAAAAGCAAAAGCTTTATTTGTAGTTGATTAGATGTCCGATTTAGGAGTAAGAAGAGATGCTGAATCCGTATATGATAATTGTTTTTTTTACCCGGACATATAGTTCGCCCGGAATCTGGCTGAAACCGGAAAATGTGTTATAAGTTAAAGTTTCATTTGAAGTTGATTAGATGTTCGATATAGGGTCAAGGAGATATGCTGAGTTCGTTTTTGGGCTATTTTTTTGCCGGACAAGCAGTTCTGGAATTCGGCTGAAACCGGAAATTCGGCAGAAGTAAGGCAGGAAGTTTAGATCAATTTCGTCAAAATAGACGTGACGTGTAGGATAAGCACACACGCTGAATTCATATCTGAACTTGGTTTTCTCAGATGATTAGCGGTTTGGCCTTAATCTGTTTCTAAATTTTAAAAGTCAAAATGTTCAAGGAGTCTGGCGAAGACAAGACCCAGTTGTCTGGATCAAATATTACATTTCTGGGATCCCATCAAAACCTTTGGTCTTGTTTGTGAAGCGAAGGTCGTTAAGTAGTCGGTAAATGGTTTCCGTAGATTCCTGCTAGTTTGAAATAAACTGTCATCAGGTATGGGCCTCTTCGATCTTTTCTCAAATCGTTATCCCCTACATGTCGAAATGTTATATCTCGTATGAACTCGTTATACCCTTATTTTGCGTTACTGCAGTGGTAATTGTCGAAGCTGCTCCAGCTGCTACCTTCGTTGCTTTCTTGGACTGAGTGTTTTAACATTAATGGTTTGACATGGAATTACCCGAATGCAGACCGGTTGGGTGATCGGTAGTGCCACGTGCAAGAAATATACCGCATACCAGTTACAGTTAAAATCCTGTGAAAGGAGACAGGCACTTGTCTTATTGGGTTTTATGCCGGTTTGTTTCTTATGGTTCGGTTCAAATTCATCAGCCCGTATTTCTGTTTTGGCTACATAGAATCTCACTCGATTTCTGTGACGGAGGAAGGAAAATATCGTGATTGGTTAAAAGGGACTTTCTGACGACACGTAACACTTTTTGAACCATACCAACGCCGTCTGAGCCGTATCAACACGTACACAGTGGGGGATACCTTTCACAACTGCCAGTAGGGAATAAGCAATACATATTAGAATAACTTTATCCCTGGTTGTAGCTTGTTTTAATCATATAACTTCATTTTGCCACGACGGCCAGCCAGGTCTTTGCAGCCTGGAAACCTTGCTATCTGATCAGTTGAGATGAATCAGCGGACTTACGTTCCTAATGCAGTGTTAATGGGTAGTGAGCGCTGTAATCGGTTTGTGATTTTCAGTTTTTCGATCCTGAGGTCCTATCAGTGTTGCCACTTTTTTTTTAACCATTGACAGTTGGCTGGACAATCCTGTGACATTCTAGCACCTACGAAACTCGGTAAATAGTCGTTTTTTCGTAAAAACAATTGAGTTTTCTTAAAAACAGTCGGTTTTTCGCAAAAATAGTCGATTTTTCTTAAATATAGTCGTTTTTTCTTAAAATCAGCCGATTTTTCGTCAACACAGTCGTTTTTTCTTAGTAATAGTCGTTTTTATCCGCAAAAACGGTCGTAAAAATGACCAGCCAGTCGGTAAATACCTTGTCCCCCCCGCAACATTTTGGCTAGTAACGCCTCTGCCTGTGACAAATCGCAGAATTCTGCGAAAAGTAGCAACACTGGGTCCTATCCGGTTCACGGTAAAAGACAAGTTAAGTTTCGATATTATGTTCGGGACTTCGACCCTCTACGGGCCCACACACCTTAAGCGGCTACTAAAGAGTAAAAAATACTCTTTACGAAGGCACTTTGTCGTTATCGTCCTACCCCCCCCCCCCTTGTGCACGCGCATTTATGGTGATCAGCCATATAAGCAGTTGGATTTTCTCGATTTCATTCATACTTTGTAGAGGCAGTGAAAGGCCGAGTTAGACTAATTTTATAACCAGATACCAATAGTATGGAAATGTTCAAAGAGTCCCTTGACTGGAAAAAGGACTCGTTTACTTCGGTTCGACAGTTTTCTTGGAGACATATAAGGTTTGAGGTATTGCGCAACTGTTTGTATTATCACTTACACAATTTCGGGCGTCAGCTTATTCTCAGCAGGAGCATTTTTAATGACCTTTTCGGGTAGTAAACGACCTTTTCAGAATGTATGTTTTTCTTTCAAATGACCCCAGTCTCTGAAGTTGGATGTAAGTAGTTCGACATGGAATTGAAGTTCTGGGAGTGGCTGGAAATCAGTCCGGAACTTTTTGCGGATGTCGGCTTTTTTGCACGTTGGCTTCTAATGGGGTGAAAGCTCAAAGTTCTGCCACGCCCTTCGGACCGGTTGCCTCACCCTCCCCGCGGAGGTGCAGAATAAGATCGCTTGTTACGAAGCCTGATTAGCTGAAAGTAAATTTGAGAAGTAATTATTTGTTTGAATTTCCTGCATGCTCGTGTCAGTGCAAATAATGAATCCGGACGGGTAACGGGAACGTCGCACTTGAACCAGGGCATTGTTTTGGCTCCCATATTCGAGCTGGCGCGGATAGACATCTCGTTTGAAGAGGCAACAACAGTTGTTCACCGAGGAAGTATATTTGCATGGGCTAACACTAAAAATGCCCACGATCGCAGTGCCCACGACTCAAAATGCCGAAAATAAATGCCAACGACTCATAATGCCCACGGCTCAAAGTGCCCACGGTTCAAAATGCCCACGACTCAAAATGCCCACGATTGAATAATTTGAGGTGTTCTTGGAACTAGGGATGAGTGAGAAACAAAAGGAGCAGACCGAGTGTCAGAATCAATTACAATGTAATGCCAAATTCAGAAAAAAACAAACTGAATCACAAACAGCGATCTCAAAACTGTTATTTTTAATTAAGAACAGTTCTTACCTTCAGGGTGTAAGATTTTGTCCCTTTCAATGTCTTTTTTTGCTTTTCAGTCCCTTTCAGTATCTTTCCGCGGTAATCCTGTCTCTTGTAATCTCGTTGTCCGTTGTCCCAGGACGTTTTGACTTCCCCTGCCGATAGTTAATCGTCGGCACTTTGAACCAGGACGATATTAGCCTCTCCTGTGAGCATTTTAAACTGTCGGCATTTTGGGCCGTTGAAATTTTTGACTATTTCGGTTTCTGCATTTTGAGTCGTGGGCATTTTGGACCGTGGGCATTTTAATCGTGGGCATTCTGAGCCTGTGCATTGTGAGAGTGGGCAAAATGATCGTGGTGATTTTGGGAACCACCCTTTGTAAGCGAAGCTAGTTCACTGTGAATATATCTTATGGGATATCAGTAGAGGTCCATTGAATTTCGGTTGATGGTTTCTTAGAGATATTTCTGAATAACCGTCTCAGTGCCAATCCTGAGTAACGAATTGACTCAACGCTAGCACCGACTCAACCATACACAAATACAAATGGTCCATCAGAGGAAGAAAATTTCCTGACTAGAAAAAGTCAAACTTAAGCAGATCCCAAATATGGAATACGGGTGAGTCCGTTGGCAGCATCTCCGTCATCCATTCATATCAAAAAGGGCTATTACAAATCTGCTGCAGAGCATGGACTTATTTTCCCTAAAAGCGAAGTAAATTGCCGTGATGTGGCTTTTTCCTAAAATCAGATAGTAAATGACCTTTTGATTCATGGGAAATGCCTTTCTTCAACGAAACTCAGACCATGACGATGAAACTCGCTGGCGCGAAAAAATTCTTCTCTCAGCTCGAAAACGTCAGTGACAGAAGCATGATGATCAAAACCCTTATTAGACGACAGGCGTTTAATCCAGTTAAAAGTGACAATATTTGTTCGGCCATCTGTTGCAACTAGGGTTACTGTCCGGCTTGGACTGTTAACTGAAGCATTCAGAGTTGAATGGTCAGCTTCTTGCAAATGCATCACGAACATAATTTCGTCGAAGTAGATTAAAAAAAGAACAAAGTTCTTCCAGTTCCTCTCGGAATAATAGTTATTACCGGAATAGCAGTGATTATTCCCATTATTACTGTGGGTGCTATAATAAGCATCTGGGGAATACATGCCTTTGAACCTGCATGAAGGGATATATTGCGTTTTTTGTAACCTATATACCAAACCTTGGTTCATTTCCCGTTTTTGCACCAAGCGCTTACTCCTCACTGTTCTTCGCTAAGCACACGGCGATTCCTCGTCGGCACGAAGAGTTAGTCATCAAGAGTATTGCGAGAAGTGTGAGAGACGAATGTTCTACTACACAGTAGTAATGTATTATGAGTTCTTGCTGTTAATGAGATTGGAACACACACGAAAAAAACAATATATTCTTTGAATTGTTATAGTACCTCTGATGCGTATGTGTCGGGGAGTGGGACTAAGAGTCACGCAATTTAGAAAGTCCCAAGTCTGTTCGCCGGGACTAGGTGGATTTGCTGAAATATATGTTGACTTTGTGTGTTGTTGCCTGGGCCACTGAACTGAAGATTCTTGGGTTTCGGATCGTGCAAGCTCCAAACAAAGTCGTGTGAATACTTCTGCATTTATCACCTTATGGCAATAGGGAGAGTTTATGATTTACGATCAGGCTATCGCTCCGACGATTTGTAGATGAAACTGGTATGATTAATTGCTTGGGCTGATCAAGATCATTCGCCTGTCCTCCCCGTGGCTAGATTGCTAGAATGCATTCATTTAAGGCCTTAAGCAGCCGATTACAAATCCAGCACTAGTTTTTTGGCTTACTTTGTTACGTAAATCAGCGCCTTGTTCGTGTGAGGCCCATAAGAAACAAACCTCACCTAGTGCTAGATGTTCAATCCGGAGAAACCCGCTGGTTGAACTTCGTCAGGGCTAAAACCTTGCCCGGATCGGATGGCACTTCACTTTAGTAACGATTTCCTGGCTTGTTTGTATTTGTGATAGTTTGGCGCACCCGCTTTAAGCAGTGCACATCAGGGCCGTATCCAGGGAGGTTAGGGGATTCGCCCCCCCCCCCCCCAGCAACCTACACAAATAATGTTTTTTTGTAGGCTCTAAAGGACACCTGAGCAATGAAACCATACTTGAACACACCATGGAGAATGCATTTACAGACATGGCCACGGAGAGCATTCTTCTCCTGAGCGTGACTTTTTCAGAATAGGGATGTTCGTTTCTGGAGGTTTGCACATGCAGACTCCAAGACAAAAAACGCAATTCATTCAAATCTTCTACAGCGCTGGCCCGATCGTATAGGAATTTCTTCTAGATATACGTTTGGGCTTAACTGGTTAAAAAATATTCCAGAAGAAAGGTTGATTGGAGACATTTGTTCATTTCTAAAATTGTTCGGTACTGAAATAAGGACAGATGCAAAATGGAGCAGAAATCATGGCTTGGAAACACTATTTCGTATTTGGGTTGGGTTTTCTGCAGGCAATGTTAACGGAAGTCATACAGATAAGGATGATACTTGGTACTCTTCATTCAGGTGTCCTTTAACGTCTGATCTATATATAAATACCTGGATACGACCTGGTGAACAAACGTCCGATAGGGTTTCGTATGCGAAACATACGCATGCGAAATTCGCGTCACTATAGAGAAACCTGCAGGCTATGCGTTAAAGTTCGGAGCGAAAGAGGAAATTCGCACCCGACTGCGAAAACCCTACTGGGTGTGCAGTTATCTTTGTCGATAGGGATATTTTGAGGTGTAATTTTTTTATGGTGCATTATATTAAACAGAGACTTCTGGATCAGGTTGATTGGAATTTGCCCACATCGTGGGCACCACTGCTTATTCCCCATGGCTACTGGGCACGGACCGTACAGCTATTTTGGGAGTTGACCCCTCGCAATTTTCTTTCCTAAAACTAATATTTCACAGGAAGAAAAATAGTGCCGGAATACCTAATGGGCATAGTAGACACCGGCCCAGGGGCACCGCGATAATGGATTAAAATATTGCGATAAAGTATTAATAAAATAAAATATCACAACGTTAATAAAAATTCTTGTTCCTGTAGGCTATAATATTTTGTTTTGATCAATATTAAATTTATATAAATAAAATTATAGTCAAGCTGTTCTTAATTGTTATCATAACTACCATGAGATAATTTACAAGAGGGCCCTGAAATCGAAATTTCGACTGCCTAAGACCTTCACCGGGTTTGATCCGGCAGTGACAAGAAAGTAAAAACATCCCAATTTAGGATTCCTCCGAAACATTTGATAGGCACGAACTTTTGCGTATCGAACGTATATAGGCCTAAAAGTAGCCTCTAGCTTCTGTGATTACCGCTAGCTTCATTGCGACATTTAGGCTATTTTAGGAACGCCAAACAAAAACAGCGCCACACGAAGATATTATCTTCTAAACACGGCCAAGGAGTTTATTACTTTTTTTGCAGCGTCTAATTGGTCTGCCTGATTACACCTGCTTACGGCTTGCCTAACCAGAATGCAAGATTGATCTCGGAGCGTGATCACATACATAGCCTGTATTAATATGTCAAGCCGCATACTCCTACTATAGAAAACTCGAAGAACTTTTCTTTGTACATACTGCACAATTTTCATGCTGCATCCAATCAGGGACCCATAACTTTCCTGTAATGACTCGCCACTCAGGGGGCTTGTCATTTCCTATGCTTCTATGGTGCTATGTTGCCCGAGCCTCACCTAGTTTCCAAAAATTCCACTTGGGTCGAATCGGCGTTCTTGCTCAGATAGAGCCAATCCCGGGCCACCTTGGACGTGAGACCTAAGAGACTCTTCCCTCAAGGCAATATTTTATCCCCGTGGGTGTTTCTCGAACTATCTGACGCTCGAAGAGCGCATCAGAAATCTCTTATTGACAAGCCCCCTGAATGGCGAGTCATTACAGGAAATTTATGGGTCTCTGGTCCAATTCGTAATTGAATTCGTCATATCATCAAAGCCGAATAACCTTTCACCTTGTTTTTGTAAACTCGGAACATTTTTTATTCTACATACTGTACAATTTTATTTTTTGTTCAGTGCTTAATCAGAATCTGTTATCGTCATCAACGCAAAATAACACCTTTACAATTTCTAGGTAATGATGCGTTTATAGGACAGTTTTTTGTTCTTTTTTTACCGATTCCCGAAAATCCCCGTGGCAGGTATGGGGTTTCACAATTTGTGACGCATATCCTGTCTTTCGGCTGTACTTCAGCTCTCATAGGGCTCTTCCCGTCGTCAAAGTAGAAGGATCATAAAGTTAGTCTCGGAGGAATCGGACGATTTTTAGCATTCTTGATAATGACCAGGGAAAAAGGTTAGGACATCGTGGTTTCTAAAATTGAAGACAACTTTGGTGTACTGTACTACGCCACTGCTACCGCGATTTCCCATGTGGGGTACTTGACAGTAATGTCAGCAAGATCATCGGAGTTTCTGGACGGGCCATTCCTCACAAGAGTTGGCTATAACTATGTGTGTGGTCAGTTTGTTCCCGAAATTTGCAGAAGCCTGGCACAGAATGGTCGTGTTTCGCATTCGTTGTATTTCGCATTTGCCACGCAGAATTTGGGACTGCATTTCGGCCGTCACTAAGCCAGAAAGTTCCCGAAAAACCATGTGGTGTGAAATCTGCCATAGTCAAACATTTGTACTCGGCCTCTTCGTTCTTCCCAAAACTTACCTTGCCGTTTTACCTGGCCCAAGTTTGAACCGATAGGCCATTCGACCAGAGATCGCCAGAAAACTCTGTATCCTTTTCGTTGTCTGAAAGATTACCGTTTCTGGTTTCTGACGCTAAAAGGCCTCCAGTTTACTTGAGGTCCCTTGCTTATCCTGAGATCACCGAAACATGCTGTCGTCTTTTCTTTAGCAGACGAGTCATCGGTTTCTGAATGGAATTGTAGTTAGCCAAGCAGGACCTCCTAGGTTTGTTTCCAAGCATACACGAGACTCAGTCAAGGGACCTGTTCTCCAGTTTTTAGTTATCTCTGTATTTCTAAACCATCTTTTCTTTTGAAGTAAAATTGCCAATCATAAACGGCTAAATTTCTCTAAGAAATGAAAACAAGATTCGGTTATTCAGTCCTTACAAGTCAGCCTCTGGGCAGTGAAGCGTTTTTTTTTTTTTTAATAAACCTATTATTCTCTCATGAGAGACCTCACTGGAGAACGTGTTATCCAGCATTTATGTATCTGTGCATTTCTAAACCGGACCCTCTTTTCTTTTGCATTAAAATAGCCAATCATAAACCACTAAATTTTCTCTCTAAGGAAAGAAAACAAGGCTTTCGGTTATTTAGTCCTTACAAGTCAGCCTCTGGGCAGTGAAGCGTTATTCATTTTTTTTAATAAACCCATTATTCTCTCATGAGAGACCTCACTGGAGAGCACGTTCTCTCGCTGGAGAACATGTTATCCAGTACTTTGTGTATCTGTGCATTTCTAAACTCGACTTTCTTTTGCAGTTCGATCACTATGCAAGATCGATGCTCGGTGTCGGCTCTGGTCGGTCAATGGTTCTAGTCACCGACGGTCAGCTCTCTCTGCGACAGTGTCTCCATCCCGAGGCCTGTACGAAAGGCATGGACTTACCTGACTACTATCACTCATTCTTTGACCTGAGGAAGGAAATAGCAAAGAGTCTCAATGTGTCTGAAGAAATCAACTCCGTCCGAGATGCCTTAATGCGTATCCTTTTAAGCATAAGTATTAGGCTAAGACTAGCCTATGAAGATTGTTCCTATTAACCGTATCTAGGCTAAGGCTAGCCTTGGACAATATTTGGGCTATCATCAGTTTCTAAAATCGGATGAAACAAGATGGTTTTAACGTTTTTTATTGTAAGATTTTTTTACTTTGCTGAAAATTGAAGCGAAAGGAGGAAGAACTTAAAAAGAACTGCCTTCCCCCCGTGAAACTAGCAGGTTTGTTGGTTGGGTATTAGGATACCGATTTCGTTAAAACTGTTTGTATCCCAGTTGCCAAGCAGTTTTGAAGCTCTGGGCCCATCCAAACTGGGAGTAATACCCTTCTGTCATGCTTTTGGTAGATGTGGGCCAGAATTTTCCATATATGGAGGAAGTTACTTTCGAGAATTGAAAGAAGCATTAGATCTTTCACATCACGCATTGCCACGCGTGTTGAATAATTTTGTCAGGCTTTAATACAATGATAAGATTGTCCCCATAAGGAAGTTCATTCAAAGTACTATGTTTTGAATGACGTCCGCCGAAACTATATGGTCGCATTTCTGTATTTATTTGGATGAAAACTTTTTTTCTGTAAATAACAGTGACGGAGCAGAGCGTGCATATGTAGCTTTGGCGTGGATACACGTTCTCGAGACGGTTAAATGTTGATGGTGCACAGGAAAGGCCTGTTGGCCTGTCTTTTTGCCAGGTTTTCCTTGTAGGGGAATCTAGCTACTGTGGTGATTTCGTTGTCTGGGGAGGGGTTTGGCTGCTGCTATAATCCAATCCACGGTTATCTTTACACTTGTCACGAATTTTCATACTTGCTGCTGTCACCGCATATGCTGAGTATAATAATAGAGAGAGAGAGAGAGAGAGAGTTTATTAAACGGATAATATTACATACCACATAAGGGCCACCCCAGAAAGCACTGGCCTGTCCTAGGGGGTGGCCATATCTGACCTACAAACACTATATCCCTAAAACATCCAAGTCACAACATGAACTAACCGAAATGGTACAGAGAACACAAACCAAAAAAATATAATTCTTTATTATTTCCCTTTATCACAATGCAATAAAATGGGTATCTTCAAACAAGAAGAAGAAAAAAAACACAAAAAGACGCAACATGAAGAACACACATGATGAGCTATCACTTTGATTTGAGGATATTGTCGTTGTAGTGCTTCACGTAGTATGGCACGAAGGAGTTTAAAATCTTGTCGTCGAGTGTGTAGGCGGGCATTCGAACAGTTCTTTTCCCTCGAGTTGCCAACCCCGTCTTGTGGTGGGTTACTGAAGTAATCTGGGGAAGGATAAGGGGAGAGCTATCACGTGATATGGCAGCAGTAGCGTATATTCCGATTTGTTTCGGGAGGGGCGAAAGCTCAGTGAAAATATGCGTCCGAATGCCGTCCCTTTTTCGGCCGGAAGGCCGAAAGATTTTCGGCGATTTTTTCATTTTTTGACCGTTTTCAGCACTAAAAACACCTCTAGCCAGACTAAAATTCGACTCCATATGACGATTTTGTTAAAAACGAGGTGCAAACAACATCTTTTAATCTTGTAATCACTCACATTACGACTCCAAACCAGTTTCTGAGATCTATTACTGAACCGTGCTGTAAATAATTTCGATTGATCTTCTCAGTTTGTATTTTAGCGTACGATTTTACCGTAAAAAACTCCTTTTCCGAGAATTTCGGGTGAGGATCGCCCCTGTCGCCCGAGTTTTACACACGTTTTTCCCACTAAAAATCCCTTTTTCAAGAATTTCGGGGGGACAGATCGCCCCTGTCGCCCCCCCCCCTAATATACGCTACTGTATCAACTGTATGGCAGTGACGATGAAGATGATAATAAATTTCTTTCCCGTTTGTATGACAAAAAAACGTCTTAAATTGAGTATAAGAAAGAAGAAAAAGAGGGAAAATCAAACGATCCTATGAAAGTGAGTGTAAGCGAGCCACTTAATAGACTGGTTACTTTATCATTTGTGGCAGGTCCGTATCCAGGAATTTATTTCGGGGGGGGGTGCCCGTGGGTCGGACCAAAAAATACAAAAAAGACATAGATCAGAAGTGAAAGCCTTTAAAAAAAACGAGAATTTTTGCATGTTTCGGGGGGGGGGGTCCTAACCCCCCTGGATACGGCCCTGAATTTTGTGGAGAAGCGTGCTTTGTTCCAATTCGCCTTATTTTGATTCAGTTCTCCATATGAACATATTCAAGTCTGTATGCCCAATTTCTTTCATGCCGTACAATTTTCCCAGTGTGCCTACTGCTGGAGGTAAAGGAACCAAAAAATTGTCGAACATGGTGAAACCAAAGGCCAGTGAAATGTCGTTATGGGTTGTTTGATACTTCCTACAAAGCCCCGGGAAAAGTTTTATTGCGCAATTAGTACCGTACCCAAGAATAGATCCGTATCAAAAGTACTATAGTTCCTTTAAAGTTATAAACTGCTTCTGACAATGAATAATTTATGCTTAGCTTGGGGGTCGGAAATTAAGGGTCATAAAGATTCAGACCCTTGCCTCAAGATTACGAAAATAAATTCTACCCTGAAGTTAAATGCGGATATGTGAGGGTAGAGCGATGCCCAGGTAGGGCTGTTGATGTATATCTTTGTTACTTTGTAGAAGAAAACCAGTTTGTTGCAGCCAAAGGCTGTAGCGTAAGTTGCTTGAGTGGCAGGAACATGTCAACTATACGTATCTCCAGCGTATCTCCTTGAACGGAAAGGAAAGCTTAAAATGTTTTCTGGAGCATCGGTCTTATTGAGTGTCAAACTAAGTCTCATGTCTAAATATTCCTTCAGCCCGAGGTGACTGCGAATCATATTTGACACTGCAAATCGGGTACGTCCGCTAAATTTTGTTATAAATATATTTCGGCCTTTTTGGTAAGGGTCCTTTTCAAGCTTTAGCCCACTTAAGAAATACTTAAAGTTTAACCGAAAAGGACTGGGATAGGACAATCTAGTTACCCATCACTTATTCACTTAAATTGGCTTGAAGACCCGCTGAAAATTACTTGGTTGTTCCAATTACGTTACTTGGTTGTTCCGCTATTCAGGAATAATCGATTTTAAAATAGTGGAATTTCCGTGTGATTTGTGGTACCTCTAATTTGTTGTATGCCTTACAAGAAAGATTTATGACTTTTTTTTGTTCAGGCACTAAGCAATCTTCACCAATATCGCCACTGCCCACTGAAAAGCCTTGTTTGTGTTTAGATAAAAATTTCCCGCGTCATAGTAGAATTTTCGCTGTGGGGACAGCCGCAGATATTCTGAACGTCATAACTACAGCAGATAGTGGAAAACAAAAAAATCCCTTTGCAGAATCCAAATAATTCAGTGTATTCAACTAAATGACAGAAAAATAAGTTGGCTTTTCAGTGAAACTTTAAGACTTGTTTTTTCCACAAGTTAATTTTCCTGCGTGAGCGGCTTAAAGCCTAAAGAGGACCCTTTCCAAGAAGGGCCGAAATATAGCTTTAATCAAATCCGTTTTGCACTGTTGAAAATGGTTCGTAGTCAGCTTGGCCTGTAAGGAATATTCATATTGGCCGGTATTGACACAAGTGATGGCGGTTAATACTGAGTTTGATGATATCGCTCACTTCGAGGTTTTCATAACTTCCGTTGATTAATTAGTTTAAATTACCTTGTTCTAAAATTTTCATGCTGCCGTATGCGTTTGTTTTTTTGTTTTAATCATTAATTGTTTGCGCTAGGGTTTTATAATTCAGTGCGTTTATAATAATTAAATAATTTAGTAGGTTATAATATTTCGATGGTTTATGATCAACTATGCGCCCTTTATTTATGCCACTGGCGCGCCTGGTTCTTTTCATGTATTTATCACATTTCCATTTTAATAAACTGTACCTTACCTTAATTTATTTGAAATTTAAATAAATCAGGGTGTGACCCCATGTTGTTTTCCTGGTGTCTGTTCGCTGAAACCGAGAAGTCTCCAACCCTTTGAACTAAACGACCTCAGATAAGCTGTATGACATAAATTCTTTACTTTTATTTCAAGGAAAATGTTCCCGTTGAGAACTTCCCTTTCCTGGTACATTTTCTGCCTTAATTTGGACCGACACCTGTTGCGTGTGTAGCTATTATGTTCTCTGTATTTTCTGCTACAGCGTGCGAACCACCTGAGCAAAGGATGTACCGAGGGATAGGCCACTTTTATAATCTTTGTATTTATTTATTTTTATACCCGCCGTTTGATAGACAAACTGAATTGATGTTATTTAAGCTGTAAAGATGTGAAAAATTTGAGTCACATGTCTAGAGATTTCTTGTCTGTGTGCGTCTAACTTGTTTCAGATTAACATAGTATTGGCCGAATTATGTACGTTATACCCTATTGAAAACCACTCTAGCATTTATGAAAGTAGCTCTACTTTCATCATGATGTTTTGGATACATTGTAAACTATTCAAACATGTTTAACCCACTTAGCCCAAACGTTTTTTCGGAATATTCAAGCATCAATCAATCTCTGTACCTTTTTTTCACCGTTAATTAAAGCACACGCACGTGAAGTCATTATTCCCTCGGGGTATAGTATATAACATATATGCCGTGACTATAATGCATAAAGATTCCAGTTATATCATAGTCCTTCATAAGGAATGCTAATGACTCTCCATTCAGATTTTAGGATTGAGTTGTACACGTGGCTCTGTTGGGAAATTTGATATGGATGACAGATGTTGCAGTAATCCCTGAAGACATGGAAGACTTGTTCCTATATCCTGAAAACAAATCGAAGCTTTGCTTCAACCTGGGTCTTCCTCTTTTAGAGCTCGAGATAAATTACAAGTTTTCCCTTAAACTTAAAAGTTGGTTGTATAAGGTCAAGGATTAGTCTATCGGGAGTGTAATAATAGTAATAATACACGTGGCTCTGTTGAGAAGTTTGATGTGGATTGACAGATGTTGCATTAATCCCTGAAGACATGGAACAAATGGTCCTATATCCTGGAAACAAATCATACTCGCTTTACTTTTTCCTGGTTCTCTACTCTATTAAAGCTCGAGATTAATTAGTTTTCTTGTAAACTTAAAAGTTGGTTGTGTAAGGGCAAGGATTAGTCTCCCGGGAGTAGAATAATAGTAATGATATAATAATAGCAGGCCCGTATCCAGAAATTTATTTCGGGGGGGGGGGGGGGGTTGCCCGCGGTATTTATTTCGGGGGGGGGTTTGCCCACAAAAAGTACAAAAAATACATAGATCAGAGGTTAAAGCCCACACATAACTATCACTTTTGTGGGTTTCGGGGGGGGGTTCAAACCCCCTAACCCCCCCTGGATACGGCCTTGAATAATAGTAATAATACACGTTGTCTTTGTTGGGGAATTTGATGTGGGTTGATAGATGTTGCAGTAATCTCTGAAGACATAAAAAGAAGTGTTCCTATATCCTGAAAACAAATCAAAGTTTTACTCCAACCTAGTTCTACTCTTTTATAGCCCGAAATTAATTATTAGTTGTCTCTTAAACTTGAAAATATGTTGGTAAAAGGGATTAGTTTATCGGAAGTATAATAATGGTAATAATGATGACTGTATTTTCAAATCCGATGGAGAAAAAATACCAAAAATATATTTATTATGCATTTTATTTGAACTACCACGATCAGTGCCACAACACAAAATATACTTCAACTTCTGCCCTCTCGAAATTGGCCTCTCGTGTAAAAGTTTAAATGTAAACAGTGCAAACCAGTTAAGAAGCGAGGGGTTACCCAATCCCCCGCACCCGCTGTGCACCCCTTCCCGGCACCAGCTGGCACCGGCCGAATCCAGCAATGTCAGCACCAGTGCCGGCCATGATTTGGCAATTCCCGCTTGTAAACATGCTGATTTTAATGTTCTAACACGTGGCAGCCGGTGCCGGCTTGTGTCAGACGGTGCCAACACCGGCCGGGCACCGCGGCACCGGGCACTTGCTGTATACTAAAATTTAGAGTGGGCAACCCCTCGTTAAGAAGTTTTTATGAAGGAAGATAAGAAGGAATTCCGAAGAAAAAATAAATAAAGATGTCCTAGTAGAGCTTTGGTTAAACGTTGATGACACCGATGGTCATCGGGAGGGCTAAAACTAAACCGAATGCAGACTCTGCACTGGAATGTGAATTTAACAGCTTTTCTTTCTTTAACGACAGAACTGCTTGTTTATACCAGTCGCTATAGATAGGAAATAACTAGGGATCAGGCGCATTATTGATCGGTAGGGGTAAGAGATTCAAGCTGATGGTAATTTCTTCATCATGGACGGCTCTGCTGTAGTAATCTCAAATTTAGACCGAAATAGATTGATCTCTGGCAACAATGCATTCGAGTCCTCCATTACAACTGGTATGGCGTCTTAGTGCCAGAAATGATGAATAGCATGCCTTATCTTATATACGTTTCACCAGTAGGTGGGCTTGTTCGAATTAATCTTAATCTTTTCTGCAAATTGTACTAGGTTCATATTTAGACCATATCTTACTAAACAACACAGCATCCTGGCACGAAGTGGAAGTAGAACCATTGCAGGGGAGCAAAAAAGAGCAAAGGGTTGAAAAATCTAAATAGCATGGTGACATCAGCTTGACGCACAAGGTTGAAATACTGTTTTTTGGATCATTTGATATCCGTGATCCAGCCACAATAATTCGCAGTTTCTGTGTTCTTTTTTGACAAACCTGCGCTAGACAAAACGAAAAGACGATGCATCCCTCCATGGTCCATAGTGAAAACAGATTGCTGCAAAAACTTCGTCGTGAATCAAGAACTGAAAATTTCTGTAAAAAGCCCACTAGCTTAAAGTTTATCTGAAAAGCCAACTTATTTGTCAGTCATTTAATTGGATACACTGAATTATTTTGATTCTGCAAAGGGATTTTTTTTATTTTCCACTATCTGCTCTAGTTATGAGGCTCAGAATATCTCCGGCCGTCCACACAGCGTGAATTCTACTATGACGCGGGAAATTTTAATCTCAACACAAATGCGGCTTTTCAGTTGGCAGTGGTGAGATTGGTGACGATTGCTTAGTGCCTGAAAAAAAAAATTATAAATCTTTCTCGTAAGGCATACAACAAAAATACAAGCACATAGAGACACCACAAATCACAAGGAAATTCCACTATTTGAAAATCGATTATTCATGAATAGCGGAACAACGAAGTAACTCATTTTCAGCGGGTCTTCAGGCCAATTTAAGTGAATAAGTGGTGGGTAACTAGATTGTCCTATCGTAGCCCTTTGCGGTTAAACTTTAACAAACAAGCATGCAATGCTAGTTGTTTGATCACTGAATGTCCGAAACCCACCTACAGAGCTGTCATTGGTAGTGAAGGTCTTTAATAATGCCCTTAATTTGTAGCAAGGAGCTGTTCTGTATATAGAAATATTTATTCACCATGCCAACAATCAAGATGTATTCAACTTGACACAAGCACAGATGTTGATAGCGAGGGGTTGCCCACTCCTCGGCACCTGCTGTGCACCCCCGACTCGGCACCGGCCGGCACCAGCCGGCACTGGCTTTATGAACCTGTTCAGAACAAAATATAAAATGTTTCGTTCACCATGAGAATTCAGGATTTTAATTTTGAAAAATAGTGACTGCAGCTTTTTGGGATCCCAAAACGTAAGTGGTGGGATACCTATGACATCGCAAAAGTTGTCCGTCTGTCTGTAAGCACGATAACTCTCGAAGAGATTGAGATATTTTGATGAAACTTGGCGGGAGGATTGGTTGGGTCAAAGTACAGGTCAGGTTCGAAGATGGGCTCTGCAGCCCTATATTTGAGGGTGGGGGAGGGGTTTCAAATTAAGTAATCCGTAAATCCGTAATCCGGCCAAAACCGGAAATTTTTTTAAACGCAAAACTATTATTTGAAGTTGATTAGATGATAGATTTAAGGGTATGAAAAGACGCTGAATCTGTGTATGACAATCATTTTTTACCCGGACATATAGTTCGTCCGGAATCCGGTTGAAACCGGATTTTTTTTCAGAAGTTAAGGTTTTATTTAAAGTTGATTAAATGTTCTTTATAGGGATAAGGAGATACGCTGAATTCGTTTCTGAACTATATTTGTTTTTCCTGGGCAAGTAGTTCGCTCGGAATTCGGCCGAAGCCGGAAATTTGGCAGAAGTAAAGCAGGAAGTTTCGATCAGTATCGTCAAAATAGATATGGCTTATACAGGTATATCTGAACTTGGTTTTCTCAGATGATTAGCCCGGCGAAGACTGGGTCTGGCGAAGACAAGGCCTAGTTGTCTGGTTCAAATATTAAATTTTTGGGATCCCACCGAAACCTTTAGTCTTATTGTTCATTAGAAACAGAAGAAACGTGAACTTTAAAATGGGACCTAGTATTGACAACTTTAAAGGTCATCTGAATGAAGTCTAACACCCTAAATTGCCACTTTTACATACTGCTTACTATTTATCTCTCGAAAACCGGACTAAAATCGGATGAAGTTTCACCGTGCTATAATTTTCAGCCTTTTTTCCGACTTGTCTTGATCGTAACGCTCGCCGTAACAGTTGTAACAGTCCATGCGTAACAGTTCATGTTGTAACAGTCCACGCCGTAACAGTCCATGCGTTTATCCATCCATGCGCTGTTTATCCATCCATGCGTTATCAACGTACGTTTATCCATGCGATAATGACAGTTTAAATATTGGCGCTAAATTCGTCTTGGGAGGTCGTAACGAATCGCCATAGGGAGACTTAGAACTTCAAGAGTGGATAGCGCCGAAATCACGGAGCGAAAAAATTCTTCTTCTCTGTACCGGTACTCTGAAGGACGATCTGAGGGGTTCATGGAAGTATGGTAGGATCGTTCAGGTGTCCTTTAAGGACGACTTCTTTACGAACTTTAAGTTCGTAAAGTTTTTCGCAAAGTATGCTCCGTAAACTTGTCGCCGCTTAGACGGGAATTTGACTTAGATGACATTACGAGAATTTTTTATGGCGATTTGTTCTAGAAAGAAAAAGATTCTAATTATTAGAGATTATTTTTATCATATATGAACCACACCATAGGTAGATATTTATTAGCAGTGAAAGCCATAATTGACCACGGTTAATATCCAGATAGAAAAAAAACTCCAATAAATAAATTAGAATAATCCAACAACAAAAGTAATATAAATAAACAAGTCAGTTCTAAACAATTTAACTCAATAAGTAATTCTTTCTTCCCAACTCACCTGACAAAATCAACAAGAACAAAATTAATTAAAAAAAAAATGTTCCTAATTATTCTTGCAAACAAGAGCTGTAAGCTCATATGGCACTTGCATGGGTTGAGATGTATTATTTGATTAAAAGTAATTTTCGACTGCGCGGTTCAGATGCGCACTTTAAGGAAGCTAGAGAAAAAGTATTTTGTCGTAGAACTTGGCTGTAATGATGCGCACTTTAAAGGCACTAGAAATTCATCTGTAAGGAAGACCCTTGAGGCAAAAACGATATCAGGCTCTTAGGGATCATTGATATATACGTATGATCAAAAGTATTTTTTTTCCGCTAATGCGGGTAAAATGCGCACTTTAAGGGTGCTAGAAATTTTTTTTTTTTTGCAAAACCCTTGTGGCACAAATGATCATAGGTTGAGATGTATCGTTTGATAAAAAGTACTTTTCGACCTTGCGGTTAAGATGCACACTTTAAGGGAGCTAGAACTTCATTTGTAAGCAAAACCCTTGAGGCAAAAATGATCATGGACTCATGCGGATCATGGAAATGCATATTTTGCTTAAAAGCATTTTTCTTAATTTGCGGTCATGATTGGTACTTTAGGGAATGGTCGGATTTGAAAAGTGGCGATTTCTAAGCCAATCTTGTCGAATTTCTAATATTCCAGCCAAATTTCATCGTCCTAGCAAATCTGGAAGTACCTTAACTCGCGATCACCGGAATTCCGGACCCGCCCCTCAAACTCCCCCCACAGTCGCCGGAGCCAATCCGGTTCGGTTTTGGACTTGTTTGTTATTCCCACAAAGTTCCATCCCGATCTCTCCAGTCCAATCCGGTTACGTATTCCCCCCCCCCCCAATTGTTGTCGGATCCGGTCTGGACATGAAAAAGATCACCACAGGCCCTCTGTTCATTTATTAAATTTCACTCGAATCCGATCACCCGTTCCAAAGTTACGCATGGCTAAATATTCCGGATTCCCCCTCCCTCCAATCCCCCCACGACTATCGGATCGAGTGAATTTTTATTTACAAGTTAGTTTGATCGGGTCCCTGATACCTGATACGCCTCCCAAGTTTCGTCGTGAAAATCCCAAAAACTGTCATCACCAGAATTCCGGAAAACTCCCCTCCACCTCCCCCCCCCAAGTGTCCGGGTCCAGTCCAAACGTGTAAACGATTTATATGGAGCAGATTCTTGTTCTTCCCAGCAAGTTTTACTCCAATCCCTCCACTATAACCGTCTCTCGAGATTTCCGGTCTTCCCCCCCCCAACTCCCCATAGCTGTCGAATCCGGTTCGGACTTCAAATGGAAGATCAGAGATATGTCATTCATTCAGGTATTAAGTTTCGTCCCAATCCGATCACCCGTTCGAAAGTTACACAACACTCAATTTTCCATATTCCCCCGCACTGAATCACATATACAAACCCCTTTGACCCTCGAATGCACTAGCTCTTTCCGATGTTAACAGAGTGATCCGATGCAAAGAGTGACGTCACGCCGTGCGCAGACCTACTAGTGAGAAGAAAGGGGTAGGGGTTTTACAACAAGAGCTGTAAGCTCATATGGCACTTGCATGGGTTGAGAAGTATTATTTGATTAAAAGTAATTTTCGACTGCGCGGTTCAGATGCGCACTTTAAGGAAGCTAGAGAAAAAGTATTTTGTCGTAGAACTTGGCTGTAATGATGCGCACTTTAAAGGCACTAGAAATTCATCTGTAAGGAAGACCCTTGAGGCAAAAACGATATCAGGCTCTTAGGGATCATTGATATATACGTATGATCAAAAGTATTTTTTTTCCGCTAATGCGGGTAAAATGCGCACTTTAAGGGTGCTAGAATTTTTTTTTTTTTTGCAAAACCCTTGTGGCACAAATGATCATAGGTTGAGATGTATCGTTTGATAAAAAGTACTTTTCGACCTTGCGGTTAAGATGCACACTTTAAGGGAGCTAGAACTTCATTTGTAAGCAAAACCCTTGAGACAAAAATGATCATGGACTCATGCGGATCATGGAAATGCATATTTTGCTTAAAAGCATTTTTCTTAATTTGCGGTCATGATTGGTACTTTAGGGAATGGTCGGATTTGAAAAGTGGCGATTTCTAAGCCAATCTTGTCGAATTTCTAATATTCCAGCCAAATTTCATCGTCCTAGCAAATCTGGAAGTACCTTAACTCGCGATCACCGGAATTCCGGACCCGCCCCTCAAACTCCCCCCACAGTCGCCGGAGCCAATCCGGTTCGGTTTTGGACTTGTTTGTTATTCCCACAAAGTTCCATCCCGATCTCTCCAGTCCAATCCGGTTACGTATTCCCCCCCCCCCCAATTGTTGTCGGATCCGGTCCGGACATGAAAAAGATCACCACAGGGCCTCTGTTCATTTATTAAATTTCACTCGAATCCGATCACCCGTTCCAAAGTTACGCATGGCTAAATATTCCGGATTCCCCCTCCCTCCGATCCCCCCACGACTATCGGATCGAGTGAATTTTTATTTACAAGTTAGTTTGATCGGGTCCCTGATACCTGATACGCCTCCCAAGTTTCGTCGTGAAAATCCCAAAAACTGTCATCACCAGAATTCCGGGAAACTCCCCTCCACCTCCCCCCCCCCCAAGTGTCCGGGTCCAGTCCAAACGTGTAAACGATTTATATGGAGCAGATTCTTGTTCTTCCCAGCAAGTTTTACTCCAATCCCTCCACTATAACCGTCTCTCGAGATTTCCGGTCTTCCCCCCCCCCAACTCCCCATAGCTGTCGAATCCGGTTCGGACTTCAAATGGAAGATCAGAGATATGTCATTCATTCAGGTATTAAGTTTCGTCCCAATCCGATCACCCGTTCGAAAGTTACACAACACTCAATTTTCCACATTCCCCCGCACTGAATCACATATACAAACCCCTTTGACCCTCGAATGCACTAGCTCTTTCCGATGTTAACAGAGTGATCCGATGCAAAGAGTGACGTCACGCCGTGCGCAGACCTACTAGTGAGAAGAAAGGGGTAGGGGTTTTACAAAAACTACTAAATTCTCAGGATTCCGAGGCCTACCACTCCCCCCCAGATGGTCGGATCGTGAAACTGATTATTTCCAGGTTAGTTATATCGGGTCCCTGATATGCCTGCCAAGTTTCATCGTCCTAGGACATCTGGAAGTACCCTAACTCGAAAACAGTGGACCGCCCGACCGACCGACAGACCGACCGACCGACCGACCGACCGACCGAAAAGCGATCGGTATATGGCACTTGAGCGGAGCTGCAAGTGCCATAAAAACTACTAAATTCTCAGGATTCCGAGGCCCACCACTCCCCCCCAGATGGTCGGATCGTGAAACTGATTATTTCCAGGTTAGTTATATCGGGTCCCTGATATGCCTGCCAAGTTTCATCGTCCTAGGACATCTGGAAGTACCCTAACTCGAAAACAGTGGACCGCCCGACCGACCGACCGACCGACCGACAGACCGACCGACCGAAAAGCGATCGGTATATGGCACTTGAGCGGAGCTGCAAGTGCCATAAAAACAAGTTTCAAGTTATTCAACCTTATTATTATTATTATCATACAAACCACAAGAGTCATCATCTCATAATTTTCAGATTTATTTTCATAATTTGTTTTCGATCTCTTCTCCTATTGGTCAACCTTCCGAACTTTACGAAAAAAGTTAACTAAAGTTTGACTTCTTGCCTGCCTCCGTAAAGTACTTTACACGGGTTAGCGGAGCAACTTTACGAGAGACTTTACGCACTTTACGAACGCCGTCTGAGCCGTCCTTTAGCCTGTTTAATTTGAAGGACTAAGTATTGTAAGGTACTGAAACAAGTGTCATTTCATCTGTTGAGGTTACAGTAGAGGTATGCTTATGCGAACGGTTTTTGGGATCCCAAAACGTAAGTGAGGGATACCTATGACATCGCAAAAGTTGTCTGTCTGTCCGTCCGTCCGTCTGTCCGTCTGTAAGAACAATAACTCTCGAAGGGAATGAGATATTTTGATGAAACTTGGGGTGAGGATTCTTTGAGTCAAGAGTAAGCTCGAGTTCATAGATGGGCTTTGTAGCCCTACATTTAGGGGTGGGGGAGGAGGTTTAAATTAAGGGGCAAACAAAATTTTGAAACAGCTAATGTGATAGTCGATTATGGGGTAAGAAGACATGCTGAACACGATGCTGAAAACCATTTTCTCGCAATACAAGTAGTTCGCCCGGAATCCGGCCAAAACCGAAAAGTTTGTTAAAAGTAAAAGTTTTATTTGAAGTTGATTAGATGTTTGATTTAGGGGTAAGAAGACATGCTGAACACGATGGTGAAAACCATTTTCTCGCCGGACAAGTAGTCCGCCCGGAACCCGGCCAAAACCGGAAAATTTGTTAAAAGAAAAACTTTTATTTGAAGTTGATTAGATGACAGTTCAAGGGTAAGAAGAGACGCTGAATCTGTATATGACAATCATTTTTTACGCGGATATATGGTTCGTCCTGAATCAGGTTGAAATAGGATTTTTTTATTTATAAGAAAGTTTTATTTGAAGTTGATTAGATGTTCTTTATAGGGTTAAGGAGACACGCTGAATTCGTTTCTGAACTTTCTCTTTTTTTTTGCTGGACAAGTAGTTCGCTCAGAATTCGGCCGAAACCGGAAATTTGGCAGAAGTAAAGCAGGATCTTCCGATTAGTATCGTCAAAATAGATATGGCTGATACAGGTAAATCTGAACTTGGTTTTCTCAAATGATTAGCCTGGCGAAGGGTGGTTCCCAAAACACCACGATCTTTTTGCCCACTCTCACAATGCCCACGCTCAGAATGCCCACGATCAAAATGCCCACGGTTAAAAATGCCAACGATCAAAATGCCCACGATTAAAATGCCCACGAATCAAAATGCCCTCTCGTTTCCAAAAGCCGCTCCCCTTTTCAATTGATAAGTTCAATAGAGTCCAGTATCGGACGGCACCAGCTGGCACCGGTCGGCACCAGCCGGCACCCTCCGGCACTCTGAATTCGTCTCTGCTTGTACCGTTCGGCACCAGCCGGCACCGGTCGGCACCAGTCCGCACCAGTCGGCACCGGCCGGCACCGCCGGCACCGGGCACCTGCTGTGCACCCAAAAACTGAGTGGGCAACCCCTCGGTTGATAGTTTAAATTGTAGATCAGCCAAGATCTACAATTTCAAGCCCCTTATTTACCGATTATTTGTTTAATAATAGAAAAAGAGGTTAAGCTGAAGCTTCTCTCCCTACTGAACACATGAAGTGTTGTTTAACAACACAAGGTTTTCCTTAGATAAACTTCATATTTTTCATTCAGACATTAAAAATGTACCCAACTTCTGCATTTGTTCACATTACCCATCCCAAGTCGAGGATCAGGGACGAAGTGTAAAAATGTTTGCATCGTCATTTTGTATCTGTCTCTTCGGACATCCCTGTTGCATGTGACTCATTCGGGGGCATCGCATGTCCCCCGTTTTGAATGTACTTTTGTTATCGCTTGACAATAGAAAGCGTCGTCTTTGCATCTCCTCTGCTAGAAAGGGAGCTCAGTTTTTCCCACACTTCTGGGAATTCGTGGAGTTGTTTTCGCTGTTAGTTTCTATGCCATCTTCCGCGAAATCTTAGGAACTGTTCCAGTCTTGTGGTTCCTGCGAAATCGATAGAGGGTGATACATGTAGGTCGGATTGCAGTAATAGGATAATAAACATTAGATCCTGTTGCTTTAAGCTCTTTGTACTTAAGAAGCGATCTAGGGTGTATTCCAGGAGAAAATTTTCAGGTTACAAATTAACCAACAGAAAACACCAGAGTCCGGCAGAGTAGACCAATTCGTAATCCTCGGGGTGGATAACTCAAACAATACCATAATTGAAAATTATAAACTATAAATACCGTAACATAAAAAAAAACATATAAAACACACATCGTTCAACAATATAAAATTCTCCTGTCAGCACCCTGTCACGCGTCCAGCGAGTCTGTCAATACAAACAAATAAATGTAGCAAGACCCGATAAAAAGGGGTATCAGTACATGGAATGACTCCGAATAAACCCAGTTCCCAAGGTCCAATACCTTCTTTTACGGGGAAAAAATCCGGGAAAAATTGCGGGTTTTGTCCTTCGCTGACCGCAAAACTTGTAAGATGGAAAAGCATTGATAGTTTTTATCCTCGAAGGATTGAGATAGAATATTGTAGCTCCCCTGGTAAAAACCTTCAAGCAAATAAAAGCTCTTGAAACACACTACATCTCAGAAACATTGAATATTTCCCACAGAACTGTACGTAATAAATTGTGTTCAACCGATCCTTCCGTCTTTTAGTGTCAAAATTTTCATAGCTGGCTCTTAAACTTCGTTCATGCGCCAAATATGAAGGAAGTCCTTAATCATGCTTTTAGGTTCCCGTTATAGATATACCCAGCGGTCCTGACACTTTCGTTGATATGATTTGTTTGGCAAAGTTCCCGAAGTTTGGGGCATGTAACTTAATTTTTAGGAAAACCTCTGCTCTCACCAATTTTCTTCGCGTGCCGAACAAAAATATAACCCCAAGAGCTGGTTATTGTAGGTAAAGGAACATTGTCAAATGTGCTACAGATCCGGCCGTACCCCTAAAAGCAGGAAGCGAGGAAAACCTTTTTTCAGTAATTGTTTCCTCCGCGTAAGCTGTAGTTCATTCATTGAATTGAAAGTTAATTAAAACAAGAATTTGTATTTTTTGCATGAATGAAGTTCATTGTTGTTTGTCTACCTGCCCGCAGCGGGATTTGGCCTTTGTTACCAGAATTATGAACACATTTCTGTCTATAACTTGTGGCGTGTAATTTTGTGGTCAACCCAACTTCATTGACGTCATTGGCGTCTATTTGTGCCATCTTTAGTTAGTAGTGTAATGTAGTGTAGAGCCAGTCGGGTGTTACAGAATTCTCAACGGTAAAAAAATAAGCTACCTAGAAGGTGGAAAATCATGAAATATGTTCTGTGGCAAAGCCATTTTCATGCTGAAAGGTTGATGCTTATTACAGGAGGATCAATAGTATACCTACGATTTTTGTTAGCACCTTCTTGTAAAAAAAAAATCAGCTCCTGACAAAAGCTTGTAAATGTCAACACTGTTCTAGTAAGCGTTTCTGCTTCGAAATCCAGCTTATCGGCAAAATTAATGTAAGCAATTTTGGTATTTCAGTATTCACCTATACTATTTTGAAACAGCTTGGTCTTCTTAATATATCCAACTGCGTCTCCCCTGCATGATAGATTTAGTTTATCCTTGGTATCGCAAATTTAATGGTTTTCCAACCAGGGTTCCAATAACTAGTGTAGGCTTTGAAGTTGCCTTGCAAGGCCCTCTATGTAATGCCTGAGTGTTTTCATAACCTGCCCCTTAGCAGACTATGAGCATTCGACCATTATATTGTCTATGAATGTACTTTGTCCGAAAGTGATGATGCGACTTCCCTGTTCGAACCTTTTCTTATCTCTGTCTTGATCGAAGTTGCGTTTTTATGGGTCTTTTGTTATGGCCAAAGATCCTGCTATATAATAGGGTTGGTCATTCATGACGTGGTTGTTTTATAAGATTTGCTGCTGTCAATCAACCTTTTATGTTCCACGGCCTTCAGGATGTTCAAGAAGTTGTCTTGTCGTCAGATTAATCGGTATACTATTTCACCTGCCTTCGTGCCTCATAATACACCAATATCAATGGAAAAAAAATAATAATAAAAACCATATTTATTGATATAGAAATTATAAAATATGAAATTATAGAAATTTGGACCCCAACAGAGAAGGGAACGAAACTCGCGTGTTAGTAGTGTCAGTAGCAAGGGTTTCGGACGTCGCTTCTAGGTTAGCAAAAAAATCACGACCAGTGTGGCGCTAGCCTTTTCTTTTACATCGTCAACGAGTTAGCCTATTGGTAGGCTTACACGCGAGCAAGACCCAAGTCGCTAAATACGCCGAGGGAGAATATAAAGGGGTGGATCAATCCATTCCTGTTGAAAGCACTTAGATAATTTTCGACTTGGGATAATTTTCGACTCTTGTAATGAAGTATATATATATGCCAGCCAACCTCATGTATCGTTCAAGCAGATCAACGACGACATGCAATAAGGATACGGTAAATCAGTATGTACCTGATGATGGTGGTGCACACTAGTCCTACAATTGCGTTATTGTTCGTCGTACACGAAGCCATACCTCGTTTAACCCCTTGTTCACACTGCTGCGATTTCGCGCAAAATTCTGCGTCATCCGACATACGACACAAGTCGTGCGACAAGCAACGCAGAACTTTGCGTTTTGTCGCAGTGTCCGATGTGTTGAAATATTTCAACTGATCCGACATAACGCATGCGATTTTTTTAGGGAAAGAAAAGAAAAAACTAAGATTAGTTAGTTTTAAGACTAAAAATTGCTCTACCTTGTTTTTACTGTAATCCTACGATGGCTGAATGCAAAATATCTTCTGAATAGAAGATATTGAAGAAGATATAGAAGATATTAACCTGTTTTGAACAAGCTGACGCGTAGGGTTTGACTGAAAATTTCCTAATAAGTGGGTCCGTGCTTTTGTCCTTTTGCAGACTAATCTTGACGAAAAATTTCGTTTTCCTTTTGCATCTGCGTGGTGGTGGGAACGCTCATGCTATTCTGTCGCATGTCGGAACATCAAAGAAAAAATCGTGCCGCATACGATGCAGCAGTGTGAACCATAGGTAAGGGCGATTCTGGCGTTCCCCAGATTCGCTTCTCGAAAAGCAAAACGAAGATACGCCGCGCGCGAAGCGGTTCACGGTCACGAAAAGTGGTTCCGGATACATTATGCAACTTTCCAAGATCAGTTCCCACCCACTTCGTGGATTCGCTTTCCAGAACAATTCGCTTTGCTTTCCTAAAGTAGCGGAGCGCCAAAAGCCGGCGTACAAGCTAGCGCAGCTTTCGAGACCGCCAGAATCGCCCGTTATTGGAATCCGTACTGCGTGTTCAGATATTTGTAGTGGGCTACAATACTTCACCACACCCCCAAAAAAGTAACGGCCAGAAGCGAAGGCGAGGAACGCGCGAACATTCTAACGACTCCCATTCCGGATCTGAAAATTAATTGTCCATCGGCATCCTTGAAGAAATTTTGGTTCCTTGTCACGTTCTGTAATTAAGCGAGGAAAGAGGGATCAAAAAACCCTTCCTGATAGCGACCCTAAATCATGAGAAGCCTCAAGAATACGTGCCCTGTAAGTTGGCTAATGGAACTTGTTAAGCGAAACGGATCGAATTTACAAAGAAATGATAGGTTTTTGGTTGAGTCATTTCAGCGCAATCACGTTGTGACGGGGCTCCCAGGGTAGCTGATACGCAACTATATAACCAACCGTTGAGAATCGGACAAAGGGTCGAAAATAGAATCTGGAATTTTTGACTGGGACCTGACGGCGGGATTAGTTCAAGTTGTCTGGAAATCCCACGGTCTGAGTGACTGTCAACTTCCTACCAGGTTCAAGTAGCCTTTGCTTGTTATTCTAAAATTTACCGTTTTTCAGCTCTGAAGCTCTTTCGCTTTTGCATTGGGCAACTAACTGGAGTTTGGTTTCTCTGAAAGCTGAATCCAGTCGCGGTGGCATAGATCGGTCAGTCTGCGGTTTAAAGGTCATTTCAGAGGAGTCAGGGAGGATTTAGAGTCGGCAGAGGCTAGAAACAGGAATCGCAGAAAATCACTCTAGGTCTGCTTAGCTTCCATGCTGATGGAAGTTCTTGACTGCACGGTTTCCTGTCTTGCTTGTGAGAGGCTGTAGAAGTCCTGAGCTGTTCTTGCTAGACCAGGAGTGTGTTCACAGTTGAGGATGACGTTACAGATCTGCTAGAGGGTAGTTTCGCATCATCATGAGATTCGTGGAGAACTTGATATTCGCCCGTTATGGGCAAAATAGCCCCTACTGTCCCATTAGGCCGACAGGTAACAAGCACCACGTGTAAAAGCTTTTGTGACCTGAAGCATTAATATCATTTCTCAACTATCCTCTTTGCTTCCTGCTCCGCCCCCTTTTAAAGTATATTGCGCGTCCAAGCTTTGTGGCGTCAAGTGCATAATGCTGTTGGCCATTTAAAGCTGCCTCATAGCTTCAAATTGGCTTGTCGAGGAACGGGCCTTGTTCTGTCGCTGAAACCGATGTCTGAAGTCTAGACCGTGGGAGAATGTCCGCCTACTGCGTATACATCTCTACAGTTCATCCTGGGCCTAATTCCATCTAGGAAGAAGATTTTCTAGATCCGATTAGTCATCTTCTTTTTTTATGTTTACTTTTTAATCTTGTGCATTTACTCCGTTATTGAAAGCGCAGTGTATTTTTTTCCTTTTCTTTCTCTGTACTGCGCTATGTCCCTTTCCTCGTGTAGTGCGTAAGTCAAAATTTCATCATCATCATTATCATAGTAGTTGCATATTACAGCAGGCAGCATAGGTGGAACCGTGTACTTCTTCTATACCGTTCTCCTTCTTTTATGGTGTGCATGGTTTCGTTCCTTGGGCCAAGTCCTGTTTCTAAGCCAAGTAGAAGGTGGAGCTTCTAGAGACTCAGGGCGACCTTGGTTGTCAGCTGCCAGTTGAAATGGACATTGTAATCGGCGATCTGTACAAGACTATTCATGTCGTTCAACTAGATCATCACTTCTTCGTCTGTCGGCTTAAGTTCGTCGTAATCTGACAAGACAGATCCCCATATTTTTCGCGTCAAAGTGCTCAGGGCATCCTTCAGCCGCTCGCCTCGTTGGATTTCGTCTTGATGGATGTTACTATGATCGTCCTGTGGGCTTTCGGAAGAAGCTTCGGGGTTTCCTGGCCTTTCTACCTGACTTCATCTTAATTGGAATGCACAACCCGCCCTTGTTTTGCACTAGTGCCTCTAAGGCAAACATAGTGGGAATCCTACAAGGTTCTCACATAGCAGACGATATAACTTTGTTTTTCGTAAGGATTGTTTGCCTTGGTTCTCCTTCATTTACTTTCGGGTGTGTGGTTGAAAATGAGGAGTTGAAGACTTGCAATATTTGCAGCGTCGACGAACGTGTTGCCCTGGTCTGGCTTCTAATACAATGTACTTGCTAGGAAGCGTAAGGTCATGTCATTATTATTTTCTGCACTAAGTATCAGCCGACTTCAAGTCGTCATCGCGACACTTGGTTGCGTTTTGCACTGCGCAGTGATGCTCTGCTAACCACACTCAAAAGGCTAGGTGCAACAGGTGCTGGAAGGGTTTTTTGAGGTCTTTTGAAGACGAGATTTCTTTCACGGGTCTGAGTAGTAGTCAAAATGGAATGGTTCCTCAGTGACAAGCGTAGAACGGTCATCGTTCTTGCAGCACTTGAGCCAGACGTCTTTTCAGACGAACTCGACGAAGCAAGACGAGAGAGGGAGTGATGCTCCCTTGCTTTTGTTTTGGACTTGTTATTCGCTTTTGTTGGAATTGAAAATAAAATCAGTATTGTTTTGCTTAGGAAGGACTTTGACGCCTTTCATTGCTACATGGTTAGTGTTGGCCTTGTAGCCCGACCTCTGTCAGAAAAGAAGGGGAATGACAAGGCCACGGTGGGCGAATTCTGCTTTGCTCTCCTGGATTTGCTTCTCTCGAAGGACAATATCTAAAGAATTAGTAGAAACACAAACCATACGTCCGTGAATTAAATCAAAAGAAGGGGCGAGCCTTATAATTAACACATATGATTAAAATTGTGGACCGAATTTCGAAGTGAAAGGTAAACTCGTTGGCTTATTTTTATCAGGGCTGTATGGTGACCCTTTCTAGTGGCGTACCCGGGAAGTTCAGTGTATAACAGGAGGATGTTTACTGAAATTAGAGAAGCTTTAGCTTAGTGAATTCTACCGTTAATAAATAAATAAATGAACGTATTGTCTTGGTCCTTCTTGGCCGAATTGTTAGCCGCTGAACTGGCCAGCGAAGGGACGCTGGTTGGAGTCTCAGTGGGGCCTACCGTTTGGTTTGATGCGGGAGTTGTGGCGTTCGCCTGTTCGACCGTCAAAGTCCACCCAGCTTTAAATGTTAAAACGTTAGATGTTGGATGATTTGCCCGCAACCACGCATCGCATTCCCGGCCGAGGGCAGAGTGTTAGGAGATAGGCACCTGCAGTGGTCTCAATTTTAATTATCGCTGGCGTTTACTTCTGGTTAAGAGCTTTAGACCTGAACTTTTCCGGGTGAGAGCCATGGTGGTGCAGTGCTAGTCCGATATTTGTTGCAAATTAATGTCCGTGACTGGGGCTCCCATGGCTTCTTTCATGTCAGATCAAGTAGATAAGGAAAGATGCAAGTGCCCTGCTATGGCGATGTTCCCCATTGCCCAAAAGCGCCAAACATTTTTATGAAGAAGAAGAAGATCAAGTAGAGATACGATGCCCCATCTAAGGTGCGGCTTGTCTATCAGCCTTAGGTAATTCCGTCGCAAGAATAATGAAAGTTCAGCGGGGTACCGGTCGCGTTAATGATGAACAGTTTGTAAGCGAGCTGCACGTGTTTAATTTATGGCCAGGAGTTCTATTTCATTGTGGTAGAACAAGTACTAAGTGTGCACAGGTGTGGAGCCATTTTCCATACTGGTTAAGGGAGTACCAGTACCGATTTCCGGTTATCTAAGCCAGTGTCGTACTTTTGTCTAGCCGGGATCTTTTTCTCCTCGCCTTCCCCAAGACAAGGTGGGTGTCGTACTGGAATATGAGTCCCTGTTTCACAAGTCAAGATCACCCTTACTAATTTTTTTATTTACTCATATAATTTCTCTCCGCTGAGATAAACGACTAAACTATATCGACTTTGTGTCTCCGGCTTAATCGACCTTGTGTCTCCGGCTTGACCCTTTATATATTGTGATCTTGTACAGAAGTTAAATTAAAACCTTGAACCTATATAAAAAGGGGGTAAGAGAGCACGACATGACATTCTTACAATACAGACTGATCCACGCAGTAAACAATCCTTCTTATTCAGTTCAGTTTATTTATGAACCATCTCAACAAAAGGAGGGCCAGGTGCCAAATGCAAATAAACAAACGCAAAAAATAGAGAAAAGAAACACTAAATACAAAACAGTCTCAACAAAAGACGATTAAATTAATAGCGCTGGCCATGGGTGAGCCAACATTGGCACGGTGCTTACCTTGAGAGTGTCCTTCGTCTCTCTGCATGCGAGTAGATGTTATTCTGTGTGCACCAGCATTGGAATTTCCTTGGCTCCAGTTGTTATTTTGCACACTACTCACCTTTCTTTGGCGTTGACAGCGCGGGCCTCATTCATAGAGGCAATGTTGTCAACTTTCCACAGTACCCTCTGGATTGCGATCGATGCTAAAGCTAAACAGTGGTGGACCCACTGGTGCTAGCATGGTCGCTTTATGGAGTGCATGTTGTGGAGCTTAACTAGATGCCTAGTTTTCAATTCGCCCTTACTGCTTAGAGGGGTCTTTCATTGGTCATCATTCGGTGTGTTTACTGGCTATAGCTAGCCCTTCCAGCAACTAGTCGTAACTAAGTTGTGTAGAGATGAACTACTGGAGGTAGCAAGGCAAATATGAAAATGTTATTTAATATTGATGCTTATATTCGTATTGCAATCTAGCATTCTGGAAGGCAATCTGAGATGGTGACTCGAGTCAGTTCCTACCACTTCCGCGTTCCGCTGTTGCAAGAGCCCAGGAGTTTCTGATACAGTATTTTCGCTTCTGGAAGTCAGGACCCGCATATGACCGCTTGATAATATTGATGCAAAGGGTAGATAGCAGTCCTTCTTCAGGACTGTCTGATTCGTGTGGTAGCTTAGTCAGGATTTTTGGACGGGACTAAAATCCGGTTAACCTCAAACCGGTTTTGTATTTCTTCTACCATACCTGCGAGGAATCCAGTTGTGATTTGAATGCTTGATGATCGTCCATGTAATTTACCGGCTTGGTGGATTTTTAAACATATGGCTGAAGGTTTAACGGTTGGTTTCCTCTTCCCTTGCGAGACAAGGATGTCCGCTGTAAAGCTCCTTCGAAGTTCAATGCTTCCCCAATAAATTGTTGTCTTGGCTATTAATCGTAATCGTTGAAAATCGCTGTCGTTGGTCATCAATCTCAATTATATGGTAAGAACTTCAGATGCTCTCTGCTTTGTCATTGTCGGTTGGGTTGTGGTTCCCACCCGCCGGTTTTGGGGAAAGTTTCCGGTAGAAAGCGACGGGCTATTTCTTTCTTTTTCAGCAGCCTACCGTTGAACAAGGGATATCTTATTCCGTTTTCTCAAGGTTTCCTATCACTTTAAAACCATTCTCGAAATGGTCTTACCCGACGCTCTTTTTCTTGAAAAGAAATGGAGAAAAAATCGATTTCACAGCATATTTCTGATGCCCGAAACATTGCAGTGATTGTCAGTTATTCTACTTTTTAGTTGCGAATCGCCTGCTACCGGTTTGTCATCTCTGAGCCCATTTTCACTAGCAGGTCGAGCAGTATGCTTTTGAACTGTTGTACATTTTCACGCAGGATTGTTTACTCATTTCGAGTTGCCAGCATCTAAGCTTTTTGAACTAATATTTGTATAGTTTCACATCCTTTTTTGTAACTTCCTGCTATTGATTTACCACCTGTTGATCCGCGCCCACCCACAGGTCGAAACGTACTTTGTTGAACGATTCACATTCATTTATTTTTCATGTCGCTTCGTTATGTGGATGATTTGTTTTAATTGTTTCCCTTTCATTGCAATGGCTGTAATCACTGGAATTATAAGTTCGAACCAGCTTGTAGGCGTAAAGCCAGTCTTCGGCTTGCAGATTACCTCATATCTGTGTCTTTCTCAAAGCCAAAACCAATCCCTTCCGCATACTATGACAGTGATGATAGCCGATTTTTACCTTTCACATTTCTTCTAAACCTCAGTCACATCTGTCAGTCAGCCGCCCTTTTTCCCTACTCCATCCATTTGCACATTTTTCTCTCTGAAATGTTTTACCTCTATGACCGGAATTCCGGTTTTACGGGGCCCATTGCCTCGGACGGTCCTGGACTTCCGGACGGTTCTGGAAAACGGAAATTGAGAATCTGAAAGACGAAGCGTGGCCTAAAGATTCACCAACGATTTGTTCCATCTAGCGGTTAAGTTTCTTGCATAATTTCTAGCACTGCTCTCTCCGACAAGGTTTCTAGGTAACGTTGGGGTCAACTGTTTTTCGCCGGGAGAAATCTTTTGGTTCAGGTTCAGGTTCTTTTTAATAATAAATTAAATAACAAAATGTCCAGAGCCAGGCTGAGAAGACAAATTCGTAATGCACGGGATGACAACTGGTGCATTGACAACTGCGTAAAATCTGAGACTATGATGCTTAAATCTGAACATTTCGTCCTTTTTTGTTGCCAGAGATTATTTCTAGCGCAAAAACGACTGTTGGATACCCAACCGTATACAATGTAGTTCGAGACCTCTTGCTGTAGAACTCACCGTCCTACCAGCAGATTTCAGGTCTTCTTCCGATAGAGGTCGAAGATAGATTTCGATACTGCCTTGAGGATTGGCTTTTCGAAAATTATTTAGACTGGAACGTTACATTTTCTTGACATGATTGATGGCGTTAAAAACGAGAAAGGCAGGACCCCTGTTCCGATTTTCTTCACCTTCTTCCTTAAGAGTTGAGAGACCCCAAAAGCCATAGGTTTGCGCTCTACACGGTGTCCCCTGGCGTCGTGCACCCGTCATCCTTGCATCCTGGCGGGTGGGGGGGGGGGACTAAAATACTGTCCATCGCAAGAACTTCGGTCAGAAGGATTTCCCCGCTCTACTGATCGTGGGAAAGCTTCTGGTACGTCGCTAAAAAAAAATCCATTAAATTTCCTGCCTGTTGGGACTGGCACACCTGAACTATCAATCTCTTGATTGATATTCATATTAATGCATTATTGTTTTTGGCAGATTGTGCTCTGATGAATGAACATATGCTTTCTATGCGGCTTCGATCCTTTCGCGAGAAGATTGGATTACCGACATAGAGATTACACAAATTTTGTTCAAAGACTAGGAAAGACAAATAACGGAACAGTAGTGACATTCCCTTCGTTATGAAGCTAGCAAAGATGTCTGTAGTTTCTTGCAACAGCAATGTGTTCCGAACAGGAATTTTTTTGTCACTATTTTCAAAGAGACAAAACCCCCTGAAGTTTTGCAGGACAGTTTTGGGATCCAGCGCTTCTCATCTAGGATTAGATCGGTAGATAGTAGGTCTCAGGTTACGTGCGATTGTTGTTGGAATGGTGCTTATCTCCTCGCGGAAAGCCTGGAATTAATTTGTCGAATAAATAAATATGCCAGCACTTCAGATATTCCTTAACCAGTATGTCATGCAGATCTTAAAATGGAATCCGATCCAACGCCCTGTGATGCAGTACTTAGAGATGCCAAAGATATGGGAAGAATTGTTGTTAATCTTTTAGATATAGGTGAGTATTTATTTTTGTATTTTTTGTTGTCCCCATTTACCCCCTAATATGTTTGAGATGTTGTATATTAAACTGTAAGCTAACTGTAGGCTATGCGAATTGATATATGTTCACAATTTTGTACTCATCTTCAGTTTTGAAGGGTTAAAATAAATAATAATAATAACACCGAAACCTGTAAGGCCGGGTGGCCCGTTCATGAAAACCCCGTAGCTTACATAACTCTTATTCCTACTTCGTGTTTTACTGAAAGATTTTCTTTTCAGGATTTAGTTTTGTCGAACCTGAAACCATTATGATTCGTTTGGAGCCGGGAATCTGGTGAGTTTTCCTTTCAAGTTAGCTATTTCTCTAGTCCCTCGTATTTTGCACATTTCCTAGAGTTTGAAAAGCATCAAGACTAACTGTTTTATGAGAAGTTCAGGTCCATCTGTTGTGAAAAAGGTCAACTATTGGTGAGCCAAAAGTCCCCCTGGAGAAAGGATCCCTAAGAAAAGAACATGTGAATGGGTGCTTTAAGTTTTACCATATTGAAAGAATCCTATAAAGAAACCAGGCGCTATACGGAAAATATCCCTAAGAACATGGGAATGGGTGTTTTAAGTGATAGTTTTGCAGGAAGTCCTCTAAAGAAAACTCCCTTAGAACACGTGAATGGGTGTTTTACTAGTGATAGTTTTACCATTTTACACGAAACTAGACCATCTAAAGCTTAATAACCACCCAAAGCAACATTGGGTTTTACTTGGGAATAAAATCATTAGTTCATACCGGTGCTGCAGTCCAGCCGATAAGCTAGAAACGCGTGCCTTAAAAAGCTTCCAAGTGGAAAGGAATTGGACAGTTTTCACTGTAACCGATGAGTGTACACTTTTATATCACCTTCTTTTTATCTTGTAGCACTAAAGATGAGGATGTAGACAGTAATACGGTTGTGAGAGCGAGAGGTCTGCCTTGGCAATCGTCGGACCAGGATATTGCCCGGTTTTTCAGAGGACTCAATGTTGCGAGGTAAGCAAGAATGTCTGCCAGGGAATACCATAAAAAGCGTCTTCTTTTGCCAAGCTGGTGTTTTGCGACACTCACATGTCAAAAAAGAGGGATCGGGTTTAAAGGTCATCTGTAAAGTTGAACAAGCCGCGTCCCTAGTCACTGGTAGAGGATTGGTCGTTGTGAAGTATGTTTGAACGGGGACCCATAAATTTCCTGTAATGCCTGGCCATTCAGGGGGCTTGTCATTTCCTATGCTTCTATGTTGCTATGTTGCCCTACCAACTCCTACTTTCCAAAAATTCCGCTTGGGTCGAATTGGCGTTCTTATTTGCCTCATTGGACGTGAGCGCCAAAGAGACTCCTCCGTCAAGGCGCCAGTAGCCAATCCCAAATTTTGTCTATCTGGATAGTCGCGTATTTATCCCCGTGGGTATTTCTCGAACTACCGGACGGTCGGTCAAGAGCGCATCAGAAATCTCTTATTGACAAGCCCCCTGAATGGCGAGGCATTACAGGAAATTTATGGGTCCCTGGTTTGAAGCTCATTACTCCCTCCCCATCTGCACTAGTCATGCTTGGTGTTGCTAACCAGTTAGTCAGCTAACGAGTTTGTACGACGTTATTTCGGCCCTTTTTGGAAAGGTTTCTGTTCAGGGGGGTAAGTATCAATCCATGCATTACTAGAAAACATGGTTTCAAGTTTCTGGCATGCCGTATCTTCAAGCCTGGTCGGGAAGATTTTTTTTAAACCTACTGTACCTTGATTTGTGCCCCCACACTTTTTTTCGATTTGAAAAGTCGGCCCAGGGGTTCTGGGTCTGCCAGTGAATCGTTTCGGAATGACTAAGCCTGTGGACAGAGGCTCGCTGACTGAAGTTCCTGCCTGGCTTTTCGGCAACATCATCAATTCCGTAAGGATAAGTTGAGATTTTTCAAGCTTTCTGATGAAAACGTGCAGTTGGGCGGGGAAAACCTGATCGCCAGTTTTGGCCACCAAAAGTATCCTCGTACATCGTGGAAAATACCCGAAAGTAGCTCTAGATATCTCAGTTAAATGTATTCCGAATTCTCCAAAGTATCTTTTTTTTTGTCGAAATATCTCGAATTGATGGCATGTATCTCGCAAATATCGAAGTACCCGCGAGTTCAAAAGTTTTATTTTGGGGTACGTCGACAACACATAAGGCGTTGTTCCGTGCTCCCACAAACAGTTTGTGGGTCGATTGTGGCTCGAAAAGAGTGTTTCCGCGGTCTTTTGTGCGGCCCACTGGCGTGTTTCCGCGACCAGCAAGACTTTCGTGGCTCGCTTTGTGGCTCAAATTCGACAAACAACTGCCTAGGTGACTGTCGATTTTGTGGCGATTTTGGCGGGAAATTCAAACTTAGCAGCAAAATGACTTCAAAACAATAAAATTAAAAACTTTTTTCATGTATTTAGACATAAAACAGAAGATCCTTTTTGCACGGAATGGTAAGGACGAAAGCCTGGAGTTCTATTTATTGAGATTTTACATGATTTTTATTTATATATCCAGACATTTGAAATTACCGCCCAAAAAAATCGACAAAACAGCGTTTCCGCGAGTTTCAACTTGTGGCTCTACTGTGTGGCACGCAATCGTGTTTCCGCGAAAAACACTCAGAAGTGTGTGGCCCACAATTGTGTCACCGAAAAACGCCTATAGACATTGGGATACATCGTGATACATTGAGACAATTTGAGATACTGGGATATATTTTGGAATACTTCGGATACGGAAAGCCATGTCCGTCTTGCAGGAGTTTCAAATGTTTCATGACTTTTTTTAGCCTTTCCAAGATATTGGAATCCACGCCTCGCCTCACCCTCACCTACCTTGGCATATCCGGACGTATCTCTACGTTTTCCAAAGTATTTCTAAGGATCTCAGTGTATCTCAAAGTATCTCGATGTATCCCAGAGTTCTGAGTATCTCAGTGAATCTCGAAGTAATTTTGGTAGCAATTTAGCTCTTACACCCATGGCCAAAACGAAAATTTCTATATGAGGAACGTTTATTCTGCTTTGAGGAACGTTTACGCTGCTTTGGCACTAGTTGGAGTAAAGCCGAATTCACACAGAGAGCGAATTTCGCCACGCCTTACGATATTCGTCACGCCAGGCGTCGGAAAACGTAACGCCAAGTGAAAAAAAAAGGCTTCGGCTCCCAGCCGAAAAAATTCGCAACTCCAGGCAAATAATTTGACGCCCTCTGTGTGAATTCCGCTTAATACCTAAGGTCAGCTGTACGTTGGTTCAGGGTGTAATTAGCATTCGATACAGACAGAGTTGTCTATCGAAATAGTATCAGCGGGACTTCTTTAGAATAATAATACAGCAAGAAAGTGAAATGTCCTGTAGGATAAGAATCAGGAGGAAAAGGTCAGAGTAAACCCAGACGACACGTTATAGACTCCTCGTGGAATGTCAGGTTCCGACCTGCCAATAAGTCAGTTTTAGAATCACTGGAAAATTATTGTTTAGATTTTTTTCATGTATCCTTGTTAATTTGATTCTTAGGCAAATTGTGTTAAAAGAATTGATGAACAGGCATCGTATGGTTAGTCAGCTTGGTGAACTTTCACCTAGACAGCCGCCTAGGGGCCCCAACCTTGGGGCGGGGGGCAACCAAGGGTGAAAGTCGGCTTGTCTATCCTCCAAAGTGCATGCTAACCTGTGTAGTCTGCATCGGCCGATTGGCACAACCGTCACTGTATCTGGTTAAGAGGGAGGTACAGCTTGTATCGTCCGGGTAGGAAGGTAATTTTACATGTATCGCCCTGTTGTGTGGTATCAATAGCCTATCTTCTATCGCCCTCGAAGGCGTGTAAAACCAAGATTTCTTCGACACTCATGGTGTGCTGGTAAATTAGTAGGTACATCGAAATTTGTCATTAATTACATAACATTTTAGGCGCAAACTTGTTTCGCGGTTTGAACTCGAGAAAACAAGTTCGATTAGTCCAAACAATAAAAAAAAGAGATATAGAAATAAGCATTGTCTGCATTGTATGCTAATGTTACAGAATCGTCACGCAATGGCTCTTCTTGTTATATCTGATGGAACAGGAGGTAGATGGTCATTGTTGATAGAATCAGAATAGGGGTTATCATATGTTCGGATAGGGTCAGATTCCTTGACTCTGCCCCGCTTCTGATGCTTAATCTTAGAAACACACATCATTTTGGTCGTAAACTCCTGCGCATCTGTTGCAAATGACAGAACGCACCTCAGTATTCTGAAGCAGTTGTAGTGAAAATGGCGACTGAAGTTGAAGCTGATGGTGGTTCGAACGAACAGTTTGATGGAGAGTCTGAGGCAGTAGACTGTCTCACGGCCGCCTATCATAGTTGGAATCAGTATGGTTTCTATGCGTCCTACCCAGGCATGATGGTGGTGCCTCAAGCACTGGTCTGTGGAAATAGTTGGATTCCTAGGTAGGAAACAAAGTCTAGGCTGCTTTAGAAATTGGCTATGTTGGTGAAGCAAGAGTAGGTTTTGGAAGAATCCTAGATGACAGGTTGATGTCCGAAACTCCTGCTGGCGTCGGGAAAGGGAGACTATGCCTAGGACGGGACTGTCAAATCACGCTTTCTTCTGGTGGCTGCTCAGCCGAAATATTCCTTTTAATGTTGTAGACTTTAAAGCACACACGACTCTTGATATTATACCCTTGCGGTAACGAATCCTCTCATCTTTACGCTAATGACCGAACAACAATTTTTCCAGTCAAGTGCTTTAAAGTTTAACTGAAAAGCCAGCTTATTTTTATGTCTTGGATTTGAATGCACTTAATTATTTCTACTTGATTGTTTCACCTGGGGCTCTAGTAGTGACGTTCAGAATATACGTACTGCTGTCTAGACAAGACAAAATTCATCCAGACGCGGAAAATTTTGAATTTCAACTACAGCGTGCGTATCAGTGGCTAATGAAGCAAGCTCAGAAAAAGTTCAATTCTGGATTGTAAGGTCAGTTCTACATGTGACCCAAAGAGATTTTATTTTTCAAAAATCGTTTACCATTTTAGTTAAGTAAAATAATTTCAAGCATGGGGTACAAGCACATAGAGGTACAACAAATCCGAAAGAAAAAGTTTGTTCGATGAAGATCGGTTCTATTAATTGCGGAGCAACATCTTCATCGGGTGTTCAAGCCCATCTTAAGTGAATAAGTAATCGGTAATTAGACTGTCGTATCTCAGCCCTATTCAGTTGAACTTTAGGAATACTACATGGAAAAACTGATGACTGTGCTTGAACACATCTGGGATCAGGATCGGCACGTCGCCTGACATTTTGATTGGCTGCCATCAGGAGTGCATAGAGAGTCCTAAGACCTTGATGATAGGTTGAAGAATTGCGATTCCGAGTACCGAGAAAAAAGATTATTTGTTTTGTCTTTGCTGCTTTAAAATACGATTCGCCAGAACATGGTTAATGGAAAGCGTGGAATATCCCTTCGTCGGTTAGAAGGGGGGCTCAGTTTCCTCTTTGTTTTTCTGCAACAGTTCTGTACTTTTCCGCTTTCGTTTATGAACACCGAGCTACTTGTTCGGGATTGGAAAGGGTTTCTCTAGTTATCTGGTTTTCTTACCCAAGGGCGCCATTGTGTTTGGGGGGGGGGGCTAGACTCTAACATCTTCATCTTGGTGCTATATGTTGGCCGCTAAGTATGTTTCAAAGGCACTTTACTTCTAGTAATTCGAAAACTACTTTAAATTCACCCCAAAAAGAGTGATTACGAGTCTGAGTAACAAACCTGGGATTGGGGCCAAAAATTCATAATTAAATTATGGAGCCAATGTTTCTACCTCAGAACATGAATTTTGTCTTAATTGTTACTTTGCAATAATGCAAGACGCCCTTGCACATTTTTATGGCCATCTTTTTGCAAAGATGTTCATGTCATTGAGATATTACTTTGTCCTCATTTGTGTACTTGATTTTTGTTCTTACCGGTTTGGTTCAGATTAGTGACAGTTCCGTGCCAACCTGGTTTTCCCAGCTGCTTGCATGGAACCTGCGGGGTTTTGCTAAATGTAAACTCCTTGAGCTTTATTTTGCGTGCGTGGAAGCGGACAGAAGATAAAGTTTTGGCGAAGTTGTCGGTCACGTTTCACAATAATTAAGAATTTGTCTAGTATCTGTCTTTTGATAGCATCGGGAGTTTCTCTTCCCGTCTTATATATGTATCTCACAAATTTGTATCAGTCTTGCGAGAAGGATAGAGTTTGAATACGAGTCAACCAAAGGGGGGTCGTAAATAATTGTTCCCAGAATTTGATTAAGATCCTGCCACAAATGTGCTGAAAAACGCTGTTGTTTGTAAATTGGAACTGGGAATACCGACTGTGTGAACCAAAACTGGATGTAAAACTAGGCGAAATTACAGTTCAATTCTTTTGTTTAGTCAGCAATTTTTGTGCGGAAAACAAAATTTCACATGTCAATATAAAACAACATAATTGCTATATACAACGTGTAAATTTGTAACTGGGGATCCCGACTGTGTGTGAACTAATACAGAATACAAAACTACACGAAATTACAGTTAAATTCTTTTATTTTGTCAACAATACATGTCAGTATAAAACAAAATAGCCATGTTTGTGTTGTGGTGAACAAATTGCAAAATCAACAATCTCAGCTAAGGTTGGCACCAGGTTGGCCCGATGAAAATTATCTCAAAATTAGTAGTATGAAGTTGTACGAAAAAGTAGCGTGCAGTACGAACTGATGCTACTGCATACTTCCATGTAAGGGCGACCGTATTACTGCACTCTACTGCATGCTACTATTAGCAAGACTGGGCTACTATAGCAAGACAGGATGCCACTGGATACTAATGCTTAAGATTGACCCAGTCTGAGGCACATAAATGATAGTATTCGTATTCGTACGTGCAACTTTTTCGTACAACTATCATACAACTACGCAGGCTACAAATCGGGGGTTCCAAGGCTGGTTAGTGGCTTGAGTTGACATCTTAAGTAGCTGGGCCTAGGCTGCACAGGATAGCCCTCGGAACATTTTCGAGTATATTATTTATATTTCATGAGAATATATTTCACGTATGTTTCTTTTTTTTCAGAGGAGGTGTCGCTTTGTGCTTGAGCCCTCAAGGACGAAGAAACGGAGAAGCCCTTGTTCGATTCATCTCCCCAGAACACCGAGACATGGCCTTAAAGCGGCATAAGCATCACATCGGAAGTCGTTACATCGAAGTTTATAAAGCAACAGGGGAAGATTTTGTTAACGTGGCTGGAGGTGAGTGCTTCCTTTATCTGTGCTTGGTCCGGCCCAGATTAGCTTATATAACCTGAGAAACGTTAGGATCGGAACGAAGAAATCAGTAACTTACTGAGCTGATGGGACTTACTACTGAATTCCCCCCCCCCACACCAAACCATATGGCTTAATTAATGTGAATGATCCGTGTCGTCAGGCCGATCGCAAGCAGTTTCCGTAAAATTTTAAGTAGAACCGTTGTCGACGGGCTGTCTTTGCAGAATTAATGTATTCAAAAATATAAAATATTAAAATGTCTGCAGATAAAATTTTCGGACTAAGGGAGGTTGATTTGTTCGCAGAAATGTCTCCTGGTCTGGCTTTCGAATTTTGGCTCTCGTTTAAGTTTCACATTTGGATTATCACGGTGTGTTTGGGGACTGTGGACTTTGTCGTCTTAACATGCAATAAGTTTACGACATACTCCTGACGATGGGTTAGACATAGACAAAGTGATACCCAATGTAGTGTTGGTGATGCTGTGAGTGGCTACGCTGAAAAAATGACCTCCCCTCTAATCTTTTTACACATATGGCATGTCTTCTGTGTCAATACGTGAGAACACCCACGGAAAATTTTTGATGCCAATGGTTACAGTTTTTTTATTGCTAGCTTCGTGCCCACATAATTTTGTAAATAATAAAGTCGGGTCTTCACCTTCCGTAATCTGGGTTCCCAGATTCTCCGTGATTTTTTCTGAATTTCTTCTGCGATACTTGAAATTCCGGAAATCTGGAAGTTCAAAAGCCCCTTTTTTCCGGATTATTTTGGTGTACTTTCGGACCGGTTCATCTTCCAGATGCAATTTACAGAAGAAGTCAAAGAAAAATCTGGAAGCCCAGATTCCGGAAGTTCCGGGAGGTGAAGACCGGACTTAACACCCGGATGAGCCGCTGCTTCCCGCTGCGGCTTCAAACATTCACTGGAGAAGTAGTCTTCTTGATCTACTATCTCAGAATTTATGTCATTTGTCCCGCGTAAGTCGCGTAACTAATCTTAACCTTTCTATTCTACTATGTCGAGAGTGACCGAGCTAGGCCGAGGTCCTGCGGAGAGGATGGCCGGGGAAATGTATGTGAACGTCTTGTATGGTGCGTGAAAACTGCCCGGCACTTGGCTTTGCAATGCTTTCTCAGGGCAAGAGTATGCCCCCTTAGTACATGTAAAAAAGCTCTTAACCTTTGACGAAGGATGTCTCGGTTATTGTCACGAGGCGTGATTTTTGATGTGAATTGAACATGTGGGGCCAGAGCGAAGAGAAAACTGTTCTAGGCTTGTTTAGAACTTCATGTCCCATCATATTTCCAGGAGCCAAGTAAATGGCTATGGAGGAATTCACTTTGACTTTGTTGAACTTAGTTGTTGAAAGGTGCTGGGATTCTCATGAAAGTTTCCTGTCTTAAGTCTCAGAAGTTTTCCAACTAAAGAACTCTCTCGAACATGATATGTAAATATTGTACACGGTACGCCAAAGCAAATTTCACAGTAAGACAGTTAATTGTTTACTTAAATCAAGAGATTTTCTTATTATTCTGGGATGCTGTATGATTAAAAGATTCGACTTGAGACAACTTTAAACAAGGTGACAGATCCGTTGACGGTTTTATCTGGCTGTGTAAACGCATCGCAAATGTGTCAGCGATAAAACTATGAAGTCTGGACTTTGCGTTTCCTTATCTTGCGACGAAGATACACTTAGGGCACACACTGCTCGCTATCGCTTCGGCCCTCTCAGTGTCTTGGGTTTGTTCATTGGTGTTGGGCGATTGTCGTGTGAAATCTTTTTGGAATGCAGAATTTAGTGGATTTCCAGAACCTTGCTTACCTTATCCCGGTTCACCCTCAGTTACTCAAGAGGCTTGAGCATATCAAGAGTAAGTGATCTTCTGTGCGAAAAATTGCAGGCTCTTTTATTTTAAACAGCAACTGCCGGGATTGACTGGCCAGTCCATGTTGGAACAAAGGACTTTCCGAATTCTTGTACGCAATAGTTGCTGTCCCCTGGCGTCGGTGTCTGATGTTCACCGCTTGCCTAGAGTGAGGGCCCCCTTCGGATTCTTATTAGCGTAGGGATTCTTATAATCCTACTGCCGCCTATATGTCACTTTTCTTCATCTGTTTGGTTCCCTGCTTCTTTGAGGGACGTAGTGTATCCGCTTGTATGTCTGCGAAACGTTCTCTCGTAGGCTATATTCGCAAAATGTTGACAAGACTAGGTTTGTTCATATTATTTTAATGCAAAACCAGAAGACTCTGTGGATGTCTTGACCCAAGTATAGAAACAGACATGGGTCATCAATGCCCACGTTTGGACATTTTCGAACTTGATACAGACTAGAGACCAAGTAACCCTACCGGATTATGGGTCGGTTTACATGTATTTATGCCTAGTCTGTAAAATCAGGATAGAAATGTCGTCGGCTCGCTTACTCCGTTTAAGGTCACGTCTGCGCTGCCCGGACACTCAAAAAAGGAGTCTTATGTTTTTCGAGTTCATCCATAGCGGCTGGAATATGTCCACTGCAAGCATCTAACTGTTGGTGGTTTCTAGAGCGTGATGGACAGGCCCTCTCCGGTTTCGACGAGGCATTGAAATATGCTGTCGGTTTGATTTTGCGTGGTCTTCTAGGGGAAGTGGCTGAAGGATTCAAGCAAGAGAGGTGTTCTTCGCCAAAGCAGGGACCCATAAATTTCCTTTACCTGTCTGTCAATAAAAGATTTCTGATGCTATCTTGAGCGCACGGAATGTAGTTCGAGAAATACCCGCGGTCCAATGACGTTCAAGACCAGATAGACAAAATTTGGGATTGGCTGCTGGCGCCTTGAGGGAGGAGTCTCTTTGGGGCGCACGTCCAATGAGGCAAACAAGAATGCCGATCGACTCAAGCGGGGATTTTTGGAAACTGGATGGTTCGGTCATCATATCAATATAGAAGCATAGGAAACGACAGGCCTTCTGTAAGGAAATTTATGGGTCCCTCGCCAAAGCAAGAATACTTCTTGTCAATCTTGTCTTTCCTCGTCTTCTTCGTGCTTGTTTCCTGTAAACTCGTGCGAACCTGGGGTGCAATTACCCCCGTTGGTACGGTGTGACTAAATGCTAAATAAGCGTGTTTCTTGAAGCCGGTCACTCGATTGCCTCGTCCAACCTTGGGAATCCTGGAACAGAAAGAATGTGGCATCTTTCTTAAATTTTCATCTTCATTTTGCTACAACCCATGGTTAAATAGTAGCTTTATAACAGTTGTTTATTTATTTATTCATTTATTTCCCGTAAAACTGAGGAATACAAAATATAGTATATGAAACAAAACTATGCCTGAATCAACTGATCTGATCCATTAAGTGACACCATAAATACTATAAAAAAATAGACATGTTTGTACAACTAAGTTAGAATAGTTTACGTTCTAGATTAATCACTTGTGAAAAATATGTATTTTTTCTTTAAAATTAATACTGGGTCTTTTACTTTAAAGTTAGAAACATCACATATTGGTGTAATAAGCTTCGATACGGTTTTCCGCGTCGTCGTTTCTCGGCTAGCTTGAGCAACCCAAACAGGCAGCGATTTATTTATTTGATCAAATACCGGCCAACTGCCATTAGACATTAAAGAAATGAACACTTTACAAACTTACACTTTACATACTAAGCTGGGTCAAACCCACAATATACCAACTCCCCCCCCCCATTTCAGCCAAATGGGAAGAGATAGCCGCATATGCGGCCCAGAGAGATTTGATTAGAGCTGCAAGAAGAGAAAATAGGATTGGTGTCTATTATTGTTGATCAACCCGTCACGTCCTGTTTGCATTATAAGCTGACGTGTACAACTCTTGTGAAGCTTATTACACCAGTTTTAATTTAAATTATAATTGATAATTTACTAAAAAAAAATTGATAAAATACAAAAAAAAATTAATAAAATAGGGTAATTATAATAATTTCATTAAATTCAAAATAAATGAACAGAATAACTTCCGACCCCCTACAAAGCTCCATGGCCCGTTATTACCGGTCGCCCGACTGCCATATACAACCTTGAATACCCGAAGAAAAATTAAAATCTGTCTCTGCTGTCTCTTATCAGTTTTCTTTTGGGTCTATTATGGTCGTCCTCCGAAAATGATCGGAAAACGAGATCTAGGCATTGGCTAGGAATTGTGCACGGAAACCCTGCTATTCTACGAATGCGACTGGAGGAAAGATTGAAAGAGCCGGTCTGGTGACTGTGCTGCACTGTCAGAAGTTTGACAGCATTTATCATATGGATGCGCATTCCTATGTTGAATAATTAGACGGGTGCGGAGAATATTTATGTTATGACCCTTTGAAGCGTTACGTTTCGCGAATACGATAAGAAGATCCAAAGACACTTCCAGCTTGATCATATCCGTCAGCGACTTCTTCGCAAGAAGAGACTAACTTTTGTTCAAATTCCGATTTTGCCGCCCCTTCGTTCCGGGTTCTCGTCCCTGCCTTCTGGTTTCAATTCCGCCCAGAATGCAGAACTTGGGCAACCACCCGGTTGAGAGCCATATTTCCGTGTTCCAAAGTGGCCAATAAAATGTAATTCCCATCGCGGCTCCCAGCTTTATGGCTCTAACGTGCCGTTCTGTTAGAACAAACCCCTCGGTTTCAGTTGACGCTGAACTTCTGGCTCTGAAACTCATTAGAAGGCAAGACACGTGAGGAATAATTTCTTGGATGAGTTTTAAAAGGCATAGAGGATTGGCGGCAGGATACAAATTTAGTTCAGGTTCGTCTTGTTTTCAGAGTTTGAAAGAAACTCTAAATTTCCAGTACAGGAGGGTCGCTCAAATTTGTCTTAGTTTTCTGGGACTGGCCTAGTTCAGAAATTGTGGTTTTGCAGTTTTTATACCATAACAGTTGCGTTGCTGCTTAAAATTTAAGACCCCAGAAGTTCGAACCAGGTTACTATTTTGACAGGTGACCAGTATACGATACAGGTAAATTTAACTTACACCTGTGATGCGACGTTTCGTAATATTTGTTATCTGTCGGTCTGATTATGATCTCAACCCTTAGCAAGGGATTTCTACACTGTCAGGATTTAAAACAAGAATGCACAGTTTGACAGACATCACTTTGGATGTTGGAAAATGTGCGTTATGAGCTTTTAAATGTTAGTAGGCTAGTAACATGGTCTTCAACGTTACTTTTAACGAAAATCTGCACTTTAGAGCTAATATCGGAAAATTTTTGCACACAAAAACCAACTGTTGTCTGTTGAAATTGCGCAGCGAGGCCGTATCCAGGGGGGGGGGGGGGTAGGGGGTTCAACCCCCCCCCCCCGAAACCCACAAAAGTAATAGTTTTTTGCAGGTTTTAACCTCTGATCTATGTATTTTTTGTACTTTTTGGTCCGACCCATGGACAACCCCCCCCCCCGAAATAAATTCCTGGATACGGCCCTGTTGCGCAGCCTTGTGTTAAAAGGTTACCAGACTTCTCGATGTGTAAGACCAACATCATGTTATGTCTTTCCTAGTTCTCTAGTCCTTACAGTTTGAAGTTTTTCAGGAATCCCGAGGGGCACGTTATGTTTCGAACAAGCTTCCTGTAATACAGCTTGAAATGCTGCTTGCCAAGTGCAAAGCATGTAGAGAAATTTCTTTTGTCGTCTCGAGATTTCCCGACTCGGACTCGCGATTGTCTTCCATGAACATCACAGCAGACACGATTGCAACGGAAATAATTAATAAACAATCTGAGTGGAGGGGTCATTGTGACCAAGTGGGGCCCCTGCTTAGATGGAAAGACGTGCTATACAAGTATTTCGGAAAGTACTTTCAGGGCGCTAGTTTTTAAGCCCTCCGTGGCGATGAAAGTTGGCGGACGACTTTGGGCCATGAATCCTCGTCTTTCAATGACGGCATCGCGACCAGGTACGGATGGGCAATAATTCTGGCAGTATTTTTCTGGTCTATAAATTGCTGCAACTCTACCAATTTTCTTGCTCGATTTATCAGAATCAACCAATTCGAACGCTGGGATCCATACCTATTAGAAAGCTCAAATCAAATCAAGCACTTTCTTCTTCTTGTCCGTGAGATATGAAAAGTCAACAGGCTCAGTACATGTGCTTGCCCTGATTTGAACTCTTCATGGGATCACATCGTACGACCACTTCGATCATGTGTGTATTCTTAGAGTATCTGAGACTCGCATGAACCGACCATCGGTCCTCGTAGCCCCTCACCTGAGTGTATGCTGACGGCGCTTATCAAGCTCTTCGAACATTTTTTCCCGTCCAAAATGGGAGAGACCAGGAAAGGAAATGCGTTTCTCAACAGCGGCGCTAGTCTAGAGGAGGACATGGGAGACTTATTAAGAACTTTGTGACGAAAGTGCAGAAAATCCCGTGGGGAAAACCTGATCATTTGACCGCACCATAATGCTGCGTACTCGATTAGGATTTCGCGGCCGGATTTTCTCCACTTTCAACGTCAAGTTGAAAAATTTCAACTTTTCGATATGGAATTGATGATGGTGCGGAAAATCCTGGCAGGAATTGAACACCGGGACCACTCGACTGATAGTCCGTTCGCAGAATAAGTCTTGGACTCAGGGTCTGGGCTTTCCGGCCAAGATTTTCTTCACCATCACCTTTTTCGATACGGAAAAGTTACAATTTGTAACGTTTTGGTTGGATTCTGGATCCATGCGGGGAAAACTAGTACGCATGCAGACGGCATTGGAAGCATTTAGAGCATTGCTGAGGGGTTCACAACTCTGTATGGCACTCGTACACTCGAGTATGGCACTTGTGTGGCACCTGTATGATACTTGTGTATTACGACACTCGTACACCCTGAAGGGGTGTACGAGTGTCCCCCGCATTGCTGAATAAACATGTTCCAGTATATACAGAAATATGTTCCTGTATACGATAGGTTGCTCACTCTCAACGGACATGTACAATAAGTGCGAGATATGCCCAGCCGGTGGCCATGGAAGATGTGCAGTGATGCCCACCAAGTGAGCAGCCCCTCGCCTATATACCGACTCAAACGTAGGCCTATACTGGTTCAGTCCTAGAATTCGGAGATGCTGTCTGTAGGCTACTTGTTTTCTTTGGTTCCTTTGCAGCTCCTTGTGACTTTCCTTTTGCTACAAAGTGTATTAATCCGATTTTTCCATTTTTGCAAGCGGGCATAAATAAATAGTCATATAAAATTATAATCAGATGAAAAGCCTTGTTGGTATTTTGTGACTGGCGTCTCTGTTTCTAAGCGTTGGATTAGCTTACTGCGCAAATTCGTGCCCTTTAAAATCTGCGCTGTCAGCTTAAGTAGAGAATTCAGATGCTGTGGACTAGAAGTTCGTCTGTTATCTCTTTGCACATTTGCAAAGGGTCGCTTGGACAGGAAGGATGACGTAGTGGCACAGTTTTGTTTGTCCGCGTCTCGTCGCTGACGGTTAGGTGCTAGTCGAGCATACAAGACAGCCAGTCTGTGAAACTAATGTAACTACCGGTGTTTCGAGGTACTGGATACTCCCTACCGTCACCCTATCTTTCCTTGTCCCATGGGTTTATTTTGTTCACTTTTTTACGGTAAAGTTATATCGAGAAATTTACCATGAAGGAAAATGAATCCCCAGCATGTCACGTTGAAACCATGTGCATAGCAAGTGTTCCGATGGCAGGATCCTAATCGAGAGGATGATTCTAATCGAGCGTACAAGGAAGTGGATTTTTTCGAAAACATTGGAAATGTCCATAGGCTACAGTACGGAATTAATCATAATTATGTATAGGCTACTTTAATCTGCCCTTCGTAAAATGGTGGGGAAAAAATCCTGTAGTACGGTAGTAAAAACGATTATTTGCGTTTCCTTGGCCTTTTCTGTTTTGTTTGTTTAAGATTTCATGAGCTGTTTGTATAACCCATTATTGTCAGTAGTCTGGGGCCGAGAGGAACAACGTTGCAATCGACTTGACATGTACTTTCTCCTGTTTGTAAGCGTTCAACCCCGTAGCAGTTTTGAGTAGTTTCTTGTCAATGGAGACCACCGTATTATCGCTTCGATAGTGTACCAATTTGCGGTTTTCATAAATCGAATTCTGTCAACCAGTCTTTGGAAGTATGGTATGTACTGACACGCAGGTCAGGACTTGTCGGTGTTGGGTTTACTCGCACTCCAGGCCTTCTCATTCATTTGCTGCCGCAATCTGCTATGGCCTCCATGGCATACATCTCAAGATTCTCAACTCAAGGCTGTGGAGATAACTGTTGCTGACTCCGCGACGTCAAAGAATCCTCACTAAGTTACCAGAGGAATGAATACTCCCAGATGTCCATAGAAACTGGCTCAAAGCAACTGCATCGATCACAGGGGCTGCTCCGTACTAACGTTTCTTCTGCCCACCAATAGCAAAATATTTATCCCTCTGGTTATGAAGTTTTATTAACGCACGAAGCAAAAAAGAGAAATAGGGCAGTACAAGAAAAGAAAAGAAAAATCACACTGAGCTTTAATAACGTAGTAAATGCACAGGACAAAACACACAAGCAAAAAACATGTGTAACAGTTTAAATAGTGAAAAGAATGCAATAGTTTAGTAGATGCGGATAGTCTGCTACAGCAAGAGCATAAAGTTACGGTAGAAAAGCAACTCGAAAATTGCAGCTTGGAGCAAAATAAGGATTTCTCCTGTAGAATTCGCTCGGTAGTTGACTGTCTGGTTCGTCTGTGTGATGGTTTGTTTGTTTGTGGTGAAAACATCACACTTTGATACTGGTATCGACGGCATCCCATTTCAGCTTCCACTCGACGTCGTCCCACTCCTCATCAACGGATTTTTTTGAAAGATTCAACTGTTTCACAGTTTACTGTTTTTTCGGAGAGGGTATTCCAAAAAGGGATTGTTCTGGTAGGCCCTGTCACAGCCAGGGCCGTATCCAGGGAGGGGGGGGTAGGGGGTTCAAACAAACGAGACCCAGAAAAACCCACAAAAGTAATAGTTGGGATCCCAAAACGTAAGTGAGGGATACCTATGACATCGCAAAAGTCGTCCGTCTGCACTGTAAGAAGTTTCACAACAGATCGCGCATAACACTTTCAAGGATAACACCTTTTCACTTAGAAATAAAGTGTTATGACCAATTAAGTTTACACTGTTTCGTGCCTAGATCTCCAACAACACCTTCAATTGGCAAAAATACTAACGGGAACGAAAGAAACATAACAGATAACATCCCAAAGTGTTATCTGTTGAAACCGGGCATCCTTCTGTTGTCGTTGTGTAACTTCTGACAGTCTAGTATTTTTACCAATTGAAGGTGTTGTTGGAGATCTAGGCACGAAATAGTGTCAACTTAATTGGTCATAACACTTTATTTCTAAGTGAAAAGGTGTTATTCTTGAAAGTGTTATGCGCGATCTGTTATGAAACTTCTGACAGTGTGTTCGTCCGTCTGTCTGTCTGTCCGTCCGTCTGTAAGCACGATAACTCTCGAAGGGAGTGAGATATTTTGATGAAACTTGGTGTGAGGATTCTTTGGGTCAAGAGTAAGGTCGAGTTCGTAGATGGGCTTTGTAGCCTTACGTTTAGGGGTGGGGTTCAAATTAAGGGACAAACAAATATTTTTAAACAGCTAATGAGATAGTCGATTATGGGGTAAGAAGACATGCTGAACACGAATATGAAAACCATTTTCTCGCCGGACAAGTAATTCGCCCGGAATCCGGCCAAAACCGGAAAGTTTGTTAAAAATAAAAGTTGTATTGGAAGCTGGTTAGATGTTCGCTTTGGGGTTAAAAAGGCATGCTAATCACGAATATGAAAATCATATTCTCGCCGGACTATTCGTTCGCCCGGAATCCGGCCGAAACCGGAAAGTTTGTTAAAAGTAAATGTTTTATTTGAAGTTGATTAGATGTTTGATATAGGGGTAAGATGGCATGCTGAACACGAATATGAAAACGGTTTTCTCGCCGGACAAGTAGTTCGACCGGAATCCGGCCAAAACCGGAAAGTTTGTTAAAAGCAAATGCTTTATTTGAAGTTGATTAGATGTTCGATGTAGGGGTAAGATGGCATGCTGGACACGAATATGAAAACGGTTTTCTCGCCGGACAAGTAGTTCGCCCGGAATCCGGCCAAAACCGGAAAGTTTGTTAAAAGTAAAAGTTTTATTTGAAGTTGATTAGATGTCCGATTTAGGGGTAAGAAGAGTCGCTGAATCCGCATATTACAATCATTTTTTAGCCGGACTTATAGGTCATTCGGAATCCGGCTGAAACCGGAAAATTTGTTATAAGTTAATTTTTTATTTGAAGTTGATTAGATGTTGAAAATAGGGGTAAGGAGGTAATTTCGTTTTTGAGCTTTATTTTTTCACCGGACATGTGGTTCTGGAATTTCGCCGAAGCCAGAAATTTCGCAGAAGTAAGGCAGGATCGTTTCGATCGGCTTATAGGGGTAAACACACATGCTGAATCCATATCTGAACTTGGTTTTCTTAGATGATTAGCTGGTTGGCCTTAATCTGTTTCTAAGTTTTGAGTAAAACTGTTCAAGGAGTCTGGCGAAGACTCGATCTGGTGAAGACAAACTGGATCAGATATTGAATTTTTGGGATCCCATCGGAACCTTTGGTCTTGTTTTTTGTAGGTTTTAACCTCTGATCAATGTCTTTTTTGTACTTTTTTGGTCCGACCCGTGGGCGCCCCCCCCCCCCTCCCCCCGGAATAAATTCCTGGATACGGGCCTGGTCACAGCGAAGACTTGACTTGTTCTTTCTATTCTGTTCATGGGTACAGTCAGACGCCCGCAAGTGGAGGTCTATCGAAACCGAAAGAAAGTCCAAACATTGTAATTTTGACTGTCGGGTGTATTTGGAATCGCCTTTTCAAGACGCTTAGCTTTGGTCTTTCTCACACTTCAAATGGCTAATTCGTAATGAGGGGTAACTCCCTTTTTGAAAAAATCGCATTATTCTTTAACGGGGCAACGGCGAGAAACAATGTTTTTTTTTGCTCTCCTGAAAAGTTTTTTTTTTTAGAATTACAGTTACCCCCTTATGGAATTTCTATATAGATATAGTCCTGTTAGGGTCACGTAGACAAAAAAAATTATCGATAGGATCCGAGTCATTCACACCCAGATTACGATTCTGTAAAACTGCCAATTTTCCAGGGAACCAGGCCGTTGCTTTAGTTTTTGCTCGTAGAAGATTAGTGACTAGGAAACGATTAATGTTTGCAAGCCCTTATCAGTTAATAAACCCACACAAATCCTTTAGTTGGACTTCGGCTAAATCAAGGGATTGAATGTTATCACTATCCGTCTGCAATGTTCCTTTGATATTTCAGGGAGCAATGATGAAGCCCAGAAATTCCTCGCCAGAGCCAAAGAGGGTCAGATGATCGTCAGAATGAGAGGGCTGCCCTACGATTGTACTGCCAAACAAATCGTAAGCTATTATTTTGTCTTGACTGCAACACCTTACATTATACCTTAGATCCTTCGGTGCCTCAAAAGGCACCGAGGACATCTGCGAATAGATGCCGGTCTTCTACCTGGTAGCAGGGACCCATAAATTTCCTTTACAGGGGGCTGTCATTTCCTATATGCTTCTATGTTGCTATGTTGACCGAACCAGTCCTATTTTCCAAAAATCCCACTTGGGTCGAATTTGCATTCTTGTTTGCCTCATTGGACGTGTGCGCCAAAGAGACTCCTCCCTCAAGGCGCCAGCAGCCAATCCCAAATTTTGTCTATCTGGTCTTGGACGTGATTGGACCGTGGGTATTTGTCGAACTATCTTCCGTGCGATCAACATAGCATCAGAAATATCTTATTGACAAGCCCCCTGTAAAGTAAATTTATGGGTCCCTGCTGGTAGGCTGTTGCAAGGACACAGGTTTCCTTGGATGTTTGCAGTGTCCCTCTGGTAGGTGTGTTGGATCGTGTTCGGTCTTTTAAAAATAATTCTTTCTTCACACAGACATTATAAGTGCTAACTGCGGACGGTCAGCATAACATAGTAGTAGTATAAACTAGCAATAAACATAACATATTACCACTTTGTACAATCGCAATAGAAATGACGAATAAAGTAAGGTACAATCGAAGGTACATACCTTTTGTTTGTGTCTGTTGGGGTTCGAGCAAACCGCGGCTTACCAGGAATATTTTTTTCCGGTCCAAAATATCAGAACCTGGACAAAATATTGATGTTTTTGTCACGCATGCAGGATGACTTTGCCGCCTCAGATCAGCTTGAAAATAAGCGCACCTTTATCGCATTCTTCGCTCGATTCTACGCAGTGAAAGTCATCGCTACTATACCGAGGCAAAATTTTAGAAGTTTCTCTTCGCTATATGATTAATTAGTTTCTAGGTTCAAGGGATTACATATTCCTTTTTTTACATATTGCTTTTCGAAAATTTATTTTCCAATTTGGAGTGAGCACAAGCAATCTATAGGGTATACAAATTTGCGCACCTGTAGGAGGATTTCCGCCGGATTCCAGAACCATTTTCCAGCGAGGGAAGCGCAGTGCGGATACCGGAGTCATATCCCGGGAATCACTTTCTAATGGAAAAAGTTCTATTGGACACACTTTGCAGGTCGATTTCTTCCAAGCACCCGAAGACTCGTGCTCTGTGTTGGAGGTGGAAGACGGAGTCCTCTTCGTGAAGAAGCCAGATGGCAGGGCGACTGGTGATGCCTTTGTGATGTTCGAGTCAGAAGATGAAGGACTGAAAGCCCTGAAAAAGCACAAACAAGTCATAGGGGCCAGGTATATCGAACTGTTTAGGTCAACAAATGCGGAAGTGCAACAGGTGAGTCGTATTCGAGATTTATGCGAGATTTTCGCTCACTTTGCTGTTGCACCGGTTTCTTTTCTGCACTCTTATTCTACCCTAGTGTTCGTTCAGTCACAAATATTCCTTCAACCTGAAAAGGACCCTTGCCACGGTAGGCCGAAATATAGCTACAACAAAACTTAGCCACGCTAGGTGACTTCTTTGAGAGAATGTTAGAATCGACATCATCGCATATAGGAGTGTGGCTCGCGTTTTAAACGACTCGGGACACAGGAGTTCCAAAGTGAGAGCGATTGTATTTGAAGAATATTATTGTACTGAAGGGCAGGGAGCGGGCAAGACGTGTGAACAAAGGGGTATTTTGTGACCTTCTCATCTTCTTTCTTGGACCACCTACTCGTAACAAGTGCCATATCGTAGCTCTTATTCTTCATGGAAATAAAATTACGGTTTGACATTTTTCCAGTGGTGATCCCGAATAGCGAGCGATGGTTTAGTAGTCAAGAGCTCTTAGTCATACTTAGGTCCGTATCCAGGAACTTATTTCGGGGGGGGGGGGGATCTACCCGCGGGTCGGACTACCAAATAGGAAGACAAGAACATAGATCAGAGGTTGAAGCCTAAAAAAAAAAATAAAAAAAAAAAATTCGGGGGGGGGGGCCTAATCCTCCTTCGATATGACCCTGGTCGTACTCATATTTATTGCAACTCTCGTCGTGCGAACCTTATCAAGGTGATCGACACTTCACAGATTACCTGCCTAATCGGGAAATGGTCTGCAGACTGCCAGTCTGCACTGCTCACGAATTTCACGTACGGTAATTTGGACGTTCTCGGTTATTAATTATAGTAACATAGACTACTTGAACCAGAAATATCACGGTCGCCACCCTGCCTGTTCAATAGAGATGGTGTGAGCCCATTTAAAGAAATCTCGGGATTTGTCCATAATACTGATAACGCACTTGAACTGTTCAAATAGAAATCTCAAACCGTTACTTGTGTTTAAATAAGGCTATCGTAAACCGGAGCTAAGCAGAAAGCCAGGCTCCTCGCAGAATCCAGTGCTGCACTGTTTTAATAAAATTCCGGACAATGGAAATTAAAATTTAAACAGCGCTGTTTAAAAAAATAATTCGTAGGGAGCTTGAGTTGCGTTTTTGCAGATACCATGGTATCTGAAAACACGGTCAAAAAGTATTTTTACAATTACCATGGTATCTGGCCAGTTACCGTTTGTATATCATATTAAGATACCACGGTCCCGACCGTGGCAACTGATCCTTGTGTGAAAAGTCTTCCTCACTTTCATCATCACTAAGAAAGAAAAGATTTCTGTCAAACTGGTGGCAAAGATTTTGGCACTAGTGATGTGAGCGGATATAAGTATTTCTTTTGAGAAGATTTCTAAAAGCGTAAATTCGGCAATTGTCGTGTCAGCAACCAACCATAATATCAGATATTATGATCAGATACCAGTTACCGCGGTATCAGGTACCATGGTATCTACAAAAAAATGCAACTACGGTTATTCCTCAGCTGGTGTCAACAGTACCGTGCGACTTCCCCATAGTTAATGCGAACGAAAAACTCAGTCATCCGGAAACAGAAGCAGCAAAAAAACTTGTTATTCCGACATGCTTATTGCTTATTATAACTTTAAAATTATACTTATTTCGCTTTTGCTACCTGGTAATGACGGCTAGTAGGTAGCTGCGCACGTCCGTAGTTTGGCGCTGTGTTTATCGCCCGTGGTTATCAAAGCCAATTCTGATGCCTTTATTGTCACAACGAGCTAAAAGTTTGAAGAGTGATGAGGCGAAGAAGTTAGTGTGCTGTGTAGTCTGTATTTGGTCACACTTCGAGCTTTTCGGGGGCTTCCAAGCGACATTTTTGGCCTGTTGCACCATGGATGGCGATTATTATGAATGTCAAAGGCTGACTGCTGACTAATTACCTTTAAAATTTGAACAAATGATGTTTGAACATATATGTTCGCTGAAAAGCAATATTTTTCTTCACCTTCTATATCAGACACCTATTTCGGCTTTTGTCGGTCTATATAGTAGAGGTATGTTTCTTTGAACGTTGGTCAACCTCGGAGAGTGCAATTTTCGGATAAGTGGTAGACTGAAGACCTAAAACACCCATTTGGGTGTTCTTAGCAGTTAATTAGCTACTCTGGCTGGTAGTTGACTTTGTCACAGCAAGTTGATAACAACCTTCTAGTTGCCGTGCAAATAGCTCAACCTCCTCCGTCGGGCACCCAACTGAATAGAAAAGCCATAATGTTTAAATTTAACCGAAAAGTACTGAGATACGACAGTCAAATTACCCATCTCTTATTCATTAGGCTGAAGACCAGATGGAAATATGTTACTTCTTTGCTCCGCTATTACATCGAATGAAATCTTTCTTTCGGATGTGTGGTACCTGTATTTGCTCGTACCTCTGTGCTTGAATATTTAGCAACTGAAATGGTTAACGATTGCCAAAAAATAAATCTTTTTGTTGTCACACACTAGTGGGCTTTCTTCAATAGTGGCCTTACCCTTCTGGAATTAAACACTTCCTGAGCCTCGCTTCATTCTCTGCTTAGCCATTGAATTGGACTGATCAGTTAAAATTGAGATTTTATTCAGCGGTCAAAAAGTTGACAGTCCTATGTTATCATGTTGTAAAACACAAATTCAGGAATAAATACGATGATTGATTGATTATTTTGGTTTCATAAACATCTAACTTCCAGATACAAATTCTTCGTTTTGAAAACAAAAATGCCGTCTTGGAAAAATGCGACAGGAAAATTCCGGATCTTCCTAAAGTGTTGTCTATTACGTTGCTGAGACCATGCCCATTTCTGATTTCATACTCATTCGTTATAGCGTGCAAAGATGGGAGATATTCGCGTCACGGAGCAGACAACAGCTCCTTATGATTGTGTTTCAATAAAAGGGGCTAACAAGCCTCGAATGGTGGTGTATCGAGGTTGTGCATTGAACAGCCTTTCATCCAATTTTTCTTGCTTTAAAGTTTTTATTTTTCCCGCGTATAGTATTTTACCTATGGCTAGGACAGTGAGGATTGAAAGCCTACGAGACATGTGGTGGGGTATCTCGGATCGTCTTTTCTACTAAGGGGCTGATAGCTTAGCGCTACGTTTGTGGGGTTGGACGGAATCAGAAATAATACGGGGGTGTGATTAAGTTAGAAGCCCCTAAGGTTTGTTACCACTTGATTCAAAGCAGCGCCTGCAACCATCATTAAAGATGCATGGATTCTCAGATAAAATCGGGGCTAGAAGACTAGTGCCTGCGAGCGCCGCCCCCTATTTGTTTGTTATGTAAGCCCAAAGGGTGTTATTGCCTTCGATAAGAATTCCTGACATGTTTGGGTATGACATTTGTTCCCGATTTAGTATGTAATTTGGCTGTTCAACCCAAGTCTTGTCTTTCCAATAGAACATCGCGATCGGTTTCCGAGGGAATGTCACTGCGTACCCTCCAATACAGCACTCCTCTATCCGAGTTATCTTTCACTTAGCCTAAAGTCTTCCTATGGCGCTTCTGTGTGGTTTCTTCTTGCTCGTAGTCACTTAGAAGAAAAAAGAAATCGTTGCGGACTGCGGTGACATTCCATCCGGAAGCATAAGCCGATGTTGTTGAGTTATACTCATTCAAAAGGGCCTTTCATTTATTTATTATCACCAAAAGTGGTAAGTCATAAAGACTTGTCACTAAAATACAATGTGAACATAGGGCACTAGTAATATAATAAATCTAATACAAAGAAAAATAAACTGAATTAAACTTAAGTTGGCAAAAATGGGTCTGCATAAGCGCTCGAATAAAATGTTGACGAAACAATAGATCGTTTTAACATATCTACGTTTTCCGACATAACAGTCTCATGTGGTAGTGCGTTCCAATCTTTACAGACCCTATTCTGAAAACTATAAATGCCAACACGTCGGTTTGGCTTTGGCTGATACAGTTTAAATCTGTGCTGACGCGTTGACGGGTAATTTGAAAAAGTAAATAAATCCTCAGGGTTAACATTGTCAACTCCTCGCACTATCCTATATACATTCAACAAATCAGCGCGTTTACGTCTGAAATCTAAGCTAGGCAACTCTAAACTTTTCATTCTACGCGAATATGACAGATCTCTCAAATAAGGTACAAGCTTTGTTGCGCGTCTTTGAACTTTCTCAATACGTAATCTATCGGTTTTATTCATAGGGTACCAAACCGAAGAATTGTACTCCACCAACGGCCTTACCAACGATGTATATAACGTTTTGAAGCTTCGTAGGTTGAATTTTCTAAATGTGCGTCTAATAGTATGGACACGAAAGTTTGCATTGTTACTTGTGGTAGCTACATGTTTATCAAATTTCAAATGCTTGTCGAAGTAAACACCTAAGTCACGAACCACTTCTGTTGTGCTAATGCTAGATGAACCAATGCTGTACTGAAATTCCATTCCATTACTTGACAAGTAATGAACTACAGTAGTCTTATCAACATTTACAAACATGGAGTTACGGTTTGACCATTCATGAAGCGAATCAATATCATCTTGCAGCAGTTTACAATCAGGCTGATTTTCAACCTTCCGGTATAACTTGACATCGTCAGCAAATAATTTTATTGTGGAATTTTTAATCACGAGAGGCAAATCATTGATGAAAAGACAGAACAGTACTGGTCCAATGCAACTACCTTGTGGTACACCACTCAACACTTTCGCTGAAGATGACAATGCACTACCTACTAGCACTCGTTGACTCCTATTGGTTCATGTCCTATTCTCTATGATCTTCTTCCAATAAACATGACGGCCGAGAATCGGACATCAGCACTGTCCAGGCCAATGCTGATACCTACCTTTTATAACCTTAAATAAATAAATAATGATGTGTCAATGTTCAAGTAAAGGTACTCAATAAAATACATCAGTCAACACAGACAGGTCAAAATTACCTACCTAAGAACAATTGAAATTTTAGAGTCCGAGGTAGAGAGCGCAGAGGGCCATCTATTTTTCGGAGCCCTGTTTCATCTGTAGCGGAAATACTCTATATGACTAAGTCCAAAACACGCCAGTGATCCTTAGGAAGAAGGAGTAAACGTTTCTGTAATGACTCAAACTCAACGACTCAAATCCTGCGTCAAACAATCACGGCGCTCTTTGGGAGCAGCTGTGACACCGTTTCTTTCTTTCTTCCGCTGGTACCCGGAGATTTATTATCGGCAAGGAGAGATAGTCATAAGGCGTATTGAGGGAAAGCTAGCTAAGGTTTGTTCCAGCGATATCTCGACCCGTCTTGGCAAGGGTCCTGTTCATGCTGTAGCTAGAAGAAATGAACCTGCAATAAAATAAAAGAAGTTTCGACAAACATAAATATCCTATTTGAGGCAGTTACTTCCTAGGAATTGCAGAAGGTGAAGATAATGCTGATATTTCATTTTGGACACGGCTGCTGTTTTCGCTACTGGATTGGGTCGTTGACATCTGGGGAGATGGAAGAAGATTGCCGAGAAACATACCGGTGGAATGCCCTTCTAAATAACCGAAAAACACCTCTTTGCCGTTGGGATGAGTAAGAACAAGAAGCTTATTTGTTCTTGGTATGAATGAGGGATACAAAGAACTTCCGAAACCAGTTTTTTAGGGCACAGCATACCTCTGGATACAAAAAAAAATGATAATAGCTAATATAGAGTGCAACTCACGATGACGCGACAAAATCAGTATTGAACCTCAAAAAGCTTTTCGTAATTGATCAAAATGTCTGTATATATAAAGATTAGATGGATGTGCTAATGGGAGTAAGCTATAAGGTCCTTTCCAGACACCTGGGTGGCTTGAAAAGATGAATTTTTGGCATTTAATTGTCGGTGTTAGCTCATAGTATTATTCTCTCTGCAAATGGTCGTTTCTTGACTGTCGTCATCGGCGTAGATCTGGGTTTTCAGACTGTTTGAGTCAAAGGAGAGATGACGTAGAGCAAAAGCTTCTGAGTTTTAATCAAATGAGAGCTGAGAATTTAAGCAGAGAGCTACAGTCCTACTGGATGTGCACGGTGTCGCTTTTCCAAAGGCACACGAGGAGTTGTTAATACTTCTTCACATTTGTCAATATGTAATGACATTCAACGAATGGATGCGCCCCATGCTTCTGGCATTGTACCACTAGAATATTTTTGCCCCCCCCCCCTTCCCACCAACATAACGGCTTAAAAGGTACCACTTGCGTATTTTTGCGCGCTTCCCCCGCCCCTTCCCACTAACAAAACGCTTAAAAGGGTCGTGCCAGAAATATTCTCGGCATCCATCTTAAAACCGAAAGATGCGCAATAATGGGCATCCGAATATTGCGCTTGCCCCCCACCCACCCCTGGGATACCCTTTCCTGACCACTCTGTTTGAATTTTGTCTGCGGGGGGGGGGGGGGGGGTCAGAGGGTAAATAAGGCCATCTCCATACCGGGGGGAGGGGGGCTTCGTTTGCCATCTTCTTTTGCAAGTCCAGCAATCATTTCGGCAAAAGCTTGTCTTTTTTTTATTAAGATTTTTTTTTTCAGGTTCTCAATCGATCGATGGACCCGAAGTCATATGAACAGCAAACTCCGCTCATTACGCACCTACCCCAGGTTCCCATTTTGCCCCAGCAAGCAATCACATCCGGGACCCGTAAGGACTGCATAAGATTGAGGGGCCTTCCTTACGAGGCTCAAGTGGAACATATATTGGACTTCTTAGGGGAGCATTCCAAGTTCATCGCATTCCAAGGTGTTCACATGGTCTTCAATGCACAGGTATTATTTATTTCCTTTGTACGCTTATATATGCATAGCACAGGTATTATTTATTTCCTTGGTACGCATATGTAGATAGATAGATAGATTTATTTGCGCTAAAGAGCCACAAGGGCCATGGAAAATACCAAAAAAAATAACAAAAAACAACAAGAATAACAAACCTACAAAAATCCTTCCCTATACGACAGAGCGATCCGAAGGAATCTTCCAAATCTCTTTAAATCCCCAAAATGTTTACTTTTTAATTTTCTAACATGTTCGTCCCTCGAGAAAATCAAAATATATGCAAAGATTTCAGTTAAGAGCTTGAGATTTGTTTAATTTTTTATTTTTTTTACGCAGGTAAGTATATGTAACGAGTAAATTCCTGTCGACGTTTTCTCGCATTGATATTTCGGAGAGAACTCGGGGCTTGCGTTACAAGGTGTAAATGAGTCGCTCCGTTTGGAATCCCACCGGGTTCTTTGGTCTTGTTTTTCTGTTTTTGTCTGAATTATTCTTGCGCGTACCTGGACTGTGATTTGAATATACGAGTGCGGCTTTTCCCTGATTGTAACTTGATAGTCTAAAATGATAAATGGAGACAGTTTATCTTTGTTATGCAACTGCTTTCCCTGTCGGTGTCTGTAAATAGCGAACCCTGAACTTTGATCCCGCGTTGATGCGAGCAAGAAAATCCCTATAATCCTGTCTGGTTTCTCAGTATGTTATGACGGAGGGGCAGAGCATTCAGATACTAAAACCGCTAAAACGGATGACAATCTACGTGTAAAGCGTTTTATCCTAAGGTACAGTTATGCTGGCACTGTCTGTCTTGTAATTCAGGCTACCCGCATAACTGTCATAGAATAAAAGTGAGAGCAAAGGCCCAGTTATAATAGAGTATGCTGTTTGTGCCTGGTGTATAGTTGAGAAGGGTTATTGTTGACCCAGCAGCTGTGTGGATGCGACATTACTTACCGCGTCGCTCTTGTAACATCCGCCCGTCTGACGTAATGTATGTACTAATGTTCGTCAAGTTCTTGGCCATTTTTTCACTACTCTCTGAAGGTCCTGCAAGTATCCACTCGCCAACTATTCAGTTCAGACGCTTTGCTGATTTCGATGCATTTAAATTTGTGTTGCATTGCAGGGCCAGCCATCTGGTGAGGCTTTCATTCAGATGGACAGCGAGCAGAGTGCATTCAATGCCGCTCAACAACGCCACCATCGTTACATGGTTTTCGGGAAAAAACAGCGCTACGTCGAAGTCTTTCAGTGCTCCGGAGATGATATGCACATGGTCTTGACAGGAGGACTCGTCCCTAGCTCCACTCCTCCCAAGGCTCTGCTATCGCCGAACATGTCAAGTATGTTAACCGTTCCGTTTGATCCCTTAGCGGCTGCACAAGCACAAGCCTACACAGCTGCGCAAAAGCAGCAGGAACAACTACTGCTTATGAGTCTCCAGATGCCCCGCCCCCAATTCGACGCACAGAAGGTCGCCGCGGCTGCTAACCCTTTCTCCATGCTTGGGAATGACCCGTTGGCGCAACTCCGTGCGTTCGGCTTCCAGCCAAACCTCCAAATGTCCCCTGGGCTCATGCTCCTCCCCCAGTCTTTTGCTGGGACTGGTGCAGCGCGGTTCCCGATGCTCCCCCAGGGTCGGCCGGGAGTTATGTCCAGCTTACCCGCTTATTTTCCCCAAATGGGCCTCCAGCAACAGGGACTACTAACCACTCCTCCCCCTGCTATGAGCCAAGCTCAAGCCGCTGCTTCAGCGAGCTTAAAGCGAAGCTGGGAAAATGCCTTTTCTGGGGTAGTTGATACGGGGGACTTAGCTGCCAAGAGGCAACTGGCAGTCGTGTCCGCAGCTCAAACCTTTACCTACCCACCATTCTACCCAGGACTTTAAATGGGGTCCAAATTGATACCTTAACGTGCCTTTCTAAGCCTTAAACAACAAGACGTGTGATTCCGTGTACTTATTCCGATTATTGTATAGAATGTAACATTCCGTGGTAGCTTATATTGCAGCTGTAGAATAGTTTTTCTATCGTTTGTAAAAAGAATTATTAACGTTACTTGTTGAAACTATATATTTCCATTCATTGTTTATGATTGTAGAAAAAGAGGAATTTGAAGAAAGAACAAGTCCCTATAAAATTGGTTAGATGTTACCCCGGAAACGCTTTATCTAACCCCGCTCTTCGTCTGTCGGTCACACACGGTGTACTGTAGTAGATGGGCTTTATTTTCCGTTTTGTCCATTTTTGGATTGTGCTGGTTTGGTGGCTTTTTTGTCTGGGGCACTTTTCACGGTTCCTCTTTTTCCAAGATGGAGGACAGATTCCATACAGCGGTGAGTTTCCGAAACACCTTTATTTTTGTTTGACCAAGTTTGGTGTCGTCGTTGGCCCATGATATCTTGTCATCCCTTTGCGAAACATAGAGCCAGGAGCCGGCCTGGATTGAGATCAAGTTGCAGCGATAATTTTGTTTCACTCGATTAAAATAGATGGCGTGCTGCATAGATGGCGTTTCCTTGCTGCGCCGCTAAGATCGTTTTTTTTGTTCAGTATGAAAATAAAAATTCGAGTTTGGAAACTGAAAACCGTTCTTGTTTACAAAAGTTTAAATTCTGATTTCTCGTAAAATATTAAGCTTCTGTGATACTGTGATTTTACCTGCTGTTACTTTTGCCTCAGTCACTTTTGCAGTTCTTTTTATATATTTATTCCAGTATCTCTTTGTAGAGAGAAATGACATAGGACATGTCAGTAATCATTATCATATGTGACTAATGCAATTCACAGTTAGCAGGGTCTATGCCCATGCTTCGTATAGTCGGGCCGGTTTAAAACGGAAACTAGAAAATAATTGTTCACAAGAAAATTTTCAGTTAATTGAGAAGTAAGAAATTAACATTCCTGGCCCTTGGAAATTTAGGAATCCCCCCCCCCCCCCCCCCCGGCTTCGTAGGGTCATATGGCCCCTTTCCCATTCATTTCGCCTTTTTACGTGGTGACATAGAATCATGGGCTTTTGATGGCACTAAAGTGAATGCGTAACTTCGCCGTTGTGGTTCAGAAATTTTGTTAGTGGGCAGATTAGCAAACCCTGGTCGAAATCTGTCCTCACCCTGTTCTGGTGCTGTGCCTCCAGCGCTATAGGCTAACTGTGTTAAAGGGACCACTTGCCACATTTACCACAAGCTCTTCGGACGCCGGTGACCGAATTAACTGACCTTATTGACTGGCGTTAGCTTCTGCCAGGGTTGCCGCTCCGGACAAAAATAAGTTCGCCTCGCAGAAGTTCTTGGAAAATTTGTGAATATTGTAGCATTTTTAATGTAAAAATCACCGGAACTGAGAAACTTGGTGAAACAGAAAAGAATCACCAATTTGTGATAAATCATACCCGTGGCAACCCTGGTAAGTGCATCCGCAGAGCTTGGATTATTCTCCACTGTTCATGTACAAGCTTCGAGTGCCTTCCAAGGTTGTCTTTTGGGAAACGGGAACCCTTTGCTTTACTGTAGATAGATTTCGTAGAAACGTTTTTGTTTGTTGGTGTAGGGGGTGTAATAGTGGGGTAGCCAGCAGACTCCCGACAGGTATTGCTCATCCTCAGCCCAGAAACAATGTATGGACGAAAAATTGAACAAAATGGTGTTGCGACTAAGTTCAGAAAATTTGGGCGACCCTAGCTTCCTCAGTCTACCACAGGCCGCTTTCTAGATTAAGGAGCCCTAGTATTTGAACACTTTGGCCTTTTCTGGAAAAAAAACGGGTGCCATTTATAAAGGGTAAGGGGAGGGAACTGTAACCCAGAATTTCAAGCACTCTGATAACACCTTGGGCTGTGACCTAACATCGTTGTAAGCTGTACAAAATTTGGGGATTTAAGATAAAATGGTTCGGGGTGTTCGACCGGGCGTCGTTCGTTTGAGCATATTACTAGATTCAAGTATACGAAAGTTTGCTGATACCTTTTCCTCAGAATATGAACAAATTGAAACACAGCTTTAGTAAGGTTTTGGGCTTCCGTTTCCCGTTGTTTTCCAAGTTCATTGCTAGGAGTTTTCCGTATGCAGTGGATCAATCGTGCTCTCTGATTTTTTTCATTTTTGTGTTATAAGCAGTTTTGTTGCTTTGGTAGTAGTAATAAAAAAATAATATAATCTTACTCTACAGCACGGGATTTAACCTCGCTTTTGGGCTTCGGTCGTTTGGGAATAGATAGGGTGAATTCTTGGTTCAATGGTAGCCCATTCGTGTTTCTGTTGTGTCTGGCCATTTGGTTCTTTGTACCTCCCTTGTTCTCGGAGTTGATAGGAGCTCCGAGCTTTTTCTGTTGATTAACCAGAATAATTTATTTCTGCGTTTTCGCCGGAAAGTTGCAGTGGCCAGAGCTGTGTTGGTTCTGTCAGAACTTTAAAGTACGTATTGGCTGCTGACAGGTTCCATATGCAATCGCTTGAATCTGGAAATGAAATTAACATAACGAAGAGTAATCTTAAAAATGTTGCTTCGGTTTAGTTGCTACGATTTTTCACTCCTTAGAATCGATATTAACTTAAGGCCCGACAAAGAGTGTGGCCGCGCTTCTTTTGAGTATGTTCCACCCTACTTACCGTAGTTACTACGCATGACGTCACGAATTTTGGCTTCTTGGCGTCAAGGCTGGAACGCATTTTTTAAATTTTCGGTAAAATATCACTCAACGGGGTAATCCAGCCAATCACGGTACAGAGATCCGTAGTTACTAAGCTTACGACGCTCCCGAGCATGGTAAGCAAATAGTTACTATTTCGAGAAAGCTGGAACGGTCAGCGTAGTAACTTTTCGTGAGGTTGGGACGGAAATGGTAACTAATAGTTACTTTTGTTAGAAGGATGGAACCCGCTCTTTGGCACAAATGAAGCCGCGAAATTCAAACGCGTGGTCGGTCGAAGCGTTATTTGTGTCATATGAACGCGGCCGCACTTATTGCTGGGTTAGAAGTCGCGCACGATTCTACGCAGTTAAAAGCCGTAACTACTGTACCGAACCAACATTTTTTAAATATATCTCCTTTATGTTATTTTACTTTCTAGGTTAAATATGAAACCTGTCAGCTGCCGAGACGTACTTTAAAAAAACTAGCGAATGGGCAGCCTTGAGCCTCCCCTTTAAGCCACATCCTTGCAGGGTTTCAATTTTGCAGCTGCACCGGAGTGTAACCATTTCTTTAGAATTCTGTTATAGGACTCTAGTCTGGATCTGCATTTCTGGCTAATCCTTACTGTCGATTCTGGGTCTTCGGTACTGTACTTAAATGGACCTTAGACCTACATTCGGCAGATAGAAACGGCTTAAAGCAGATTCAACCACCTGAACGACTGCTATTTCTTCTTCTACAATCGGATTTATAATGTCCGCGGGTGATATATTAGGGATCAAACTACTATTGTTACCGCTACTCCGAGTTGGCGCGTAAAGCTCGTCACCAAGACAAGATCGAATATGCAGGAATCGGTAAAATCAATAATACAGTAACCATAAATCAGAACCAAAAACCCTAGCTTTGTCGAAGAGTTTCAGGCGTCAATTCGGACTAGGTTTTCCAATAGTACCTAATCCGCTAGAGCGCTTAGTTGGAAAACCGCGTGTTGACGCCGCAAAGCCACAGGAGCCAGAGCCATCTCCCATCAAGTGGCAGAAAACCTTCTTTTCCTGAACATTAACTTAGATAATGAAGATTGTATCGACTAGTTTGGCCAATTTAAAAGAAATGCTTAGAGACTGAGCTAACAGTTTAGCAAGTATACTGATACTTGCTCGGTCCATCTTACCCCCGAAGTGGTGAATTTAATGACATGACATTTGGCATGTTTATGATTGTATGACGTAGATTCGTTTCGGGACCTCTTGACTCTTGCCCGTGCATATCTTAACAGCCAAACTTGCGGAGGTATCTCCTTAAAGGGCATTGGTAAAATCCGGGATTGAAAGATCAGCGTCGTTCAGGTTGTTAACTTGCTGTTGCGGTTGGTCCTCGCGGTGATGGAAAACAGTGAGATATTATAAAATAGGCAGTGAAGGTCCCTTCAGACTAAAAAAAAGCTCTACGTTCTCCCTACACACCGAGACCCCTACGGTCGTCATGTGGACGTGGAGAGCCTATACGTAGTTCCCTGTAACGTAAATAATTTGTGTAAATCCAGAGCTGAAATGTGTTCAACTTCAGAAACGTTCGCAAGGCAACATAAGAAGAAGAAATTAAATGGAATAATTTTGATGGATAAGAGATTTCCCAGTTTGTCCAGGAGAGACCTTAGATTTGTAAGAAAGTTCAGGATTAGTTGCCGTCGATGAAAGCGATGAAAGATTTTGGAAGGAAAAAATAAATTTTGCCATTTTCGCTCACGCCAGTCTGAAGGGATCCGCTGCAGGTCTGAAAGAGCAACATGACATAAGGATTATAGAAATACTTGTCAGTCTGACAGGACCTTGAAAGCTTTGATATTCAAGAAATCACGTATTTTTCTGGAGTGAGGACTGGAGTTGGTGGTAAGGGGAAATGCAGATCTTCGTAGCGGCTTGGTCTTGTGCCATGGTTTTGTGAGAAGTTGCGTCCTGTTCTTCGTTACGCCTTTCTAATTTCACCTTGGAGGAGATGTTTTTGCTGGTGACCGCTTTACACTACAAAATGGATCTGGTTTGGGACGGTTTATGGTTGGAGCAGTTACTTGGTAATGTACTTTTATGGTTATTATCTTTTTGCCGCTAATTATCTCGGTGAGTGGACCTGTGTCACCTTCAACATCGCCATACATCATAAATGACAATTAAAAAGCGGGTGGTCCGAAAAATCCAGCGATTATGGTTTCCATTAGACATAATCATAATCCTCGTTCCGTTCCTTATTGGACATTAATCGCTACTGAAAAACCTCAGAATGGCTAAATGTTAAAAATGCTGTCAGAACTTTGTGTGGATTAAGAGTAGATTTGTTCTTACATTCAGGGTGTGTTCCAACCTCCTACCAATGAAAGTAGGCCAACACCTCGTTACGGAATACAACAATTACCACTGGAAACGTTGACCGGCATTTTCATCGAATAGAGATTATTTTTTAATTATTTAACAAGGTCATATATTAAAAATTACTCAAAACGGAAAAGTCAGGTAGGTATTTTTTGCTATTACATGATATTTTGGCTTTTCTTGGCAAGGGTCCTCTTCAGGTTGTAGCTGGGAGAAACGAACGTTCAATTTTGCAGGTGCCGTTGCCAAGAAGGGCTGAAATATTGCTGAAGAATACCCTACTTAATTTTTTCCGTTTTTAATCATTTTTAATGTCAACTTGGGCTGAAGAAGTATTTAAAATCCAATTAATCAAAATGCAGAAAAACCCAGTCGAGCAGTAAGAACAGTACTTGTATCCAAAATAAAATTCGAGCACTAGCTTTCATCTCAGACAACTCCTAAGAATCAACAAATATTCTTCCAACTAAATGGTAAAATCAAGACTCGAAGAACCAATTCAGGTGTTCTTGGGAGCCCTTGATAGCTACTTTAGCTGAATGGTAGTTGACTTTTGTCGCAGCAAGTGGATGAAAATGGCACTGCTTAAGGTTAACTCACGTTCAGAGAAGCATAGGCTACAGCTATTGTACCAGCTTGGTTAATATTGTCCACTTTTTGCGGCCAGCCGCGGTCGAACGTTTGCTTTACTGGTAGAAGGGTGAAACACACCAGAAGTGAGGACAGACTTTATTCTTTATACGGAAACTCGGGATTTGCAGGTACCAGTGATGTCCAAAACTTGGCAAGATTTTAGAATATTGCCATGGTTCTCTGGCAGCTACAGCTAATAAGTCGATTTATTGATTAGTTATGATTCGTAAAATAACTTACCTGTCTACTGGTTATAATATCCGTGGCTTTAACCCGATAAACCGATATCGACATGGACATGACAGTCACTCAGCGAAAGAATGGGAAGAAAAGAAAATGGGACGAATGTGGTAGGGTCTCCACTCGCAATCGTAAGCTGTCGGAAGCTATCGCAACTGCCATTTTCGGTGATTTTCAGCTAATGAGAGCACGCCCGGTCTGGACGAGCACGCAGCACGGTTACGACGGCCTTATGATTGCCAATATTGCCAGTAGAGTTCCCGCTTGTGTTGTCTTGGGGTGGGAAGGGAGACACAGGTCCGCGTTTATGTTGGTAATGGTGAGCACGTTTGCCTACTTGGGAAGCTTCTATGAATCTCGGCCTTTTCTGGGTGGTGCATGTCTATTTAGCTTTACTTACGTTCGTGAAACCGGAAAAATGTTACCAATTTTTAACAAGTAGCTCTGTTATGTACATTTCTTGTTTCTCACAAATAAGCAATCTTCGTAACTGGCACTTTTTCGGGCAGTTCGTGTACTACTAGTAGGCTACGTATCCTTTAAATACTTAAATTAGCATTCTGAAATTACAATTCAAGTTGAGAAAGTAATGCAGGACTGGTGAAGGAGCCGACAGCTGATTTGTGTTTAATGCCCTCCGGCAGCCTTCGGAGAAAAAGCTGCAACTTCGCCAAAATTTGTAATAAACTTCTTTTTGCGCATCTGGCTTATTCAGATACCGTTATTTAATATCCATTTTCTACCCAGATGGCACGCTGATATCTCCGTCGTTTGGCGCCTTCCCATTTGGACAGCTAGGACAGCCCCCAATGATGCCTGCCACACCCTTGACGCCCCGCGCTACCCCCTTTGGCTTCCAGCCAATTATCTATTGGCCCTACCCATCACCGCCCGTTAGTCCTTCATCCTACTACGGTGGTCCGCCGCCAACACAAGTGGCGTTGGCAGCAGCGGCGCCTGCAACACTGGTAGGTTGCGTTTCCGGATTCTCTGCAGTGTCAGAAGTTTCATAGAGGCGAAAGCCTTATTATTGCAATTATATTATTATTATTATAACAGACAACAGAAGAATGAGCGGTTTCAACAGACAATGCGTAACAGACAACACTTCGAATGTTGTCTATTGTGTTTGAAAATTTTATGCATAGAAGCGTTGCCATCAGGAAGAGCCGAAAAATCGCAAAAAAATAAATTTCCGACATCATGACGACAAACAAAAAAGTCGGTAGATGCTTTTTTGGCTCTTCCTGGCAATGCTTATTATGCATAACATTTCATGTAGAATGTTATCCAACACAACAGATAACATCCCAAGTGTTGTCTGTTACGCACTGTCTGTTGAAACCGCGCATCCTTCTATTGTCTGTTATGAAACTTTTGACGGTGTGGCGTAAGGGCGATTCTGGCGTTCTCACGAATTCACTTTCCACTCCCGTCGAGGATACGCTTTCGAGAACAATTCGCTTCGTTTTCCAAAGAGCGCCGAAACATCTCTTGACAGTGAAGCGAATGTTATCCGAAGGCATGAAAACAGACTAGCCGTGAATAGGCATGGGCACTGTTCCTATTCCTGTTTTTTTCTTCCTGTTTTACTGTTTTCTGTTTTAGGGATCCAAAAAAACGGCTGGGTTCAAAACAGCTGTTCTGTTTATATATGGATCCCTAAAACAGAAAACAGGAAGAAAAAAAAAACAGGAACAGTGCCTATGCCTATCCGTGAACTACCTGAGCTTTCCGGACCGCGAGAAGCGTCTTAAAACCTTCGCGGATCCCTTTCAGGGTGTGTTTTAATCTCCGACTAAGAGTTAATGAAAGCTACCACCGACGTTCCAACTTGAATAAAGGGATCACAGATTCGAACAACGCTATTGCTGTTAGTTACCATTGGTATGATTCCGCACTGTCAGAAGTCTCATAGCAGATAACACAAGGATGCGCTGTTTCAACAGACAACACTTGGGATGTAGTCTGTTGTGATTCTGGAAACGTTATGCATTAAACATTATGCATAATACGCATTGCCAGGAAGAGGTGAAAACCCACCGAAAAAGCATCTGCTGACTTTTCTGGTATCATGACGACAAACAAAAAAGTCAGCAGATGCTTTTTAGGTGGTTTTTCGGATCTTCCTGGCAATGGTTGTTTTGCATAACATAGCAAAACGTAACATAGCATAGTAATTTCAGAAGTCGAAAGGTCGTTTAAAAAATTTGCGACGAAAAAAAACAACGGCTTGAACTGTAACTATCTAGTCCAAGCTAACCTACTTGAGAACAAGTAAGGATTTCCGGGGTAAAACACATACGTAAAGCCGGCTACTCTTACATCGTAAATAAGTACCGATGCATTAAATCGAATTACGACTCTGTGGCTGTCCAGGTTTTATGCTTATCAGCAAGCGACTAGTCTCTTGAGGCCAGACACGTGTTGCACTAACTCTTCTTGTAATCCCTGTTTCAGCTTTTTGTTTTGTCTGATTATGTTCACCTGCGGCGTTAACCATTATTTGCATATAGATAAGAACAAGTAGTAACTAACAAGAATGCCCGAGTTCAGTGCCCGTTCTAGAAATTGGTATCACCGGCTCCGACTCGCATTTTACTGTACCGCACGTAGATATACATGGCAGATTTACAATCAGTAATACTAATGATTATTTTTTTTTTCCGGTAACTGTAAGCATAACCAATTTGACAACTATATACATTCTTGCAAAGTAAAACAATCGGTTGCTAAAAATTCCTTGTTATTCGCACCATTACTTTGCTATTTTGTTGAAAAGCTCGCTAACCTTATTGCTCCGGAATCAAGTGTTAAAGGACCCATCGGATCAATGTTAGTGAGGAACTCTGCATCCCTAATCATCCGTTCATTCTCACTCCCGGGATCCCGAACCTATGTAACGCTTTTCCACGCTAACAGCAGTTATTTATTCGTGCATTCTCCGTGTTTGGCGCTATTCGAGCCGGATCGGGCTACCGCCTTCACTTCCGCGAGCTGATTGGTCAGCAGTACCGGCTATGCAAGTTTCTCGTCAAAACTAAGGGGCTGCACGAGGTTGAACACAGCCAAGACTGGTCTATAATCTGTAATCAAAGGAGTAACTGATTTTCGAATACTGGAATAGGAAGAGTATTTACTGATACTTTTGTTTTTGTTTTGTTTTTTTCTTAGAAAAAATTTCTAGAGCTAGATGGTGATGTTTCCACAGTTCAATTGGATGATCTAGACGAGGGGTTGCCCACTCCTCGGCACCTGCTGTGCACCCCGACCCGGCACCGGCAGGCACCGGTGGGCACCAGCCGACACCGGGCACCTGCTGTGCATCCAAAAACTGAGTGGGCAACCCCTCGGATCTAGACGTCTTCGACAAATTTTTCGGTGTCAAGTCAAGGGGCTCTCATGAAATTTCAACACCCCCGCAATGTTCATGATCTGTGGTACATCATTCTGGCTCTTTGGCTATTCGTTTGTAGAGTTGGTAGAATTTTACTGGTGAAGGTCTTTCACGGGTCAGCTATCTGTTTGGATGCACTCTTGATTTCTCTCTTTTACCTTTGCTGTTCTTGACATTTGTTTTCCTATATTTCTGTAGCTCTCTCATTTCCTTCTATTTATCTGAAGTCTATTAGACTAGTCTAAATTTTGTTGTAGACTGTGTTTTCTAATTCACTTTTCTTGGTCGGAAACCACTTTACGTTACCATTAAATAATTCGGTAAATCCATAAAGTGGATCGTAATGTACCGAATTTAATAACAGGCTGTAACATGACGCAAAGAATGGTATACCAGTTCAGCAGGTGTTCAGTTAATGAAAGAGAAAACTTGATCTTCGTACTAGAAGACTTGACTAAGACCTTCGTTTAGTAAAATTCTACCAATTCCAGATTCCATCGCCTCCAATGGCTCCGGCTCTGACGAGATGCAATTGATTTCAGGAAAACGAGGCTTAATCCAGTCGAGAAGAAAGGACGAGTCCATCTTGCCAGGCGCAAAAGCGCATGCCCTGTTTGCAGTGCAGTGTTGCTTTACAAGACAACTTATTTAGTTTTCTTATTATTTTTAGTTGTTTAGTTTTATTCTAGGCCGGTAGACCAAAGATTTTGTAGTCATACTCGTGGTCTGCTGGTCTATTTATGACATCATCCTCTGATGAGCTGAAACGACAATAATCACATCAGTCTTCCCATTGTAGTTGTCTCCGTTCTAAGACTTTAGCACGTTTTGTGATATTCGCACTACCTAAGCGTACCGCATTAGTGCGGTAGTCACACTTTTTGCTCTTAGTTCAAAAGCACGACTTAATTGTTTTTGTTGTTTTTTTCATTTTTTATTATTTGTGCATTCCCTGTGCCTTGAAGTTTGTGTGTAGTTTGCTGAGACCCAAAGAAAGGTTGGCAACCGGGACGCGCGGCAATCTTGCGTCAAATTCGAAAAGGGCGTTGCCCCTAGTCCTGATCTAATCCTAGTGCTCCATGGCAGTTAGGTCTGTGGTCCAAGGTACTAAGCCTCCATCACGTGATTCATTATTTTTTGCCAGAACTGAGTATCCTGAATAACATTCCGTTACTGCAACCAAGAACAAATAATCTAATAGAATATCCCTAATGGATATCCCGATAAAACTGAGCGGAGCTAGAGGTGCATGCTGTGAGGTTTGAGTTGATGCCCTCTTCGCCGCTGCGCATACCAGTTGAAAAACCGTAGGATGCCTTCAGGGGTGGAGAACCCGGTCTGCAGTGAGTTAGACGTTACATTACAACGGTAGGCAACAAATCAGCTGTAAAGCACCACTCAGACGGCGTTCGTGTTCTTCTGCGAAGTTGTACTGCGATTTAGCTGTTTGTAGAGGTAGCAAGTTTGTAGAGTTTGTAGAGACTTCGCATGGTCGTATTACAGAGATAGGGAGAGGGAGGTTCTTGTAGATTATTTGTTCTTGCTACAATGAAACAACGCGGTGACTGTGTCGTTTTCGGCTTGCAATAATCTCCTAAAATCTTGCGTGGCACTTTTTACTCGCTGTGGTACTCTACGTGAGGAGCCAACAAGATCGGAAAATGATCGCGGATTCTCCCCGTTTCGCATGTTCTGCATGATTCAGCAAATTCGGAAATTATCGCAAGTTTTCGCTCTCGTTGACTGAAAATGCCATTTTCACGTTCCTCATGGTCTTTGAACCATGGCCTTTAGCCTGGATCCAACCTTTAGCATTCGAAAGAAGTATAGAAGACAAAAATTATTCGCGTCGACGGATTTTAGAGAAAAGCTGGTTCCAGTACCAGTATTTCGTAACTAAATCTTAAAATCCGCTGCCGTTCAAAACTATGCGAAGTATATAAAAAAAAAAGAAGTAAAATGCTTGTTCTGTATGGACTGCCGTCAGTTGTTGAATAGAATGTGCAATAAAAGACGCAGAGGTTGAGAAATTGCTATACTTTCGTTATACAGAATCTCTGCCAAGCAATTTATACTACAATCAGCTGTTTCGTTTTGTTATGACCATTTAATATCCGTTTTATGCGAGTGCGTTAGCGAAAATTCGTTTGTTGATATTAAGATTGTATAGTGGTCGGCTCGACGATTGTTGAAAGCACTGTGAGAAAGTTTATATAATTTGTTTTAGTGCATTTCAGTTACTGTATTTAGTTTGTTTTTAGCCGTGTCTCAATTAGCTGCATGCATGTATGAATTTAGGATAATTATATTTTGTAAATTATTGTTCTAACTTCAGAATAAAAACGCACAGCTAACAGTCTCACGAATGCTACAGTGCTACTACCTGAGGTCTAATCCCTGGTTCACACTGCTGCGATTTCGCGCAAAATTCTGCGTCATGCGACAGTGCGACATACGACATATAGCGTGTGACAAGCGACGCAGAACTGCGTTGAAAAATTTCATCTGATCCGACATAACGTATATTTTCTGAGGGAGAGAAAAGAAAAATCAAAGATTAGTTAATTTACAACATCAAAAGTTGCTCTACCTTTTTATGATTGTAGGCTAATCCTAGCATGGCTGAATGAAAAATATCTTCTGAATAAACTTGTATGAACCTGTTTTGAAGACTTGTAGGTTATGACTGAAAATGTCATAATAGTGGTTGATAGTGGGTGGTATTCAGAAGGGTAATCTCCTCACATCTCAAGAGGTCATTTCCAAAAGGAAATTACGTTTTCCTTTTGCGTCTGCGTGGTGGCGGGAAGGTCCGTGCGATTCTGTCGCACGTCGGAACATCAAAGAAATAATCGTGTCGCACATGACGCAGCAGTGTGAACTAAGGGTAAAAGCCCTTTTGTTCAAGTGTAAGTGTCATCTGCCAAACGATCGTGGAGACTAGTAATTAAGAAAGTATACTTGTAACGCACACAATGTTTTACAAATACAGATAGTGGAGTAGAAAGATAAGAAACAAAGAAAAAGACGCACAAAACGTATGACACATATACAGTCATTCAGAGAAATCATCCGGTGATGCGGCGACAGACGTAAATCAGAACCATGACGGAATTCAACTTGCAATTCATACATACAGTCGTCATAAAAACATCAGTAGCTCAATATGTAACATCAGGTGATTGTGAAAATGTTGCGAGTCAGGCAGGGTAGATACAGAGGAAACGGAAATACTGTTCTTGTTCGTTTAACCCAAAACATCAAACAGATCAACCGAAAGAAGTTCAGCCAGGTCGCAAAAAGCAGCGTCAAGTTTAGCTAAAGCAGTTCTTCTGTACCTGCCCGGATTAGCTACAATCTCTGAGTGCCTGCGTACGTTTAATGTTGACAAGTGCTGTAACGACAGAAGGGAACTCGAACGATCCAGAAGAAACAACTTGTGGAATCACGTGACAATCGAGGGGAAGGAGATTCATTAAATTGCAGGTATTCGCACTTGTCAATGTCTAACGGAATACCAATAACGTAGAACGTGAATAACTGAGGCATCCACGTCAAAGGAATGAATGGCAGGCCAAATTTGGGCATGGAAAACGCTGTGTTATGTTGCCGGTGTCGTAAGTTACTACTGGAGAAGTTGGCAATCCAACGTGCGGGTTTCTTGTTGCACGATCGAAGCTTCTGGTGTTAGATTGTTTCGGATCTGGGGCGAAGTATATAGTTTTCATCACTTCGCACCATTTCTTAATCATTTCAAAAATTGGCTGCCTGTCTGCAATTTCGCCGAAAGCTTGAGTTTTGTTGACAAGCTGACAGAGAAGGGCTGATTATAGCCATATGTGAACGCGGCGTAGCTTTTAGTGTTCGAACATTCAACTATGCACGTCCATGCCTAACTATTGGTAGGTAAGGTAGGCAGGGGTGTCACTAGCCTATTACCTTTGGGGGGGGGTGGCACGTCCAGTTTGTGTCGATAGGCTAAAAAATGTGCCGACAAGACACGCCTACCAGCGTTATTCTTTCAACGATTATACCCGGAAAAGGTAAGGTTAGCAAGTGCCACAGACGAAATTTTTGAAATCTCCATTCTTTCCGGAAAAATCATGCTATAGTTACCATACAAGTTCTAGCTTTTAATGTTTTCCAAACCCACAAGAATTTCAGTCCTAAAACGCTAACTAAATGAAAGACCGTTTTTCCAAATAGAGAATAGGCCTACTATGTAATGCATCAATTGTTATTATTCTTTTAATGTAAGTTCGTAAATTTAATTTCACATATTCGGCTTTTCCTTCCATCTTTCGCTAAAAAGCGACTGTAGCCAGATTGAGTAAAACAGCGGCGCAGGCGAAATTTTTTCATCTGCCTATTTCCGGAAAAAAAAATTATTTCTAGGCTGCCTACCATACAAATTCTAGCTTTCAAAGTGCTTGAAACCACCAGAATTTCAAGCTTAAAACGCCAACTAAATGAATTACTTCTTCCAAACAGAGAATACTAGGAAATACGCCGCAGGCGTTTTTGTGGAACGCTGATGAGCTGGGCGCCTTTGTGCAATCCGAAATAAAAGTAACGTTAACTGTGAAATCACAGTTTTGTCCGTCAAAAAAGTAGTGGCTATCCACAATAAAGTAGGTACAAAGTAGAATTGTTCTGAATTTACGGTAAAAGAAGTAGTTTTCACGTTGTTATTCACGCTGAATACTCCGCATTGCCATTGCACTGCGTCCAGAGGCGTTACTAGCCAAAATGTTTGGGGGGGGGACGAGGTATTTACCGACTGGCTGGTCATTTTTACCGACTGGTTTTGCAGATAAAAACGACTGTGTTGACGAAAAATCGGCTAATTTTAAGAAAAATCTACTATTTCTACGTAAAACCGACTGTTTTTAAGAAAAATCGACTGTTTCCAAGAAAAAAATCGACTGTTTTTATGAAAAATAGCGGCGCTTCGCGCCGACTCGGCTATTTTTTACCGACTGGCCGACAACATTGGGGGGGGCGTACCCCCCTCCCCCCCTAGTAGTGACGGCCCTGACTGCGTCCCCTCATTTCTCTTCCTGATTATGACCACACCGAGAATCTATCGAGAAAAGAAAGAAGGATGTGCAGCCAGACCAACCAGAAAGGGCAGTTTATGCGTACGAAGAGATAAACGACCTACAAATGAAATAAGGAGACCGTTTTTGCCGAATTTTGACGACAAGGAACGGAATGGAACGAAAAAGTGTTTGACGGTGCATTAAAAAAACAAAAAAAACGACGAGAAGAACTTGATAACGACGAATTTGATTTCTTACGCATAAAAAGAACCTGATGTGCCCACAAGGATACCTATGCTCAACGAAATCATTCAGAATTTGATTTCTTCTGTGTTTTGCCCGACACGACTGTAAAGAACTTTATTTCGTACGTGTAAACAGAAGCCGATGTGCCAAGCTGGATGCGCCCGATAAGCATTTACAGATATTTATAAGAGAACCCGAAGTGACGACGAGAACACCCGAGGCCCGACAAAAGCAGTCCATGTGCAGTTCCTTCCATGTGCAAAGTTTTAATCCTTCTGGAAGAACTGCACATGCACACGGGGCCCGCGAGGAGAAATTGAACAAATATTCTCGACAGAAAAGAACAGATGATTGGAAACTGGATGCAGTTCTATGTAGATTGTGTCGAAGTTTCTTTTCAGTGTCGAACTAAAACCTGAAACTGCTTGTATCCTTTCTGCAGTCTTTCTGTTTACTAAATTATGCGTAATTATTTGTACAAACATTTTGTCCACTCTTATGACGGGCAAAAAGTTGCTCTGTGCCGTATTTTCTGCTAGTTCTTCGTAATCATCATCTGGCGGGAAACTTGAGTTTTGAAGAACAGGCGGTTAGTTTGAGACAGGATTGGTCCAAAGCTTATAATTTATCTTGATCTTGGTCATCATGGATAGAAAACAGGTAAGGTAGCTTAAATTTCTAGTAGAATACAGGATTACAGGTAGGGTAGCCACTAAAAAAAAAAAAAATTCAAACCTGAGCTATTGTCGTTTGATAGGGTAGCCACAAAAACACCTAGTGGCAAAAATTGGCGATTTTGTTGTAATGAATGCATGAATTGCTGTGAATTTTCCTTATCAGTTTTACATATCTAAAACATCTCCAAAAAATATTTTAAAAATACCATTGAATTCAGGACAAAATTTTCTATTTTATAAGGCTAACAGTAGGCCGTAGGGTACGAGTGGCGGTAGTCGGGCAGTTAACTCCTCACTTAGCTTTGAATCACCTTAAAAACTAAACCACTGAACTCACAGACCTCATTTACGCATTAAAAAATTCGTTTGAAAATTGCGCTTCTTTTTGCCGTTTCTTGACACCACTGTTGCCAAACAAGAATCCTCCGCCTGATTTTCGCATATTCCGCCCAAAACTATTTTCACGGGCAGTCCTTTTTGTGCTCAGATAATCACAGGCAGTCGCCCTTAAGGCTTAAACTCGGGTGGCTTCAATCCGGTTTTGCCTGGCTTTTACTTTAGCTGCTGATTTTTAAACGGCAACCGTTGATGGACATTGAGCTTCAGAAGAACAAAAGAATATACAAGACAAAATATTAAAAAATTACTTGACGAGGAAGAAAAATCAGGTAGCATAAACCAAGTGCCCGAGATTAACCCTTGGCCGGGCGCTAGCAGCAACTGGTTATTGTAGTGCCCGTGTTTATCTGCCGCCCGACTACCGCCGCTCGTACCCTAAGATGTCCTAGCTATTTAATATTATTTCTCAATATTCAATGTAAATTCAGATGTAAAAAAAAGTAGCTGAACTTGCCTACAAAAATTTGTTGATACTAAGGAGGAAAAGTCAGCAGCCTATAGCTAGTATAGCAGCAATAGGTCTATTGGACTATAGTATAACCTTGATGATCATAGTCATATTTTCTCATCTAACTCACTTGCTGGGGCTCCCCATGCACTCAAAACCAGCTCAAAATCACCCAGTTTCATAGAATTTCATTGAAGCACATAGTTCCAAGCTGGTCACTAGATGGACAAAACCCTGAAGTCAATGGATGAACAAAGGCATTTCCTTATGTAAAATAGGGGAGAGGGGGGCCATACCGCACGGGGGCGAAACCGAACCTTCAATTTTTTCACCACCTAGCATGCAGCTTTTTCACTCTAAAAAATAACGCTAGATGGCCTCTACCTAGCGCCCATTTGGCGGAAGTTTCAAATCAGTTCAGTCTAGTACACTAGCCCCTTTTCAGGCATGGTGCTCAAACGTCTAGCACCATGCCTGGGTGCTAGACGTTCAAGCACTGTACCTTGGATTTCATGTATAGTGCATGGATTTCAGTATACAGTGCATGCATGAAAAACACAGTTTCTGTCATCACAACTGAGCACCGGCTCGGACAGGGCTGAAATTACTACCATGAATTAGAGAAATCAAAGACAATCCTTATCATATTTTTCATAACAAAAACAAAAGTATGCGACTGATGAGGAAGATGAAAACCTCATTTCCTTTTCTACATAGTCAAGGGTTTTGCATGCAAAGTGTCCTGTGCCTCAGCTTTTTCTACCTAGCAGTCAACCAGAATATTGGCTCCTAGGGCACTCTACATGGAAAATAGATAGGCTGCTGTCAGATTTTTCATCTCCATCATCAGTCGCGTCCTTTTGTTTTTGTTAGGAAAAATATGATAAGGATTGTCTTTGATTTCTTTAATTCTTGGTAGTAATTTCAGCCCTGTCCGAGTCATTGATAAGTTGTGGTGACAGAAACTGTGTTTTCATGCATGCACTGTATACTGGAATCCATGCACCATACATGAAATCTAAGGTACAGTGCTTGAACGTCCAGCACCCAGGCATGGTGCTAGACGTTTGAGCACCGTGCCTGAAAAGGGGCTAGTGTACTAGACTGAATCAGTTGGACAAACTGTACAAGTTTTGGGAGCCCTTGAAGTTTTTTTGCTCTCGCTGGAAATCTGGACATAGCAAGTCGGTGAAAGATAATTCAATAATTGTGATAGCCAGAATTCCGTGCTTTTGCAGGCGTTTAGACTAGTATTTGTTCTCTATCCTATGTGATTTTCATTTTGATCGGCCGACGGGTTTGACCACGGCAGCCATTTAATTTTTTTTTGTCTGTCTGGGGCGATTCCGAACGAAAATTTAGGGGCTATTCCGAATGTATTTTTGAATGTTCGGTTTCGCCCCTTCTTGACCAAAGATAACTACGACCTTCAACTTTGCAGATTCTGAGGTTTATATGTCACTACTAATGTTAGGTAATGAGGGTGCCCATTTATGCTTATACAGTTGAAAATCTGGTCATTTTGCGTTTTTTGCGTTGCTTTTCAAATAAATAGCTGAAACCTTTCCCACCTTCATCACCTAACTAATGTCAGGTGATGAGGGTGCCCATTTATGCTTATATAGTTGAAAATCTGGTTATTTTGTGTTTTTTACGTTGCTTTTCAAACAAATAGCTAAAATTTTCAACCCGTCCGGATTGGCCCCTACCCCGTCCGCTTTCGCCCCGTGGTGGGGCTATCCCGAACGACTGAGAGACTGCTGGTTTTAGGGCTGCCAAGGGTTTACCTTGACTCCTAAAATTTTCATAAATTCACCATAGAATGCCCAGTGTCTGCTCTCCCTTGACCATAAAAACCGAGTATATTGGTTAAAAAATAAGCTTCCAGCAGCAGAAAAAGCAAAATCGTTCGGTATGGCCCCCCTCTCCCCTACTGTTTTCTAAAGAAGATTTAAGATGCTTAGAGACAAGATAGAGAGGTGATTTTGGCCTCAAATCAAAGCTAAAAGATAGGAGAATCACATTCTGATCTTCAAAAGCTCAGGTTTGATTATTTTTTTTTTTAGTGGCTACCCTACTTTTGAAGATCAGAATGTGATTTTCCTATCTTTTAGCTCTGATTTGAGGCCAAAATCACCTCTCTATCTAGCCTCTGAGCATCTTAAATTTTCTTTACAGGAAAATTTGACCTCATTTTTACACAGTAATCTTTAAATTTGCCGCGAAAATGTTAAGTGAAATTTTCATGCTCTCTTGACAGTCAAGAGGCAAAATCTGTTTTTTTTTTCTGAATGATAGGGTAGTGTACACTGTCAGAAGTTTCATAATAAATCGCGCATAACACTTTCAAGAATAACACCTTTTCACTTAGAAATAAAGTGTTATGACCAATTAAGTTTACACTATTTCGTGCCTAGATCTCCAACAACACCTTCAATTGGTAAAAATACTACACTGTCAGAAGTTACATAACAACAACAGAAGGATGCCCAGTTTCAATAGATAACACTTTGGGATGTTATATGTTATGGGCGTATTCTCGCCGTTCCCTGAGGACTCCTCGGGGAATCGAAGGGAACAGCGAGAATAGAGGGACCCACTCCATGCGGACTCCGCCTGCAGAAAACAGCAAGAACACGGGGAATGCTTCTTAAACCGATTTTGTTCTTAAAAAAAATATGCAGTTGACAAAATTAGTCTGGATCCACTTTATTTTTGGTTCTGTTTATTTTAATTAATTTTACATTGCACAATACCAACAAAAATTGATTCCCCTCCAAATCTGAAAGAGAGTCCTTTCTGATGATGGTGATGATAATCGGAGCATTCCCCGTCCGTGGGGACTCGCGAGAACATCGGGAGTGAGTGAGTACGCCTTATGTTTCTTTCGTTCCCGTTAGTATTTTTACCAATTGAAGGTGTTGTTGGAGATCTAGGCACGAAATAGTGTAAACTTAATTGGTCATAACACTTTATTTCTAAGTGAAAAGGTGTTATTCTTGAAAGTGTTATGCACTACCTGTTATGAAACTTTTGACAGTGTAGCCACTAAAAAAAAAAAAAAATCAAACCTGAGCTTTTGAAGATCAGAATGTGATTCTCCTATCTTTTAGCTTTGATTTGAGGCCAAAATCACCTCTCTATCTTAAAACAGTAATTTACATTATGAAATGCCTGTGGGCAGCCATTGTTTTAGGCAGCCATCTGGGATAGTGGCGATCTAGGGGCTATGTGCTTCAGTGAAATTCTATGAAACTGGGGTGGTTTTGAGCTGGTTTTGAGCATGGGGCACCCCAGCAAGTGAGTTAGATGAGAAAATATGAATATGCTCATCAAGTGAATAGTCCAATAGACATATTGCTGCCACTGGCTGCTGACTTTTCCCCCTTAGTATCAATAAATTTTTGTAGGCAAGTTCAGTTGCTTTTTTTTACATCTAAATGTACATTGAATATTGACATCTTACTGATGGCCTTACAGAATAAACAGTTTTGTCCTGAATGCAATGGTATTTTTTAAATATTTTTTGAAGATGTTTTAGATAGTTAAAACTGAAAAACAGATAAGGAAAATTCACAGCAATTCGTGCTTTCATTACAGAAAATCGGCAAATTCACGACATTGCCGACGGCGTTTTTGTGGCTACCCTAGATAGGGTACAGGAGCCTATACTATTTCCGTCACAATTTAACTTGCTGATTCCGTTGCCCAGCTTTGGTAATCTATATCTCACCACAGAACGCTCTGTACGCTTATTCAAGAACAAGCAGTTACTATTCTTTGCATTGCCAGACATGAAAGACATAACTCTCTTTTCTCATCTTGAAACGCTTCCACTTCTTTTCCACTCTCCACACACTGAAACAAATATCCCGAATGACTTATGTCAGTCTGGTGAAGTCAGCAGACACAAATCCCTTTTTTTGTGTGACAGAGCACTGAGAGCAGTCTTCCTTCCAACCTAGCCCTTTGTATTAATGATGCGACTTCGTTCTTCAGAGAAAAGCCTCTGCTGCTCCAGCTGCCAATCAAGCAAAACGTCCCAGGCGAGAGACTTCGGCTCTTAAACAAGTCGCAAACAATGTGGATAAGAAGTCTCCAGCAAAGAAAGCTGCTCAACCACCAAAGGCAACAAAATCAAAAGTTGCAGCAATCAAGTCGAAATCTGTCGCTGATCGTAAAAGGGCACCAGAAGAGAGTACAGATGTTCCAGAGGTGAAGAAAGCCAAGAAGTTGACTGAAGCGAAAGAAGAAATTATTCCAAAGGGTATGTCATGTCTCTTTTTTCTGTTCAAGCAAACAGCCTAACAAATATCATTAGTTCGCTAGTCAATATCATTGGTCGTAAGACTCGATTCGAGTCAAAATCGCGGGTGGAGGTACCCTCCAAGTGAGCACAGACTAGTCTTGATTTTCGGATAAATATTCCTTCAGCCCAAGCTGACTGCGAATCATATTTGTCAGTGCAAAACAGATACATCAGCTGAATTTTATTAGAGCTAAACTTCGGCCCTTCTTGGCAAGGGTCCTCTTCAAGCTCAAAGCCACTCAAGTTGCAATAAGTTCGTTTATTCCAACTTCAGCGGCTTTGAGCCTGAAGAGGACCCTGGCCAAGAAGGGCCAAAATATAGCTCCAATGAAATAATTCAGCTGACGTATCCATTTTGCACTGTCAAACTTGGTGTTTTAGCTCTTTGTAGCTTGATAGAATTATTAAAATCCAAAGGCATTAAATTTGAAATGAAGAGAACAAAATTACTAGATGCAGAAGTTGAAAGAATGACATACAAAGTTGAAAGAAAACTGTTTCTTGTCACACCTAAGGGGGATTCAGGCGATCTCTTGGATTCGCTTTCCGAAAAGCAAAGCGAGAATCCGTCGAGCGCAAGAACAAATGGAAATCGCTTTCCAAGTCACTGGTGGAAAAGCAGAACGCGAAAAGAGCTCTGGAAAGCGAAGCGAGTTTTAGCCAAAGTGGCAAAAATAGCAGGCGCATAAGCCCGTGGAGCTTTCCAGACCGCTAGAATCGCCCTCTAATGGAATTCCGAAACTGTCCAGGTCGTAAGTGTAAAGTGTTTAGAAAGCTTTACAGTGTAGTCGATTCTGACAAGAATTTTGTCATTTCAGCGCAATTTCTACAGTCTCGGCATGGAAGGGAAGCTGGAATATTGCTTGCATGTGGGCAGAACGACTGCGGACAGCTAGGGATGCCTCAAAACGTTGAGCAGAGAAAGCGGCCACAGAAAGTCCCAGGGCTGGGTGAGGTTGTTGCCCTTGCTGCTGGAGGGCTCCACAGTGTTGTCCTGACTGCCAAAGGAGAGGTATGTGACATTCTTCTTATTTTGGTCATGGGTAGACCTTGTATCACCAAAAGTTGAAGTTTATTGATATCAATCTTAATAATAAAAGAAGAGGCCAATTTGGCATAGAGTATGGCCAACTGGCAGACATATCTACAGACACACTTAAATAAAATGCCACACTAAAATAATATACCTGGTTATAGTAACATCATCAAGACCACTAAACTGAAAACAAAAATCGTAAATATTTTATTCCTCTTCTAGCTTTAAGCTATTTGGAAGTAAATTTGGTTGATTGATTGAATAGGGATTTGTCGCTGCAAGCTACAGAGTAGTTTTTTCTAGCACCATGGATTTGTTTCATTTTATGGTCTTCAGGTCCAGAATTATAATGATGTTTTTCCTTGAATAAAATCTGACGGATTTTGGTAAAAATGGGGAAGAGTGAAAGAAAATGTTCTTTGGTGACATCGGCATGATATGTAGTGACAATAGGATAGGAGACAGGCAAGAATTGTTACCTTTGGATCTGCACATAATCTCTACATGAAAAAAAAGTATCTTAAGATTCAGCTTTGAGGTCCAAGTCCGATGGGAACTAGAGGGAGGGGTAGATAGTGCCCTTGGAATTTTTTCAGATGGTCGAGATGGAACCCGTTAAGAAGATAATTTCGTAAACCACATTGGCCTGGCATATCACAAGAAAACAGGCGAAAATGGGGTTTTATGAAGGCCGACGAAAATACCGAAAAAACGAAGCGAATATTTTGGGAGCACAACCGCCCCCCTTCTTCAGCGCCGACGGAAAATTTCGAAGAGAAGTGCCAAAAAGTAGATGAAGACCATCAAACAGAATTAAATATACGTTTAAACCGTGAAAATTAGGACTGTTCGGAATGATGCTTGGTGTTTGCAGACGCCCTTCAATCAATCAATCAATAATTTTATTAACCCATATAGAATTAGCACAAAGCGTGCCCACACGGAGTATATGAAAAACAACAAAGAAAAGAAAATGAATCCGACTTAACTAAATTACTATACAAACGCACTATAATACGGATGGCTCCGATCGAGAGAGGAGTCAAACTCGGCACGGCGTTGGGCCGCAGCCGTAAAGGGATCGGTAGTGCAGTAAAGTCGCGTAACTTTGTGGTTACGAGCCCATGTGGAAGGCCGAGTAGGTACTTAGCATACTTGTAGAACAACTTACGGATTGTCCTTGGATCAGTTATGCTAAATAACATCCAAAAAGGAGATTGGGCTAGAATATGGGGGATTGTGTTATCCCCCAATTTGAAATATGCGTCAAAAATTTGCTCCATGCGAATGGAGCAAATTATTTTCATTATTATGTTGGGGCAGATTAAAACTTGGTCCCACATAGGGCTGGCTGCATCCCCCAGATCGCGAATGATGGCAAATCATCACAATGCATAGTTAGTAAGCAAGCGTAGCCTTTTTGTCGTGATCGACCTCCAGTTTTCTTCCAAAACCTTGGGTTTTGTTTTTGTCAGCAAAAGGTATCTGGACAAGCCCATTGTTGGGAATCGTCCGTTTCCGTTTCTCACCCTATTTGAATATTCCGCGCTTTTCCCAGTTATAATGCCACCTAGCAGTGTTGGGCAAAGTTAACAATAATGTATCTTGATAGAAGCGTCACCAGTTCAGATGGTAGACAGCCTTCAACCAGGTTAATGTTTTGTATCATTTAAAGTGGATTTGCAGTAGTTTTAGATAAACCTTTTCGGATTATTATATTAGTTATATAATTAAAATATGGATTGATAATTTGTAAACTTTTAATTGAAGTATAAAGTAAAAGATTCATTATTATAGGGTTCTTGACTTTCGTAAGTACACTCGTTCCTTACTTTCGTGACTACACTCTTTCCTGACTTCACTTGTACATCTGTAAATAATCGCTGTTACAATAAACAGTATTTAACGTTGGACTGGAGGAATTGGCGTGCCAGCTAGGTCTTACCAACACCCTTGCCTTTTTTCATGCAGTGAATGAAGCGACAGTACTCTGCCCTGTTGTGTTTCACCTTTTTTGTTTCTAGGTTTACACTTTCGGTAACAACGACGAGGGAGCACTTGGCAGACACACAGAAGAAGAAGAGGACAGGTTCGAAGCTACTAAGGTTCCCTTACCCGGTCGTGTCTATATGATATCAGCAGGTGACGCGCATTCTGCTGCTCTTCTGGAGGATGGAACTGTTTTCGTTTGGGGCATCTTCAAAAGTGAGATTTTTCGCTTTTTTCTACGGTTTCTATATATATATATATATATATATATATCCACACAATAGCATGGCACATATTATGTATTTTCTCCAACAGCATGAATAACGTATACATACAGTCTTATTTCTTAACCTAGTTGAAAACAAACAAAAAAAGAAAAGTAACGTATCTTAAGTGTCCGCACAGTTTACTCTCGTAAGTCTATATTTTAATGTGCATTTAATGTACTGGGGTGTTCACGAATGGTTCACGTGGGACTTCATCAGACTGATTACACGAAAGGAGTTACACTGAGTTATAACAAGAAAGAGGAACGAATCGCGATTGAAGGCAAGTGTCTCGGTTTTCTGTCCAGCTTAAGTGGGCTCTTACAGTGTTTAGTATTTTTCCAACGTATAATCCCGAGTTAACTGTCGATCCGTCCCCCTTTTCGACATCAGGCATTTCCCTCCCTGAATCTTATTAGTCCCTCGCAGGAGTCGCAGGATGATACGAAGTGGAGCATCATCATTGCAGGTTTAAAAAATCGAGTTTGGGATTTTTATCGTCATCAAACAGACCACGCAGTGTTTTTTTTTTTTAGTTTATCGTAATATAAGATCGTTATTTGCTTGTTTTGTTCAGTTATTAATGCCTAAGGCTAGTGTTTTATTATCTGTTTATAATAATCATTGTATTAAAGTAAGTGCCATTTTTGTATGCCACTGGCATATTTGGCACTTTCTTTAATTCGAGTGCTATTTCTGTTGTAGTAAAATTCTAGCTGTCTTGGGAGAAGAGAACGATTTCTGGCCAAATTGGTTCGTTACATGAGCAAGATTCGCTAATGATTATTATTACTATTGTTTATTATAATCCTTTGTTTATTTTAATTGTAAACATATCACGCCTCAGTCAAATCGCATACAGCTTCATTAAAGTACAACACTTCTTTGCACAGTCCGAATGGTTAGCGCGTCGAACTCACAAGGGAAGGGTCCCTTGTTCGAGTCTCGGTTGTGCCTACTGTTTGGTTTCGAGCGGGGGTTAGTGGCGTAACTCTGCAAGACAAGCCAAAGTTCACCCAGCTTCAAATGGGTACCTGGAGAAATCCGGGGAAGGTGACAGGAAGGGTGTGCGAAAGCAAAGGATGGCTGACCCCCAACCCCCCATTGCACTTCCTGTCTGAGTGCCGAGAATCGGAGATCAGCATCGCCGGCTTGGCCTGTCAAGGCTGATAGCTGACACCTTTACCTTTACCTACCATTCTAACCTTATTGTACTTTAGGCTCAAGTGGTGACTTCGGTCTTGTCCCTGGAATCATCGGCAAGACCCCCAAACCGACGCAGATTATGCCAAGCATTCACTTTACAAAGATCGCTTCTGGCGAAAATCACATGGCCTTATTATCAGAGACCGGCCAAGTCTACACCTTTGGCTGCCCAGAGCAGGGCCAACTGGGAAGATTCGGGGAGCGTTTGACCGTTATCGGTAGCTCAAGGACAGGCAATGGTAAGTAAGGTCAAGGCCAATTAGCCCTATAACAGAACTGGCGTATTCAGGCCGTACACGGTGCAAGAAGTCCAGTTATCATTTTTTCCCTCAGCGGCCGTAATCCATTTTCAGCTAGTAGCCTCCCATTTTCGTAGTCATGTTCCTGGCCTATATTGAAGCCGGTAAGTTTTGTCGGTAAGGTCATGCTTCAGCAAGTTATCTTCGTTCCCTGTAGTCAGGTTCACTTTATTTTCAATTGTTAGAAAACGAGTTTTCTTAAAGCGTGTCGTGGCGGAGAGCAGACTCGATGATTACAGATTATAACTTAAAGTTGATAACTTGAAGCGGATACAATAAAAGCAACCGCCATCCAATCCCAAGAACAGGGATAACTAGCAAGTAACCTTCTCAACAACAAAAAAACAACAAACAAATAAACTGTGATTGAACCCACGAACCAAGGAAAATTCAGGGATTTTCTAAACTTTTTTTTTTAGAAACCTTGCTTTAGATTGTTTTAAACTGTGAGTGACTGTTGTTAAACACAAATAAGCTTGCTCCCGTTATGGGTGCTCTGTGGTGCTTCCACACTGTGCTTTCGCAAAATTTGAAAGCGCGTGTTTAAGACTCTGGGATTACACCAGTTCTTTATGTTCGACCGTAGCGTGCTGCGAGCAGCTTATCTCACCAAAACAGAATTTCTGACGGCACGCATGATTTTAGAATAATCGACCCGAGTATAAAGTGTGAGTCGGTCAAAAAGCGCATCGCAATGCGGGGCTCAATCAGTATCCGCTCCGTCGCCTTAAAGTGTGATCGAAGTAAAAATGACTTGATTTGAAAGAAAATACAGACAAGATTTCTCAAATTGTTAGGTGAAAATGACAGATGCTGCATGTACAGTACTAATGGTAATCTCTGTCAAGCGGTCGACTTGCACACCAATATGAGATAATCTGCAACGGGTCCCCGACATTGCGACTGCAGGGGCTTAGAAGGATTTTATCCTACACTTCTGTTATGTTCAAGGTAGGCTAGTGAACCACTGAGATTTTCTGTCCTTGGAAATGACGTTGGGTTTTCTTTTCAGACAAGTACCTCACCCCTACTCCGATATCCGGTGTTCTAACCAAAGGAAAGGCTGCTCTTTTTGACGACGTTTGGGCTGGTGGAATGGCAACGTATTTGAAAGTGAAGGAGTCTGGGAAAGTTTATGTGTGTGGACTTAATAACTATCATCAGATTGCCCCTGCAAATAAGGGGGACAGTGTGATCAAATTCACCCCTGAGGTTCATGGTTCACTCCCCGAAGGCGTGGTAGCCGTGGCTGGAGGACAGCATCATAGCCTCGTGTTGGCAAACGGTAAGATCCAAAGGTCACGTGCCAGCAGGTGTCTCGTCTCCTCTTAGTAGTGTGTCCTTAAGGATTTTCAGCTGCTGAAGCTGTATTTCCCCTAATATCTTCAAATGTTTCCTCTTTTTTGATGAGATTTCACTTAAAAATGAAACTCGCCTTTTAGCCGAATTCCATATTCAGATTACTTGGTGCGAAAATTAGTCTTGTGAAGACACGGGTTGCGTAAGAAAGAGCGAGGAATTTAGTGTAAATAAGGAATTGTTTGACAACCACCCCAAGACGTAAATATTGTCCTATGGGGTGGCAAAAAAAAGATAATACACAAGACAGAGAGCGTGTTCCACCCTTCTAACTATAGTAACTATTAGTTACTATTCTCATTCTAACCTCGTAGAAAGTTACTACGCTGACCGTTCTAGCCTTCTCGAAATAGTAACTATTTACTTACCATGCTTGGGAGCGTAGTAAGCGTGGTAAACTACGTGATTGATCGGATTAGCCCGTGGTATTATATTTTGTCAAAAATAGAAAAATGCGTTCTAGGCTTCCAGCCTTGACGCCAAGAAGCCAAAGTTCGTGACGTCGTGTGTAGTAACTACGGTAAGTAGGGTGGGACACGCTCACAACAAAATTCCTAACAAAAATTTAACTTCAAGTGTCGTAGTCGGGGCTACAAACCATACCTAAAATAAAAGAACCAAACGAATAGAGATAGTCATCCCCAGAGCACCCACAACAAAAAATAAATTATAAATCTAACGTACTAAAAGTTAATGTTTTTTCTGGAAAATCATAATTACCAAACCTGTTCTGTTTAATTTTAAAGGAGACCAAAAGGGTCTTGTAAGTCGATTTTAAAAGCCGAAAAATTAAGAGTTGATTTTGAGGCAAGGTCCACTGTCGTGGTTGACGGATAGGAAATTACCTGACGAAGTTTTGGGTTTATTTCGTTTTTGTTCGCTCTATTAATTTATGTCCTAGAAATCTGCATCGTTAACAGGATGCTTTCTTGATGCATTATCCGTCTCAAGGAAACATTCTGATGTCTCAACGATAAAACATGCGCAACGCCTCCTGTCAGCCGATCACCCGGTTTCAGCCGGTTGTTCAGTCGTACTCTGCCTGGGTACAAATAATGGTAATAATAGTAAAGGCATCTATTCCGCCAAATTAACAAGACAAAAGTGAATAAATACAAAAGGTTATACGCCTATAATTCAGATTTTTATTGGAAAAGCAGAAGGCCATATGCAGAATAAACAAACAACTCGTATAGAAAACTAAGACTAAATAACAAACTAAGAAACAGCACTTTTTAACTCGAGTGCTTTTGGCATAAAGTTACCAAAGGAAACAACCACTCTTGGTGACGGAGATCGTAAGATACCTAGAAGCTGTCTACCATTCCCACAAAACAAAGAACCCCTCAAATGCGAAAGCTCCTGGCACTATGGAGGCTCACTGCCCAAGCAGGGCTCGGCGTGAAAGGCCATGTGCTGGTTTGAGTAAGTTTCAAAAGAAACAGTTCGCCCGCTGAGACATAGAGCGTGTTCCACCCTACTTACCGTAGTTACTACGCTAGTCGCCGTGGTTACTACGCTAGGCTGGAACGCTTTGAGAATTTTTTCGGTCAAATATCAGGCCGCGGGGTGATCCGACCAATCACGTTACAGAGATGCGTAGTTACTACGCTAACTACGCTCCCGAGCGTGGTAAGCAAATAGTTACTGTTAGTTACTATTTTGAGAAGGTTGGAACGGTCAGCGTAGTAACTTTTCGTGAGGCTGGAACGGAAATAGTAACTAATAGTTACTATTGGTAGAATGGTAGAGGGGTGGAACACGCTCATAATGGTTTCCTAGGCGATTTTCGTGATTTTGCTGTATGTTCTTAAATAAGCCTTGTAGCTTACAAATAGCAGCATTAGTTCATTCAATAAGCTGGGTTCAGTTTGTGTGGCGAAATTTGAATGAGAAAGATTGTGGTGAAGCTTGGTTCACTTGGAGCGTGTTCCACCCCTCTACCAATAGTAACTATTAGTTACTATTTCCGTTCCAGCCTGACGAAAAGTTACTACGCTGACCGTTCCAACCTTCTCAAAATAGTAACTATTTGCTTACCACGCTCGGGAGCGTAGTTAGCGTAGTAACTACGCATCTCTGCAACGTGATTGGTCCAGTCAGCCCGCGGCCTGATATTTGACCGAAAAATAAAAAAAGCGTTCCAGCCTAGCGTAGTAACTACGGTAAGTAGGGTGGAACACGCTCTTGGATTCCGGTGCTGAATTCGAAGAACAATATTTTCGAATGAGCTCAGTGCAGTGAGGCAAAGGTCTATTTACTGCATGCATATTATTTTGTATAATTGAAATGCTCAAATATCGGCCACGTGGATTGATGTATTTGAGCAGCCGAATTGTCGGAAATTAGCGGAATCCGGCAACAGTGCGTCGAGGATTTAAAAAAAAAAATGTTACTTAACGCTGAAGTAACGATACGAGGTCAGTTCTTCTTTGACCAGTGACTATAATCATAGATGCATGAATTCCTGCAACGTTGCACGTTGTTATATTTTGAAGATAGACGTCCTTTTCTAGGTAAAGTCCACTCATTCGGCTCTACCACCTATGGACGGTTAGGCACAGGCGACCTCGGACCGGATAAGCCAGTTCAGTCTGAGCCTTCTCATGTTGATTTGCCGGAAGACTGCATCGACATTGCCTGTGGCACTGCTGTTTCCTACGCCATTACCAAAAGTGGTAAGTGCAGTTGCAGTTGCTGAGCTTTCGCTAGCGCAAAACGAAGGCATTTACTATCTTGTCAGCGAGCGAGCTCTTAAGTGTGCAAAGTTATGATAAGAAAAAACTAGCAGGATAGAATTAGATGCCGGAGGGCCTGTTTAAATAGAGATGGCTTACCACACTGTCGGAACTTTCATAACAGACAACACAAGGATGCGCGATTTCAACAGATAACACACAATGGACAACACTTGGGATGTTGTCTGTTGTGTTGGAAAACGTTATTCATAATGGGTTATGCATAACAAGCATTACCAGGAAGAGCCAAAAAAGCATCTACTGACTTTTTTGTTTGTCGTCATGATGTCGGAAAATTCAACAGATGCTTTTCGGTGATTTTTTAGCTCAAACTGATGGCAACGCTTATTATGCATAACATTTTCAAACACAACAGACAACATCCGAGGTGTTGTTTGTTACGCATTCTCCGTTGAAACCGCGCATCCTTCTGTTGTCTATTATGAAACTTCTGACAGTGTATCACACTTAGAGGTCTCTGTTACCATGATTATACTACTGGTCTCGAGAAACTTGGCTCAGTGACCATTCCTCTACAGTTATGACGATTTTTCTGGGTCACTCAGGAGAAACCTGCATGCGATGCGTCAACAGTGTCGTTTTTGATCGCCGATTAGTTCGGCGATAGCGTAGCCGTTTGACTTTTTGGTGTTTTTGACGTTCGCCGGAAGCCGATTGCCGTAGCTGTTTATCTTAATTTCTAAATATTCCTTCAGCCCAAGCTGACTGCGAATCATATTTGACAGTGCAAAACGGATACGTCAGGTAAATTTTATTCGAGCTATATTTCGGCCCTTCTTGGCAAGGGTCCTCTTCAGGCTCAAAACCGCTCAAGTTGGAAAAACGACTTGTGGAAAAACCAACTAAAGATTCAAGCTTAGCGTTAAATATCTGACTTCGTGAATTTCTTTGTGAAAGTTGCTTGGAGTTCGAAAGGTTGCTATGATTTCATTTTGGACACGGCTGCTGTTTTTGCTGTTCGATTGGGTTGTTGATCAGGTAGAGATTTTTCTGCATTTGGGTCGACTTTAGTTTTGTTGTGGAGAGGCTTCGGGTCTGAATTTCCTTTTGCTGATGATGCTGTTCTGTGCTGCTCTATATTTCTAATAGAGAGTATTCGCTTAGCTTGGAGATAAAAAGGTTGCTGTGATTTCATTTTGGACACGGCTGCTGATTTTGCTGCTCGAATGGGTCGTTGAGATTTTTCTGCATTTGGGTTGACTTTGGTTTTGTACTCGAGAAGAGCTTGGGGCCTGAATTTCCTTTCGCTGATGATGTCGTTCCATGTTTCTGGTAATGAGACCTTTCGAACTCCAAGCAGCTTTCACAAAGAAATTCACGAAGTCAGATATTTAACGCTAAGCTAGAATCTTTAGTTTGTTTTTCCACAAGTCGTTTTTCCAACTTGAGCGGTTTTGAGCCTGAAGAGGACCCTTGCCAAGAAGGGCCGAAATATAGCTCGAATAAAATTTAGCTGACGTATTCATTTTGCACTGTCAAATATCTTAATTTCTGTTTTTGTTCTAATCGGCTAACGTCTATCGCCTGAATTCCTATGCATCGCTGATCGGCCTAGGACTCGCCGTTTGCTGTAGACGTTCGGATTTCGTATGACGGCTATCGAAAACAGTAATAAGCACGGATCGGCAAAACGCCACTAACATTTCGGACCGAAGGAGGAAATTCTCATCCGACTGCGAAAGTCACCGACAACAGAAATGTAAAAGAAATCACGGGGGGGGGGGGGGGGCTTGAATGCTACTCAAACTGAGAATCACATTTATTTGCAGGCGACTCCTACTCCTGGGGCATGGGCACAAACGGACAACTTGGAACCGGTTCAGAAGATGACGAATTCGAGCCCTTCCATATTAAAAGCAAAGAAACCGAGGATAAACGCGTCATTGCCGTATCAGCTGGGGGGCAGCATGCGCTTTTCATAGTCGCGGAGAAAAACCACAAAGCTCCACCGACTTTAGATAGCCCGCATCCTGCTCCTACCTCTCAGAGCTCAGTAAGTTCGGGAGCGCTAGGGAGCCAGAGTTCTGTAGACGACTCCTTGCTTGCTCCGTCGGATCAGGAGCCTGATGATGTCTTCCGAAGTCCTCTATAGGAATTAGGAAGTGCACAACCACGCAGTAGTAGGATTTTGGAATTCAGGATATGCGTTATGGTTCGAGATTTTATCTTTGATAGGGTAGGGTCCATACGGTCTCAAAAAGTGCCATGTGATACGGTAGATTAGAAACTGGTAAAATAAGGTCAGTATGAAGAGGTGTACTGGGAAAGATTATGGTTGGTCTAGTGCGCTATTCATGAGACTTCCAGAAGCACAAGCTAAAGTGTGCAGTTTCTAACCAAAGATGCCAGAAAAGAGTCGAAGAAATTGACAGTGAATAGTAATCAGTAATCCTTTCTTGCGGTATAAATACAAGCGAACCAAATCTCCCTGTATGCTTAAAGGAACAGAAAACTTGACTAGGGGAGCTAGTGGACATATCAAGAATGTACCCTGAGTCGATATTTAGAGGAAGAAAAATTCTCGTTACGACCATTGCAGTTTCCGGGCAGTTTCCGAGAATGTAAAAAAAAAGCAAAAGGTTTGTGTGCCGGGAGTAGGAATCGAACGCACGACCTCCTGACTACTATCCCGGTGTGTTAGTCAACACGGCCAAAGGCGAACTTTTACAGTGCATAAGTGCATAATTACAGTGCATAAGGGGCCTGCCAGCTAGCTTTGAGAACACTAAGGAGGGGGTTCGAGATAACAAAGAAGGGGGGTCCTGTCGACAGTAAAGTCCCTATATATTTATCTAAGCCCCCCAGGTCGGTTTGATGGCCAAAAGTTGCGTAGTCAAGTTTTCTGTACCTTTAAGACTGAATCATTGTGCTTGGGTTAAAGGAACAGTAAATTTGACTACGCAGCTTTCGGCCATCGAATCGCCCGGGGGGCTTAGATAAATATACAGGGTCTTATTCTCGACAGGCCCCCCCCCCCCTCTTCTTTGTTATCTCGAACCGTCTCGAATCCTCCTTAGTGTTCCCAAAGCTAGCTGGCAGGCCCTTGCCCCTTATGCACTTATGTACTGTAAAAGTTCGCCTTTTTACATGTAGACTACAGAGTAACGACCTCCCCGACAAGACGGCCGGGGTTCGATTCCTAGTCGCGGCACTCAAACCTTTTGCTTTTGCAAACCTTTTGCTCAAAAGTCGAATTCTCGGAAACTGCCCGGAAACTGCAATGGTCTTAACGAGAATTTTTCTTACTCTCAATATCGACTCAGGGTACATTCTTGATATGTTAGCTAGCTCCCCGAGTCTAGTTTGAGTCAAGTTTTCTGTTCCTTTAAGCTATTTGTCTAGCGTTTGCACATGAGACTTGACGCCTGAAAACCGTTGTTCTTCGTGTAGAAGTAGCCACTGCCGCGTCATTCACGGAAAGCCGTGGAGAAGAAGGTATATCAGTATGTTATCACGTAATTGTGCTACCTTCACACGGTTAACATACCACGGCCCTGCAAGTAATCAGTGGGCAGGCCAGCCCTTGCATATATACAAGTCAATGTCTTTATTACAGGTGGAGATTAATTTGCAAGTTCCTTAAACCTTCAATCAAACTAAGGTGTTCCAATCTCCTTCCCATTGTTACTAAAAAGCTACCACCCTGTACCTTACATTACAGGTATGTTTCTTTGAACGTTAGTTGACTTTGAACAGTGCAGTTTTGGGCTAAATGGTGAAAAAAAAATACATAACACCCATTATGGGTTCTTAGGAACCCATAATTAGCGACTATGGCTGACTGGTAGTTGACTTTAGTCTCAGTAAGTTGATAAAATGATACTGCTCGAAGTTAACTAACGTTCAAAGAAGCATGCTTCTAGTATAGGCTATACGCTGTCATACCGATTGAGACGACGGTGTAGCTTTCAGTAAGGACGGGTAAGGGGCTGGAACATCTATTGAGAACATGTATTAATTATCTGGAGACTGGGCCTTACCCTGCCAAACTTGATCCAGACTACGTCTCGTATCTTGTTTGACGCACATCTTCTGTTTATGATTTGGTTTGAAGGATGGAGCCATTAAGCTCAGGAATGTGTTAAACTTGTTCAAGAAATAAATGTTTCGTAAGAATATATAATGTTTATTCAAAACTAAGAAATATCCCATACACACTCGAACTACAATGAAAGGCTAACGGGTGTACTAAATGTTGAGTTTGCTAAATGAAAACTTCATCGAAATGCAAAAATGAAAAAAAAAGGTATAGATGAAATTCGACGTGAAAATACAGGAACTGTTAACATAGGTTCTCACTGACACGGATCCAGTTGCCATTGGCCAGACTGAATTTATTCTGTCCGGATTTTTTTCGACCCCTGAAATTCTGCCAGCTTTCGGATCATTCCTGGCCTGACTCCGGGAATAAGGAGAGGGTAGAGCGGAAATTCCTTTCCTGAGTCTTTCCACACAAATCTGTCAGTCTGGTTATCTTGGCAAATTCCTTCTAGCCTTAAGTCCCTATACTACTCCTTATACTACAAGTACAATATGTGAGAACGCCAACACGATTACACTATATTAAGTGATCTCATAGAACTAGCTTCCTGCAGTCAGAACTTTGAACTTTGATGCTTTTGTTAAAACCTTGAGGACATATCCGTTATGACCCTTTAAATGTTATCTTGAACGGGTCATAATTCGTCATAACGTTTGACGGAGGGATGCGTAAACATGTTTTAAATGTTATCAAACTTCTAACAGTGTAGAGATCAACACTTAATATCTATCCAACATAACGTGTAAGAACAGCTGAACTTTGAAGATCCAACCCTGCAAGTCTCTCATAAAGCCAAATCAGCAATAAACAAACAACAAGTGGGCAAGCGCTCAAACGTTCAGTGTGAAAGCACGAAATAGGTTCAGGCCTTGGGAGTCTGTTTACTAGGGAGCCTGGTTCCAACAGATAATCGAATTGCGGCGATGTAAATTTGTATTTGTATTTGTCCTAGACCCACGAGATGTCAATCCCTGATAGTCATACACACCAGGCACAATTAGAATCGCCACCGATTGCCTTCTATTAGTCTCCATTTATACAACAAAAGAACTGTCTATCGGCCAAATCGTGCGACACAAAGTCCTAAACTCCGACCTGGCAAATGTTACGTGTTGTTCCTTCTCTTGCGCGAATTTCTTCGCAAATCCAGCAATACTTTTCTTCACCCAATTCTCCCATATTTAAAGGAACAGTAAACTTGACTACGCAACTTTCAGCCATCGAATCGCCCGGGGGGCCTGGATAAATATACAGGGTCTTATTGTCAACAGGCCCCCCCTTTTTGTCATCTCGAACCCCCTCCTTAGTGTTCCCAAAGCTAGCTGGCAGGCCCTTGCCCCTTATGCACTGTAATTATGCACTCATGTACTGTAAAAGTTCGCCTTTTTACATGTAGACTACAGAGAAACGACCTCCCCGACTAGACGGCCGGGGTTCGATTCCTAGTCGCGGCACACAAACCTTTTGCTTTTGCAAACCTTTTGCTCAAAAGTAGAATTCTCGGAAACTGCCCAGAAACTGTAATGGTCGTAACGAGAATTTTTCTAACTCTCAATATCGACTCAGGGTACATTCTAGCTAGCTCCCCGAGTCAAGTTTGAGTCAAGTTTTCTGTTCCTTTAACGATTTTCTAGGCTTGGCATCTCATGCATTACGCATTTGTCTTCTCTGGCGGGCTTTGGAATTTATTTTGTTGTTGTTTAATTTGTAACTAAACAAGACCAAAGTTTTCGATGGGATCCCAAAAATTTAACATTTGATCCAGACATCTAGGTCTTGTCTTCGCCAGAACCAGTCTTCGCCAGGCTAATCATCTGATAAAACCACGTTCAGATATACCCATATAAGCCATATCTATTTTGATCGAAACTTCCTGCTTTACTTCTGCCAAATTTCCTTTTTCGGCCGAATTCCGAGCGAACTACTTGCCCAGCAAAAAAAGATAGTTCAGAATCAAATTCAGCGTATCTCCTTATCCCTATAAAGAACATCTAATCAACTTCAAATAACACTTAAACTTCTAAAAAAAAAATCCGGTTTCAACCGGATTCCGGACGAACTATATGTCCGGGTAAAAAATGATTGTCATATACAGATTCAGCGTCTTTTCTTACCCTTAGATCTATCATCTAATCAACTTCAAATAAAAATTTTGCTTTTAAAAAAATTTCCGGTTCTGGCCGGATTCCGGACGAACTACTTGTCCGGCGAGAAAATAGTTTTCACCATCGTGTTCAGCATGTCTTCTTACCCCTAAGTCGAACATTTAATCAACTTCAAATAAACATTTTGCTTTTAACAAATTTTCCGATTTTGGCCAGATTCTGGACGAAATACTTGTCCGGCGAGAAAATGGTCTTCACCATCGTGTTCAGCATGTTTTCTTACCCCCGAATCGACCATCTAATCAACTTCAAATAAACATTTTGCTTTTAAAAAATTTCTCCTGTTTTCGCCGGATTCCGGGCGAACTACTTGTCCGGCAAGAAAATAGTTTTCATCATCGTGTTCAGCATGTCTTCTTACCTCTAAATCAATCATCTAATCAACTTCAAATAAAACTTTTACTTTTAACAAACTTTCCGGTTTTGGCCGGATTCCGGCCGAACTACTTGTCCGAAGAGAAAAAAACTTTCATATTCGGATTCAGCGTGTCAATCAACTATCTAAATAGCTCTTAAAAAATATTTTTCTTGCCCCTTAATTTGAAACCCCTCCCCCACCCTCAAATATATGGCTACACAGCCCATCTTCGAACTTGACTTGTACTTTGGCCCAAAGGATCCTCCCACCAAGTTTCATCAAAATATCTCAATCCCTTTGAGAGTTATCGTGCTTACAGACGGACAGACGGACAACTTTTGCGATGTCATAGGTATCCGTCACTAACGTTTTGGGATCCCAAAAACTTGAAGCTTGTAAAATATCTGCATAGTAAAGATACTGGGAATAAGACTTAAACCGAAAAATCAATAGTCCGAAACGCAAAAATCGACTGCACACAAATAATATAATGTATATTATTGATTCCTGATTCCGACACAAGAAAAAAGCAAAAACGAAAGCCTACAACGCTGAGGCTACATTTCCGACAGTACGAAAGAATTCAGCCAAGAACACAGTAGACATGCAAATACAGGAGCAGGCAGAAGAAAAGAACAATCCAATTTCTGCTGGCAACTACTTTTAGCATTGCCCCTCGAGCCCAAACGAATTTTCAAGTATTCTGCGTCAGTCTAGTTGCCGATGCATTGCTGCCCTGTCATAATCCACCTATGCAGAAAAAGTCATGCGAGGCTACTGTGTTCACGACTTATTTAACACTCGCTAATTCCACATGGCACTAATATCGTTCGAGGTTCTTTCCGCACTACAACTATAGCACTTCATTCGTTTCAAGGCTAATCAGTTCATTCGGATCTTGACCTGTTACAACTGCCTTAATATAAGCCAACACTACTGGATCAGCAAGCACGGCCATATGGTCCCTGCCCGGAAGCTCCTTCGTGAAAACCCCTGGAACTTGCTTGCCAACCCAGCGTTTGCACCCTTCCAAGCTTTTCAAATTCACTGTACCGTCCCCGTTCATGCTGGTTACAAGCTTCGCCTTCCCCTGGGGTAATGGTTTGGTGTACAGTAGGCTTTCAGTGGTTTCTATACCGTTGCCATACAGACAGTGAAGTTCAACACCAGGAGGCTTCAAATCTGGGATGATGTCCCGTGTGTCGAGCCACATCTCGTGGCCGATGGGATATTCGATGTCGCTGTGAAAAGAAGGTACAAGATCACACTAGGAGCTAAGCATGACCCTTAAAACTTTATTTAGCTTGTTATTTAGCTTAGTGTTATTTAGCTTAGTGAAGCAACGCAAATTAGCTGTTAGCTATGATGTTGTATAAATAAACCTATCTCTCTCTCTCTCTAAATGGTAACGCAGAAAAACTTCAGGGCTTTAAAGTTTAACCGAAAAGGGCTAGAATAGGACAATCTAGTTACCTATCACTTATTCACTTAAATTGGCTTGAAGACCCGCTGAAAATGAGTTACTTCGTTGTTCCGCTATTCCGGAATAATCGATTTTCAAATAGTGGAATTTCCGTGTGATATGTGGTGCCTCTACGCGCTTGCATTTTTGCTGTATGCCTTACGAGAAAGATTTATCAATTTTTTTTTGTTCAGGCACTAAGCAATCTTCACACCAATCTCACCACTGCCCACTGAAAAGCCGCATTTGCGTTGAGATTAAAATTTCCCGCGTCATAGTAGAATTTACGCTGTGGGGACGGCTGGAGATATTCTGAGCCTCATAACTAGAGCAGATAGTGGAAAATCAAAAAATCCCTTTGCAGAATCCAAATAATTCAATGTATCCAATTAAATGACACAAATGAGTTGGCTTTTCAGTTAAACTTTGAGCACGCTAATCGGACAGCTGCAAAGCGACGATCAGGTTTTCCAATCCCGGTTTTCTACACTTTCATTAAAAGTGTCGAAACAATCTCGACTTTTCCGTACGGATTTGACGAAATCCTGGCAGGAATCCCAGTCCGCGACCGCTAGACCCTGGTCGTCTGCCCGCAACATTATACCGTCTCCGGAAAATGAATACACCATTCAACAAACGTGAACTTTCTCCAGAACAGAATCCGGGAACGCCGCACGAACAGGTTATGATATGGGGAGAAATGCTTGGGAGGATGGGTTAACTAAATCTGACTGGAGATAAGTGCTTTACAGTAACGCGAAATTTGGCAGTGTTTGTCCGGTTAGCCGGACATTAGCCTCGGTTATAATGACAACTTACTGGAAGAACTCTTGGATGTTATCCACACCGTATGTTTTATTCGCAGTCTGTACCATTACTTCATCAGCTCCCCAGAACTGCTTTGACGGCATCAGCCAGGCTAAGCTTGGGGATGTTCTTTGCTCTTCGCGCAGCGTTGCCTCGCTCAGCACAGCCACACCAAGGTTATCCCCTGAAATAAATCCCTGGTTACAATACGATATGATATAATCAAATTCTCTGTTGTTGTTTTTTTTGCGTTTTTTTATTTAGGCTGCTATGCACACTATATATTTACTTTAAAGAAGCGCTTGTATCACCCAGAAACTCTTATCCCTTCTTTTTTTCCAACTGCCAATCGAAGAGCCCTTGGTTTCTCTTCCACAACACTAGGCTTCTCTTCTCTCTTGCTGGCATTTTTTTTTTTTTTACTTGAAGCAGCAAAACCAGAGAAATCCCAGCTTTTCCAAGAAATTGTGGTGAAATACAAGACGTTATCAGGCATTCGCCTTAAGGCGTTTTTTCGTGCTCCCACACACAGTTTGTTGGTCGATGTGGCTCGAAAAGAGTGTTTTCGCGGCCTTTTGTGCGGCCCACTAGTGTGTTTCCGTGACCAACAAGATTTTTGTGGCTCAAAAACGACAAACAACTGCCGAGGTGATTGTCGATTTTGTGGCTCGATTTTGGCGGGAAATTCAAATATGGCAGCAAAATAACGTCATAATAAAATTAAAAACTTTTTCAAGTATGTGGAAATAAAACTGAAGATCCTTTTTGCACTGAATGGTAAGGGCGAATGCCTGAGCATTCGTCCTAGTAGATTTTTACATGATTTTTATTTATATATTCAGACATTTGAATTTACCGCCCAAAAAATAGACAAAACGGCGTTTCCGCGAGTTTCAACTTGTGGCTCGACTGTGTGGCACACAATCGTATTTCCGCGAAAAACACTCAGAAGTGTGTGGCCCACAGTTGTGTCACGGAAAAACGCCTTTAGTGTTTGTCATTTCTTCAGCCCTTCTTTAAAAGTCACAGCCGAAAGACCGATGAATCAAACACTGTTCTAAACGCGACCTCTTAGAATACCACAAAGCATCACAGCAGGAGAGCTTCGAACGGCATCGACCACCGGGAGAACTTATAACGCAGGGGAACAGCCGGTGTTCCTTTATCTCCGTGCAGTGCTATTTCTGTGAGCACGGAGATCCTACAACCCTACGTCCGCGCAAAGTCTATACGGTGGGAGGTTCTGATGTTGTTGCGAATGTGGTACCATATAGGAGCTGACTTGCGTTTTGTAAAGATGGGATTATATACGCTAGGATTAGTTGAACACAGGCATCTCTTCGAAGTCCAAGCCTTTCTGCTAATTAACCGTTTTTGGTAGAAAGGAGTCTGGCGCCATTCTCCTGAGAAGATTGGTTAACTCACCTCGGAGTTGCCAATATCATTTTTTAGCAGGCCTGATAAAAAAGGACAAAGGGCTTGGTCGAGAAATGGCGCAAGCGCTTGGTGTGAAATGGGAAAACGAACCAAGGCCGAAAAGCCGTTATTGTCGGTACTTGCTAAGATGCCAGGGATGACTTAGTCAAGCGAAGGTATAAAGTTTGAAAAACCTCACCCTGTGCAAACACCTTCATAGCTTTCACAGTTCCACCCCAACAGCCAGCTAGCGTCACCAGGGATCTCACATACTGATTTTTCCATTTCTGTGACTGCTGGTGAAGAAAATGAAGCGTAGTCGGTGCTCCCATGCTATGAGCCACTATGACGACAGGCTTGCCTGTTCGGGTCGCTGTCTCTTCAATCAGTTCCTTCAGCAGGCTCAGATATGCTTTATTTTCATCTGGAAAAGTTCTACGGTCAAATGAAGCTAGATCGGAACATTTCACAGGGAACCACATCCCTTTTCTATGACTCATAAAAAAAATCAACGGTGTAGATGCCACAGCGATTACAGGAGAAAGGGGTCATTTTGTGCACACAACGGCTTGACTGAGGGCGTTAGTAGAGAAATATCAATCAACGGTATCACATACAACCATGCCATCGTGCAAGTGCTAACATGGTCTAGTATACAGGCACTAAGGCGGTCACTGTAGGAACTAAACATGAATTTAGTCGCTAGATTACTGAGTATTGAACAACATGGTACATGAGAAATAATTCTGTAATTGTCTTCCAAGGCGCTGAGAATGTGGCAAGTTTATATGGGGTAAGAGGGCACAAGGCTACAGTTTAGAGGGTAATCGGGGGTTGTGCCGGTGACCCCCTCCAAACAAAATTCTTTGGGGCCGCTTTTTCGCCTGTTTCGGCCGCTCTGGCGGACTTAGTCTGGTGACATCTACGCACAACAAACTTGATGTTCAAGCATCATTTTTGGTTGTTTGTATTTTCCTCCTTTTTTTGTTATTGGTTTATCTGTTCCTGTTTTTTGTATGTTTGCAAGTGGCCCTAGTTGGTCCTTAGTTCAATGAATAAATAATTAAATAAAGATTCTCTTTAAAAAAGCCCAAGTCTGCAACTCGACCGCTTGTCGCGGATCCCCTCCAAATACAAACAACAACAAAAAATACTTTCTTTCAATGTTTTCTCTTTCACAAAATTTACTTACTTGGTGCTTTCCTGAAATCATACGGAGCTCCTCGTATCGTTGCATTCCTTTCAAGTCCCAGGGTGACCAAAGAGGTAGCAATGTTATTGAAATAGGCTCCAGGTGAGACCTTGCTGGGGTCCAGCCACTCGACGTTGAAAGTGTCACCAAACCCAGGAACTCGAATGTCTACTCCAGGAGAGTTACTAGTTGTTCTAGACACGTTATCATAGTATAATCTCATGTTGTCAACCTGCGAGTAGCAAAAGTTATACATAGTCTAGGTCTAGGATTAGACGGAACAAAATACGGATTTTTTGTTTAGTAGAAGCGGCAAAGTGAAAGGGCATAGGAATGTGATCATTTATAGATAGTATCTACCAAATTCTACTAACATCATATTTCTTGTGTCTTTTCTACGAGAAGTCTACACTCAACAATGGCCTGGAGCTGAAAACTCTACGTAAAAAAGGCTTGCTGTATTTCTGAATACCTCACAAAAGTTGGTGGCCAACCTGCTTTCCATTTCTGGATAAAAGGACACTGGCTTAGGGCAAAGAGCCTATGTGGTGATCAATCGCAACCAACTGACATGTGCATCTTCCAGATCATCAACGCTATAACATTTACAAAGCTGAATATATCAAACATGGGATACACAGAAACTACAACCTGAAACACTGGTGCTAAAAGTAAGAATAACAATAAAATACTTGCCCAACAGTCAATCACAACTGGGACTAAGAGCTCCAAGTTCAGCCAAAGACTAAAATAATCATTTGACTTCTTACTGCAAATGTAATGCACAGCACTTGTTTTATCTAGACGGGCTTCTAACTGACTACCTCCATCACCAGGAACTACAAAGAAAAAAGATAATTTCTCGTGGATCAACTGAATAGGTTAGGCTATAGTAGCCTACAAGGACATAACTGTACCAAAAATACACAGAAAAACGTATTTCCCATAATGTCCCTTAACAATGACAACAACATCTGAGGACATCAAAGGTAAGGCACGTTTTAGGTAACAAAGCTGACTGAAATCATGCGTCTTCTGGTAAACTGATTCAGAACCAATTTGTCAGCTGAAACAAATCTGCAATCCTTGTTGCCCTTCTTTGCAGATGGCATGCTGAGGCTTCACCTATTTCACCTGCTTTTAGCTACTGTCAGCCTCGCAGTATTCTTGGAAATATCTAAGATGATTTATTTCAAATCAGTTAAATTCTCAAAAGCAAACCAACACAACGATATGGTTCAAGCATGTTTAATTTTCTTTTGAAAGATCTCTTGAGTATGGTAGCCATTCTACTTGATTTTTCAATTCTGAGCCTTCAAACCCTAAATTATTATTCTCCTACCTTTTAGTTGTGGTATAAGGCCAAGATTACTTCTCTACCTTGCTCCTAAGAATTTGATTTTTTTTTTTAAATACCTAATTCGCATTTCAAAATTCCATCTTGATAAGCCATAGCAGAATTTAACTGAAGTATTGTTTCTTATTTTGTTGATGTGTTGCTCAGCATTAAAAAATATTTCAGTGAAATTTCAGTTACTTTTTTTGGGCTTGATTTTCCTTTTGATATAAAAAAATATAGAACAGCTTGCACACTTCTACTTATGGCCATTTTAGATAAAGAATTTGGTCACAATGAAATGGTGTAGCTTGTAGCTTAAAATTTTATGGAAGTAGTTTGTTCTGCTCCTGATGGAAGACAGTGTAGAGAACATATATATAGTGTCTCCTCGTATCATAGCCAGCACATACTATTTGCAAATGTGCTATGCATGGCTCATTAGGGCTCAGGCATGGCCACTCAATCCAGACTCTATGTTGAGAAAAAACCTAGAAGGTTCCATTTAATGGGACAACAGGAATCCATTCAATCTCCAGACATGAGCTGCTTAACAAGGAAGTCAAGCACATAAAACAAACAATTCTCAACAGTGAATTAGGTTGGATGAAAGAGCAGAATGTCACAGATTTTCTCGCCTGTCCTGAATTTTTTTTTTTTTTGCTAAGAGCTTTCTGGCATGGAAGGAGCACCCTTCTGTTTTTATATTTGAACATGGATTTACCATCTCAGACAGGTATCAGACATTCACAGATGGTAAAACAAAGTGGTCAAATGTTTGTTCGATATGATTTTAGTCAGGCAGAGTTGTCTGAATAGGTTTATGTTGGCGAACACTATGTCCGATATAAATATTTTTGGCACAACTATTCAAACGAAAGTCAACGCCAGATATTTTCGAACCAGTGTGACATTTACTAGATTTAGTGACTTTGAGATATTAACTCTCTTCCTTTTCCTGGCAATTTACGGGACTCCACCCAATGGACTTTGGAAATATATTTCCATTCTATAGAATGGAAAATTTAAAGTCCAGTCTCTTATAAGAGAGGCTTCAATGGAGTCCAGCTAGGTGGACTTTGAATTCAAGGTTCTAGTGACTCCTAATTCAGATTCCACCTAGCTGGACTTTCAGATTATCCTAGATTTCAAGTCAAAGTCCACCTAGCAGGACTTTCAGATTATCCTAGATTTCCGGTCAAAGTCCACCTAGCAGGACTTTCAGATTATCCTAGATTTCAGGTCAAGGTCCACCTAGCAGGACTTTCAGATTACCTTAGATTTTCAGTAAAAGTCCACCTACCAGGACTTTCAGATTACCTTAGATTTTCAGTAAAAGTCCACCTAGCAGGACTCTCAGATTACACTGTTGCCGTTAATACAGAGTGGATCTTTGTGCGGGAGCATGCGACAACGGCCATAACAATAGAATAAAAGGGTCGGTCCATCAAGGAATAGAGCTTCTAGGTATTTCCCAGCTCACGACTTCGGTGGAAAGTCCGCCACGAGGTGTACATCATTTCCACGAGTGTGCAAACCCTCAATATTTTCCATGGGAAGCTTTTGGTAAATAGCCCTGAAGCGGTGTACCTCTCCGTGCCCTAATTACCCTAAAAATACCCTCGTTTTTAGTAGAATTTGAATATTTTGCCGAAACGGTTCCAGACGGGAATCAGACGTTCTGACCCCTGATTTTGCGGCCCGTTTTTAGTCTACCAGGAATTTGAGCTCAGGTCCACTCAGCAAGAATTCAGAAGTTGGTTTTGTAAGAGAGGATTAAATTCCAGCTAGGAAGACCCAAGACCAAATCTTGTAGGGAAGTTTGGTAAGTCCAGCTAGGTGGAATTTTTTAGTTTCTCTAGGTCAGTAATAATGTCCAGTTGGATGGAATTGCAAATTCTCTTAGGTAAATCATAAGGTCTTGCTAGGCAGACTTGATGAAGCAATCCTAGGCTTAGAGGAAAGTCCGGCTAGGTAGACTCATTTAAGCTTTCTTAGGGCAGTACTGGGGCAGTATATTAGGTCCACCTTGATGGACTCTGTGTTGTCCACTTCTAGGCTTTTCCCGTTTGCGGTCCACCTAGCTGGACTTTCTGTGGTGCCACTCAAGAAGAGAGTGGACTCAATATTTTTCGTTCTATAGAATGGACTTCTTTTGTAAATGTCCATAGGCTGGATATCCGCAATTTACTGCTTTACAGAACCATTTTTAGAGTTCTTGCACTTTTGGCTATTCTTTTTTATTTGACAGTGGCGTGATGTGTAACAAATAAAAAAAAATGTCTAATTGTTCGATCAACAGGTTTGAATTCGGATGTGTTCAAATTATAGATTTTTTGGGCAATCACAAATCTGGTTCAGACCCAAAAATTAAAAATCTATACCCATCATTACCTAAGACAACAGGATAAGGCTCTTCACCATCTCCTTGTCTGTTTACAAACATAGGAGAAACTGCAGTAGCCAGAATTAGTAACTTCGCAATACATTCTGTAAGAGCCATGCTTTTTTGTGAATTTGAAAGCTTCGCTACAAAACACAAAATGAAACCATAGAGTCGAAGGCGTGGAGGTTTCGAAAAAGCAAAACGTGGGTATGAGAAGTTTTCGTTTGTGAAAGGACGCTTGCAGCTGGCCACAAGATTCCTCAACGTGACTCTTCCAACTTCGTGCTGTGGGCAACTCAATAAAAGGTTTTACAATTTTTAAAGCACCATATATTTTGTAATTTGGGTCATCCCAGTCAGTAGTAATGAACAAACAGACGTCTTGAAAGGAGCAGGAAAGGAGTAAGAAGGTAAAACATTGAAATTCGAACACATCGGAATTTGGACACGTTGACCGAACATTTCAAATCGGACGTTTTCTTTCATCTCTCACGGCAAAGTGTTAGCACTTGCAGACAAAACGGAATAGCCATTAGTTGCGAGAACCAAAAACTCGACCGCGGCTATTTTATGGCAACACTGTAACAGTTCTGCGAGGGAAAATTCGACTAAAACGTTTGCCAAATTTTACTTTTTAATTTTTTTGAAGTGGTTCCGCAAAGCGAAAAATTGCCGGGAAAAGGTCAGTGCTTCTGTTGAAGGTGGCTAACGTAGCTAAGTTGCTAGAATTGGTAAATGATGCACTGATTGCGATATATCGTGTCATTAGTTTTGTTCGAATAGTTATGTGATAAATATTTATTCGGACACCGTATTTGACGATATAAAGCTATTCGGACAGTTGTATTTTGTCTGTTCGCTACTAAAAGCATAACGAACAAGTGTATGTCCGTAATGTCCGATAGCTGTTCGAGATGGTTACTCCCTGTTCGAACACAAAAGCAGAGGGGCATCCCTTCCACGCCAGAAAGCTTTTATTCACGTAGAAATAAAAACCCCGGGAGAGGCCCAGAAAACGTCTGACATTCTGCTCTTTCAACAAACCTAATTCCCGAAACGATACCAGCAATGCTGTCCTCACGATCGTCGAAGAAGAAAAAGAACGTAAATATGTGTCCGAATTTCAATGTTTTACCTTATGCAACTTTGGTGGAGAAAATTGGTGCTGATGCATCCCTATAAACAGCCACCCCAGAAGTATCTTCCATAAGAAGTGATATCGCGAGGTCCTTAAAGACGAGAGGCGATGTTAATCAATAACAACGTCAACAACAACAACAGAAGATTTCATGTATGTTTTTCATTTTTTGTATTCTGGTGTTAAGTTTTTAAATACGTAGAATTGCCACCGATGCACAATCTAGTGACCTGCTGTTCTTACCTTAAAATTACCTTAAATCACAGCTTGGAGTGAAATAAGGACTTTTGATCCTGTTGAGTCACTCCTTGTGACACCTTGTGATGACTGTTGTTGATGGTTACGGTCTGGTGGAAGGTTTTGGTGCTTCCCAGTCGAATTTCTGTGGGGCATCTCGCCATCACCATCCAGATGTCGTTTGAAAGCATCTTTTGACTCAGCAGCAACAGTGTCCTCCTTGAGGTTATTCCAGAGGTTCACAATCTGATTTGAGAAGAAGTTGCATCTTGCTCCAGTTCTGGCGTGAAGTTTGCGGATTCGTTTAGGTTTTAGTTTATGATGAATATGACTAGGCTAAGAGTTGCCACTGGCTGTCCATTCACTTGACCTGTAAAGTGTAAGTTTACAGAAGTTTGCGGATTCGTTTAAGTTATAGTTTATGATGAATATGACTAGGCTAAGAGTTGCCACTGGCTGTCGATTCACTTGATCTGTAAAGTGTAAGTTTACTAGTTTAGTGCTGTTGGTCTCTGAATTATCTCCTATCGTCTGTGAGTTAAGTCAGAACTTCCTTATCCGTGTGTCTGGGTAGTAAATTTACTAGAAGATGGAGTTAAAGTCAGGACTCAGGTTGAGGTCAGAGCAGGGTCAGAGGTCAGAGCACAAAGCTCTAACTCTTGAGGCAGAGTGCTCCACATGGCAGCTGTTCATGTCTTACACTACAGCCGTCAAAATATGATTGATGAGAACCACTTAACGTAACTACTACCGTACCAAGCCTAAGTCCACTTACTCTATTTATAAGAGTATTAAATTGAACAGTATGTGTAACTTGAGGTCGGTGACTCTTGTGTCGCATATTGTGTTCCATTTTGCTAATTTGCTTTTGGGGTGATGAATGGCCAGGTTAATGCATCCAAAGGATCGCAACAGGTTTGCATAACTTTCATAACCATCACTATCTGAAGTATCCTAAAAGAAGAGAAACAATACATTACAGGGAAATAATTTTCAATGGTACCATTCTTTATGTCTAAGGAAGGCTGAAAGTTGAAACACAGAGACTGACTGTTTTTGAGGCAAACAAAAACGAAGTCTTCAGAGAAGCTGCAAAGAAGCAGACCTCTACTACACTTCAGTTTTTATCCTTCAACCTATGGTGTGTAGATTGTTCAAAAGTATCAATCAAATCCCCATCAAGCTGTGGTTTCTTCAGAGGAGGTGGTCCAGAGATTGTCCACATCCGGAGAAACACTTACTCCTGTCTTAGAATGGAACTCCAGATTCAGTTAGGGGATGAGGAACATTTTCCTCATCAAACTATTGACACATGTTTCTTTTTAGCTCAACCATGATAAAGCTTTGGTCACCTCCATTAAGGCTGCTAAGCCATGATGCTGTGAAAATGACCAATACTCTTTCAAAAAATTTGGTCAAGTATTTAGGGATTCAGCATGCAAGTGTTAAGGATAGTTGCTTGGAAGTATCCTTGGAAAATTCAGAGATGAAGAAATTTCCTCTTGTTTGGCTACGAGATAACTGCCAATGCCCCAAGTGCTTCCATCCAGTATCAAAATCCAGGACCCTTCTTATGAAGAATTTCAACAATAGACCTGTGCTTCAGTCTTTGCAGGTAAGACATGAAATGTTTACTGACATGAAATTCACGATGCCCTCGCAACCCTTGAACTCCAAAGTCTAGAAACGGTTGGGCGACCTTATCCTGAGGTTTGGCAAAAATGCTGCTGTCTAACCCCTGCTCACCGTGACATTTTACCCCCAGAAGCCCCGGCAGGCAGCCGCACAAGACAGAAGTGTGCCTGTGCGCGCTCGGAACTCTTTCGTTTTTGTAGTACAACATAAAATTGGCCACTGAGCTAAGATCTCTCTCTCTCTCTCTCCTCTCTCATCTCCTCTCCTCCTCTCTTCTCTCTCTCTCTCCTCTTCTCTCTCTCTCTCTCTCTCTCTCTCTCTCTCTCTCTCTCTCTCTCTCTCTCTCTCTCTCTCCTCTCTCTTCTCTCTCATCTCTCTCTCTCTCTCTCTCTCTCTCTCTCTCTCTCTTCTCTCTCTCTCTCTCTCTCTCTCTCTCTCTCTCTCACAACAGACATCTAACAAAAAGGATTGCATTTTAGCAGACAACACTTTGGATACCATATGTGGGCTAATTGTTGCAGATGTTCTCATTCTCCCCCCCCCCAAATAAATTCCTGGATATGGACCTGCGTCAGATAGGGTTGCCAAAACAATTCCAAGCATGTGCCAGTTCGTTGGTTTACTTCTTTAACCACCTAGTCTTTTACTACTATTCGTTGAGTGAAAATTGTTGAAAGATGGTTGAGAGAAACCATATGCACTTCGTCGGAAAGGGTTAATAAGCATTATTGGGTACACTTATAGGTTTCAGGTGCGCAACTCGTTCTGCGCTGGAATGATGGTCACGAAAGCAAATTCACTGGAGAGTGGCTGGGCCCCCGAGCGTTTGACTCCGAATCGAGAAAAAGCAGAACTGAACAAAATTGGGCAACGAAACAACACTGGTTCGCAGACTTCAAGTCAAGCATACCTCGAAGCAGTTTCAGTGAAGCCTTTGAAAATGATTTGGTGTTTGCTCAGTGGCTTAGAAATCTTCAGATGTATGGAATTACTATCCTGGAAAATGCACCGGTGGAACAGGGACAGGTTCGGAAGCTGGCGGATAAAATTGGATTTATCAAGAAGACCCATTATGGGTGAGTTTACCATTCTGACTATATTGACTTAATACAATAGCAGGGAAGCGGTGGTGTGCAAGACGAACCAGTTTTAAACTGCCGCCTCATATGAATTTTGTTATTTGGGTTTTACATTGGAAAGGATCTTATTGATGGTTCGCATATTACTGCTCTTTCTAAAAGCTACTCGAAAAGAGCTAATGCCCTTGTTTGGAAGTTTCGTGCAATAGACGAGCCTGTAAAGGTCCGCCTTTTCAAGACTTACTGTTTGGCCTGGTTTCCTCTGCCCATGCTCGGTCTCGTGTCAGCCTTGCAGGTTGTCTACGGGTTTTCGGACATTTTTCCGGTTGGCTAGGCGATGCAGTGTCAGGGGTGCAATGGTTGAAAAAAGAGTTGCTACCCTGAAGGAGCTGCGCCGCAAAGCCAATGTTACAACGTTTTGCCGATTAAAAGATTGCGAGAACGATTTGGTGGCTTTTGCTGCCCTACCCATTTTCTATGCGCTACCCGTATGGAAGGGTATCTTCCTGGATATCTTTTGCATGGGATAGATTTCTTATTTTTTTGGTTCAGTGTCTGCTTTAGTGTAAGTTTGTTTTTTGTTGGTATGGTCTTATGGACTGCAATAAAGCAGTAATAATAATAATATTGCCACATTTCAACTAATAAACAGAAAATAGGGTAGCCTGTATACAAATCACTCAAAACGGATAAGTCTGCTGCTATAGGATAGTCTTTCAGCAATAATTCGGACCTCCTTGCAAGGATCCTCTTCAGGCTGTATTAGGAAGAAACGAACCGGCAATCTCTGAGTCATATTTTATATATGATTCTCAGTTAGCTAATAAAATAGGGCGTTTTCCCGCATCACATGTTTGACCGTAAAGCATAACCAGCACAAGTCGCAGAAGATACAATTTCTATTACAATGTTCTAGAACATGTGACTCCTTACGATACGAATTTACGATACGATACGATGATGACTCCTTTGAAAGTCCTCTGTTTTTTTTTAAGATTACAAACTCGTCCCTGTTGTTTTCAGCCTCGCGCGGCCTGAGGTAGATTTTTTTTTGTATTCATTGATTTATTATTCTTAGACCGGAAATGACAAGTTTCACGAAGAAATTCACAAAATCAGATACTCAAGCTAGAATCTTTCGTTATTTCTCCTCAAGTTCATTTTACAGATTGAGCGGCGTGAGCCTGAAGATGACCCTTACCAAGAAGGGCCGAAATATAGCTCTGCAAATCCATTTTGCAAATCCGTTTTGCACTGTCAAGTATGATTCGCAGTCAGATTGGGCTGTAGGAAATGTATGTATGTATGTATGTATTTATAACCCATCATACAAAAGAATGAATTGATGGAGTAAATTGGAAAAAAGAAAAAAGAAAGAAACAACATACCATTTACGTTCTAAAGTACAAACGAAAACAATTCCACATCAAAAGACAACATTTTGCCATTCATGGCCGGTTTGGGCCATTTTGGCACACGGGTCAGACAAGTTATATTTTTTCATCAAGTACGAGTTGCGAGTCCACGGAGGAACTCGTAACAGAAACTTAGCGAATCTGAAAAAAACACGCTTCATCCTAAGATGGTCAGATTCACTAAAAATATTTAACAAGGGAACATTACGAACACAGAAAACTTATCAGTTCTAAAAACGATTACCTGCGCAAGGAGGAAATATTTCAAAAAAAAAACCTGTAGCCCAACTAAAGAAAACCCGGATTTATTTTGAATCTCAACCTGGGGGGGGGGGGCTGTTAGGTGATTGAGCTTGATGGCTACGCCAGTCCTAGGTTCGCTTATGTCATTTCGTTTACTAGTGCTTACTTTTCTTACTTTTAAGGGTATTAACCACGGGTAACCCTCTAATCTTCTGCCACGGTCATCTTCCACTATTTTTCAGGGAGGAATTCCAAGTTCAAAATAAAGCCGATCCAAACAATGTGGCCTACACAGCTAGTGAACTTCAGCTTCATACTGATTTGCCCTACTACGAATACAAACCAGGGGTAAGATAGAAATCGTGTCAGTTTTAAGGACATGCAGCACTGGATGCAGTTTCTTTATATCTGTATTCTAAGATATTATTTTGGCTCTGGGAGATGATAGCTGATACAGCGCAAAAACACAAATTTGGGACCCCCTCCAACTACCGTCAGCGTGGCCGGAGGCGGTTCGGACACACGAACGGCACATCCAGGGCGTCTGCTATTACCACCCATCAAGTTTCTCTCGAATCGGATCACCCATTGGTAGGCTTCTGAAAATTGCATTTCGGGGAAATGTCCTGCACCACCCACCAACTCCACCCACCGGCTCCAGATGAGGTTCGGACAAAGAAATGGCACATCTTAGGCGTCTGCTCCTATCTACCACCGACCAAGTTTTACTCGAATCAGAGAATTCCTGCAAACTTTCCGGCACCCCCTCCAACTCCGCCGCCAAGATCGGATCCGGCCCGGCCCCAGAATGACACGTCTAGGCACGTGACCTCCGTAGCATCCAAGGTCCGTCCCAATCCCTCCATCCGTCTGATCCCTACGCGTGTCACAAAATTCCGGGGCCTCGAATCGGATTTCCCGTTCGCAACCTACGTATGCCACAAGATCGCGGATTCGCCGTCCCTCACCCCCACGGATGATCGGATTCGGGAAAGGAAGGTCTCCAGGAGCATTGGAACGGGTCATTAATGCATATGCCATACACATTTCGTCGTCCTAGCTTACGTGGCTTACATGTTACAAACTTGCTAGTACTCGAACTAGAAGAAGTTGGACAGAAGGACAGCGAATAGACCTTATGGTCGCTAGACTTAGATGTGACCCAAGGGCTGAAAGTGCCTTATAAAATGCGCACTCTATAGGCACTAGAAATTCATCTGTAAGAAAAACTATTGAGACAAAACGATCACAGGCCCTTAGGGATCATTGATATATACCGTTTGGTAAAAAGTTTTTTTTTTCACTTTTCGGTTAAAATGTGCACTTTAAGGGTGATAAAATAAATTTTCAAGCAAAACCCTTGTGGCACAAATGATCATGGGTTGAGATGTATCGTTTGGTAAAAAAAAGTAGTTTTCGACCTTGCGGTTAAGATTCGCACTTTAAGGGAGCTAGAACTTCATTTGTAAGCAAAACCCTTGAGGCAAAAATGATAATGGGCTCATGGGGATCATGAAAATGGATAATTTGCTTTAAAGGACACCTGAACGATCCTACCATACTTCCATGAACCCCTCAGATCGTCCTTCACAGTACCGGTACAGAGAAGAAGAATTTTTTCGCTCCGTGATTTCGGCGCTATCCACTCTTGAAGTTCTAAGTTTCCCTATGGCGATTCGTTACGACCTCCCAAGACAAATTTAGCGCCAATATTTAAACTGTCATTATTGCATGGATAAACGTACGTTGATAAGGCATGGATGGATAAACAGCGCATGGATGGATAAACGCATGGACTGTTACGGCGTGGACTGTTACAACATAAACTGTTACGCATGGACTGTTACAACTGTTACGGCGAGCGTTACGGTCAAGACAAGTCGGAAAAAAGGCTGAAAATTATAGCACGGTGAAACTTCACCCGATTTTAGTCCGGTTTTCGAGAGATAAATGGTAAGCAGTATGTAAAAGTGGCAATTTAGGGTGTTAGACTTCTTTCAGATGACCTTTAAAGTATTTTTCTAAATTTACGGTCAAGATTGGTACTTTAAGGAATGTCGGATTTAGAATGTGGCGATTTCTGAGCCAATCTTGTCGAATCTCTAATATTCCAGCCCATTTCCATCGTCCTAGCACATCTGGAAGTACCTTAAATCGCGATCACCGGAATTCCGGACCCCCCCCCCTAAAACTCCCCCACAGTCGCCGGAGCCAATCCGGTTCTGTAAGTAATTTATCCAGAGCATCTCTTTATTATTCCCACAAAGTTCTATCCCGATCTCCCCAGTCTGAGCCGGTCACGTATTCCCCCCCCCCAGTTGTTGTCGAATCCGGTCCGGACATGACAAAGATCACCAGAGACATGTCCTCTGATCAATTATCAAATTTCACTCAAATCCGATCAACCGTTCCCAAGTTACGCATGACTCAATATTCCGGATTCCCCCTCCCGCTACTCCCCCAACGACTATCGGATCATGTAAATTTTTATGTATAAGTCATTTTGATCGGGTCCCTGATTTGCCTCCCAAGTTTCGTCGTGAAAATCCCCAAAACCGCCATTACCGGAATTCCGGAAAACTCCCCTCCACCCCCCCTAGTGTCCGGATCCAGTCCAAATGTATAAACGATTTATCTGGAGCAGACGCTTGTTCTTCCCAGCAAGTTTCACTCCGATCCCTCCATTCTAACCGTTTCTCGAGATTTCCGGTCTCCCCCCAACTCCCCCATAGCTGTCGAATCCGGTCCGGACTTCAAATGGGACATCACAGGTATGCCATTTATTCAGTTATTAAGTTTCATTCCAATCCGATCACCCGTTCGAAAGTTACACACTACTCCAGTTTTCCGGATTCCCCAGCCCTTCACTCCCCCAGGTGGTCGGATTGGGAAAATTATTATTTCCAGGTTAGTCCGGTCGGGTCCCTGATGCTCCTGCCAAGTTTCATCGTCCTAGCACATCTGGAAGTACCCGAACTCGAAAAAGTGTGAGAAAACTACTTAATTTTCAGAATTCCCCGGCCCACCACTCCCCTCCCAGATTGTCGGATCGGGAAACTGATTATTTCCAGGTTAGTTTGGTCGGGTCCCTGATTTTCCTGCCAAGTTTCATCGTCCTAACACATCTGGAAGTACCCTAACTCGAACATGTGGGACAAAAAAATTCGGACCGACCGACCGACGGACGGAATTGCGATCGGTATATGGCACTTGAGCCAGAGGCTGCAAGTGCCATAAAAATGAAGTCTTATCGTTAGCCTTGACCTAATTAGCATGGTGCTAATGGAACTAATTGCAGGTAAATATGCTCCACTGCATTGTTCAAGACGAAGGGGAGGGCGGTGAGAACCAACTTGCTGATGGTTTTGGCGTAGCGATGAAGATGAAAGAGGAACATCCTGAGGCCTACAAGGTCTTAGCAACTACTCCCGTCGATTGGTCGGACGTTGGAACGGAAGCAGACTTTTCGTTCGACAAGGTATGTCCAGGTCACCCTATTTATGGTCCATCTGTTTTGTTGTGTTTTGTTTTATTCTCTGCTAGTCTATGTCAGAGTTTTACTGTAATTGTCGGGTGGCAGGCTTTTGGAACTCGAGCTGGATCGCCAGAGACACTCTGTCCACGGCTTGCTTGACCCACCCTGCGACAGTGTGTTTGCTAATATACCCTGAGTCTGACTTGCAAGCGATAGGGCGGCTGACCCGCGCACAAGTTGCGAAATATTTTCTCTCAGAAGAGACTTATTTTTACTAATAAGAATACAATATGTATGTATCTATGGCTTTGTACTCGTGAAAGCCCAAAGAGCCGTGGTATATAACTCAACGCCGAAATAAATGAACAAAATAACTGGGTCACCTTTCTGAACTCAGAAGCAGGGGCGTCGCAAGTGCATTTTCGTTGGGGGGGGGGGTGCAGAGCCAAAATTTTTACCGAATCTCTCAAAAATTTTACCGAATCCTAGAAACTGAAAATTCGAGCTTTAAATTATGGAACAGAAAGGATTACGTATGAAAAGTAACATTAAAGGGCAGCATGAAAGACGATAAGCCAACTTAATTAAGTGGCGTTTTGGCGAAGGCCACTTGGAGAATATATTGCCAGGCACGATTGCAGTAACAGCTTCTATCTATTATACCCAAGAGAAAAATAAATCTAGCGCCGCAGGCGAATTTTCAGAATTTTTTTTTTTTTCCTGTAGGCTAAAATTTAACTGCTTATTACAAATTCTGTCATTTACCGTGGATTAAATACCGATGTTCTAAGAAGTTCCAGAAACCGAATGGAGCGACGTTCCAACAGCAGCAGCTACTGTAGTATAGTCAATACTACCCATGATCACAGAAAGTGAGCGCCGCAGGCGAGATTTTTTTTCCTGTAGGCTAAAATTTAACTGCTTATCTTACAAATTCTATCATTAACCGTGGCTTTTTCCTGCCAAATTTAACTGTTTCCATCCAAATTTTAGCTTTTAATGTCTCGAAATCCCAATCCTAAAACTGTCTTATAACCCCAATCAAATGACGCACCCTTCCGCAAAATATAGAATATTAAGATTCATGATTAAATCTTCTTTTTGGGATCCAAAGTAAAGGTAAGGACTATCGATGAGATCATAAATCAGTCCTTTTGTCTGCAACCAGTGCTTCACTCGACCTCTTCCGAGTTTCGAGGTTCGTGGTAACTCCCGAATGGCAGTTATACCGAATCCCAGTTATTATACCAAATAAGTTTAGACCGATAGCATGTTCGAGATTCTGTATAACTACCGCATCTCGGTTATTATACCGAATTCTTTGATATCGAAACAGTACCGAATAATTTTCGTATTCGGTATAATTTCGTCGAAACTGGAACAAAAGTAGGGATTTGTGTAACTACCGGATCCTGAAAATTATACCGAATAAATTACCGAATCCCAATTATGATAGCGAATAATTCTAGACCGATACCTTATTCGGGATTCTGTGTAACTACCGAATCTCCATATATATACCGAATAGTTCTGGCATCGAACAATTACCAAATAATTTCCGTAAATTCTCTCCCCGAATTCGTGATAACTACCGAATACTAGGAATTATACCGAATCCCGATCATTATACCAAATAGATTTGTACCAACAGCCTATTTGGGATTCTTTATAACTACCGAATCTCCGTAAATATACCGAATAGTTCCGCTATCGAAAAAATACCAAACAGTTTTAGTAAAATTTTGGGCCTCCGGCCCAAATTTTACCGAATCTAAAAAAGTTGGGGGGGTGCTGCACCCCCCGCACCCCCCCCCCCTTGCGACGCCCCTGCTCAGAAGCGAAGGGTCGGGGATCCGAGTCTCAGGGTGCCCACTGTTTTATTTGGGGCGAGGGTTAGTGGCATTTCCCTGTAAGACAAGCCCAGCTTCAGATGGGTACCTAGTGGGGTAGATGGGTACCTACAAAAAGCATGGCAACGAGCGACCCACCACTGGGCATAAAGTGCGGGGACAACACAGTAGAGCAGGTGGTGGAGTTTAGATACCTTGGAAGTACAGTCGAACGAACTGGATCCAGGGAAAAGGAGGTGCAGTCTAGGATTGGACAAGTCAGTGGAACTTTTAACCGACTAAAGCCAGTAAGGCGATCGAAAAAGTATCTAGAATAATCCAGGAAAAATTACGGGAAGGGTCGGATAATTTGCCCCGAGCCACTCATCGCACTCCCGGCAGAGGGCAAAGAATCAGTAGGTCGACACCTGCGCTACGCGAACTTATGGTTTGGATGCGAAAATCTGTTTCTTGTTTGCTCAAAGAAAAGCTTCTGCCTCTACATGTCAAGAACGAATTGGGAACAATCGAACTGAGCAGTCTTTCATTTTCATTGCCTGCATCTTCAGAAAGGCTGTACTACCTCCGTGAAGAAAGTTGTTAACTGATCCTCCCGTTTTCATAGGTCCACAGAGCTCCTGTATTTTGTGAAGACTTCGCAGGTAGCCTCTACAGGGTGAACTACAGCCAGCCTCAAAGAGATTCCTACTTTCCTGGGCCAATTGATGTAGTGCAACCATGGTACGATGCGCTGAAGCTGTTTTGTGAAATGATTTACGCGGAGGAAAATATGATTAGGATTAAACTGAACCCTGGTAAGTTTCTAAAAAAATTGATGACGGTAACATCATCGGTTCTCAGCGACGCGAAGTCAACTTGCTTCGGATTACAATTCCGGTTCGACGCCGGGTAGGTATGTGGGTTCGAGCTCCGGTGCCCTGCACACTTTGGCTTGGGTTGGGACCAATGGCTATGTAAGACTGGACGCATACCAGCGTAACCAGCTGTACATTAATGCTGCTTTGGGGACTCCTCTGGCTGCTCAGACCCTCAAAAACACTTATTTCTCTAAAAAAAACTTTGACCAACTAGACGCGTTTTCTGAGAATTAGGCCTTTTGTTCGAGGATTATACGTTTTTTAGTTTTCAAACATCACATGAGGCGTTTTTCCGTGACACAACTGTGGGCCACACACTTCTGAGTGTTTTTCGCGGAAACACGATTGTTTGCCACACAGTCAAGCCACAAGTTGAAACACGCGGAAATGCCGTTTTGTTTATTTTCTGGGCGGTAAATTCAAATGTCTGAATATATAAATAAAGATCGTGTAAAAATCTCAATAAATAGAACTCCAGGCTTTCGTCTTTACCATTCAGTGCAAAAAAGATCTTCAGTTTTATTTCCACATAGCCTACTTGAAAAAGTTTTTATTTTATTGTTTTGACGTTATTTTGCTGCCAAATTTGAATTTCCCGCCAAAATCGAGCCACAAAATCGACAATCACCTCGGCAGTTGTTTGCCGTTTTTGAGCCACAAAGCGAGCCACGAAAATCTTGTTGGTCGTGGAAATACACTTGTGGGCCGCACAGAAGGCCGCGGAAACACTCTTTTCGAGCCACAATCGACCCACAAACTGTTTGTGGAAGCGCGGAAAAACGCCAATAGATAGCGCATCGATGGACGCTGAAATAAGCAAGGTACGTCTTTTCCCAGCCTAAACCCATCGTCACACATGGAATTTAATTATCTCTAACAGCTTCCCCAAAGCGGCAAAGTTATTTATATACCTATGGATGTCAAAGTAAATCTGAAAGCCTGAATTATCCTTTTTGACTTGTGTTAAATCTTAATGCCCTAGGGAGCTAGTCGTTTTCCGCCTAACGATTCCCGCGTAATAATATGTGAATCCGGTGATTGTTATAGGTTGAACGTGACGCATCTGCGTGACATAGTCCAGTCTGAGGGAAGCGTTTTGGAATTTTCTCCGCAGCGTAGCCGGCCGCTACGCCGCAACTCTCATATGAAATGACAATAAAACTGACTTGTGTTTCAGGACATTCAAGGGGTTTGGAGCTAGTTTGAGGAAGTGCAGTTTACAGTTTTCAGGAAAATAAGTGTCAGAAACCAAGTTTATTTATGGAAAATGCACAAGAAACGTAGAAGCTTGTGCCACTTGTAGCTATTTCCAGTAGCTATAAAACTTGTACATAAGGTATTACAAGTTGAGAAAGATAGGATTTCAAACATTAGAATAATTATTTTCATTTTAAAATGAACACATGCTGAAACGGTAAGGAGCCTGAAAAGTTAAATAAAATCTCCAAAACAGGGGAATAGCCCCTATATTCTGCTAAAATCGGGTTATGTCCGGTGTCCCTATGGATGGCTGTGGAAGAAACTCCCAGACAACGAACGGACTGTTAGACGCTTAGACGACAGGAACTAGTTCCTTTTTGGCATTTCTTTTACATTGGCCTACATTACTCCATGTAATCGACTTTTGCGAAAGCGTACAGAGGTGCAAAATAATACATCGTCAAAAACAAACCAGAGCTGCCTCAACAGCCTGACTGTAGTGGCTGCTTTACTGAAATTTTACTGTTTTGCTGGGAAAAAATATGTTGTTGAACTTGGTTGGTATTTCGAATTTGAGTTTAGCGATTAAATTATCTTATGTGGAGGCTGGTGGTAGACTAGCAAAGGGCAACACTACTTATCTCAGTAGAAGTTCAAGCAAAAATTTGAATCACAAGTCTTGAGCCTGAATTCAGTGTGATGTTCCCTGCGATGAACGGACATTAGTGGAATATGGTTTACTCTTGCCTTCTTCACTGGATTCGTCAGCGCCCAAAGAGCGAAAAAAGCAAAAACATAAACTCCGTATTATAACGTAATGTAATTTAGGCAGAACTGTGTGTAATAATTTCCATCAGCACAACAGAAGCACAAGAATGTGTCAAAAATGTTACGCAAACGCCGAAACACAAGCGAATCGCCGCCGCTGAAGTATCAGCGTCGGCGATCGGCGCGCCGCCGTTTCGTGGGCGTGTTTTAGGTGTTTCAGTTTTCAGAGTAAAGCCGCCGATATTTGGCGTGGCGTCGGGGGCTATATACATTAACTTTATTTGTAACCAATCTGGAGGTGTCGCCCGTTGGTTGAAGTTCTTTTTTTCTTCCACTCGGTTTGGTTTTCTAGAAAAGCCCGTTCGTTCCAGGTGAGGTTCTTACGTTTGACAACCGCCGGGTCGTCCATGGCCGAAGTGCTTACGCCGGGAATAGACACGTGGAAGGAGCATACGTGGACTGGGACGAAATCAACTCAAGGTTGCGAGTCTTGAACCAAAAGTCTTGAAAACAGATCACTGCCTCATTGCCCGAAAGAGAATATCAAGAGTTGACCGGTAACTTGTTTGTCATACTTGGGTTAGTTTTTAAGTATTTTGGAGTAACAATAACGGGTACTTTTGGTTTTACTGGTTTCATTTAAGAAGGTATGGACCTTTAAATAAGTACGAATTTTCATGTTTGGTTTTTACAAAATGTACTGGACTGGAAAGTGTTAACCAACGGAGATTTGCTGGGGTTACGAGGAACAGGAAGGTCGGTCGTTCGCCGCAAACTCAAAAAATGGCTGGTTAAACTAAGTTTTGCTCACTTATTTGGTAATAATCCCCTGATAGGGAAGGCCTTGCTTAAGAATAGCGTACTCCCTACATCGCAAACTCAGCTTTGTAAGATGTAGTAATAATAATATAACTGCAGCAAAAAGGCTTTCGCCTCTAGATATAGATAAGTTATCCGAATAGTATTGTCTCTCTGTCTGCTTGTTCTTGTGGGACTCCTACTGAATGCTACCTTGTAGGAGCACCAATGCGCTGAATTTTAACAGGTAACAAAGCTATTATCGTGCAAAGCTAAGCCGAGCTCCCAAAAATTCAGGTGTGGGATGTGAATCGACATTTTCAGTGTTTTTCGTACGCTTCGGCTATGTGGTTTCAGGTCCAGCAGCAAAATAAGGATTCTGCGAGAACCAGACCTTCAAGTGTTTAATTCAGATAAAATGTTGGAAAACATAAGTTTTATTAAGCTTGTCCTAAAGTAATAGACGTAACTGCCTTTAGTGCCTTTCATGTTTTAATCCGTTTTTGTTCCGTAATTAAAACACATTTTACTTCTAATCGACCCATACAGCAGTTTTATACTTTCGTAAAGTATGGCAAAACATTCAGAGGAGCTGGGTATGCAGTGAGCCATACTGGGCCGGAATAAACCGGATGAGTGGGATCCGCTTCATCTCTCCAGTTTCCAGCTGGGAGATAGATGTCTCTGCTGACAGCTCCTTGCTCGACTACTGGTGCAGCCAAGATCAGGTCGCCAAGAAGAAACTCTGAAAATTGGTTGAATGTAAACTGTCACTTTGGGTAAACCTTATTTTACCTTGAATCACTCTTCACGCTGCAGAAACGTGTTCTGCTGCTGCCTGCGCTACACAGCTGATTGCGGCATGCTGATATTATTGCAAATGATTGGTTGCTTGGTGGTATCAGGGACCCATAAATTTCCTGTAATGATTCCCCATTCACGGGGCTTGTCAATAAGAGATTTCTGATGCGCTCTTGACCAAGCGTCAGATAGTTCGAGGAATACCCAGGGGGATAAAATATTGCCTCGAGGGAGGAGTCTCTTTGGTCTCACGTCCAAGGAGGCCCGGGCTTGGTTCTATCTGAGCAAGAATGCCGATTCGACCCAAGTGGAATTTTTGGAAACTAGGTGAGGCTCGGGCAACATAGCAACATAGAAGCATAGGAAAGGACAAGCCCCCTGAATGGCGAGTCATTACAGGAAATTTATGGGTCGTGGTATGCAGGAGACGGGGCTCTGTTAGGCACTTGGTCTCGATGGTTATGAAACGGAACAGGTTGTTCAGTCCCCGCGTTGTGTCTAGATGGTTAAGTCGCCCCATTTTCGCTAAAACAAACGGTTCAAGAGTATCTCTATATTCTTGCTCTTCTCCTTGCAAAAATTGACTCGATGCAAAAGTAATCGGTGAGAGTCTCGTCAATTGTACCTTTGCTAGCGCGAGATCTTGCGAACCACTGATGCCATGGCCTTTGGGCTTTATTGGGAATGAATTCATTCATTCATTCATTGCTGTTGTTCAGAACCGGTAGAGGGGTACTGTTAGACGCTTTTTCTTATGATGATATTTTTGTTAGGGGTGGAGTTGGACTGGATGGACATTAATTTCCCTGAACGGCTGTGGGCTCGAAAAAGGCTGCCGACCCACAGGCCTTTTTCCTGGAAAATAAATTAATTCCTTTGTTGGCTGCCGTCACACGGCATATTGTTGTATTCTGGTATTATTGATTGGTCGCAGAGGCGGAGGGGGGCTCTGAAGAGACTTGGACTCAATAGTTCTGAAAGGTGTAAATTGATGAGTCCTCGCTGTTGAATCGAGTCGCTCTGCTTCGTTAAAACAACATGGTTTTCTTGGGGGGGGGGGGGGCATTTTCCCCTTATCATTCACCGTGAACTATGTTATGCGTTCACAATATAGACTCTCACGTGAGTGGGCAAAAACTTTTCTCTGGAGATCAAGGATCTTACCGTCTTCCAGCTGTTGAGCAGTTTCGTCGTTCGGGTCGATCCACCAAACTGGCCGGTTGATGGGCACTCCGGTGGTAACAGCATCGTTGGCAAGTTCGATAATATAATCGGCATAGCTTGTGTGGAGGGCAGTGTATTCCCGGCAGATGTCAACGGTCTAGAAGATAAATTGGGTTCAAAAACGCGGGCTCTCGCTAGATAAGAGTCTCGCAGCTAAGAGAGGCCACATATTCCCTACTATGTTTAATTGTCAACGGCAGCGACAGTATTACGGGAGAGATACCGCGACAATGCAAACGCTGCAACAGGCAAGTCTTTAATTTGACAGACAAGTGCTCAGACGCCGAAAAATCGAAATTCCTTACGATAACTTAAGAGGTTTGGGCAGTCTCAGCTTTTTCACGGCGATATTTTTCGCTACGCGGCATTGACCGTCGTGGTTCATGCAGCTGATGATTTTGTTTTCGAAGTAATGACCGGATACCGGATATTTCCGTCTCTTCAGTACACTTGTTGCATCCAATACAGACGGTGTACAAACTGTTCGGATTAAGCACTCGCTCGATATTTACGGAACATGATCGCAAATTGTTTAAGACTAGAACTACCTATCGTTGTTTTTCTTGTTAGTGGCAAGGCCCCATGATTTGTTGATCTCCGACGTCATGTTACTGTAGTTCTTTCTCCGCAATCTTCTTCCACTTCAATAAGTTTCTTTCAATACAAATAGGTGACTCATGTAAGAGTCGACAGCATTGCATCTGTGGGCGCGGGGCGGCGCCACAATAAACTACTGTACAAAATTGAAACTCGACTGGAGTTCAGGAAGACTATGATATGGAGCAGAGGGACAGTAGCTCAAGTACAAAGCCCTTTAGAAATCTGAAAATATTTTTCTTCCGTCGTGCAAACCTCTTCGTCGACTTACGGGTCAGGGTTGAAAAAGGGGCAGTCGGAACTCGGAACTAGACGTAACTGATTCCCGCTAGGGTTTTATGGTTGTTTCTCGATTGGAATGAAAGACTTTCTTTCTCCCTTCCCATTACTTACCTCCTGATCGTAGTCCCATGGCACGTAAGAATACTGAATTGTCGGCATGAAGACGTTCGCCTGCAGCCACCGGATGAAGAGCTGTTTCTGTGGCCGAAAAACATACCCATTTCCGCCGATCATATCCGGGAGAACGAATGGGTATCCGGTCATGCTGAACTGCAGAAGAGACGGGATCAGAGATTTCAGCCCTAGATTAAAGCTCCAGTTCGAGTCCTTGTCCAGCATCCGGAAGAAAATCGGCTCGCCTTGATTGCCCCAACCCGTTCTAACCTCCGCCATCCCACCAAACTTAGCCACTTCCTGTACGTACGCAGTGCTGAATACATTTGGCTCGACTGTTTCTGGGGTGAAGGGGAAATCGAAGTTTGGTGGAAGCCAGTTTGTCTCGCCAGCGTCGAATTTGAACGAGTCGATGCCGTATTTGGTTCGAATGTTTTCAATACGAGCGCTCCACCATTCCCGGGCTTCGGGGTTCGTGAAGTCCACAATTCCGGCGCGCGTTCCTTGCCACCAGGAGGTGATAGCAGGATTGCCTTCAGCGTCTTTGACGATGTAAGGGAGGGCTTCGTTGAATGAGTAGCAGTTCTCGTTGATGAAAGGGTGGATCCAGAGGGTCACGCGGAATCCTTGGCTCTTCAAGATGGCCACCGTGCCTAAAAAGAGATAAAAAGGGTTGGAATAAGTTTTTGATGTCTAGGACTAAGTAATACTTTATATGAATCCGAAACACGCCAGTGAACCCTCTGGAAAGAAAGAAACATCGCCCAAACGAACCCTTTAGATTGATTCAAATCTTGTGAAAACAATCAGTGACGTTTGTTGTCGTGACGTTTCTGGCTCTTTGCTCGTCACACGGCGATTCTTCATCGGCACAAAGAGCCAGTCATCAAGAGCATTTATCGACCTAGGTAGCCCGCCATTCTTAGCCGCTTTAGAAGGTTACGGACAACTGAACTTTAGGTAGCTGAATTGTGAGGTATCAGCGACAGAGGCGTTACTAGCCAAAATGTTTGGGGGGGGGGGACAAGGTATTTACCGACTGGCTGGTCATTTTTACCGACTGGTTTTGCAGATAAAAACGACTATTCTTGAGAAAAAAGACTGTGTTGACGAAAAATCGGCTGATTTTGAGAAAAAACGACTATTTTTAAGAAACTATTTTTACGAAAAACCGACTGTTTTTAAGAAAAATCGACTATTTTCTAGAAAAAAATCGACTGTTTTCTAGAAAAAAATCGACTGTTTTCTAGAAAAAAATCGACTGTTTTTACGAAAAATAGAGGCGCTTCGCACCGACTCGGCTATTTTTTACCGACTGGCCGACAACATTGGGGGGGGGCGTCCCCCCTCCCCCCCTAGTAGTGACGCCCCTGATCAGCGAGTGTGTGTGTCCACGTGCATTTAATTTAGAACTTAAATTTTCTCTGACGTCGAACTTTCGGACTTCGGCTGTTCTAAAATGGCATTTGTTATCGCATTTGTTTGCAGAATAATCGTCTTGAAGGAATTTGGGCAAGAGTGTTTCTGGGACGGCAAAATGCTTAACGGGATGTGGTCACTTGCCTTTGCACATGGGCCCGTGCTTCACAATTCCAGCCGGAGACTTAGGAAACGACCTTATCTCTTATCGTGGCTTTGTGAACCCTGCCGCCATCTCTCCAAAGAGATGTCCAGACACGACTCTCTGAAGTAGGTGTTCTCGTTCTTTGATAAATATTCGAGGTCACTGCTAAAAATATGACCTTTTCCGGTAGATCAGAAAGTGCTGCAGCACTTTCTGACTGACTGGCTCCTCCTCCAAGGCGGGGCCACCTGTCACCTGTCTCTTAGCATCTGTTCGGCGACCAAGCCAATACTCTATATGACTAAGTCCAAAACACGCCAGTGATCCTCAGGAAGAAGGAGTAAACGTCTCCATAATGACTCAAACTCAACGACTCAAATCCTGCGTCAACCAATCACGGCGATCTTTGGGAGCAGCTGTGATACCACTTCTGCCTTTCTTCCGCTAGGTACCCGGAGAGGCCGGAGATTTCGCAGCGGCAAGGAGAGATAGTCATCAAGAGTATCCCTTTAACAACTTCAAGTTTTCGCCTGCGTTTTAGCCTGAAGGGAATCAGGCTGCCTACTCACGCTATTTCGGAAAGTGAGTGTCTGTTCAAGTCTTACCTGCGGGGTCGGGGAACTTTTCTCTGTCGAAGTCGTGGGCGCCGTAGCACTCCTCCCAGTTATCGTCGATTTCTACTTGGCTATTGTTGAAGTTGTAGACAAGGATATTGCCAGCATATTCGTACAGTCTTGTTTCGTTAATGAAGGTCTTGTACTGAGCCCATGTTGACCAGATTGGGTCGCGGAAAACTCTTTCGTCCGGAACTGAACGGGGTTTCCCAAGGAATCGGTCGACAGCATATGTGTGCATAGTCTGAGCGTTGCTGCTTGAGCAGACAGAATATTTCAGGTTGAGCTTCGGGAAAAACGGATATGGCCTGAAAATATGAATGTTTGAATTCCTCCTTTTACACGTTAATTTTCGCTTTCAGGGTGCGTTTCTACGCTGGTGGATCGAAGGGTATTTTTTAGGCCGTACCAGACAATCTGAAATTGGTCTAGCCAATGGGACTATCTAACAGGTACTATTAACCCGGAAGTTAATTTCTCCACGGCTGTACGATGGGAAAACCATGCTTGGAATCAGAGGAATCTTGATGGAAACTGTGATGTAATTTCCACTGAAATTTGAAACTGAACAATTTGAGCTTTCTGTTCATTATTTCTTCGGTGGAGATACGATTTGTTATTTATTGTAGGAACTAAATAGGAAGACGATTTGTCTGGATGCTGTGGTCAAAGCAATAGCAGAGTCGAGGTTCGTTTCGCGCTTCAAAAGGTATAAGGTAGTAGTGCTTACTTGTGCGATGTCCCATACTTGGCACTCAGGCCCAGAACCTACAGACGCTTAGGAATCTCACTGAAAACTGGCTAATTTAAAATTCGTTTAAAATAAATGTAACTTGATAAATTTGAGCTTTTTAGCCCTCTTTTTTTATTGAATACTTTTTAATTCTTTGGAGGAGATTCGAAATAATTTGCTGTAAACAGGTCCCTGGCTTCGGGATTTCTGATTATTTCACCTTTTATGACTTTATGATGATGATTAATGAGTCTTTTAATTTAATTTTCTCTTCATTTGATTTCTGACATTATAATTTTTCTCTCAGTATTTCGGCTATGTCTAGGTTTTGGGGCTAGGGTCAATGCAACGGCTGAGTCGAGTTTCTCTTCGTGCTTTGTAATACTCTAAAAGGCAAACGCACTTACTTGTATGGCGTCTCATACTTGGCGCTCAGGCACAAAAGCCCATCATTCGATTGGTTTAGACTGACGAAAAGGGGCGTATCCTTGGTCACATGGAGCGCAAAGCCGTCCGAGTTGAGCCAGTAGGGATCGCTAACTCCCCCGTAGTAGACCTGGTCTTGTATTGTGTCACCGGTAACAAAAGCTGTCTCAGTACGCGGCTCCCTCTGGATTGGCCACCGTTGTACTCGGAGTTCACCACTACCATACCATTGGGCAGTTCCGATGTCATAGCAGTCCTAAAAGGGAAGCTTGGGTCACTCACTACCTCCAGCATAATAAGATTTATCTCTGCATTAAAGTTAACCTTGCCTTAGACCTTCGTTCCTCCTGCACCTCCATAGGCGCTTAAGGTTGGGCTTCACTACCCAGACGCCCCAGAATCTGGGGTCCGGATTATGTGAAGACGGTCCCAAACAGAAATCAAATCAAATGTCTCTTCAACAGTACACTTTTGGGCATTTTTCAGCACTTCTGTCATTTTCTTAGATTTTACCACCTCAGCACAATAATTTCTCCAAGTCAAATGAAAACTACTTTCAAATTCCCGCTTCTTTTCACCCAGAATCCGGGAATCTGGTAGATTTTTCTACCAGATTCCCGGACGCGTCCGGGGTGCTTTCAGACCGTTTCAGACACTGTCTTCACTACCCATACCGGTATCGAAGAAAACGGAACCCAGAATCCGGGTGAAAAATCTGGGTAGTGAAGCCCGACCTTTAGAGCATCCAAGAACTAGTCGCCAGTAGCAAAATGGATAAGTCAGCTGAATTTTTATTTGAGTTTCGATTGGTTCATTTTCCAGCTTGAGTCTGAAGAGGACCCTTGCCAAGAAGGGACGAAATAAAGTTCTAATAAAATGTAGTCGACATATCCGTTTTGCACTTTAAAATATGATTTGCAGTCAGCTTGGACTGAAAGAAATATTTAGAGTTGGTTTTAGAAAATAGACAAGCAGACTCATGAGATCGACTAGTACCAACTAAACTTTTTTACACATTATAATTACCACTTAGTCTGGGGTCGAGGTTGGGGCCCCTATATAGGCAGGAGTTCACCACTGCTTCTTTGTCTCCAGCCTGTGCAGTAAGTATGCTATTTTCTCAGTGTGCTTCGTTTAGTGCATTTTACCGTAGACCAAACGGCCTACGGAGAGAATCTGGGTATGACCTTAGACGGGATACAGAAAATATCTCAGACTTTAGTGCAGATTAGAAAAAAATGCTTACTTTTACTGAAGGGCTGGTTGTCTCCCAGAAAATATCATAGCATGGGCTGTTGTCGTAGATTGTCAGCTTCTGTTCCTCTCCCCACTGGTAACAAACTTCATTCTCCGACGTTGTGTTGCAGAACGAGGGATCGCCCAGAGACGATGGCACAACTCCGAGTTGTCCTAGTAGGGATTTACCTTGAAAAAATAATCAAACTATTAGAAAAATACACAAACTGGCCTTTTTAACGTCCAACAAATTATCCGTCTAGATACAGTCTAGAGTATCTGAGATACGGTTGCTCTGCAAAAATGACAATTGCCGAAACTGCGTTTTCCGAAGTCATCCCAAAAGAAAAACTGATATTCAGTCACATCACTCAATTTCAAAGTTCTTTCTCATCAATTTGACAAAAATTGATGAAAGTGAGATGACTTTTCAGATACCACGACCAGTTACCACGGTAACTGGCCAGATACCCCGATAACTGCAAAAATGCCTTTTGGCAATGGTATCAGATACCACGATAACTGCAAAAAAGACTTTAGACCGTATATCAGATACCATGGTATCTGCAAAAACGCAACTAATAATGTCAGAATAATGCAAAGAGGATCGTATTTGATGGAGATCGGTGAGGTTTAGTTTCTTCGAGCTTCATTCAGCCTGACCGTAACTGTAGGGTTTACGCGAGAATATTTGCGCTGTGGCATCGCCGGCTCTGTCTATTTAACTGCTGGTCCAACCTAGGGTCGTGTGGGCTGACTTTCCAGAGTTTCCAGCCGGCTTTCCCTCATCGCCGCTGGAGTGTCGTTGACAAAACTTTGGAGTGAAGAAGAAGTTAAAGCCTGAAGGTATTACCGGAGGTAATGAATTTTCTAGCTGGTACATAGATCGACTTTCGCGCAAAGCGGTCACAGCTAAAAAAAAAAAAAAACAGTGTCTAATCGAAAGTCTGTGTAATAAATACTCCCGAGGTGTTCCCCACTCTCGATCAGGATGTACAACAGGTGCCCGGTCCCCCCACCTAACTTGCCACGTATTAACTTATTTAGAGGCATTGAAAGATGAATCGCCAAATTTATGGCCGGCGCCGCTGTCGCTTGGTCGGTGCAGGGAACGAGTGCACACCAAGTGCCAAGGAGTTCGTAACCACTCATAGAATCCGGTAACTTGGAAAGCTCCTACGTCAACTCAGCAGCTATCCTCTGATGAAGGTTCGCTGTCTACTGCTTTTACCGATAATGATTAAACTCCACGATAGAAACTTGCTACTCCGCTGTCTAACAATGTAACCTCCACATCCTATGAACGCTAGTAATCCCGAAGTGTAATCTACCTTCATTTGAAGTAAATGCTCCAGCGAACTTCTCTCCGTCCCAGGTCAGGGAATAATCTCTATAGTCGGCTCGGATGTCAATATGGGCGTGGCCTAAAGACGCCAAAAGAAGAAAACCGCTAACGGTCTTCAGCATCTTCACTCGGATAAACCAACACTGATTTGAGCTTTTATCATAATATCCTTCGCCCAGGATTTACTGGGAATATGCAACGACTGATTTAGTGATTACACAAGGAACTCAAGATAAGAAATGATGGTTCAGACTTTACTCCCAAGATGCCACTTTCTTCGGTTGTTATGCCTTGGAAAGGAGACCAGGGTCGGGTGCTCGCGGATTGGAGTTCCTGCCCGGATTTTCGGCAGTGCACCATCAGTTCATGTTTGTATTAGATGATGAAAGTGTAGAAAATCCGACGGGGAAATTCTGATCACAAATATTCCTTCAGCCCAAGCTGACTGCGAATCGTAGTTGACTGCGCTAAACGGATACGTCAGCTGGATTTGCTGAAGCGATATTCTGACCTTTCTTGGCAAGGGCCAAACTCACCAAATACGGCATCGAAATGCTGGCGAGACCAACTGGCTTCCACCGAATGTCGACTTCCCCTTCACAAACAGTCGAGCCGAATGTCTTCAGCACTGCGTACGTCCAGGCAGAGCCGTCACTACTGGGGGGGAGGGGGGGACGCCCCCCCCCCCCACAATGTTGTCGGCCAGTCGGTAAAAAATAACGGAGTCGGCGCGAAGCGCCGCGATTTTTAGTAAAAACAGTGGATCTTTCTTGGAAATAGTCGTTTTTCTTAAAAACAATAAAAAACAGTCGGTTTTTCGTAAAAATAGTCATTTTTTCTTAAAAATAGTAGTTTTTTTCTTAAAATCAGCCGATTTTTCGTCTACACAGTCGTTTTTTTCTCAATAACAGTCATTTTTATCCGCAAAAATAGTCGGTAAAAATGACCAGCCAGTCGGTAAATACCTTGCCCCCCCCCCAAACATTTTGGCTAGTAACGCCTCTGCGTCCAGGAAGTGGCTAACTTTGGTCGGACGGCGGAGGTCAGAACCAGTTGGGGCAATCAAGGTGAGCTGATTTTCTTCCGAATGCTGAACAAGGGCTAAAAGCTATAAAATGAAGTTGTGAATCTTGCCAAGAAGGACCGAAGTACCGCTTCAATAAATTCAGCTGACGTATCCGTTTAGCGAAGTCAACTGTATCGTGTGTTCGCACTATTGTACTCAAAAAACGGCGCTTGATGAACGCATTGCATTGACTTTCGCAACTAGTCATGCAGGATGTCGAACAATAGTACCGTAATATAAAAGACAAAAAGAAACACGGCGAGTTCATTATTTTTACCTAAGCCTAGCGAGGAAGGCCCAGTCGCCGAATGAGAATTCCAGCTGGACAGTCACCTTACAAATACCAACAAACACATGGCTTCTGCAGTTATTCTCCATATAAACTAGGGAAGGTAAGGTAAGGTACAATTTTATTGACAAATATAAACATCATGTTGCTTAAAAGCGTCAGACATGCCAGTGGCATAAGAAAATGACGCTTCACTATTTCTGATTTTTTTTAGAAATTATTAATAAAACTAATCGTGTTTGAGCCATGCTTGCCGGAAAAGAATGATCGGGAGACCTGAAGCCCTCGGCTACGGGCTATGCCCCATCGCTCAACTATAGGTCAGATTTGCGTTTTGATAAATTTGTGATACTATGTCGTGATTCGTACTTACCACCGGAAGTTTTGTTGTTTCGGGGATCCCAAAACGTAAGTGGAGGGATACCTATAACATCGCAAAAGTTGTCCGTCCGTCCGTCTGTGAGCACGGTGGGAGGATCCTTTGGGTCAAGGGAAAGGTCGAGTTCGTAGATGTGCTCTGTAGCCCTACATTTAGGGGTGGGGGGTTCAAATTAAGGGACAAACACAACATTATTTAAACAGCTAATGAGATAGTCGATGCAGAGGTAAGTAAACATGCTGAGCACGAATATGAAAACCACTTTCTCGCCGGACAAGTAGTTCGCCCGGAATCCGGCGAAAACCGGGAAGTTTGTTAAAGTAAAAGTTTTATTTGAAGTTGATTAGATGTTGGATTTAGTCGTAAGAGCTAAACACTTGTGTGAAAATTTTTTCTACCCGGACCAGTAGTTCGCCCGGAATCCGGCCCAAACCGGAAAATTTGTTAAAAGCAAAAGTTGTATTTGTAGTTTATTAGATGTCCGATTTAGGGGTAAGAAGAGATGCTGAATCCGCATATGGCAATAATGGTTTAGCCGGACATACAGTTCGTCCGGAATAAGGCTGAAATCGGAAAATTTGTTATAAATTAAATTTTTATTTGAAGTTGATTAGATGTTGGATATAGGGGTAAGGAGATAGGCTGAATCCGTTTTTGAGCTTTATTTTTTCGCCGGACAAGTAGTTCCGGAATTTCGCCGCAACCGGAAAATTGGCAGAAGTAAGGCTGGATCGTTTCGATCGGTTACGTATATATATTTCGACTTATAGGGGAAAACACACATGCTGAATCCATATCTGAACTTGGTTTCCTCAGATGATTAGCTATTGGGCCTTAATCTGTTTCTAAATTTTAAGAGTAAAAATGTTCAAGGAGTCTGGCGAAGACTGGGTCTGGCGAAGACAAAACCTAATTATCTGAATCAAATATTGAATTTTTGGGATCCCACCGAAACCTTTGGTCTTGTTCTATGCCAAAAGAGAAACCTTCCCAAGTATATATTACATAGATGGCGCTTTACACATGGGACTTGTACCGTGACAAATAAACAAAAGCAAATTTCTGAACTGAATTTAAGGTGCGTTTTATTGGATGTAGTTTCGTTTTAGTTTGACGTACTTTTGTTTCAGTTATGAAAGTACAGTATGTCCACCGTTAAATTTGTCCATTCCACATACTGTATTTCAATAACTAAAACAAAAGTACGTCAAACTACAGTGAAACTACACCGAAACTACATCCAATAAAACGCAACTTTAGACGTCCAGGACTCCAATGTCGGAGCCACGTAGCCATGCTAGTACCCACAAGGCGGGGCATAAGGAATAATCCCGGCCGACGAGCATTTTTCTCTTCAAGTTCAGCACTTGAAACCCTTCACAGGGATGAAATAACGCCGAGTAAACAGTCGTTTCAACTCCTATCAAAACCAACGGCTGTTGCCGTTATTCCGCACACCCCAGGCTAACTGGCTTCGACGTCGAAATCTGAATACAGACTTCCCGTGCTATGCTGCAGGTCAGAAACAAGGATCGGGAGACCTAAGTGCCTCGAAAAGATAAAAATCACGCTGCAAAATATTAGTTGCATTTTTGCATGGTATCTGTTACTGGATCTGCAATTAGACGTTTTTGCAGTTACCGTGGTATCTGATATACGGTTGCTCTGCAAAAACGACAATTGCCGCAATTGCGCTTTTCGAAGTCATCCCAAAAGAAAAATTGATATCCAGTCACATCATCAAGTGCCAAACTTCGTTCCCAACAATCTGACAAAAATTAATGAAAGTGGGACTTTTCAGATACCACGGTCAGACCGTTGGCCAGATTCCACGATAACTGCAAAAACGCATTTTGACCGTGGTATCAAATATTACAATAACTGCAAAAACGACTTTAGACCGCGGTAACAGATACCATGTTGTCTGGAAAAACGCAACTACTTTACGATGATCAAAGTTTCACGGATGCTTCTTAAAGGAACAGAAAACTTGACTCAAACTTGACTCGGGGAGCTAGTTAACATATCAAGAATGTACCCTGAATCGATATTGAGAGTAAGAAAAATTCTCGTTACGACCATTGCAGTTTCCGGGCATTTTCCGAGAATTCGACTCAGAGCAAAAGGTTCGCAAAAGCAAAAGGTTTGTGTGCCGTGACTAGGAATCGAACCCCGGCCGCCTTGTCGGGGAGGTCGTTACTCTGTAGTCTACATGTAACAAGATCAAAGATTTCGATGGGATCCCAAAAATATAATATTTGACTCAGACAACTACGTCCTGACTACGTCTTGTCTACGCGAGATCCAGTCTTCGCCAGGCTAATCATCTGAGAAAATTAATTTCAGATATACCTGTATAAGCCATATTTATTTTGACGATACTGATCGAAACTACCTGCTTTACTTCTGCCGAATTTCCGTTTTCGGCCGAATTCCGAGCGAACTACTTGTCCAGCCAAAAAAAGATAGTTCAGAAACGAATTCAGCGCATCTCCTTATCCCTATAAAGAACGTCTAATCAACTTCAAATAAAACTTTAACTTATAAAAAAAATCCGGTTTCAACCGGATTCCGGACGAAGTATATGTCAGGGTAAACCAGATCCAGTCTTCGCCAGGCTAATCATCTGAGAAAATTAAGTTCAGATATACCTGTATAAGCCATATTTATTTTGACGATACTGATCGAAACTACTTCTGCCGAATTTCCGTTTTCGGCCGAATTCCGAGCGAACTACTTGTCCAGCCAAAAAAAGACAGTTCAGAAACGAATTCAGCGCATCTCCTTATCCCTATAAAGAACGTCTAATCAACTTCAAATAAAACTTTAACTTATAAAAAAAATCCGGTTTCAACCGGATTCCGGACGAACTATATGTCCGGGTAAAAAATGATTGTCATATACAGATTCAGCGTATCTTCTTACCCTTAAATCTATCATCTAATCAACTTCAAATACAAATTTTACTTTTAACAGATTTTCCGGTTTCGGACGGATTCCGGGCGAACTACTTGTCCGGCGAGAAAATGGTTTTCACCATCGCGTTCAGCATGTCTTCTTACCCCTAAATCGAACATCTAATCAACTTCAAATAAAAGTTTTACTTTTAACAAACTTTCCGGTTTTGGCCGGATTCCGGGCTAACTACTTGTCCGGCGAGAAAATGGTTTTCACCATCGTGTTCAGCATGTCTTCTTACCCCTAAATCGAACATCTAATCAACGTCAAATAAAACTTTTGCTTTGAACAAATTTTCCGGTTTGGGCCGGATTCCGGGCTAACTACTTGTCCGGTCAAAAAATGGTTTTCACCATCGTGTTCAGCATGTCTTCTTACCCCTAAATCGAACATCTAATCAACTTCAAATAAAACTTTTACTTTTCACGAACTTTCCGGTTTTGGCCGGATTCCGGGCGAACTATTTGTCCGGCGAGAAAATGGTTTTCACCATCGTGTTCAGCATGTCTTCTTACCCCATAATCGACTATCACATTAGCTGTTTCAGAATATTTTGTTTGCCCCTTAATTTGAAACCCCTCCCCCACCCTTAAATATAGAGCTACAGAGCCCATCTTCGAACTTGACTTGTACTTTGACCCAAAGGATCCTCCCACCAAGTTTCATCAAAATATCTCAATCCCTTCGAGAGTTATCGTGCGTCCAGACGGACAGACGGACGGACGGACGGACGGACAACTTTTGCGATGTCATAGGTATCCGTCACTAACGTTTTGGGATCCCAAAAAGGAGAACTTTTACAGTACATGAGTGCATAATTACAGTGCATAAGGGGCAAGGGCCTGCCAGCTAGCTTTGGGAACACTAAGGAGGGGGTTCGAGACGGTTCGAGATGACAAAGAAGTGGGGTTCTGTCGACAATAAGACCCTGTATATTTATCCAAGCCCCCCGGACGATTCGATGGCCGAAAGTTGCGTAGTCAGGTTTACTGTTCCTTTAACATGTAGACTCTTGCTAGGTTTGAAAATACTGCAAATTTATTCAGAAGAGAATACCGCTGAAAAACATTCGAAATGTATGAAAAACCTAAACCTATTAGTGTGACTAGCGAAAACAAAAAAAAGACTTTAGTTATAATGAACTATCGCAAGAATACTACACGAAAGCGAGTAAGTAGTGACAGAACGTAACAAAATTAACCTATTTCTGAATATTTTTCCGACGTATATTTTTTCTACCTAAAAATATCATACGACACTGGTAAAAGAATATGACACCTTAATACTTTACAATTTCGAAGGTATATGGCGCCTGAGTAAATATGCTTGGGAGTATAGTAATTAAGTAGACTTCAGATGGCGTGCTGGCTGCTGCCTATTCACACATTTTACAGAGTCGTAAACCAGGGACATGATAAAGGCAGCTACGTAGGAAGACGGCTTCGCAATGGGCTAAGTGGGAGTTGGTGTCGCTACTTTCGAAAGATTGGCAGCACCAGAGCTGACTGCCAACACACTGCCATGGCACACGCGATGCCGTCGAGGCACTTGTCCTCTGGCCAATGAACAACAGATTATCCGGGTAGTGGCAGCGTTTCGAGTTCCCTCAGAATATTTATGTTTTTTTTTACCTTTTCATTATGTCTTTTTCGTGAAATATAATACTGGAAACGGCTTTAAGTGTTAGCCCGAAATGCAGGCGAAAGTGTTGAGGGAAAAGACATTACTGCTAAACTGAAATGTAGAACAGAAAATCAATATTTCAAATCAAATGGCAGGAGTATTGAGGGAAAAGTCGGAACTATTTTACCAATTCCAGACAGAGCGTGGGACTAACTGGAGTGGAATCAAACTGCAGCCAGCAACCATAGCACTGCACAAATGACACATCTAAAAGGTTCGCCAGGTAAAAAGAGAGCTTAAGTAAGGGCTGATTACAGTGAGCAATTTTGTTCGACCTAAGTACAGAATCATCAAGTACATTTGAGAACCACAGAGAGTATCCACCCCCTAGGGAATGTATGGCGAAAAGTAGAACCTTCTTTAGGATTCTAGTGGCACATGTTCAATTCAAAGGCACATTTAAGCTCTGATTGGTACAACGATGAGAGCTTGTTCAATTTCCATGGCACAAACTTGGCATGCTTACTCTCTTGTTCGTCGGTTTACACACTTTGACAAAAGCAGGCACGGATATGTAGAATGTATGAAGAATGACCATTGTATGAATATCAGGTAGCATTTCTACGAATAAAGACACTTAATTTACAACGTATAAAAGTAGCAAAAATATCGCACGAGCCGTAACTTCATAAACACTTCATACAATTTGGAATTTACAACGAAACTCAAAACAACTACATTTGTACTATATGCGTCATTAAAAACAATATCCCCGGTAGTCGTCTCTACCGTCAAGCGCCCATGGTTTCGCGGTTCTGTGCTCTGGCCGACGGTTGACAACACCGAACATCAGAATACACATCCTTGTGTTAAACGTTGTCAAAGAAAAGTAGAAATTTATGTTATGACCGTTATTAGTAATGTACTTTCGGGTGTTGTGTTATTTGTTACAGAAAGATAAAATAAAATTTTACAACGGTTAACATAAGGATGAGCGTGTGTTGATCATTATCAGACTACTGAAAGTGGGGGAATGTGTCTGCCGTGATTTCTCCTCGTCTTTTGCCCACCTGAAACAGTTTTTATTGCCCCAGCAGACGGCCCTACCGAGATTGCGACATAGCGTAAATCACTAAGAGTGAAGCAGCGAGGTTTGCAATGTAGGGCTAGTGAGAAAACCAAGCTTCAAGATCGAGCAAGTCTCTTTGCTAGGGTGTTATCTACAAATTTAACTTCCGTGAGACTGAACAGACCGATACTGAAGAAGGGGGTGACACTGCTGCATAGCAAGCGATTGCCCACAGAATCAAGAGCAACGACTGAAAAACCATGGGCCCTTGCCACCACTCAGATTATAGGGTTATTCCACACACGACGCGTTCCGACATCGCAAAATTACTGCTGTGTAAACTGCTGTTACTGTTTAATGGCACATATAGTCAGTTATTTATTCCCATTCTAATGGGTTTCCGGAGTAAGTCCTTAAAATGAAGCACAAGCTGCCACGAATGACAAATAAATAGCTCTACCGATGTTTCTACGCGGTCTAAGAACTATTTTTTGACTTGATATTTCTCACAACACAAGGCGTTTTCGATTTTGACTGCCTTTTTGGACAGTTGTCTACACGGGCTGAAGTTGATCTAGAGGTTCAACGCTCGGGGGACCAGAGATTTGTCGGTGAGGATGGTACGGGCCTGCTCCGTGAGGTCCAACTGGTCCCTTGTACGTCCACATGCCAACACCTCCCATCTGAGGGCTATCTGTGGATAAGAAAGAACGAATGAGAAAAAAAAACACTGACGAAGGAATAGAACTGGGAGTACTATCAGTTTTGGCGTTCAGGGCGGGGAGGGGGGGGGGAGGGCATTTGCTCGAAGTTCGTCGAGTGTATAAAAGATAAGATCGACTGTAGTTTGTATTTTTTCTTGGTAACGGCAGAAGCAATGGGTATCTGCTGAATGAATGAAGGATTAATGACGCACTGCCCAAGGGCGTGTGCAGTAAAAAAGGTAACTAGAACATGTAAAAACCCAAACATTCTTGGCAAGGGCGGAACGAAGGGGGCGAAAACTAAATCCAACCGTTGGAACTGTTCCGCAGGGATCAGGGCCCAAGCTGGTTCAAGAGGTTTTGGCTGGGGACCTCCTGCTTGACCGAGTTCCACCTTACCTTTTCCAAATCCTTCACAGCGACCTTTGAACTCAACCGTAAAAAATCAGCCCCCCTCAGATCAAAGCAAACAAGACCAAAGGTTCCGATGGGATCCCAAAAATTCAATATTTGATCCAGACAATTAGGTTTTGTCTTCGCCAGATCCAGTCTTCGCCAGGCCAAACAGCTAATCATTATGAAATCCAAGCTCAGATATGGATTTAGCATGTGCGTTTACCTCTATAAGCCGATCGAAACGATCCTAGCTTACTTCTGTGAATTTTGCGGTTCTGGCGAAATTCAAGAACTACTTGTCCGGCGAAAAACTAAAGCTCAAAAACGGATCCACCGTAGCTCCTTACCCCTATATCTAACATATAATCAACTTGAAATAGAAATTTAACTTTTAACAAATTTTCCGGTTTTGGCCGGATTCCGGGCGAACTACTTGTCCGGCGGCAAAACGGTTTTCGTATTCTTGCTCAGCCTGCCTTCTTACCCCTACTTCAAACATCTAATCAACTTCAGATAAAACTTTAACTTCTAACAAACTTTCCGGTTTTGGCCGGATTCCGGACGAACTACTTGTCCGGCGAGAAAATGGTTTTCATATTCGTGTTCAGCGTGTCTTCTTACCCCATAATCGACTATCACATTAGCTGTTTAAAAATTTTTTGCTTGCCCCTTAATTTAAACCCCCTCCCCCACCCCTAAATGTAAAGCTACAGGGCCCATCTATGAACTCGACCTTACTCTTGACCCAAAGAATCCCCACACCAAGTTTCATCAAAATATCTCACTGCCTTCGAGAGTTATCGTGCTTACAGACAGACGGACAACTTTTGCGATGTCATAGGTATCCTCCACTTACGTTTCTGGATCCCAAAAACATGAAGCAGTAAACAACGTCGACAGAAAATTCGGGCCAAATATTTCAGCATGTGCATTCCTCACAGTCAATACGAAGACAACATCCTGCTTGACTGAAGTACATGTACACATTATAAAATAGATCTTTTCACCTACCTTGGATTTGCTCCGCGACTTGTTCAGTATGGAACGGTTCAGCGACGTGTCCGACTCCGAAATGTCCTCGTCTGGGAGAGTATCTCGAAGGATCGACGGAGGAGAGAACAGAACCGAAGAGTCGCCGTTCAAAGACTTGCTCTGGGAAAGACTACAATATAAATTACGGTCCTCATTCTTCCGCTGACTCGGTCTGGCAATTCCAGGGAGGGAATATTTTAATGACGTAAAAACCTACACAGTTTCCTAAGTTTATTCGACCTCTGTAGTCAGCGTCGTTAAGAAACCGCTTATTCTTTGTATAGCGGTAAGGTAACATTTGGCCAGTGGCATGCTTTGTTAATCCACTAATTAGTGGCGTTTTTGATCGCCGATTAGTTCGGCGATAGCGTAGCCGTTTTACTTTTTGGCGTTTTTGACGTTCGCCGGAAGGCGATAGCCGTAGCTGTTTCTTCTAATTTCAGTTTTTGTGCTCAACGGCTAACGTCTATCGCCTAAATTCCTATCCATCGCCTATCGGCCTAGGACTCGCCGATAGGCGATGGACGTTGCCTCCAACTTCAACGGCTATCGAAAACAGTAAATAAGCACGGATCGGCAAACTTTCTTCGTCTATCGGGGAAATTTCATCAGCGATCAAAAACGCCACTATTGATTTATAACAGCCGTTAGCCGTTACCAAAGCAGTTAAAATTAAAACACAAACAGATTCAGTGCGCACTGAGCTCTTTCCACCCCAACCGGCACTTTACTGATATTGCCACGAATGGTTCGAAACCGCACGGGACCTTGATCACGCTCTACGCCAGCTCGCGATCTGCTGAGACGCCGAGATAAGCAAATTACCCAAAGCTGAAAAGCAAGACCAAGGCGGCCCGAAACTTGGCTGCACCTTTCTGAAGGAGGCTAGTACCTTAGACTATACCTCTTTTTGCTAATCTTTTAATGAGAGATAAGCAAATATCTAAACTTACTGGTGTCTCAGGGTCAGTGGTGAAAAACCCAGGGACTATAATGTTTCCGGGGGTGCTCCACGTTGCGGCTAGGGCTTTCCGTACGCTTCTTTTTGTCAGGGATGGACCAAGAGGATCGTTCTCCTTTTCTCTGTCAGTAGATGGGGTCCGACGACCAGTACCGTATCCACTCTCGTTGTTGTACTGAAATAAAAGTGAGCGTCACTCTCTTGCACCTGGCGGCCGCCTTCATGGTGTTTTTTACGCTTGGTCGTCCCACCCACGGAAGGAACGAGTGATAACTTGTAAACTTTGTAAGCTCTGTCCATCCTTCGCTCTCTTTTCAGGCACATAACCTCTTTGGGATCCTCTCAATAACGTTTTTCGGGGCGGCGGATTTACGAGACCAATGATTTACGAGGTAACAATGGTCAACCTGTCATCAAACCACTTCCACAAACCACGGGAGCAGGCTAATATTTTGAAAAACAAAATAAGGAAAATGACTCGTCAAGCTGCCAAAAACTTTTATGAAAAGGAAGTCAATCACCTGTTCAACTCTAAGCCTGGTCAGTGGTACAGCGACATAAAACGCATGGTCGGCAAATCACAAGCTGGTCTCGATTTCAACTTGGATGAACAGGAGGCGGAGACAGCTAATAAACTTAATGCCCACCTGGCAAATATTGTTCAGTCACTCCCGCCCCTTCCGAAAGAAGAAATCCCTGCTCCTCCCCCACAATTTACCGACTTTCCAGTTATTTCACCGACTCAAGTACGACGAAAATTGCAGAAACTGAGAAGAACCAGCATCACCCCCGTGGACATACCAGTTGATTTGATAAAAGCGTTCCCCGAGAATATTAGTCCACCACTAACAGATATCTTTAATCACATTACCAGAACAGGTGAATATCCATCGGTATGGAAGAATGGGTACATTACTCCAATCCCAAAAAAGGGCGCACCCAACGATTTCTCAGGGGTTCGTCCCATCACGATGACCCCAATATTCAGCAAAGTCTACGAGAGTTTCTTATGCACCTGGCTGAAAGTTCACATCCTCAAGAACATCGACCCCAGGCAGTTTGGCAACATGCCAAATACTTCAACATCACATTATCTGGTAAGCCTGGTGGACACCATCCTAAAACACTTGGATGAACCAGAACGATGGGTCAACCTGATCGCAATAGACCTCCAAAAAGCGTTTGACCTTATTTGTCACAGTGTACTTTTAAAGAAACTTCTCGATAAATTTGATATCCACCCTTTTATTGCAAGAATTGTAGCGAATTTCCTTTCAGATAGAACTCAACGTACAAAATACAAGACCAGTTATCCAAGTCCTCTACCGATTTTTTGTGGAGTTCCACAAGGGACTTTATTGGGACCTCTACTCTTCCTGGTCATGGTAAATGACCTAGCTAACAACATGCCAGGTCGCTGGAAGTTCGTAGACGATCTTTCGTTGACAGAGCTCTGTTATAAGAATACTCAAAGTGCTGCCTCTACGATAATGAGTGACGTGTGCAAGGAAGCGGCAGAGGGTAAAATGACCGTAAATTTCGAAAAATCCGTTGTTTTAACTGTTTCTTTTCTAGAGTCTGATCCTTTGTTTCAGCCCGACCTACCAATATCCTGTCAAGTACGGAAGCTGAAGTTACTTGGAGTATACCTCACGTCGGACATGAAGTGGGGAGAACAAGTTGACACAATGCTTAAGAGGGCTAACATGGGAATTGCGTCCCTAAAATTGTTATCCCGTCATGGAACACCTCCCCACCACCTGTTACGCTTTTATTTAGTTTTCATCCGTTGCTCCCTAGAATACTGTTGTGCCGTGTGGCATTTCGGACTGACGCAGGAGCAGTCGGGTCGGCTTGAGAGAATCCAGTACCGAGCCTTGCTTGTAATTTCAAAATCCCCCAAAGTCCCATACATAAGCCTCCTCCAAGAATTTAAATTAGAAACCCTATCCACCCGCCGCCTTAAGTTGTCCCTTAAATTTGGTAAAAGTATCCTAGCGAACCCTATCCACCGAGATATCATCCCACCAGAACATCAACCTACACGAGTTCGTCCACAACGAGCTGTGGCTGAGATGGTACCACGCCTTGCACCAACAAGGGTTTTTCACTCGCGATACGAGCGTAGTTTCGTACCTTCGTTCGTCAAGTTTTTTAATGCCCATGACGAATTATTGTGAATATGACCACTGAATTGTACGTTTGAGTTTTAAAATTGTTGTAGTTATGGTCAAATTGACGATTGTGTCTTTATTGTATAGGCTATTGACGATAATACTGCTATTCGGCATGTCCGTGGAAAGTATTTTGAAATTAAATTGAATTGAATTGAATTGAACTAATCATTGGTTGTCTCACTGCATTTGAAAGCCTTGAACTAGCCACAAACCCGTTTCTTGTCCCTTCTCTTGTGAGTTACACTTGGCCGGGTAGGTAGCTGCCCAAGCTGGCCGCTTTTCAAAAACAAATGCCGAACAGAACTTTTTGAGATTGATCCACATGAAGGACTCGAACGTACAACCAATTAGCGTTCTCAAACAGCTGATTGGCAATGCATGGGAACCACCCGGTAGTTAACGATAATGCTAGAAGGGCTAGAAGGGCTTCTCACAGGCTAAACTTCTTCTTATGTATTTATCAACACCCTTTATCCCCAATAAAGGGTGTTGATAAATACATAAGAAGAAGTTTAGGACTTCCGCTCTGGTTTAAATGACTCCGACGTACCTTTAATGCCAATGCAATCTACATTTGTAATCGCCCCATCACTTCTTAAGCCCGGACGCCCGAATTTCACTACCCCCCCGCACTGGTTTCGAATACACTTGTTTCCAATAATGTAGAATCTCCTATACCTAGTAGTGTGTCTGAAAAGAGGCTGAACATGCCTTGGCGTAAGCTGGTAACCATCCCTGTCGTGGAGTACAACAGAGGCAATCAAGAAGGTAGAAACACATACCTTGCGAGGTGACCTCGAATTCTCACAGGCGAAGTCCATCGCTTCCTCCTTCTGTAAGATCTCCGTGATGTCATCCACGAGTCGAGTGGGAGTGCATTCAAACTGTCTGTGAAGCCCACCAGCACGCTGAAGCTCTTCTAAGTGTTTCTTGAAAGGAGTTGGGGTCTGTTGGGATGAATAATTATCAGTCAACATATTATCCAGCGTATACACCCGGAACCAGAATAACGTTTTTCCACTCAGCATCTTACCCATACTTCACATAGGCTACGTTTCTACGTTTTGCGTCTATACAGGGCGTGTCGACGCAACAATTTTGGTTTGAAAAATCCAAACCTTTGCTATTACGGCAAAATGTGACGATATAGATACATAAAGAGCTTTGTGCCAGCATTCGCTGAAATCTTTAACAAATGACGAATTATTCCCTGTGTTTTAATTTTTTATCATTGCCTTCAATATCAATATCAATATCATTTATTCCCAAAATTCTGATCTAACAAAATGCACGGGATTTGTCATACATGAAACCACCTTATTATGTTACTTATGATGTACCCGACAAAAACTAGAAGTTCACCATTTTAATGCTGTGTAAGTTCGTTCTGTAACCAAGCACCATCAACTATAAATCTGTCCCTAGCTTTCGACCGCATTGCGCCAAACTGACGACGTACACATTTGTAACTATGTTCTAGCATTTTCGTCCTTTGGATCTGAAGTAGTCAACAAACGGGAACAGCTATTTTATTATTCCCGTTTCATGGGTCTTACGATCGTAACGATTAACGATTTCACGATCCTCGGGACGTTTTAATTACTTATTTCTTTAGACAAAACTGCAGCGAGTTACTGTTTAGTTTTAATTATGTAGTGTGATCTCAGATGTTATTATGAAGATTCACATTTTATTGTTTGTATATGGCAAGGATTTACATTAATTTATTATTACTATGATTAGCAAACACAAAATCATTGCCGCGGTTATTGTATCCGTTACGCCAACTTATCACTCTGGTACGACTTCGGCCCCTCCTCTTCGATACAAACTGGCGACAAGCATCAGGGAACGCAACTTCACCTTAGCCCGAAAACATCTTCTTTGTCGTTTCCAGTAACGCATCCGAACCTTTATTTTGTTTTCTTCTAGCGCCAACAAAGCGGTAGGCTCGTCACAGAATCAAACCGATTACAGCTGTAGGGTCTGGTCGTGTAGATTACAAGGAGATGATACGAATTTTTACACTGTATTATATAGAGGATACTGCAATGCATATTCGCTACAAAAACAGTTTATGTGCAAAAAAATTGTCAAAAATCAATTGAAAGTTAACAAAAAAAACCGCAAATCAACAAAGAACAAACAGCACAACCAAAATAAACGATCAACTCGAAAAAATAGCAACAATTATTTGTTTACTCATATTTCACAATCTTAAGGCAAAACAACAAATACTCTTACAAGTTAACGGTCACAAAAAGCCAACAGGATTAGAAAGCTTGTTTGATAGTTATCAATAGTTATCTCTGGTGTCTCTATGCCGGATACTTTTGATACAAGAATCGATTTTTTTCCAATATCCCCCATGTTAGCCAAGTAAATACACACACACAGTAGACAGATTGAAAAACGTTTTCCCTTTTCCAAAATCATACAGGATCTGTCATTTCACAATCACGCAAAAAGTTCAGGTTAAAATAGCAGGCCAAGGCCTTTTTATATTGTTCCCAATCCACCCCCAACCGTTCCGGCCTCAGAGGAGCGATTGTTTTTGCTAACTCGTCCAACTTCGCAACAGACGCGGGAATATTCAAAACTTTGAGAGCGAGGTTCGCTAAGGCAGGGTGGCGCCTGTGGGCGAGTTGCCAATAAGTGGCAGGTGTCACCTTCTTTTTCGCCAATGATTGAAGGAGCCCCCGCTCTTCTTTATATGCCTGAAAATCCTCCAGACCGGACCCGTCCAACATATCAAACAAAGACTCTTCCATTTTGTCATAATGGTAAGAGAGAAACTTCCGGCCGCGATACCGATAGTCGAGGAAATTCGCTATCAAGGCAGTATGGTTGAGTACAAAATCGCGACGGGCTTTGACGACCGTCTCGTATTTCATCTGAGACTCGACGAGTATAAATTCAAGCCACAGTTCGACCGCTTCCGCTAGGGTTGTTTCGCTGCACTGACAGGTCTTCACTAGGTTTATAACCCGCTTCATGACTTGAATGCAATCGATGATGCTTGCAACCAGTTCTTTCTCGTAGAGTATACCGATCAACTCCGACACGTTATCAAAGCAAGTATGGTTCGCTTCATTCGCTAGGACTTTCCTCATGTGTGGAAGGTTATGAAAAAAGTTCTCTAGGGATGCTAGGTGGGTATGACTCTGTCCAATCTGTGGAAGGGACACTTTCTTGCCTCCAACCTGAAGCAGAAACCTTTCAGCCTCCGGTTTGGTGAAGTTTTCAAGCACCAATTCAACCGATTTAAAGAGGGATTCTTGCTCGAGCCCAATTACGTCCTGAAGAAGCAGCTCTCCTGCTGTATCACACGAATGAGCGAGTAGCATTCCGTCAAGTTTCGCACACTCGCCCAGCTCCACTTGGCTGCCAATCATAATCGTGGCAACATCGGAGACCTCGTTCCCTTTTGCTTCCGTGATCGCTTCCACCAACTTCTCCTCAGAGGACACTTCATAAGTCCCGACCATTTTATACTCCATTTGAACCTTCCTCATTATCACAACTGTCTGATGGCCATTCCTCCCTTCATTTGCAGCAACGAGAAGTGTCGAAAAAGTAGCTGGTGATAACGTAGATGTCTCGTCATAAATCCGATCCAATATTGGACCTGTCAGTTTTCTTGCATCGGGAGGAATATAATCTGGGTTCAGAGCTTTGACGAACTCACGGAAAAGAGGAGATGAAATGACGGCAAGCCCAATTTGGCAGCCATAAACAAATTTTCCGGCTAGTATGTCCAACCGGTCTTTTTGGTCGTCCGTAAGCTTCATTTGGTACTGTTCTCTCGTAACCACTAGCAAATCAACATCTTCTTGAGCTTTCGCATATTCTCCGTATATTTCTGTCTGCGACTCATCGGACTCAATTTCTCTCTTTACTAAAACCTCCTGTATCTCTTCTTCCCTCTTGATCTGTATGTCCGTGAGATCGTCGGAGATTATTGGCAGAGCGTCGGCTTGTGCAGATGTTGTCCCCATCTGAAAGTCGCAGCCATCAGACACGTGGTATAAATGTTCGCACTGTAGGTTCTCTTCCCGTACCCGCATCTAAGTAAGAGATCTAACTTTCTGGAATTAAGTAGGTTACCAGCTTCGCAGACGCATTTTAAAGGCGGTCGCGCAGAGCACTTAATCACTACGGAAAACTGTGGCACTATAGAATCACTGCGAAAGGGAAATTAAAATAATCTTCTTCCACGTCACGTCGCTCAGAACCATTGCGACGTAGCGGTCGTTGTTTTCCTAATTGAGGCAGCCTCAGAGGCTTTGTAATCAGCTATTTCAGACTGAAATTCGACACAGATAGCATCAGGCGAAACTTAAATTCAATCCTGAATTCCAACAGTGGAAGTAAGTGAAAACCCACATTACATACTCATTTTTTCACAATAAATAACAATAACGAAATACGCATAATTATGAGTGCTCTCGACGTTTGACAGAGACGCAGTTGTTGTACAAGGAAGATATAGCATAGGACGATAGTGGCATTTCTTTCATCAGTATTTCCATGGAAATCTCTGGCCGGAATGGATTCCGAGCTCAAGTACGACCGAATTTAAAAACTTTCGTTAACTGGTATACAGACACAGAACCACAATTACGATTTTTGCGATTTTATCTTGTACACAGATACTGGGCAGTCATATGCATAAGTACTTAAAACGTGAACGGGGATATCATATATATACACCTTAGCGGGACATCAGCGCACACCCTATACGTGTACTTATATATATATAATCTAAGCGGCATTATCCAGAAGAAAAGGATAGCTTACCCTAGTTAAGACAAAGTCCGTCAAACTCCTTTTGGTTTTCGGTGTGATATTATCCAAAGGCCTTCTGTTGAATACTGGGGTAGAGGCGGCACTGGGGTGTGTGTCCTTTGTGGGGGTGGAATGACCAGCCAGGTGGTCGTAGTTCGGGTTATTCAAGAACTTCGAGGGGCTAAATGGATTTTTCCTCTCAGCTTGGAAGTCGGTGGACTGATCCCCACCAGAGGTTTCTGTAGTGCGCCGGCGTCGGAGTATAGGAGGTGTAGACGCGGGCCGTTGCAGGATGGCAAACACTGAAATGGGAACAAATTCTTGAAAGAGGAGCGAACACATCACTTCGTTTGTGAGAGGGGAGAGCTCGTAAAACAACATTTTTGGATCGCTTGTGGTAGCAAGGTCCGCTAGAACAGAAGAACCCCACTGTATCCTTTTATTAGGTAGAGATGAAGGGTTGCGGGGGGTCGTGGGAACCCGAATGTTATAACCTCGACCCTGGAGTACGGCATAAACTACATGGCAAGACGCGTATGGGAGCTTTTTAGTCGCTTGCTGAATGGCGGACAGTACAGAGAATGAACTGCATAAAAACGGAAAAAACTTTTGCGTTGATAAGGTATACTTGTTCTAACGGCAGTTGGGAAATGTCGGGGACAGCGACAATGAATTTTCCACTTTCCCTGCCTCTACGGAGAACGGAACGATGAACTTGTGTTTAGTTAATTTAACTTTCTCTAGTATTTAATCGTGTGTGCGTTTTTATGGCACTTGCAGCCTCTGGCTCAAGTGCCATATACCGATCGCAATTCCGTCCGTCGGTCGGTCTGTCTGTCGGTCGGTCGGTCGGTCCGAATTTTTTTGTCCCACATGTTCGAGTTAGGGTACTTCCAGATGTGTTAGGACGATGAAACTTGGCAGTAAAATCAGGGACCCGACCAAACTAACCTGGAAATAATCAGTTTCCCGATCCGACTATCTGGGGGGGAGTGGTGGGCCGGGGAATTCTGAGAATTAAGTAGTTTTTGTCACACTTTTTCGAGTTGGGGTACTTCCAGATGTGCTAGGACGATGAAACTTGGCAGGAGCATCAGGGACCCGACCGGACTAGCCTGGAAATAATCAGTTTCCCAATCCGACCACCTGGGGGGGGGGGAGTGGAGGGCTGGGGAATCCGGAAAACTGGGGCTTAGTGTGTAACTTTCGAACAGATGATCGGATTGGAATGAAACTTAATAACTGAATAAATGGCATAACTCTGATGTCCCATTTGGAGTCCGGACCTGATTTCGACAGCTATGGGGGAGTTGGGGGGGGGAGACCGGAAATCTCGAGAAACGGTTAGAATGGAGGGATCGGAGTGAAACTTGCTGGGAAGAACAAGCATCTGCTCCAGATAAATCCTTTATACATTTGGACTGGATCCGGTCACTAGGGGGGGGGGTGGAGGGGATTTTCCCAGAATTCCGGTAATGGCGGTTTTGGGGATTTTCACGACGAAACTTGGGAGGCGAATCAGGGACCCGATCAAACTGACTTATAAATAAAAATTTACATGATCCGATAGTCGTGGGGGGAGTAGCGGGAGGGGGAATCCGGAATACTGAGTCATGCGTAACTTTGGAACGGTTGATCGGATTTGAGTGAAATTTGATAATTGATCAGAGGACATGTCTCTGGTGACCTTTGTCATGTCCGGACCGGATTCGACAACAATGGGGGGGGGGGAGAAAATACGTGACCGGCTCAGACTGGGGAGATCGGGATCGAACTTTGTGGGAATAATAAAGAGATGCTCTGGATAAATCACTTACAGAGCCGGATTGGCTCCGGCGACTGTGGGGGAGCTTGAGGGGGGGGGGCCGGAATTCCGGTGATCGCGATTTAAGGTACTTCCAGATGTGCTAGGACGATCGAACTAGGCTGGAAAATTAGAGATTCGACAAGATTGGCTCAGAAATCGCCACTTTCCAAATCCGACATTCCTTAAAGTACCAATCTTGACCGCAAATTTAGAAAAATACTTTTAAGCAAATTATACATTTTCATAATCCCCATGAGCACATTATCATTTTTGCCTCAAGAGTTTTGCTTACAAATGAAGTTTTAGCTCCCTGAAAGTGCGCATCTGAATCGCAAGGTCGAAAACTACTTTTTTTCATCAAACGATACATCTCAACCCATAATCATTTGTGCCGCAAGGGTTTTGCTTAAAAAATTATTTTATCACCCTTAAAGTGCACATTTTAACCGAAAAGTCAAAAAAAAAAAACTTTTTACCAAACGGTATATATTAATGATCCCTAAGGGCCTGTGATCGTTTTGTCTCAATAGTTTTTCTTACAGATGAGTTTCTATTGCCTATAAAGTGCGTATCATTACAGCCAAGTTCTAAAACAAAGTACTTTTTCTCTAGCTCATTTAAAGTGCGCATCTGAACCGCAAAGGTAACCTTAAAAGTACGTTTGATCAAACACTACATCTCAACCCATGCAAGTGCCATATGAGCTTACAGCTCTTGTTTAAGTGAGTATGGGATCAGTATGGCTCTCCTGAATTAAATAAGTAAATAAACTGTGATATTCCTTCCCTGACGTGCAAGGGAAATCAAATCTTCTGTTGGGTTAACCGTAGGGGCGTCATCAGCAGAACAGCGTTCGCGAAAATCTTCCACTTCATTTGAAATACGCTGTGTGGAGCAATACTAAGATTCCAGGAAAGAAAAATCCTTGAATCAACTCTCTCGCTTCATATGGCAGCTTTCAGCAGGATCAACGCTTTCAAAACGAAAGAGTCAAAGCATCCAGCAGGCTCTTCCTCTTCCACCCCTGTAACGCTATCGCAAGTAAATTTCTCGGAATAGCTGACTAACCAGTGGACACTGAAAAGAAAGGCATCATCTCACTTGCCAATGAAATTGCTGAAAAGCCGCCCATGGATTCTAAAACTCAGCCGGAAAATCTAACCGTTTCAACAACAAAAATGCGAAAAACCCAGACAGGAAAACCCCGCTCCGTCTGCCCTAGGCACTGAGCTCCAACTCTTCTACCCAGTTGGAAACAAAAGCGGATCCTCACCTTTATCGCCACTAGTACTTCGCGCGAAGCTCGTCGTTCTCTGATAGCCTTGCCCCATCCCCTCGCTCCCACTAGGCTGTTGGTCCTCCCAAGGATTATAGAATCCCATATTCACGTCATCCACTGCAGTTGTAGGCTGACTGGGCACACCAGGTGGATTCATGGTAGGTCGCATGGCGTTAATGAGCGATTCAGCAATTGGGTCAATATTCGAGTCACCCCCTGAAGAGCCTCTCTGAATACCGGCTTGGAATGTGGATTTGAAAACGTTCTGCTTGCAATCTGGCTCAGCCCACACGGTTGTCGCTTCTGGAATGGGGTGATTCTGGATCATCTGAAAGAAATTAGATCAGAATAATAGTCTACGGTTTTTAGGCTGCTGGAGTTCTAATACGCAAATCTTTTAAGGAACAGTAAACTTGACTACGCAGTCTACGCAACTTTCGGCCATCGAATCACCCGGGGGGGGGGACTTATTGACATATAGGGTCTTATTGTCGACAGGCCCCCCTCCTTCTTTGTTATCTCGAACCGTCTCGAACCCCCTCCTTAGTCTTCCCAAAGCTAGCTGGCAGGCCCTTGCCCCTTATGCACTGTAATTATGCACTTATATACTGTAAAGGTTCGCCTTTTTACGTGTAGACTACAGACAAAGCGACCTCCCCGACAAGGCGGCCTGGGTTCGATTCCTAGTCGCGGCACACAAACCTTTTGCTTTTTTTTTCTACTAACTCAAAAGTCGAATTCTCGGAAACTGCCCGGAAACTGCAATGGTCGTAACGAGAATTTTTCTTACTCTCAAGATCGACTCAGGGTACATTCTTGATATATTAGCTAGCTCCCCGAGTCAAGTTTGAGTCAAGTTTTCTGTTCCTTTAAGGCGATGGCAGTCAGAGAACAGTCTCCCTGGCAGCGAACCTAATTTTCAACAACCTCCCAATTTGCAGGCATTTACTGGGACCAGATTTCCCGTTTTGAGGGACCATATCCGTTTTGTTAATGTGGTGTTAGTTTTTGGCAAACAATGAAACAAAAGTTGATAATAATAATAGAGTCGCCTGACTTTTATTTGCGCAATATTTTGGTCCTTCAGGCTCTAGCTAGAAAATGAACCTGCGATTAAATTATTCGTTTTTAAAATCATGGTTCATGTTTCTAGCTGCGTCCAGAAGACGACCATTGCCAGACGACCCTCTCCAAGTTACCCAAGTACAAATATTCCTTCAGCCCAAGCTGACTGCGAATCATATTTGACAGTGCAAAACAGATACGTCAGCTGAATTATATTTGAGCCATATTTCGTCCCTTCTTGGCAAGGGTCGTCTTCAGGCTCAAAGCAGGTCAAGTTGGAAAAACGAACGTTTCCACAACGTTTTCCACAAGTTCGTTTTTCCAACTTGAGCGGCTTTGAGCCTGAAGAGAACCCTTGCCAAGAAGGGCCGAAATATTGCTCAAATAAAATTCAGCTGACGTATCCGTTTTGCACTGTCAAATACCTGTCCCAAGTGCTTAAACTAATAGCTTAGTGAAAAAGACGTGATCACGATGCTTTGGAAAAAAAAACATGGTTCCTTTCACCAGATAATATGCAGTAGTCTTCACTTGCCATAATATTTCCCCTTGTTTAAACCATGATAATTCAAACCAGTCTGCTTCTTAAAGGACACCTGAACTATGAAACCATACTTGAACACACCATGGAGAATGCATTTACAGATATGGCCACGGAGAGCGTTCTTCTCCTGAGCGTGACGTTTTCAAAATAGGGATGTTCGTTTCCGGAGGTTTGCACATGCCGGCTCCAAGACAAAAAGCGCAATTCATTCAAATCTTGTACAGCGCTGGCCGGATCGTATTGGAATTTCTTCTAGATATACGTTTGGGCTTAACTGGTTAAAAAATATTCCAGAAGAAGGGTTGATTGGAGACATTTGTTCATTTCTAAAATGATTCGGTACCAAAATAAGGACAGATGCAAAATGGAGCAAAAATCATAGCTTGGAAACACTATTTCGTATTTTGATTGGGTTTTCTGCAGGCAATGTTAACGGAAGTCATACAGGTAGGGATGATACTTGGTACTCTTCATTCAGCTGTCCTTTAAGCTGTTTGATTGCGTATTTCAAGTTTTTATGCTGCCACATATGTTAACTGTGATGTAGTTCTCTAGATCAAAGTCAATTCGACTACCATACGAGGATAAAGAATTTAAACCTGCCAACCCTTAGCTACAGTTGCAGACGTTGAGTCGTCATTACGGCAAATAAACTCCTAAAGGCAGACACTAACAAGTTCCAGCCAGAACAGAACACCAGAACTATTAGCTGATCCCAAGAAGTTTTCCAGGAGAGAGCTTCAACTAGAAAGCGAAACCAATTTTTCAAGAATCGAGGGTTAGGGTACGCTATGGAACTCCCCCAGTCCAAACAGTGTCATGGCAGATAGTGTGAACGCATTCAAGTCAAAGAATAACAAGTACTAGATTCGTAAGCCTTGGAAAATTGTATGGAATTCCCAAAATGCAGCCATCCCCATCGATCACCGAGCGAGCGCACTGCAGGATTACCTTTCACTGACAAGTGCGATAAAGTAGTCTATTTTTAGGGTATTTTGAGGTGAATAAATAATGAGAATATTAGTAATAAAAGGATACTCACAGGCTGGCTATCCGTCGACGACTCCTGAGCATCAGGCAAAGGTGGGTCTAACTGCTTTCTTGGCCTCTTGATCCTTCTCCTTTCGTATGGAATGCCGAGAACTTCAGCTTCGAACTTTCTACTCATTGCTGAATTCCAATGGTTCTTTATCGAATTATCTGTTCTGCCTGGTAGTAGCTTTGCAATCTTCGCCCACTGGTTTCCCCACATTTTGTGAGCTTGGTATATAACTTTATCCTCATCAATGGTCCATGGGCTCTTCTTTATATCTGGGTTTAGGTGGTTGTGCCATCTTTCACGGCATTGTTTGCCAATTCGACCTTTTAGGTGCTTAGCAATGAGGGACCATTTCTTGGGACCATAGCGCTTAACAAGCTCAATGACCATGTCATCTTCCTGAAAGTGAACATTACAATAGTAAAACCACAGTTCATGCTGCTGACATAGCACTGACATTAGCGGTTCGCTGCAGTATATTAGCACTGAAAATTGGTTCTTTCAGTCCTGTGTGGAGGTTTATAATCCAAAATTCCCCTGATTCCCCTACTCCGTTCAATCAGAATGAAAGAGATAATCAAATCCATTAACTTACATCTAGGGAAACAGCATGTGCCTAAATGACCATCGACTTTACATATCGGTATTAGGAAGCTGGACAAAAAATTGAATTCTTCCTTTCTCAAAACTTCTGTACATGTGCCTTCTTCATGACAGTTGATTTTTTTTTTTTTTTTCTGGCACTCACTTTAATTTAGTTTGATTATAGTTTCAAGGATTGCATGAACATCTTAGCCTATAGTACTCTTAAATTTTAGAATTACATCAGCAAATCAAGAAGGCAATGTTTACTGTATGCCATTGAAACATAACTTTGTTTAACTATTTTAATATTGTACCTTTACAAGCAAATATACAGGAATCCAAAAGAAAAGAAATTTTAAGCTAAAGAAACTTATGCAGGGTATAACCACAAGACAAACATTTTACCTCTTTTGTCCATGGTCCTTTGATGAGCTCAGGGCTTACCACCTTATTCCATCGGTGTTGGCACTGGGCATCTGAACGATCAGGGAAGTGGTTCGAAATGGCTGACCAGTTGCCTCCATACTGGTCATACAGCTGTCTGAGCAAATCATCCTGGGCAAAAATATTATTCTAAGAAACAATGGCAAACTGCTCATGAACACGAAGTGTAGAAAAAAAGGAAAAATGGTGATACTTTGGATTCAAACTTAAGGTTGCTCACTCCTAAAGCCCAAAGACAAGCTTTAAGAATATACCGGAACAGAACACTGAATGAACACTGTTATCACTTGCTGGTAAAGAATCAAATGAATAGTCAAGCTATGTATAAAAAAAACAAGGACAAGATAGGAGATCTGTACAAATATTTTAAAGATACACCACAATTAGTTACATTTTTGTTCTACAGAAATATTATGTGAAATATAGTTATTGATATTGATATAACTTGAAACTCGGCACTTTTTCACACAGCGCAGGGCTGCCACAAGTTTGGAGGCTTGGAAATAGGGACTTAGGGACTTTTTCAAGCCGAAAAAGGGACCTATAGGGACCTAAGGTCACTGCTACTAAACCTGGAATACACAGTGTTAGGATCCTATTTGCAATTTAGTTGCTAGGATCAGAGGACTTATGGTTCGAAGTTTTGATTCTTTAACGAAATAGGCTATGGCTTTTAGATTTGGGCCGACGAGGAGAAAAGAGGGAACTCCCGGGTTTCCACTCAGTTTCAATAGCTTTTTTTGTGACTAAACCAGTGAAGACAATAAGTCACTAGCCTGAATTCAAGGCGAGTGAGCAATGTTTGATGTTTGGATTTTTCAACAGAATTATTCATCTGACGAATGAGGGGGGAGTCGAAGGGGGTACCGGAAATCTTTTGACACGCTTAGAGGGGAGTGATCAGGATTAAACTTGGTGGGAAGCATAAGCAAAAGCCCTAATTACACCTTTGAAAGAACTGGACCGGATTTGGGCACTGAGGGGGGGGGGGTCCGGAATTCCGGTAATCCAGAGTTAGTATTGGCTAGGACGACGAAACTTAGCAGGTATATCGGTGATCCGACCAGATTAACTTGGAAATAGTCAGTTCCCCGATACGACCATCGTGGGGGGGAGTGGAGAGAGAGTGGGAAATTCTGAATCCTGAGTTATGTACAACTTTCGAACGGGTGATCGGATCTTAAACTCGATATTTGGAAAGACTTCATGTCTCAGATATCCCGTTTCAAGTCCGGACCGGATCTGATGAATGTGGGGGGGGGGGGAGGTAGAGGAGAATACAAGCAAAATGACAGGTCTCGACAACACGTTCACAGCTTCGAGCCATAATATTAGCTTCAAACTTTATCTGCACTGTAAGTGTTTAAAGCGTCAAAAAAGCGACACAGCATTTCTTTAAGAGAAAATACACCTTTTAATGATCTTAAAAATTGTGCAGCTTCGTAGCAGAGATGTTGTCGGATCAACGCTTGGATTGGTCGGGTCCTCCCCCACTAGAATTCAAGGTTAGCTACCCATGCACCTATCGGTAGCATAATACTTCAGATTGTACAGAAACAGTTAAAAAAAATAAAGGCTGGACATCTCTGTCTGTGATGGTAAATTTGAATGTGCGTTGTATTTCTTGTGATTGCAGTCAGCCTTATTGGAGCAAATTAAAGTGACTTTGACTCTTCTTCAAAATAGGAGAAATGTAAGAATTTTGGTCAGGAAAAACTTTAAAGGGACCTGAGGACTGATTTAGGGACCAAAAGGGACCTAAGACTGATTTAGGGACTTGCAGGGACTTTGTGGCAGCCCTGCACAGCGGAGCTGAACCACAACTCTAGTTCACACCAAGAAATATAACTAGTTTTACTAAAATTAAAAGCAAAGAGAGGATGCATTTTTACTCCCAAAAATTTGGTTCCAAACTCACCTCTGTCTTTGACCACCTTCCTCTGTTGATACTTTTCCTGGAATGACCAGCAATCTCAACCCCTTTCCCTTCGAAACCTGACTCGGAAGAACCACCATCACTCGAATCACTATCTTCCTCTTCTAGTTTCAAATGTATATCCTCAAGGGGCTCATGCTTTGGCACCATTGAAGAGTCCATATGACTGTTTTGAGAAGAACTCGAGTGGCCTGCTGCTCCATTAGGTGTATAATACTGTGCCATGCTGACAACAGACCCACTCTAGAAAAAAAGCTCTGATACAGATGGTACATTTTTATGGTCATGGTCTAGATCTGATTCTCCAAACAAGAAAGCCCTATTTTTTTTTTTGAATTTTTTGGTGGGGGGTCAGGGGAGAATAATCTCCAGTGCTTTGGTTTTTGAATCTAAGACATGAGTAAGATATGCCAAATTACACAACCTCAAAATTGGCAGCAAAAATGTGATACAGATGAATGAGATGATACATTTTTATGGTCATGGTCTAGATCTGATTCTGCAAACAACAAAGCCCAATTTTTTATATTTTATTTTTTTCTGGTGGGGGTCAGGGGTGATTAATCTCCAGTGCTTTGGTATTTGAATCTAAGACATGAATAAGATAGGTCGAATTACACAACCTCAAAATTGGCAGCAAAATGTTAAGATGAAATTTCCACTAAAATCAACTATTTTTAGCAGTTCAAAGTCCAAGAATATTAAAATTATTTGCATTTTCTTTTGTTTGAACTTGCTTAAAAAAGGGTGATTTTGGCTAGCCACAAAAATGCCGTCGGTAGTGCCGCGAATTTGCCGATTTTCTGTAATGAAAGCATGAATTGCTGTGAATTTTCCTTATCTGTTTTTCAGTTTTAACTATCTAAGACATCTTCAAAAAATATTTAAAAATACTATTGCATTCAGGACAAAATTGTCTATTTTGTAAGACCATCAGTAAGATGTCCTAGCTATTTTATATTATCTCTTAATATTCAATGTAAATTTAGATTTCGAGCCAGTCTCCCTGCTGGGGACGTTATGTATGTATTTTATAATATGTATTTTCAAACAATAAAAGAACTTAGATGTAAAAAAAAAAGCAACTGAACTTGCCTACAAAATTTTATTGATACTGAGGAGGAAAAGTCAGCAGCCAATGGCAGCAATATGTCTATTGGACTATTGACTTCATGACCATATTCATATTTTCTCATCTAACTTACTTGCTGGGGTGCCCGATGAACTCAAAACCAGCTCAAAACCAACCCAGTTTCATAGAATTTCACTGAAGCACATAGCCCCTAGATGGCCACCCAGAGGCGTCACTACTGGGGGGGGGGGGAGGGGGGGCCCCCCCCCAATCTTGTCGGCCAGTTGGTAAACAATAGCCGAGTCGGCGCTTCGCGCCGTGATTTTTAGTAAAACAGTCGATTTTTTACTTAGAAATAGTTGTTTTTCTTAAAAATAGTCGATTTTTTCTTAAAATAGTCATTTTTTCTTGAAATCAGCTGATTTTTTGTCAACACAGTGTTTTTTTTCCCAATAATAGTCGTTTTTATCTGCAAACACGGTCGGTAAAAATGACCAGCCAGTCGGTAAGTACCTTGTCCCCCCCCCAAACATTTTGGCTAGTAACGCCTCTGTGGCCACAATGGCTGCCCACAGGTATTTCATAATGTAAATTACTGTTTTATAAAGAAGATTTAAGATGCTCAGAGGCAAGATAGAGAGGTGATTTTGGCCTCAAATCAAAGCTAAAGGATAGGAGAATCACATTCTGATCTTCAACAGCTCAGCTTTGGATTTTTTTTTAGTGGCTACCCTAACAATCATGGCCAGGAAATCCAGCAGCTTATTGAAATTTGGGTTGATTCCTGTGACGTGTTGATTCCTCCATTCTCTTGACTCTACCATATCTGAAGAATGAAGTCAGGTTGAAGTTACTGTGATAAAATAAAGATCTTCAAAAATAATAATTCGAACCCCTGATTGATTTTTATTATACAGAAGAGGTATGTTTACGTGAACAGTTACTTTAATGTGAACACTGCAGTTTCGAGCTAAATGGTAGACTGAAGATCCAAAATACCTGTACAGGTGTTTTCAGCTGCCCTTCTTACCTACTTTACTTTGGCTAACTGGTAGTTAGCTTTAGACACAGCAAGTGCATGAAAATGGCAAAGTCCGAAGTCAACAAACGTTCACATAGGACTAAGGCCTAAGCATACCTCTACTAATCATACTAATGTCTATATTCTAAAATGCCGGGTAGCCTAACCCATTAAATACTCATGACAGTGATGAATATGTAAATTAATAAAATGCTGGATACTGGAACACAATAATTAAGGTAAAACATTAAAATTCGGACACATATTTACGTTCTTTTTCTTCTTTGACGTTCGTGAGGACAGCGTTGCCGGTATCGTTTTGCGAATTAGGTTTGATGAAAGAGCAGAATGTCTGACGTTTTCTGAGCCTCTCCCGGGGTTTTTGCTTCTACGAGAATAAAAGCTTTCTGGCGTGGAAGGGATGCCCCTCTGCTTTTGTGTTCGAACAGGGAGTAACCATCTCGAACAGCTATCAGACATTAGACATATATATATACATTACGGACATACACTTGTTTGTTATGCTTTTAGTCGCGAACAGACAAAATACAACTGACCGAATAGCTTTATGTCGTCAAATACAGTGTCCGAATAAATATTTATTGCACAACTATTCGAACAAAAGTAATGACACAATATATCGCAATCAGTGCAACATTTACCAATTTTAGCAACTTGGCCACGTTAGGCACATTCAACAGAAGCACTCACCTTTTCCCGGCAATTTTTCGCTTCACGGAACCACTTCAAAACAATTAAAAAGTAAAATTTGACAAACTTTTTAGTTGAATTTTCCCTCGCCGAATTGTTACAGCGTTGCCATAAAACAGCCGCGATCGAGTTTTTGGTTCTCGCAACTAATGGCTATTCCGTTTTGTCTGCAAGTGCTAACACTTGTCCGTGAGAGATGAAAGAAAACGTCCGATTTGAATTGTTCGATCAACGTGTCCGAATCCCGAAGTGTTCGAATTTCAATGTTTTACCTTAGACCTGGTTTTATTTAGACAGATTTTACAATTGTGACAGATTCACAGCGGTTTTACATTTTGCAAACTGCACCGTCCACTATACCAGGAAGGCACAAAAGTGAAAAAGATAAAACAACAGAAACATACAATACCACAGTAACATACCTCTATCTACCCAACTGGTCTCAATCAACCATCACCACTGCACCAGCATGGCAACAGATATACTGATATAATAGGGTAGCCACTAAAAAAAAAATTAATCAAACCTGAGCTTTTGAAGATCAGAATGTGATTCTCCTATCTTTTAGCTTTGATTTGAGGCCAAAATCACCTCTCTATCTTGTCTCTAAGCATCTTAAATCTTCTTTAGAAAACAGTATTTTACATAAGAAAATGCCTATGTTCATCCATTGACTTTAGGGTTTTGTCCATCTAGTGACCAGCTTGGAACTATGTGCTTCAATGAAATTCTATGAAACTGGGTGATTTTGAGCTGGTTTTGAGTGCATGGGGAGCCCCAGTAAGTGAGTTAGATGAGAAAATATGAATATGATCATCAAGGTTATAGTCCAATAGACATATTGCTGCTATAGGCTGCTGACTTTTCCTCCCTAGTATCAACAAATTTTTGTAGGCAAGTTCAGCTACTTTTTTTTACATCTAAATTTACATTGAATATTAAGAAATAATATTAAATAGCTAGGACATCTTACTGTTAGCCTTATAAAATAGACAATTTTGCCCTGATTTCAATGGTATTTTTAAAATATTTTTTGGAGATGTTTTAGATAGGTAAAACTGATAAGGAAAATTCACAGCAATTTATGCATTCATTACAACAAAATTGCCAATTTTTGCCACTAGGTTTTTTGTGGCTACCCTCCTAGATATAACTTACATTACTCTTAGGCTGTAATTATTATCAGTGCAAATAACTGCAAGGCTCAACACCTATCCTAGTTAAGATCAGTATTTTATGTACCAAGAATCCTCCTCTACAAACCTATCAACTAGATTCACCCAAAACCACAAAATCAGAAACCCATGCCATACCAGAATAAAGGCATCCCGCTTCTTTGTGTTTATTGTTTCGCCTTTTCTTCTTGAATCGACTACAAACTTGCAATTATCGATAGCAGATGGCGCTCCAAAGGTTTATCGCCATTTTGTTTTGTACCCACGCCATCTAATGTTAGTAATACTTTACGGCGTTTAGCAGCAGTTCTCACTTTCTAATTACACTTTTAACGAATAAGCTTTCATGGCTTGTCGTGCTTACGGAATGTGCAGCTAATTTAGAGTGGACCCGAGGAGCATTACAGGTTCTATTAGGACATTTACGGCTCCGAATTTAAGGTAATTATTTGTTCCCTCCCTTACATTTATATCTCAGCTTTCCCGCTAGGTAGCACGCCCTATGCCACGTACGCGTACGCCTGTGCTCAGCATTTAAAATGTCAAAGCAAAGGGATTTCATCGGGGAGGAGGGGGGGGGGGACTGAAAAAACGTCCAGCATTCAGAGGCCAGGCGTCACATATCGGAGGGGAGAGGATTTCTAATATTGTCGGCCACTCGGTAAAAACGAAAAAAAGATGAAAAGGCATAATTTTTCTGAAAACCTGTCGTTAAAAATGACAAGCCAATCGGTAAATATCTTAGCCCCCCCCCCCCAAAAAAAAAGAAAAACATTTTGACTAGTAAAGACTGGACATTCTGACTAAGTAACTGCCTGTGTTTCTCTCAAGGTGTCTGGATTTTTAGTAGAACTAGACTATTTCCTAGCGCATCCTATCCGTACGAATGGGATAATACAGGTTGAGAACAGCAGTTTCTGGAGTTAGCTATACATTATCGTAAGCGTGAGGTACTGTACGTTACGGGAGACTTGTGTTTCTGTCTGTTAAAGCACAATTCTTACTAGAAATGATCTTTTCATTATGAAATGGCTCAGAAATATCGTTTTCAGAAATACCCTTACTTTCCACGAGAAATTAGCGATTTTCTTGTTAGGGATGGTCGACTCAGGTAGCGTTCCAGTGAGTTGTTACAAGTTATGACGAAATAAGGAGGGGCCAGCGCCGTATTATGATAGTTATAACGCTCTCTGGAACGAAAATAATAACAACGCGGACATACGTCTTCACTCTTACGGGAGTTCCTGCAGAAACGATAATTATTATCACTTATGATCAGGGCCGTATCTAGAGGGGGGGTTAGGGGGTTCAAACCAGAGATGTAGTCTTGAACCTTGGTCTTGGTCTTAAGACCAGTCTCAAGACCGATGCCGACAATCTTGGTGTTGGTCTTCAGACCAGTGGCAAATTCTTGGTATTGGTGTTGTTCTTGCGCTCCCGGTCGTCAAGACCTTCCCTGGTCTTCAAGACCGTAATTACAGCAGGATTAGTTTCGGAACTTTTGAAAACGTCGCAAAGCAGGAAAAGGTTAATTAAATGGATTGCATCATCAGGACTAGACCCCGAAGCCACGCCGTTTATCGGCGCGCCGCCGCCGAAAAAGTTTCGGCGCGCCGCCGCCGTTTTTCAGATGGCGCGCCATAGCTAACGCCGTTTGAACGGCGGCGCGCCGCCGCCGTTTTTGTTCGGCGGAAATACTTTTCATTGTTGCCCACCGTGTCTTTTGACAATGAAAAAGTAATCAAAAGACCGTCATATGCCACTGATGTTTCTTTGAGCACGTCCACGCACACTGTCCGACCATGATGTTTTTTTATGTTAATAGTTTGTCTGGGACTTACATTGGTTTGCTCAAGTACCATAACGTCTGTCTTGCTGTCGGCAGTCGGACTTTCACGAATCCGGGCACTTCCAGATAAGCTAGACCACGATAGTAGGCGTGCGAAGAAAGGACCGAGAAAAAATGCTTACATTTCATCACAGCATCCCATCGTCGGTTGGGGGGGGGGGGGTCGTATCTTCTGTGTTATTTGTTGTTTCAGGTAGTAATCGAATTTGAGAATAATTGTTCTGTTTAGAAGCAATCGATCCATAAACGTCGTCACCTAATTTTTATTTGCCATATTTCGCTGTTTCCCGGGTACTCCTTGACGAGTCATGGGGGGCCACGAGAAAAGAAGGAGTCACTTTCTGGGGACTATCGAGACTGGAAACAACGAGAACAGATATAATGTATCTGTATCAAGTTGGTTCGAAAATTTGCTGATCTATTTCCTTGCCTATCTCATTTGGTTGACGAAACAAAATTAGTCTGTCTAATGGTCCACGTTATTTCACTTTTCTTTGATTTGATTTGCTTACTTAGTTTTATAACTGCACAGTTTAAAAAAAATCAGTAAAACAGAGTTTTATTATTTTCTAAGCGTTAGTTAAACCACTGACACCAGCAACTCCTCAATAAATAAGCTCCACATCGAATCCGAAAGGAGTTATTTTCTAGTTATTCTAGTTGAAGCAATGGCTTACGACGGGGACCCGTGAGAATGGGGGGAAGGGAGTTGCTAGTACAATAAAAAAATCTGGGACTCGCAGTGGGAATCCGTCTGGAACAAGGAGATGACGCCTTGTACAAGAATAGCTGAAATTATGTTGATACCAGCGAGGTAGCCTATAAACTTGATAGGCTAGCTGGCTGGCCAGTCAACCGATATTTTAATTCCGTACTAATTATTTACACCTACAGCCAATTCAGGCACGAAATTGCTCCAAATCATGGCCGCAAAGTTCCAAAATTTTAGCTAAGAAAGTCCGGAAAACGGCGCCAAAAAGCGGCGCGCCGCCGAAAATTTTCGGCGGCGCGCCGCTAAAAAAATTTCGGCGCGCCACGGCGCGCCGCCACGCCGAGGGTTTTCCGGCGCGCCGCCGCTGAAAAAAAAATCGGCGCGGCTTCGGGGTCTAATCAGGACAGACTTGAAGGTCAAGAGATTAGTGGATCAAAATTATTATTTGTAGGGGCTAATCATCGCGATCATTGATAAGTAAAGGCTTGACGTGAATAACTTCAGTTACAAAATAATGGCTGCCAAGGAACCTTCTGTAGTTAGGCATGCGTTTACCAACTTTCAGCTATGCAGTGGTTCGCTAATTGTAATTCTGCAATGAAAAGAGCACTGACGGGAAAGGAGTTTCTCTTACTTTTGTAAGGTAAGCATGCAGTATGTACAGATATTGTTAAAATGCTTTGGTCATTGGCTGAATGTCAGCAGGAATGACGAAGAAACTGCAGAATTATGAAAATAGAGTAAACAGTAGGAAATAGTCACTTCCTCAATCCGAACATCGTGGGGGCGGAGGGAAGGGGAATCCGGAACCTTGAGGTATTTATAACTTTAACGGGTGGTCGGCTTAATGAAAATTGATATTTGGAAAGACCACGTGTCTCTTACGACCCACTTCAAATCTGGACTAGATCCGGTGACTTTGGGGAAGCTGGAAGAGGGAGCCGGCAACCTTGGGATAAGCTTAGAGTAGAGGGATCGGGATGAAACTTGGTGGGAAGAGCAAGCACAAGTCCTAGATATATTGTTGACATAACCCAACCGGATTCGGGCATTGTGAGGGAGTTGGGTGGATGGGGGGGGGGGGTCCGGAATTCTAGTGATCCCGCTAGTTCGGTACTTCCTGATGTGCTGGGGCAATGAAACTTGGAAGGCGTATCAGGGGCCCGAAAAGACTGACTCGAGAGTAGTTGTTTACCCGATTCGACCATCATTGGGGGAGTGGAATGCTGTGGAGTGAAATGCAGTAGTGGAACGGGTGATCGAAGAAACTTGCCAAGTTGAAACAGCTATCGCCTGGATCGGGTTTGACCCCCTCCCCCCAGAAACTTTTTAACATACACAGAAACATTATTTGAAAAAAAAAAACAAAAAAAAAAACAGATGGGCGGAATGGGATGCAAGTTGGACAGTATCGATTTTATGCGGCCTTGATTTGTTATTATTGGCGTCCGGCCCGGATCCGGGGGGGAGCGGGAACCGAAAACTTGCAGATAGGTCATGCTCCGATCCCAGTCAGACTTTACGGGCAGGAAGAGGAGATGTCAGAGATGTGGCATTTATGTTTCCGAGTCGAGAAATGTTTTCCTGGAAATGTTGTGGCTCGCATAAAGGTCAAACAAGTGAAGAGATATGAATGAAAATTGGAATATGTAGAGATCATACGCCTTAGATGGCACATTGAAAGGTTCGGATAGGGCCTGACCACGGTGGGGAGAGGAGGGGGAGTTGCCGGAGGGGGAATGTTCAGATTGATAAATGGTAAGAGAAAATGCTTTGGATAATCCATTTAGGAGTTCGAACCAGACTTGGCCGTGGTAGGGGAATTGGAGGGGGGGGGGTACCGGAAGTCGTGTAGCACGTCTAGGGACCAAACGAGTGGATCTGTTGGGTTGAAACTTGGAAGGTAGAAAACTAGATATCCTGTTCCAAGGTCCGAAGTTGCCGGAGGGGGAATGTTCAGATTGATAGATGGTAAGAGAAAATGCTTTGGATAATCCATTTAGGAGTTCGAACCAGACTTGGCCGTGGTAGGGGAATTGGGGGGGGGGGGGGGTACCGGAAGTCGTGTAGCACGTCTAGGGACCAAACGAGTGGATCTGTTGGGTTGAAACTTGGAAGGTAGAAAACTAGATATCCTGTTCCAAGGTCCGAACCGCGTTTCAGGATTGCGGGGTATTTTCTGACATGACAATAAATCGGTTGATCAACCCTTTTTTGAAACTATTACCGAGAAATTATTGGCAGCATTGGTTTATCAAAAATGCAACATAGATATTGACATGTAATTATGTAAATTTTATGTGCGTATTTATTGACATTATCAGCTCACTTTCCATTAAGTTAAGCTAGACTCACATTTCCTCACTCAATCTAGTAAAATAGACTTTCTTGGTCTTGGTCTTAAGACCAGAGCCAAATTCTTGGTCTTGGTCTCAATACCAGGGCAAAAATCTTGGTCTTTGTCTTAAGGCCAGTGCGAAAATCTTGGTCTTGGCCTTGGTCTTGACATTTTGGTCTTGTCGACATCACTGGTTCAAACCCCCTCCGGAACATGCACAAATAATCATTTTTTATAGACTGTAACTCTGATCTGTATCTTTTTTAATACTTTTTGCTATGGACTAGGTCCTACACTCGGGGAAAACCCCCTCCGAAATAAATTCTTGGATACGGACCTGCTTATGATGCTCGCGACCATCATAAGTAAGTTGTAACGATCGTAAAAGTCGTGGAACGAAAATAATAAGAGGGAGGAGCTAATTTACTTATTACGGTGGTCTCGGTAACAAGAATAGTGAGGATCGTAACCTCGATCGTAACTAATAATAAGTCGCTGGACGCTACCTCTATCTAGCCTCCCTTTCTCCGACGCGGCGGCTGGACGCAAAATATTTGAAAACTGAGCGCGTCTTGGTTAAAATTGGGAAAACCAAAACAGAAGGTAGACCTGATGGTCAACCATGCCTTCCAAGAATGAAAAAATAACACTTTGAAGCTTCGCATATCTTTGTTTGTGAAAAGAGTTGTTGACAGACCTTGAAGCTTTCGGCGAAGTTTGCGTTGCGTGACTTTCAAAACTCGGCTAGGCCCAATAAGCGCTAAAACGTCGCAGGTACAAAACGAAAAAATGGCTAAAGGCGGGGATTTCAGAATCTTATAATTCCATAAGGTAGCTAAGATAATATGAAAGGGCGAATAAGCAATAGGGGTCCTTTAAGATTTGTTTTTCGTTTTGTGTAGGTATGAAAATTGTCATGAGACTGGGACCATCAGGGGAGCTCTTCCTTTACAAATCAGATGTTTCGTAGGTACCGTTTTTATGCTTGTTAAATTTGTTTTGCTTTTGTAAACTGGCATGGGCTGGGAGTAGGCAACAGGTTTTCTTGTCAGATATACACGCTAGATGTTATTAATGTGTAAGAACAATCAAGATCAACATAAAGATTAATACCCAAGTCGCCAATATTATAATTACTTTAAGATCGTGTATGTTTGATTTCTGTGTAAATTATACTAAGATTAAAATTTGAATCGCAGGAGTCGCAGACTTGAATCATGCAGCGTGGTTTCGTGTGTGAATTTCGGTATATTGCCGACAATAAATGTTATACAGTAACTGCCTTCAGTCATAACCAGGCTCACGTGTAGAACTGAACTTGCCCTTGAATATTTCATGAGCACCACCTAAGCTTAAGAGATAAGCCTAGAGAACATCGCGCCTGGAGCAAAGGTCAAAAGAAGATTCTTTATCAGAAAAATGTGTCTGTATCCAACTCACTCTACATGGAAACTTCCTTTTAGTGCGACGATTTTTTCAGGTTAGAAATCAAAAATGATTTTTGACCTGGTTCCACCGAAGTGGAAAAACAAGGCCATTCGATGGATGGAAGACAATCGAGCATTGATCATCATCTTCTTCTGTCTTCCGGCCAGTTTTCTGTTTGATTTAGTCCTGAATACCAGAAAGTGGATACTGCACAAATTATTTGCCGATCCGACAAAGCACGATGAACGAGTGCGAGAAATTCAAGCTCAGGTCAGTAATTCTGAGTTAGTTATATTCTTTTTCCATTACTCTGTCTAAGAACACTACTGTGTAGTATGAAATCTGTCTCTCCTTCTCGCAATAAGTCTATGCTCCAATTAGGCTGCACAGTATTTCCGACCACCATAAGCGCTAATTAAAAGCAGTCTTCACCTTCCACACCATAAAGAGATAACACAAGGATGCACAGTTTCAACAGATAACACTTGGGATGTTATCTGTTATAATTTTGCAAACGTTGTGCATAACAAGCGTTGCCAGGAAGAGCCGAAAAACCGACAAAAAAGCATCGGCTGACTTTTCCGATTTCCGAAAATTTGAAAAACATAACAGCTAACATCCTAAGTGTTATCTGTTGAAACCGCGCATCCTTGTGTTATCTGTTATCAAACATCTTACAGTGCAGGCGTCCAGATGTCTGAGGCTTCCGCACAATCTATCTAAGTTAAAGATGATAGCTAATTTTGCTACTCTTCAACATTTCTTAAATGTCCCTTGCTGATGTATTTTGCCTCTCATCCACAACTGGTAATCACTCTTTCTGTTTCTCCTACCCCATTCTTCGGAATATTTATTGTCTCTCAGATTTGTTGCCTGTAAGACACTTTACAGATTCCGGAATCCGGGGCGCCCAACACCCCGGATTTCGGGACGATCTGGCCTGGCGTCACCTTCCAGATCCATCGCGACGAAAACATATGTCTGGAATTCGAAAAAAAAATCTGGAAGGTTAAGCCTGGCTTTTAATTTACCCAAAACTCCAGCACTCTCGCGTCTCTGTAACATTCACGCACTAACCCTATGGTACTGTGCAGAAGATACGGTATATCACGTCCTTGGTATAAGCACCCACTCAATATTTACGGAACACGACTGCGGGTTTTTGCTCGGTGCGGTGGCTGAGAGACAGAGGTTTTGATGGTTATTCATTCTTGCTTCGTCCGCGCACTAAGGCCCAAACAAGATCATACGCTACTTTTTGACTTGGTCTACGATGTAGCAGACTAAACTATTGTAGCAGTTCTTCCCCAAACTGGACGGAATCAACAGGCTCAGAAGACAGTCGACAAGAAATACCACATTAGAGAAGATATTGAGATTATCGCGTCGATGCAACAATAGCAGGTCGAAGTTTCGGTTTTGGTAGTCACAAATATGGTAGATATTGCCGATTGCTATCAGAATCGCTTACAAGAAAACCTAAAGAGACCAAACAGAAACCAGTAGAAAACTTTATGGGGGGGATCTTAATAGGCTAATTTTGATTTTCCATTATAAGTAAGCGAACGTAATAAAACGAACTTTAATCCTTGACACAAAGTGCTTACTTATTTTGTTTTACTTTAAGTAGTGTAGTTTCTAGGCCCTTTTTTTTACAATTAATTGTGAATTCAGTTGGAAATGAACTGACTTGGATAATCTGTTCATAAAAGAGACTGCTTGCCTTCACATATGCTATGCTTTTACTATAATACGTATCGAGTTTATTTCGACAGACGCACATATCCTTCTCTTCTTTTCAGGTCAGAAGATGGGGCGATTTGCCAGCGACAAACAGGAAGTTTATGTGCACATCAAGACCAAACTGGCAAAGCCTGTCTACTACTTTCTTCAAAAAAGTAAGTTTTTGAAGTTTTTGGGATCCCAAAACGTTAGTGACGGATACCTATGACATTGCAAAAGTTGTCCGTCTGTCCGTCCGTCCGTCTGTCAGCACGGTAACTCTCGAAGGGAATGAGATATTTTGATGAAACTTGGTGTGAGGATTCTTCGGGTCAAGAGTAAGGTCGAGTTCGTAGATGGGCTCTGTAGCCCTACATTTAGGGCTGGGGGTTGAAATTAAGGGGCAAACAAAATATTTTGAAACAGCTAATGTGATAGTCGATTATGGGGTAAGAAGACGTGCTGAACACGATGGTGAAAACCATTTTCTCGCCGGACAAGTAGTTCGCCCGGAATCCGGCCGAAACCGGAAAATTTGTTAAAAGCAAAAGTTTTATTTGAAGTTGATTAGATGTTTGATTTAGAGGTAAGAAGACATGCTGAACACGATGGTGAAAATCATTTTCTCGCCGGACTAGTAGTTAGCCCAGACTCCGGCCGAAACCGGAAAATTTGTTAAAAGCAGGAGTTTTATTTGAAGCTGATTAGATGTTTGATTTAGGGGTAAGAAGACATGCTGAACACGATGGTGAAAACCATTTTCTAGCGGGACTAGTAGTTAGCCCAGAATCCGGCCGAAACCGGAAAATTTGTTAAGGTTTAACTGAAAAGCCAACTTATGTTTGTGTCATTTAACTTAATACACTGAATAATTTGGATTCTGAAAAGAGATTTTTCTATTTTCCACTATCTGCTCCAGTTATGACGTTCAGAATATCTACGGCCGTCCCCACAACGAAAATTCTACTATGACGCGGGAAATTTTAATCTCAACACAAACGGGGTTTTTCTGTGGGCAGTGGTGAGATTGGTGAAGATTGCTTAATGCCTGAACCAAAAAAAAAAATCATAAATCTTTCTCGTAAGGCATACAGCAAAAATACAAGCGCATAGAGGTACCACAAATTCCACTATTTGAAAATCGATTATTCGTGAATAGTGCAGGAAATACGAAGTAGCGCATTTTCAGCGGGTCTAACGAATTTTCGTTGTGGGGACGGCCGTAGAAACTCTGAACGTCATAACTGGAGCAGATAGTGGAAAATAGACAAATCCCTTTGCAGAATCCAAACATAAGTTGGCTTTTCAGTTAAACTTTAATAACAGAAGTTTTATTTTAAGTTGATTAGATGTTCGATTTAGGGGTAAAAAGACATGCTGAACACAATGGTGAAAACTATTTTCTCGCCGGACAAGTACTTCGCCCGGAATCTGGCCGAAACCAGAAAATTTGATAAAAGTAAAATTTGTATTTGAAGTTGATTAGATGATAGATTAAAGGGTAAGAAGAGACGCTGAATCTGTATATGACAGTCATTTTTTACCCGGACATATAGTTCGTCCGGAATCCGGTTGAAACCGGATTTTTTTGTTGTAAGTTAAAGTTTTATTTGAAGTTGATTAGATGTTCTTTATAGGGATAAGCTCTAGGAGATGCGCTGAATTCGTTTCTGAACTATCTTTGTTTTGGCTGGACAAGTAGTTCGCTCGGAATTCGGCCGAAACCAGAAATTTGGCAGAAGTAAAGCAGGAAGTTTCGATCAGTATCATCAAAATAGATATGGCATATACAGTTATATCTGAACTTGATTTTCTCAGATGATTAGCCTGGCGAAGACTGGATCTGGCGTAGACAAGACCTAGTTGTCTGGGTCAAATATTAAATTTTTGGGATCCCATCGAAACCTTTGGTCTTGTTCTCTGCGGAACGAATACCTTCTTTACTAGTCTCTCACGTACAAACCGGCGTTTCATTCGAACGGATAAGTCTCTATTCATTGAATGAATGAATTAAATTTATTACCCATTTTTAAGACAAAAGGCACAAAAGGAGTATGAAAAAAGAATGAAAAAAAGGAAAGAACACACAACAAGTAACACACAGGTCTTAGTAATCGTATTTACACACGGGGCAACATAGCCCTATACAAAGTGTATAGGGCATTACCTTAATTAGCATTGCAAAGCAGGATCTGTGATTCAAGAACAGTTTTTTGGCAATTTCGACGTATTTTTCTTAAGGACCTCGGTTAAAGTTTTTTGAAACTGAAACATAAACTCAAAATAAAACACCCAAAAGGTTATTACTGTCTACCTAACATTTAAGGACTTTCACCGAGCCGTGGTCGTAAAGACTAGCTCCTGGGGCTAGTCTATGTGTGCGTGGAGAGTTAAAACCCATTTCATGTTCTGTTTAATATTAATATAAGTAATAAACGAGCCAATTTTGCGGAGAGTCGGCTTGACCGTTGTATCGGTTTTGAAAAAAATTGAATTGAATTGAACACTTAGATAATATTAATTTAGATAATAATAACGACCATCCATCCAGACGTTCGAACTGAATTGGGATTTAGCGCTGCAAGCTACAAGCAAAATTACGAAGTAGGCTAATGATTTTTTTTCAAATTTTGTCAAAAAAAATGTTTTTCAGAGTGTTTATTAAAGTTCAATGCTTCTGTCGCTATGATAGTTATACGATATCGTCCGTATGGAATTCCTCAGTGAAAATCTTGACTGATTAGACAAAATACCGCCCAGCAAATAATCCAACGAAAACAGGAGCATGCACTACAGATCCATCGTGGACCTTGTTCGCTAGGAAGTGTTAATTATGATAATCAAGGTATAGTAAACAAGCTCACCTAGCTTCTACGACAAAGAGAAAATGTTGCTCGGACCTTTCGTGGTCCATATCATGTAACCTCCAAAATGATAACTAACTAAACCAACTATTTGTCAAAAGTTAGCCGGTCTGAATGGTGCGGGATTTCGCTTTGTTTTGATTCATTCTATCGGGAAGAAATCGGCAGACCATGTCGTAACTCGCCTTGACATAATCCGTAAAATACCTAAGGTATACCAAGCATGATAACGTATTTGCAATGAAAATCGTAGCTGTAATATCGTAGTTGAGACACATACAACTGAGACACAGAGCCATAGGGATCCTTCTAAAAAAAACTCACGTTTAGAACTAAAGCAAGACTTTTTTTTAAATAAACGTCTCACAGCTGTTGGTATGTAGCCATCGATCCTGTTTGATAAAATAGTCCATAACATGTTGACAGTCACTGGTACTGATAAGCCAAGGAACATAATAATGCGAATAAGATGGGCGGCTAGGTAAATTACAGAAAGTCAATAAACTTCGCGTTTTAGTTCCACGGTGGAAAGCTATCGGCCACAAAAAATGTTTAAACTTGCAGTAAAAGTCAGTTGCCTATTCTGTAATTGACCTTATTATCACTTCAGCGGGGTAAGGGGATTAGTCTCCATTGGTCTTCCTAGCCTCATTGTCAGCATACACCACACAGAGATAGTAGAGTAGAACGATGAATAGAAAAGAGGAGCCTTCCTGTTTAAACTGAAGGGAATTGCATAACTCTCATCGTCAGGGAGATTCGCAGCTTTTTTGTATCCTAGCAGAGTTTTAGGTAAACGTCGATGATGGTGATGGTCATGGGGGGGGGGATATCAACTAACTGCATGTGGTTGTGAAGCGGAAACTCTTCTTGGCAATGCTTGTTATGCATAACATTTCATGCACAAAGTTTGTCGCGACAACAGATTACATCCCAAGTGTTGTCTGTTGAATGTTTCCTTTTGAAATCACGCATCCTTGTGTTGTCTGGTATGAAACTTCTGACAGTGCGTGTCTCGTTACCCCTACATCGAACCGCTAATCAACTTCAAATAAAACTTTACATGTAACAAATTTTCCGGTTTTGGCCGGATTCAGGTTGAACTATTTGTCCGGCGAGAAAATACTCCTAAGTCTGAATCCCCTCCCCCACCCTTAAGTACAGGGCTACGGAGCCCGTCTACGAACTCGGAATGTCCATCGACCCAAAGAATTAAGTTTAAAGTTTAAACAAAATATCTCATTCACTTCAAGAGTTATCGTGCTTTACAGACGGACAGCTTTTACGAAGTCATAGGTATCCCGTCACTTACATTTTGGGATCCCAAAAAGAAGCAAGAGGTCATCCGCATAGCCAAGGTTAACAAATCCTCCTCGTGCTATCTTGCCAGAAATATCGAAGAGAGCCAGAAGACCCCCAAAAGAGCCCCAAAGTCCGAAGTTTTGGGTTTTCTGCTTGACAGAGACGTGGCAGGCCAACTCAGACCTAATCCAAATCGATGGTTACAATACAGTTATTTTACCACGAGTCAACCAGGAAGGGGAATACACATCTCACGGAGGAGGTGTGGGTTTTATCAGCAAAAGTTCTATCCCAGCTCGGATTCTTAATCCACCGGTTCCCAAGGACCCGCTGTTCGAAGTTCTTTGGATATGGACAAAACCTAAATACCTACCTCGTCTGGTGTCTTCACTAGTTTTCTGTGTTGTTTACTACCCTCCTAGAGGACCATACAGAAAGAAGCTAATGGAGTACTTACAGCACGGCATTGACCACATTAGGATCAAGTACCCACATGCTGGGATCTGCGTATGTGGCGACTTCAATGACATGAAAGCTAGCTGGCTATCGAGATCACTATCGCTTAAACAAGTCGTGACTCGCCCGACGCGTGAGAACAAGATACTAGATCTTGTATTCACATCTATACCGGAGCACTACAAGATTCCTCGTACGCTAGCACCTCTCGGGAAAAGCGACCATCAAGTCGTCCTGTGGGAGCCGTGCACTCATGTTGCGCAGCAAATTAAGAAAACGATTACCTACAGGCCGAAATCGGAGCGACAAGTCCTTCTATTCAAGCAAGTACTACAGTCAAAAAACTGGACTCAGCTGTACCGCATGGACAACTCGAACAACATGGCTAAGCACTTTCTGACCGAGATTAAAGCGCTTTACGACGAAATTTTTCCTGAGAAAACTGCTATTATCAAGCCCAAAGCTAAGCCCTGGATGACCACAGAGCTTGAGCGACTTATCGACTCGCGCGATCTAATTTATGAACTAGAAGGATCATCTCGACAATGGAAAAACCTCCGCAATTTCATAGTAAAGAAAACAAAAGAAGCAAAGAGAGATTATGGCAAAGAGTGCATCGACAAAATCTTAATTTCTGACCCACGGAAGTTCCACCAGACAATCCGGTCAATGACCGGGAAGAAAACGAACGAGAGTGAAATTAAGAACGAGGACGGGGATGCTATTACCACAGACGAAATAAATGAGCACTTTTCAAAAGTGTGCAGAACTTACCCTGGTTTAGAGTCTCTTCCCGACCTACCGCCATTATCTGAGATCCCCACGGTCGAAGTTACACATGTGACCGAAGCCCTGCAGAGACTAAACCCAACCAAAGCAGCCTTTCACGGAGAAATACCGCCAAGTCTTGCCAAACTGTGCGCCGAAGAGATTGCGGCGCCGCTGGCAGCAATATTCAATCAAAGTCTTATTGAAGGACAGTTTCCTGAATGCTTCAAGACAGCACACGTAACGCCTATCCCGAAGAAGAAACAGCCAGCCAGCATCAACGAGCTACGACCAATTTCAAATACTTCGTTGTTCTCCAAACTACTTGAAGGCTTCATCTATAAAAAGCTCTTTGAGGAGATACAACAAAAACTCGACCCCCAACAATATGGATTCCGCCCTGGATGCAGTACCAATCACTATTTAGTCCAGCTTCTCGATGAAGTTCTGTCACACCTTGAAAATGACGGAGCTTTCGTCGACACCATTATTGCTGACTTCGTGAAAGCGTTCGACCTCTTGGACCACAAAACTATTCTACAAGAAGCGGCTAAAATGGGAGCAAGTCAGCACTCATTGTGCATGCTGGCTGGTTTTCTCTCTGGCCGCTCCCAAAGAGTCATACTAAAGAACGTCATCTCGGAGGTGAAAGCGATAACTTGCGGAGCGCCTCAAGGAACTAAGCTAGGACCGCTGGTCTTCCTGATCGTGATCAACCGACTCCTTCAAGACATCAAAAACAAATACAAATTTGCTGATGATCTTTCAATCAATGTACTCCGCAAGTTAAGCGACCCGACAGGCGAAGATCCTCTGGTTTCGACGATTGAAACACTGACAAGTGATGCCGAGGATGTCAAGCTAACGCTCAGCACAGAGAAGAGCTCCATCCTCAGGTTTTGCTTCCTGAAAAGAGAAGTACCGTGTATCCAGAGCCTTGGTCTATCTACAGTAAACTCGGTAAAAATCCTTGGCATTCACATTGACAGCGACTTGAGCTGGAAAACCCAAGTAAACAATATAATCAAGAAAGGCGGGTTACTTCTTCAACTATTTGCGGTGGTTCGACGATTCTCCCAGGACCGGAAGGTTCTCTTAACAGTGTACAAGACACACATTCGGCCCAACCTTGAATATGCCTCTCCGGTATGGCATGCAGCATTATCACAGGATCAGACGGACAAACTTGAAGCACTACAAAAGAGGGTCTGCAAGATCATCATGGGTAGCCAGTATAACGACTACGAGTCAAGTCTAGAAACGCTAAGATTGCAAACGCTTTCCAGCCGCAGGCACTGCCTACTGATGGACTTTGGCAAGAAATGTCTTGCTTCCCCGCTACATCGAAGCATTCTGCCAGACTTCATGGACAAAGAAGTTACAAAAAGTCGCCCAAATACAAGACTCAAATCAAAGCTGAGTGAAGTGGAGCAGCTACAAACGCCTCCTTGCAGGACAAGCCGCTATGAGAAGTCGTTTGTGCCTTATTTCGTTCAGAATTTTAATGAAAACAAGCTCAGAGAAATTGACTGCTGATTGAATTAAATTGTAAATATAAGATCTGAGTAATTGTAAATATATTTTTGATTTAGTTTATTTATTTATAACTGTCAATATTTCTGTTTAATCTCAATTGTGCATGTTGTGTGTTTTGTATCATTGTCTTCTTTGTGACGCGTCCAAACTATCTTATAATGATATTGGCAAAAATAAATTGATTGATTGATTGAACATGATTAGATGAAGTCGTAGCAGCAGTCAAGTTGATTTGTCTAGTTTCGTTTGACAGGCCAGATTGATACGGGTATTTTCTTACCAATAAGTTTCTTTGCCACATTTATCCAATTTAGTCGTCTTATATTATCGATTGTCTTTTTATCCTTCAGTATTCACCTATTCACGTGGCTATGTTGCTTGACACTAAAAATATAATATGACCGTTGAGTTTCATCTCATACCGATACAGCGCCCTTTCAGTGGAACTATTTCCCCTTTCCGGACAATAGCTTGTTTATCCTTTCTCGTCTGATAAACAACCTGACTGGTTGCCATGATCTATAGATGTTCATCACTTCCCCTTTTGGATGGAGCACCTATCAACCTGCTGTGTATTGTGAATTTCCGACCCCGAAGCGGATATGGCCGAATTCGAGTCGAAAAGGTTCCGAGCACCGGAATTCGCCTCTTTGTTGAGCTTTGAATCCGAATCCTGTATCCGAGTGCGAAAAGCAAATTCGGATCTGGGTCCCCCTGTTAGTTAGTGATAGTCTAATCCAGATTCGCCCGTATTGGCGTGCTTCTCGTTTCTTTAATTTATTTATTCATTTCTGCTCCACACAGTGCAAAAAGCGTAAACGATGGAGTTACAACAAATTGGATTATGACTCCGAATTCCGACTCGAATTTTCAAACCAATTTACTAACCCCTTCAATACTATACAAAAATCAACTTCAGTTCGTTATGGATAGTATTCACCAGTTTCATCACTATTGCGCCAGACACATTATCTCTCGACTCTCACCTCTCTGAGAGTTTGGGTCTCAAATCTCTATTCATCTCCGAAGGGATACACAGGTGGGTGGGCCCCATCTTAAAAGGGATGTATTTTTTGCCGGGATACAAGAGATCTTTCTCGGGAGGGGTGGATTTTTACAGATTACATTCGTGAAGTGACTGCGAATAAAGAAGGTTTGAAGGTGGGAAAACTCCACTGCACAACATGAATGGGTCGGAACTAGTTTTGGCCGGGTAAAGCTTTTAGTGACCTACTTGAAGAGACTGGAGCATGTATCCCTCCACCCTAAGCTTCTTTGTTCACCAGCAGCTACAGGGGGGAAGGGGGATTCTATTAGTTGAGGCACCTACTCTTAATTCTGGTGTCAATGTTCATCTCACTTTATGGACTTGTTCTGAATTTTTAGATAAACAGTGATGGTCATGTAGACCAGTGGCCCAACCGGTGATACGCGTACCCAAAGGGGTCGACATACCTCGCAAGGAGTATGCAAAGGTCCAAAACCAAGTTATTCAATAGCTTTAATATCTCTCTTCAACCGTTTCTGAGTCTCCTAACTCAGTTTCAACACTGACCTCAAGATGAGATAGCCTACCCATCGAATGAAATTTCATATTTACGTGCCTTATCATTGATGACAATAAATACCGCCCTTTTGACTTTCTGATCGTATAAATTTGTTCAGAAAAACAACGATTCATCAAAAAGGGGTACGAAACCTTAGTTGGAGTCCACTGACGTAGACTACTTCTCAGACTCTGTGTCTGTTCTATGCCTCTTACATTATTTCCAGTGGCCCATTGTAAGATATTTGTAACTGCGATAAACTACGAACACCACTTCATGATCCCTTGCTTTTGTGTTTTTGGGGTTTATTAGGCTTTAGATTATTTCTAGGATTTGTGATTGATAATTTTAACAAACGATAATTGATAATTTTAACAACAAATGATTGGCGTTGTCTTTCGGTATAATTTGGATGAAAATCTGAACCCTGTTATTACTCGATTCTCATGATTTGATGACATTTAAGTGTATTGAAAATGGTATGATTTGGACTAGAAATAAACTTCGTTTTTACTCGATTCTGATAAAGAGTGAAGACAAAAGCTTGACTGAAAACTGTGAACGTCGTGTTCATACATCCTATAGGAAACTATGAAACCTAAAAAACACTGAGAAACAAAAAATGATTTTATTTTACCTGCCAACCTCGTTCCATAAAATCCATTTAGGACGTATGTCCTAATCCACACTCCCAGGAAACAATGGTTTTCCACCGCTCACCAAAAATCTCAAACCGAAATGCCGCCAAAAACAAAGAAGGGAAGATCGTCGCCAGGAGTAGCGGAAACGCAACATACAGGATATCCTCAAGCGGGAACATGCTACGGGGGTATCCGTATCACCTGTTGGTAATGCCAAACTTTGCGGGGTGACCCGCGACAGACGGGTTATGGCTGTTTTTGAGAATTGCTCTAACCCTGAGATCTTTATAGAAATCATGCTAAAGTTGGTTGTAAATTGTGTTGCGAGAGCAACACTTTAGTTTTGTCCCGTTTTTTTTTCCTATGCCGCCGATTTCAGCTTATTATTAGAAAGTGGTAAGGGTCTAACCTCTGCGACTTTTACGGAAAGTGTGGACCTTAGGCCGGATTGATGAACATGACTTAACGTTTGAAATGCTCCGTAGAACTCTTGCCTGGGACCAAAAAGGATCGTTTTTGCTTGTCCTCGAGCCAGAGCCTACGGTGTGTGAAGTGAAGTGGAGCTGTTTTTGAGAATATAGTTGGGCGACACTGTATGAAGAAATAACATTTCATTTTGTTTGAACACACAGTTTACATCAGAGAGGATACATCATCTGTTGGTAATACGAGACTTTGCGGGTGATCTGCGACAGTTGTGGGTTATGTTTTTTGCAATTTTATCAAGCCTAATTAGAGAGGTCATTACTGCGGAAATTTGAATAAGTAATTTAAGAGAATCCAGAATATTGTTGGTGACTACGCTGTTTACCGCATTGCAATGAAATTTAAAAAAAAGAATTTTCTCCGTGAGATGTGTTTGCTGTTTGTTTTAGTTTAAATTGAGTTTAATTAAATGTTCCATTTTAAAAAGCAACTAATTTCGATCAAGAAAAATAATAAACTGAAAGAAGAAACTCAATTTGTTCGTATACAGTGAGCGTTTACCAAACGATACGAAAACTCATAGATTTGATAATTGTTGAATTTGATAATTATTGACTGAGGATTCATTACGCTAATGGAATGAGTTTTATAATGCTGGCCTCGTGAAGCTTCAGAATAGAGGGACGGGCTGTGAGCAAAGGGGTTAGAGACTCTTCATTTTAAAACTTGAAGTTGTATCATTGTATATTATGCTTCGGTGGGAAAAAAGAACCCAACACAATTATTTTTTTTTAAATTAAAACAGCCTACAGTTTTGATGGTCAGAGAATTTCTCTGATGGTCGAATAAATCTTCATACATATAACACTCGTTTCTATAGGGAACGATTTCTCTAACAACCAACAGGCAAAGCTTGCTAATCAGATGTTCGTAGAAAATGATATCGAATCTTTTGATGTCATGAGACTGAAAGCGATAAGATTGCGCATAACACTTTCAAGAATAACACCTTTTCACTTAGAAATAAAGTGTTATGACCAATTAAGTTTACACTATTTCGTGCCTAGATCTCCAACAACACCTTCAATTGGTAAAAATACTACACTGTCAGAAGTTAAATAACGACAATAGAAGGATGCCCGGTTTCAACAGATAACACTTTGGGATGTTATCTGTTATGTTTCTTCCGTTCCCGTTAGTATTTTTTACCAGTTGAAGGTGTTGTTGGAGATCTAGGCACGAAATAGTGTAAACTTAATTGGTCATAACACACTCACAGCCAGCCATGCGATAACAAGTAATGACGCTCTGGCTATTTCTATCGCCTTTTCCGTCGATTTTGCTATTGCCTCATGGCGCCAAATGGCTGGAATAATTTCTATTTATTAAAAATTATTCCTGTTTTAGTGTAGCAGTAAAATTTGATATGCAATGTAACGAAGTAAATAAATTGGTAGATTGATTGATTACTTATAGTCGGTAGCAATACATTCAGTATTCGTCCCCCCCCCACGAAGTCTTGTTTTCCTTCCTTTGCAAACACCGCAAGTGGCCCGTGAGACGGGGTTTGACGGATGCGGGGACCTTTGTGACCCGGACTCCGTATTGTTAACACCTGTTGGTATCTTTGTGTAATTAGCCTTATTGACAGGAAGTGTAGCGTTAACACAGATGCAAACTTTAATGTTCCCACAAAATCAGATGAAATAGTTGCAATATTCGAATAAGCGATGGTCCAGAAGAAGAAAATAAATTATAATGTTTACTAGCAAACGATAGACCGACAACCCAGCTTGCACTGTCATTTACTTTCCGTTTTACCGGGCAACTTTTGTTTCTCCATTGGGAGTCCTGTAATACAGGATGTCTTCCTGTAATATTGAATTATTCTGAAAAATAAATTAGTAAACAAATTAATATATTTATTGATTAGCTGGATCATAGGATCATAGGTTATCTTTTTTGCCAAGAAGGGCCGAAATATCGCTCGAGTAAATCAGCTGACGTAGCCGTTTAGCGCAGTCAACTACGAGACATTGGTATTGGTGTTAAACTGTTTGAGGGATCTTTCATATCTAGTGACAAAAGAGGCTCGAATCAACGTCGATACTTTGTGGGTGCTTCGGGGATTCTGCGAGCATCAACCCTAATGTTTGTATTTTTTTGCAGGATCAATGCCACAAAGTCCCGATTCCGCTCTACAACATCTTGTCCCTGGACGAAAAAAACTTAACCGTTCGTGTAGAGCCTATGGTGACAGTTGGAGACATCTGCAAGTTTTTAATCCCCAAAGGTGGGCATGACTCTTTGGTTATAATGAATTAAATGAATGAATACTTAGGATGCACTTAGAATAGGGTCTGCGATAGAATAGGCTACTTGTGAATCAAGCACCGGTTCCGAGACCAACTCAAACTTGAAGAAGAAACTTTTCAAATCTGAAGACTTTCTCAGGTCTTTCTTATCCGTAGCGGTTATACCCCAAAATGGAGCCACGAACAGTAAATAAGGCACTGCTTCAGCGTTGTAAAGCTTTGCAAGGAGCTTCTTAGTCATATAATATCAGGGACCCATTAATTTCCTGTAATGACTTGCCATTCAGGGGGCTTGTCATTTCCTATATTTCTATGTTGCTATGTTGCCCGAACATCTCCTAGTTTCCAAAAATTCCGCTTGGGTCGAATCGGCGTTCTTGCTTGCCTCTTGGACGTGAGACCAGAGAGACTCCTCCCTCAACGCGGAAGCTCTTCTCCAGCAGCCAATCCCAAATTTTGTCTATCTGGATGGTCGGGTGTTCTATCCCCGTGGGTATTTCTCGAACTATCTTACGTCCGGTCAAGAGCGCATCAGAAATCTATTGACAGCCCCCCGGAATGGCGAGTCATTACAGGAAATTTATGGGTCCCTGGTCATATTAACCTGCGACAAGAACAAATGGTTTGAACAGGCGATTAGGGTCGAGTGGTCGTGGGCTGGAATTCCCACATGTTCGGCTTCATCATCAGTTCCGCACGAAAAAGCGGAAATTTGTCCAACTTAGTGTCGGAAAAATTAAGTCGGGAAAACCTGATCGTTTGGCAACACTATAACATGATCATACTAAAAAGAGTTTGACAAGGAAAGACCAGTAGGTATCATTCGATCAAACTTGCTTCCAGAAGGATCGGGAGTATTCGAAATCATTAGTCCGTATCTGAACCTGGACATACTACACTGTAAAAAAAAAATCTTGCAGGATTTGCTACTGGGATTGATCTTGTGTCTATTGAGATGAGATTATCTCTAATTAGGATTAATCCTATCCCAGTACAGATAAGATTAATCCCAGTAGCAAATACTGCAGTTAACTTTAATCCTTACTCGGAGAAACTTTTGACAGTGTAGTCCCTTCCGCTTCTGCTTGATGCAAACCTACCCCCAGCATTCACCCAATGGATAGAAACGGATAGGTTGCAGCGATATTTCAGCCCTTCTTGGCAAGGGTCCTCGTCAGGCTGTCGAACTTCAGGGACAACGTTGGGGAATGAAAGAAGCGAACCTGCAATAAATAACTGAAGCTTCTACCGACTATAAACCTACCCCCTCTTTCGGGTCCCAATCAGTAGCCAAGATTTCAGGCATGAAACATTCTTGCCCGACATATCAACCAGTTTCTAGCAAACACAGAAATACAAATTTAAGAGACATTGAAAATGTCCTCTAGGCTGAGATTATTGCATGCCGACATTTAAAATAACAGATAGTGATGATGATAACAGTTTATTACGCATTGCGCAGAAAAGGGAAAAAGTGCAGTAGCCTATAAAGAAAGAAAAGGAAGACAATTACAAATATTATAATAAATTTGTTTGTTAAATGGGACATAGATGTAACATACGCAGCCAACTGAGCTTTAGTGAACTAGTAGTTAAATGTGAGGTCTAACAGTTCTAGGCGCCTGAGCGTCGATTGGAAACGCTACTCCGAACCGACGCCTGAAACTCTTCGTCAAATCTAGGATTTCTGATTCTGACGTTACGGTTATTGTTATTGATTATTAGTTATTACTATTTGCTTGCCATAGTATTCTTTTATTTAGCCTTTTTTTTTACCGATCATCTGGGCTGAACTTCACCAATCCTTGAGTGTTCAGTCTGGTTTTGGTCATGAGCTTTACATTTCTACTTGGAACAGCGTTTCCAATCGTACTTAAATCCGCTCGGAGCTTGGAAAACGGCTTATTCAGTTATGTTGTAGGTTACACTCTGGCTGTGACGTTGGAAATCGCAGATGCGACCCTTGGCGGTTTGGCTTTCGGAGTTGGAATGACGACTTATTCGCACAAAGTAAGTCATTTTTAGCAACTTGCTCTAAAAAAAATCCCAAATGTAAGCTTACTTGTATGCAGAAATTTGGGTGGCCAGCGTACGATTTGTCGACAAACCTTTTCGCCGGGTAATATGAAGAGGTCAGTTAGAAGGGTTTCCGTTTTAAGCCATCTTATTCTTACCATCCAGGGAGATACCCTTTGTCCGCTTCAAAGCGGCCTGTTATACTGTTTTTGATTGGCAGTTCTGTACGTTTTAGAACGTTTAATCACAACGGAATTTCAGAATTGGAAAGTTGCGTCTCCGTACGTAATGAGCAAACGGGTTACAGACTGATCAGCGATCACGTTTGAATAGAAAACAGCTGGCTGTTGTAATGAGTCTAAGCACATGACTTTGGACGTCCGTTGAACTGTTTACAAGCTTACCGCCAATGGGATGCGGAGGGAACATCGACTTTGTTAGAACGGGAGGCCGAAAAATGTTAAGTCCGGTCTTCACCTGCCGGAACTTCCGGAATCTGGGCGTCCAGATTATTTTTTGACGTCTTCTGTAAATTGCATCTGGAATATGAACCGGCCCGAAAGTATCTCAAAATAATCCGGAAAAAACGGGCTTTTGAACTTCCAGATTTCCGGAATTTCTGCAGAAGAAATTCAAAAAAATCTCGGAAAATCTGGGAACCCAGATTCCGGAAGGTGAAGACTCACCTTTACTTAGCTCATATAATTTATTTTGCAGGTTGGTTTGTATCAAGAAGCAATCGAATCCTATGAAGTCGTCCTGGGTGATGGATCCGTCGTCACCGCAAGAAGAGACAATGAATACTCCGACCTCTACCACTGCCTTCCTTGGTCTCACGGAACCCTCGGATTCCTTGTCGGACTTGAACTGAAGATTATCCCGATTAAGGTATGAGAGTCATCTAGCGTCGAAAACTGGAGTAGCGTGGCGAGGCTATAGTCGATCAAAGGCAGCTCTCAGTTCTATGAGTTTTCGACTCGTCTTGAGAATTCAGAGAAGCAAAGACATAAAATAAGTACCTAATGGATCTGGTGAAGAGGTGGATTGGGGAAATAATACGTTTACGGAATTGACCAGGGTTGGACTTGGACATGGACTTGGTTTAATAAAGGTTCTCTCATAGGACAAATGCACTAAAAACGAGGCTTCTTACAACAATGGGTTCTACAGGGTTCTACAAGATCCGACTATCTGGACCAGCAAGCCCAAAGAATGACCCATTTTGAGGTCCCGCCGAAACCTTTGGCTTTTTTTTTCAGCCCAGATAAAAAAATCTGCTCATTTGCGGTATTCCCCTAAAAGCGCAGAGACCGGGAGTCGGCCTTTTTTCTTTCTATCTACTTATTCTTTGTGAAAAAAAAATATAATTTCTGACACAATTCCAGCCAGATTTGTTTTTCTGACCAGAGAATGCCACCGTTTGACTTGAAACGGGTGGAGGGAAGAATTTTAGGTTGCGTTCCAGAACTTAACAATTGTTAGCTTTTTGCGTTCCAGGTTTCTGATTTAGAAATTTAAGCGCCGCCTACCTACGATTTACGTTCCAGAGCTTAACGATTGTCAACTATTTTGTAAAGATGGTCGGTGAGCATCGTCGGGAAAAGTTAACAATTGTAGAATTGGGAAAAGTTAACGATCGTTAAAGCTGCAGTTAGCTCCGCCCCGAAAAAAAGTTGACGATTGTTAACAATTGTTAAGTTTCTGGAACGCAACCTTGGGCTAAACTCTTTCAGCAATCTGGACGGTTTGAATAGGAATCCGACGGGGAGAACCAAGTCTAAATAACACTGTGAGTTTTAGACGATTGAGGACGAAAACAAGCAGTCCTTTTTCTGATTTCGTACATTCAGATACGAGCCTTAGGTACTTCACTAAATGTTTTCAGTTTCACTTTTCATCGTGCGAACACACGATAAAGATTTCCCGGTTTGATTTTCTTCACTTTCATCATCAAGTTGAAATTTTTTCAACTTTTCCACATGTAAGTGATGATAGTGCCAAAAATCCGGACAGGAATTGGGAATTCCAGTCCGGGAGCGCTCGATCCTGATCGTGTCTTCGCACTATCAGTGGGATGCGACTATTAATTTGAATCCGTGTGACATCTAGCGGCACAGTTCTCGTTAGGTCGGTGAAGCCGTGCAATTATGACCGCTAGGTAACGCAGTTTCAGTGAGCTCGAACTACTTCATCGAAATTACAAATAAAAAAAATTACAGTCAACAGCGTTTTGTGTTTTGTCTGTTCGGTGGGATTTATTTTCTTTTTTCTCCTGTCGATATTCCAGTGATCATTTTCAACTTCTAATTATGGCCAGGGTAAGAGTGCGTTCAGACGCATCGGAAAATTATAAAAACCCGATCGGTACCAAGGGAAAACCGATGGGTTTTACGTGCTTGAAAATAATCCAAGCTCAAAACCCGATGGGATAAAACGTAAAACCGATCGGTTTTTCCCTGTTTTTCCCACCCGTCTGAACGTACTCTAAGGTAATAAACAAACTCAAGGATTTCCCTTATGTTACACGCAGTTGTAATTGACCTTCGTGAACATTGTTCATTTGTTATGTACCCAGATTTACTAACCCAAACTCGGATGCCCGATTAGAAGCTTTTGAAACGTGAAACGCCACTAGACAGTATTATTTTTCTTTTTCTTTGGGTTTGGCGATTTTAGGCGACGAATAACATCGCCCTGACACATATAGTTCTCCTTGACCCTTACGCAATTCAAAACATTCTTTTCGCTTTTTAAGGTTATCAATAAACTTCCTACTAGATTCCGTACCTTAACATTCAATAAATACATAAATCTCAGACAATATTATTTGCTTTTTAAGATTTTACGGACATAAATTATTACTAATAATAATAACCTTTCATTGACTTATAATTATCGTATATAAACTGTTCGTATTGATGTTGTGTCATTCTTATCATTGTTACGACTAATATAATAGCCTAATAATTAACATGTTGCATCATAAACGGTTTTCGCCTCTAAATATCAGTCATGGACAATAGCTCAATTTTGGGGTACTGATACCCCATATGAGGGGTACTACCAGTTTGGGGAGTACTACCCAAATATGGGGGAGTACTCCACACATGTGGGGTATCACTACCCTCTATATGGGGTACCAGCCTAACTTTCCACTAAGTTTCTCACTTTTGGCACTTGCCTTGGCTAAACGACAAGCAGCCGTGGTTCCTCACTTTCACAGGGTATAGGTATGAATCTTACCTATCTTTTGGTGTACTATTGTCCAGATTGTGACGTGGTTTTGGAAGACAGGGTCTTCCAAAACATTTTTGTTTTGGAAGTATTTTTGTATTTTGAAGTATTTGAAGTATTTTTGGTATTTTTGTTTTGGACATTTTGTGACAGGGTCTGCCTTTTTGGCAAAAGCTTCCAAAACCACGTCACAATCTGGACAATAGTATACCAAAAGATAGGTAAGATTCATACCTATACCCTGTGAAAGCAAGAATGAAAGTGAGGAACCACGGCTGCTTGTCGTTTGCCCAAGACAAGTGCCAAAAGTGAGAAACTTAGTGGAAAGTTAGGCTGGTACCCCATATAGGGGGTAGTGATACCCCACATGTGGGGACTACTCCCCCATATTTGGGTAGTACTCCCCAAATTGGTACTACCCCTCATAGGGGGTATCAGTACCCCAAAATTGAGCTAGTGTCCATGACTGCTAAATATCTCGAATCGCCAGCACTTAAAAGTTGTCGTAAATTCCGTTGATTAATTAATTAATTAATAACCATCACTATTGCTACATATGTAAACCGTCGTTGTGCGGCTGTTTCTCTACACATCGCAGCCATCCAAATTGAATTTGCTCCAAATTCCTGTCAGGATTTACTACATTACCCTTACCCGAGCCATGAATAGGTAAATATATCAGCGCCACCCGCAGATTGCCAATTCACTTATTAAAATTATGCAAATACCTGGTGTCGCTTATTTTGTCAGCTTACGGGATGACCAGCAGTCGCGCGCAATCTCGGCGCCCATCTGGTGATCCGCGCTTTATATTTGTGCGCACCGCATGCCGATCATTCTCCCGTGAAATCTGTTTCTCGGTTCACCCAACAGGCTTTTGTTTACCCTCTTGAGTCTAGGCTTCCAGGAGTACATTTAATACCCTTTGTTTGCAGAAAATCTGATTGCATGGTTAGGAAAGTGGGAAAGGGGCTTCCGCTTAGAATCTGTTTTTCGTATTTTAATTATAATTATTTTTAATTTTCACATTTTAATTATTACATTTTAAAAAAAATCTCGAAATCAAATATTTTTGAAAATAATTAAAAAAAAAACTGAACCAAACTAATCTATTTCTGGACATCCTTGATTGAGACAAGAATGGAATATGATCGGTAATCGGGATGTCCGCGTACTAGAGGCCTTTCTCCGTGACAATCCAGATTGACGATTCACAGCTCCGATTCTCCAAAGTGCGTTTTTTCCTATTATCCAGATTATGAAAAATCGTTTTCTCTGACAATCCGCAGTCGTTCTCGGATCGCCGATTCAACTCCACCTCTGCAACTCCACCAGTGTTGCATAAAGGCCGGTGATTTTTTTTTGTCCTCAAATATCCAATGAAATTCCCTTCAGTGGTTTTCGAGGCGTTCCAAACACCCTTTCTTGTTCTGACAAAAAAACGCTTCGTTTTCCAGGAAGGATTTTCTCTCAGCTTAATTTGCTGTTCCGGAAGCGTTTCCAAAAGCAAATCGAAGATAACATCAGCTTTGTCTTTATTGAATGGAAAAAGTCCTTAAAAAAAGTCCTTAAAGTTGTCTATCAGCCCCAAATATTCTGACTTAGCCAGAAAATTTGGGAAAAAAGAAATGGCAAACTAGTTACAAATCAGAATGGTTCCTGCCGGAGTTCTTACTCTTTTCACATTCTCACGGGCAATTTTTGTAAAATTCCGCCAGAAAAAAAATCCGCCAAATTTGGTCGTTTGAATAATGGTGTGTAATTTGGCCAATTTTGTTTTCTCTGATCACTAAACCTGCTCAGTCAACTTAATCTCCAGTAGAAGCATATTTCGCAAAATGTCGCACTTAATAAAACTGCCAGTTCATTTTTCAAAACCTTGACCTTTTACCCTCCCCCCACAATTTTGCCTTCCTAACACCTTTCTCCTGTTCCAGCCATACATTCACATGAAGTACATTCCAATCAAGGGCCAGAAAGCTTATTGCGACAAAATCCGTGAGCTTTCAGGTGCTATGGATAAGGACAAGGAGACACCGGACTACCTCGAAGCGACGGTGTACAGCAAAGAGGAAGCCGTTATTATGGCAAGTTATTTAACTCCACCTGACACTTACTTCTGGCTGGCATTTCTTGTGCTGAAAAAAGTGTTGCCACTTTTCTGTAACGGAACCTGCGACTCCTGGCCGCAAAAACCTGTGACATTCTGGCGCCCACGATTGGTCTTCTTAACCCACTATTACCTAGAAATCTCGCTTTATCTTCTTCATAATTATATGCCTCAGCTTTTTGTTTCGTTTTTTGTAGTAACTGGTCGCAGAATTCTGGCTCGTTCGAAAATCTGTGACAAACCATAGAATTAAGTCCGGTCTTCACCTCCCGGAACTTCCGGAATCTGGGCTTCCAGATTATTCTTTGACGTCTTCTGTAAATTCCATCTGGAATATGAACCGGTCCGAAAGTATATCAAAATAATCCGGAAAAAAGGGGCTTTTGAACTTCCAGATTTCCGGAATTTTTAAGTATCGCAGAAGAAATTCAAAAAAAATCTCGGAAAATCTGGGAACCCAGATTCCGGAAGGTGAAGACCCAGCTTTATGCGACCAGTAACAACTGGTGGTGCGACCATGCGACCAGTGGCGACCAGTGGCAACACTGCTGCGGAAGAGCCATTGGAGAGATAGGCCGTTACTCTAAGTTCTAGAACCAGCGGAAGGGGTAACTGTCTGTGTAACTGTCACACGAGCTTCTAGCACTCTTCCTTGTTGAAAACATTTCTTTTTAGATAGAAAATTCTGTTTTTCGAGACATGCCAGTATCCGCGTTTTGCTCAGGCGCAGAATCGATAAGTCGCGTCCCTCGGTTCCATTCTTCGTGACCCTGTCTCGGTAAAGACTTCCACCATTTTTTTTTTTTACTGTGGCCACCTTTTCCTTGCCGCGGTATTTGCCTGGCTCGATACTTACTTTTGTGGTATTAGACGTCACGGTTTTTTTTTCGTGGTATCACCCGGATACATTCTGAATTCTCAAAACTGGGGCTACACATTTATGTTTTGTTTGGCGGACAGTCACGAGAACAAACTTTTGTTGGTTTGAGCCACAAAACTGTACTGATCCATATAAACTCAACACTCAAGCGTAGTTTTGTATTACTAGATTTTGTTGGTCTTTTGATAGAGTTCCCCAATTATCTTCCAGGTCGGAGACTTCGCGGATGCGGAAGCGGCTGAGAAGAGTGGAAAGATCAATTATCTCTCTCGGTGGTACAAACCCTGGTTCTACAAACATGTGGAGAGCTTCCTCCACAAGGGGGAGAGGGATGAATACATCCCCATGGAAGATTATCTGTTGCGTCATAATAGAGCCATCTTCTGGGTGGTGGAATCTATGATTCCGTTTGGAAATAATCCCCTGTTCAGGTTCTTTGTCGGGTTCCTACTTCCGCCCAAGCCGGCTTTTTTGAAGTTCACGACAACGCCCGGAGTTCGAGCTATGACGTTCACTAAGCAGGTGAGGTTTTGGAAGTGTGAGATTTTGAATGGAATGGAATGGGGGATTAAAGAGATTTTTCGAGAGAGTGAAGAGGGTCTGTAAGCGAGTGCCGGGGTAGAGCTCGGAAGGCAGAAGGTTCTGTATTCTCTCTAGAACGCAATCGTTATTGCGTCTCAGGTTCAGAATATTGAAAGATGTCTGCCCTCCCGTTGATTACCTGTGCTTTCGATGACCTGTTCTCCGGATAATGTGTCGTTCCTGTTGCTGTATTTCCCATGCAGTGATTGATCCCATGTCTCGATTGACCAACATCCGTATCGAAAGAATTTAATGAACAATTTCCAGGCGAGTTTCTCCTCTGACTGAAGTCGTAACTAGAACATCCTTCTTCCAATGCCCCAGCACTATAATCTTCTTGAACCCCAGTCGGTCTTCTGTTTCGCCCACTACCCTCCCCCCCTTTTCTGTGTTGATCATGTAGCCTACGCCTCATTCGTACGTACTGAGATGTCGGCTCTGAGAAGTCATCTACCGGGACTGACATAACTTATAAGGTGGGAAAAAATGAAGGAGAAGTCATAGCAGTAACATGCCTCCAGAATGGCGAGCGATGTTAACCAAATCATGGGCCTTTTCCAGTGTAGCTTTGTTCTTATTTGACAGTGTAAAACGGATACGTCAGCTGAACTTTATTATGGGCTTTTTCCAGTGTAGCTTTGTCTTATTTGACAGTGCAAAACAAGCTGAACTTTATTAGAGCTATTTTCGTTTTGTAAACATTTTCCTCATTACGTATCTGGTACCGACAAAAGCTTTGTCGATAAATCAGGAAACTCCTTGTCGGGAAATCGGCAGCGTTTGTCGATACAGATTCTCTTTTTGTCCGCAAGTTCATTTTCCGGCTTGAGCCCAAAGAGGACCCTTGCCAAGAAGGGCCTAAGTGTAGATCTAATAACATTCAGCTGACGTATCCGTTTTGTATTGTCAAATGTGATTCGCAGTCAGCTTGGGCTGAAGGAATGTTGATGCAGCTCTGTCTCGTTCTTGAAACTGATATTTGTAGGTCTTCCAAGACATCGTCCTTCCAATGAACCAGCTCGAAAAACAAATTGACGTTTCTGAAGAGCTGTTCGATACCTACCCCATCCTCGTCTACCCCTGCCGGATTTACGACCACGGTCCCGCCAACAAGGGTCAGCTGAGACCACCACGTCCGGACCAGATGTGTCCAGGTGCCAACTGGGGTAAGACAGTCATCATTTTAGTCGCGCGCGCCAAATTGGTTATATGGTCTTTTTGAGCCTTCTGTTTTCACTTAATTTCTGTCTTTTTCCGTCCGGTTGTTTCGCCTACCTGACATATGGCTGGGAGGAAGTATGTGAAAGGAGGCCGAGTTTGATTAGATTTTTGTTAGAATTGTTTCGTCATCTTGTGATTGTTTTAAGTATGAGGGGAGGAGTCGATATGTTCCTGTTGGCTGTGCAGGCGGAATGTGTGAACTTCAACATGTCATGTCAGCGGCAAACGTCTGTTACGACGCGTCAGCACAAAACATAAACTTAATTAGGCCTACCCTTTTGCTTTCACAGCCCCAACCCTTCCGCAGTTAGGGATACGATTTTCCAAGACACTTCTGATAGCAAGCTTTAGGCTTCGGTAAATTAGGGCGTGGTTTGACTAAAAGCACATTGCATGACGTGAGAATGAAGAAGATTTTTTTTTTGCGCGGTAGATGGAAACTGTTTGCGAATGTAAATTGCTCGGAAGGCAGAACTCTGGAAAATCTCCTTTTTGGCGAAGGCTAGAATGAAGGGTTCAGAAAACTAGTACGAAGGCGCTAATTAATTTGATGTCTGTTGTTTTAATTTCTTTGTAAATATTTTGCTTGTATGTGACGGAGTATTCTAACTGCCTTCGATGACGTTCTTGTAGCTTTAAGCTATTCTGTTGAATAAACTGAACTGAAACTGACACCGTGTTTAAACTGCATTCCGTGTATACACACGCCATAGATCATGTGAAGATGCAATGAACGCAAGACAGTCCGCTTTAAATACGCGTTAGGAACCGTTACAGGGCCTCGCTCCGCTCGGTTGCTTTTTGAATTGCCTGCGAATAATTACCTTTAAAACGTATTAACTCAAGAAAATTCAACTCTCGATGAAGTATCGATTTAATGCCCCCAAAATAATGCTGTTGGGCTAATATCATAACCAAAGAGCCATACTTTCCATAGGAATTAAAATAAATATACCTGTGATAACAAAAACCATATGGGCAACTAGGATAGGAAAGGATTTCACATCTGTATTTCGTAAAGAAAGAATATAGCTTGAAAGACCCCCATGCTGCTATTAAAATAACTAAAAAAAATGTAGTGTCGAGGTAAATAGAAACATCCAACCGGTACATAAATAACTGAAATATGGCTTTTCAGGGATGTTCAACGATCTCGGAGTCTATGGGGTTCCCGGCCCAGTCAAGCGCCGCGAGCGTTTTGATGCTGTTGCTGCTATGCGTCGTATGGAACAATTCACGCGAGACGTTGGCGGATACGCGTTTCTGTACGCTGACACGTTTATGGATATGAAGGAATTCAAGCAGATGTTCGATCTGACTGCATACGAACGCGTTCGCAAGAAGTATCATGCTATTGGAGCATTCCCGCACTTGTATGATAAGATCAAGCCTGAAATTGATGTGTTCGAAGTAGGTAAACAGTATATGGACCCTCTTGGCTAAGTCAAGGTAAATTTTTTGCAAATTAAATATTGCCAAGGTAAATTTGTGCAAATTAAATACTGCCAATAAAATGTGACCCATTTTGTTATTATTAGCCGAGTTTCCCGTTTTAGTGCTTCGTAAGTTAACGTAAGTCTCCGCCATGTTATGAGCTTATTCTCTTTTTTTTTTCTATTACATTCTATCTCTTTTCTCAATTCCCTTAAATAGCAGCATTCCAAAATTTTTTGTCTTTGAACATGCGAAGAAAAGCTATTCAGCTCTAAGATGCCAACCAGGGCCGTATCCAGGGGAGTTAGGGGGTTCAACCCCCCCCCCCGAAACTTACAAAAATAATCGTTTTTTATATGCTTTAACCTTGATCTAGGTCTTTTTTTGTACTTTTTGGTCCGACCCGCGGGTCAACTACCCCCCGAAATAAATTCCTGGACATGGGCCTGATTTCAACTAATGAATAACTAAATATCTCTGGAGAGTGACCCAACAAGTAGAGTCAGACCAAACTGAAATTAACTTATTTCTGCTGTTAGTATAATTTTGCAACAACCGACATGAACCATTTCCCTAAATATACCACACTAGGTTCTCAGCATAATTAAATTGTCGTAACTCTTTTGCTAAGATATCTGGGGCGCACTGCTATTAATTGACAGTGTCAAATCCGAGATCCGAGTAAATTTGTCGCTTGATTCCTTTTCAAATTCTACTATCCGGCTTTGCCGGTTTTGCAAAGCGGTAAGAAAAATAATTACCGCCCTACTGGTGATCGACCTTCCCTGATTAATTACCCTATGTTGATACAATCTGCATACCAAGAATGCTAATAAACCGGTAGTGCAAACTGCGATGAGTTGCGACCGTTGAATTGGCAGCCGTCTGAAGCTAATTTCCTCAAACTGACTGCTGTGTCTTCATTTGCCCTGTGGGCAACACAGAAGTAGCCACAGCAACTCACTGACTGGCAGTGAGCGTTTGCTAGGGACTGTCGGCTAGACCCCAGCTCTCAAAGGGCTCGCCCCTTCGTCACATTAGCAAGATTTTAAAATAGGTATTCTAGAATTCTTGTCGCTTTTGCTAACAACCAGGCGTAGACGCTAGCAAAAGGGATTGCGGCATTGTAGGTTTCTGAGTACTCTCCTGGGCCGCTGCACTCTCGAGTTCCCAAGTGGGGTTCCCGACAGTAAAACCATCCCAGTGGCTTGATCGCTAATTCCTTGAATGAACTGTTGATGGAAAAGAGGTCGTAAAATGTTCCTTCTACGGAGAAGCCTTCTAGTTAACGCAAATTTTGTGTTTTGAAAGCCCAATTTCGGTTTAGAGTCTGCAAGAGATCTGAATAAAAAAAAAAAAGCTCAAGAAGGTTCGACCAAATAGGATTTGTTTTTTTTTTCAGTTTTATCTCTGGTAGAAATACAACCCTGGAGCTTTGTGATGTTTGAAGGGCGCGGTTAATAGACCAGCTATGTGCTTATGGTGCGGAGACGATCAGCCTGGAAGTATCGAAGGCGAATTCCTTCCTATTTTTCCATCGCCATTGTCAGTTCCATGCAAAAATTGACATATTTTCAACTTTTCTGGCCGAATCTGACGAATACGGAGAGAATCCGCACGAAAATACCTGATCAATCTGTCTGAATGATTATGAGAATGAGTAAATGTTAGTTTTGATAGGCCTTGCGCGAACCAATTAGGGTGCGTATACCTGTTTTGATTTACAGGCCCATAAGGCTCATCGAAAGCCCTGAGATTCCTTCATGCAATAGGGCTAATTACAACAACGGCGGCTAGTCTAGGCGTTGGGGAATTATGAGCTTTGAACTGCGATCATAGATTCTTTTAAGATGCGCTATTAAATTACTTGATGACTTCCGAAGAAAACCGCATGCTGCTTCCTTCAGCCATATTTGAGTGTTAAAATTAGGGGTGTTTCGGTTGATTACCAAACATAATTGTTTTTTGTTTTGTTTATCGCGACTGAAGCTTATCATTGACAATACGGAAACTTAATTGGTAGTGTAATTTGACACCATTATGCCCCTCCGAAGTCCTCACGAAGGACACGAAATCACAGTCTGTGCAGACGATTGGTACGTTTACATACTGCGTAAATCTGAGCGTGTTTCGGCTTGAAAGAAGATCTCTAGCAATACGGACGTATTTGAGAAATCGGTCCGTTTTGTGTATAAACATGTCTTTATTGCTAGAGATCTTTTCAAGCCTATATATGTGTGTAACATACGTTTGGATTTAAACATACGCTCGGGTTTTACGCAGTGTGTAAATCCACCATATGATGGAACTAAGCGATTCGGTTATTTATTTCCTTAACAAAACTACCAACCAGTCGCCTTTAAGTATCAATTTGATAGTTTGAGTCATGGTGTAGGTATTTGAGTCATGGTGGTCCTGACGGATTCGTCAGATGATATTTCGTTTCGGCCCTTCTTCGCAAGGTTCCTCGTCATGCCGTAGCTAAAGATCTGCAAGTTCAGATCGCCGATATTTTAAGCCGTTTATACCAGACACAGTCAACTGCAACTGAAATACAAAATTTTTCGATATTTTTTTTTTTTACACTGAGCATTAATAGGATGTTTGTTGATGTTTTTTGGAGGGACGTGTTTTTTTGTTTTGTTTTACGGTGGTTGGCGAACCTTTAAATATTTATCTGGCCGGTAGTCCCATGTACTGAAAGCCTGGTTTCCACCCATTTACCAGTCATTTATTAGATTTTTTTTTCCGATTTTCTACCTTTCTCCTTGGGTACCCCTTTTGAAATGGACTGCCAAGTTAATATTTCTTTACAATGCAGTATGGTGGCGCATTGTCCGGAAAGTTTTTGTTGGAACAAAATGGACAAAAGACTTCAAAATTTATGAGTGAATGGCCTGCTGGGTTTCATAATCCCGGCTGCCTGATTACTGTCACCCAAAAATGTGAAATTAGAAGACTAAATGGAATCGATTCAACCGTCTTTCTATGTGACTAGCGACATCTTACATAAAGAATCTTCGAATGCACCTGGTGGATTATGGATAAGTGGCGGGGTGAATTTTGAATGCCTATGTGTTTTCGGTATGATGTAGGCCGTTATGTTGTTGTGACCAGAATAACTATGTTCAGAGCCTCGCTTACTGACCGACTCGGGTATTCAGTAAGCAACAACATTATTGTGGTGATGGTTGAGTTTGGGGTAGTAGGCCGAATAGGTCGATTCACACTTTAATACAAATACAGACTTGCACATCTCTTCCTTCTAATTTATAATGACGAGACAGTGAAAGAAGAACAATGTAAAATACGAGACTGGGTAGCAACAGGGTAGAACATATAATATAAAAACTGGCAATAGTTCTGTAAAAATCTGCCTCAGTTCTGAACCTTTGTTCGAGGCGAATAGTTCACAGACATGCAAAAAACAACAACATAGAATCTCAACGGTCGAAGGAAAATTGAATAGCACCCCTTATCAAAGACTAGAATATGAAAACTGAGCTGTCCATATTATTCATAGCTCAGTGTTCGGACTGGACCATGCGAGTTTTTCTTTCACTAATCGAGACAATGCCGGGTTCACGTTGCAGCGCAGAATCACATGGTTTCTTTTTATCTTGCGCTTTTGAATTCGGCTTGGCGTGAGAATGGATTTCTGAACCAGTCCGGTTACCTCCAGGAACTTATCGTAGTTCGTGTTGAGTTTCTTCTTTGGTTTCTCTGGAGTCTCGAAACCAGGAGACCTGGGCTGGCTTTGGTCTTCGGTGGGGGGCTGTGCTTGGAGTTTGGGGGTTGGGATGTTTTCATTGCTGGAAATATTCAGATTCGTAATGTCACGGAGGAGCTTTCGCTCAACCAGCCCTGGGAGTTTCTCTTTCTGAATCGGTGCATTTTCGGCGTTCTGTGTGGTTTCAGTTTGAGCGTCTTTCACCGAGAGCGACTGGCTTTCAACTTTAGCAGCGTCAAGGTTTTCACTTGGAAGCACTTTATGTCTGTTCGCAACGGTATTTTCACTGGGTGATCTTAGCTCCCCACTTTCGTATTTTCTGATTAGTTTTTTGACGTGGGAAACATCTGGGCATGTCAAGTTCGGTACGCTCTGCGTACGTTTTCTTTTACTTTCACGAGGGGATTTCCGCTCGAGTAGCTCCACGAGCTCTTTATTCTTCTCTTTCAGATCTTCGATTTCCTTCCGCTGCTCCTCAAGGACTTTGTCCTTCTCTTCAATGGAGGTGATAATCTTTTTCTGCTCCTCGCGTAAATTTGACTCGAATGCAAGAAGACGACGGATTAGTGAGCGCAGCTGTTGCTGAATGACAATACTAAGGACTTCATTCTGTGGCAGACTTTTGGTGAATCCGTCAACTTGTTGGTACAGACGGTAGGACGTAAAACGATCTTCTTTGTCCAGCCTTGAAAGGGTACGGCTCTTCGGATGTGGCGATGCGATGCAATGCTTCAGCTGAAAGATAAAAATATCTATACATCTTTCAATCTTCGCCAAGAGTCGGATGGGATTTCCGCCGTGACGCCCATCACTACAGAGTTACTGAAAGAACCTGTCGTGCACTGTAGGGACTCGTGGATACCCCGGATGCTTTGGACTACGCCGTACACGGCAACGATGCTCGTTTTATTTACTATACATCACACACACTGAGACGCTTCTTGAGACTGTGTCCAGGGCTGAACTGTCGCGTGATTTGATTAACTGAACTTATTCTAAAAAATCACGCTCATTCCTCCTCTTAAACGTGGAAACAAACAACTGAACAAACTAATAAGGAGGAAGTATTTAAAAACAAACTATGATTTCTGCATTAAACAACACAAACTTCCCTCATCAACCATTTTTACCGAATCGAATATCCTTAAACCAAAAATTACTCAAAAAGGCTGTAGTGCCAGAAGACAACCTTTACAACTGACCAGGCCTACAGTTGCGTTCCAAGCTTCACTGAAGGATCGTCACGTGTACTTTAGGGAAATGCGGACAGTCGCAACACTGTTTGATTTAATATATATGCACAAATAAATAAATTATGGTGTAATCCATAATCTATATATCAAATGTAAAAAATTGCTTTGGTTGTGTCAATCTTTTAAGCACTTAGTCCATAAATAAAAGCGTGTTTGGTCTATCATATGTCAAAAGAACAACAGAGACTGGTCGAAAAACTGAAAAAATATGTCACAAAGCTCGGATAAATCTACTGGACGAGGAATCGGTTGCGCTTTGTCATTAATTGTGAGGTTTTTCCGTCATGAACATGCATGTATTAATGCTACCAAATATAGCGTATCGAGGTTTACCGCTCGACAGTCCAGTGAGAGCTGCAAAGCCAGAATCGAACTTCTACAACTAATCACACCTACAGTAGGGGAGTAGGGCTTGGGCACAGGGCCGTATCCAGGAATTTATTTCGGGGGGGGGGGGGTTTGCTCGCGGAATTTATTTCGGGGGGGGGGTTTGTCCACGGGTCGGACCAAAAAGTACAAAAAATACATAGATCAGAGGTTAAAACCTGCAAAAAACTATTACTTTTGTGGGTTTCGGGGGGGGTTTGAACCCCCTAACCCTGGATACGGCCTTGCTTGGGCAATACATCAAACTTCGTGTGCAAGGGAACTCCCGGCGTATGACTTGTAAGTGGAGCCTAGATTCAATACAACAAACGAAGCACGATTTTCAGTCATCTGAGAATTTCGGTTAGGTCGTCAAGTGGACCGAACCTTTGAGTGGGAGAATATCTTGATTGATGTGAATGGAAAATTTGTCAAGATTTGACAGTTTTCAACATGCCTATATGAGCACACAAAGACGATAACAGGCAACCATTCATAAATGAAATCGGTTGAAATTTCTCACGACTCTTCGTTGATCAATCAAAGGGAAATGAATGCATTAACGTGGCTTCCCACAACCTGGTCGGCCGGGTTCTGGTATAATCAGTGTTCACAGCGTATTATAAATGTAGCCAGACACGATATTTTTGAACAAATCACCAACTCCTTTAAACTACATCTGAACCTTAAAATTTTAGGAAATTCAAAATCATCTGTGTGCTTCATTTACTTTCAAAATCTCACATAGCCTACATTTTAATTAAAACAAATCAAAATTAACGTTAAATACTATTGTTATCTTTATTTTCTTTATTTCAAATATTTAATGTTTGAATCCTCCGTCTAAAGTACCTTCACATTATCAACCCCAAACTAATATACTACTCGTACGAATAAAAAGATAAAATATGAATAAATGACGTGTTTCACTGTACACCGCACCCCAGTTACTGATGGTACCCCAGTTTTCTGCATACATTTTTGAATCGTCATCTGTTGCTGTTTGGGGAAGATGAACATTACTATCGTGGATTCAGCCGTCTTTAAATATAAGAGAGGATCGGCTGGACCAAGCTTGAGCCGAGGCAAAGGTTACTTCATTAATGTCAAAAGGACCAATGTGTTCCTTTTGAAGCAAATAATGAAATACCCAGGGTCACCCACCACTAGCCTCATAAATTTCTGACATTTTACAAATGTTTGGGACAAGAATGCGTTAAAGTGTTGGCTGTTCGCCGACGGAGCTACGAGGGGGTCATAAAAATACTGTTTTCTCACAATGAAGCAAAATAAGACGCGTGAATTCAAGCTTTTCGCTTTCGTGAATTTTAAAGGGACGGCTACAGATGCCTGAAAAAAGTTGTAAAACAGGGTCTCTTCCTTGTAGATGTGTAGCCTACCATCTGTCCATTCTGTTCGCGTGCTAAGGGTAATTACCATATTTATTAGAAGTCGACTATGTCGTAACGATTATCAACCAAGTACAGAAGCAGGTGGTTTAAAGCAGAGCAGGTGATATGAATTCAGGTTCAGCACAGTTAAGAGGCCACAAAAAGACTAAAGGGAGAATAGGCTACTAAAAATATTTAACTGTGTTGTGAGTTTGGTTTTGTCCCGTTTTTCCCCTAGTCCTCCGATTTCTGCTCAGTGCTAGAAGATGCAAGGGTATAATTTATTTCCTCTTAGTATAAATTCATTTCGATGGCCTATTTAGTCAACTTATGTTTACGAGTTAATTGATAAATTACCACCGAAAACGTGTTAATTTGTTCAACAATTTGCTTTACTTAATAATTCCATTGTTCAAGTTTTTTTGTGTTAGAAAAAATGATCACATGCATAAGACGAGCACCACATAGAAACAGACTTCGTTTAGGCAATTCTTGTCTATAGTAATTTTACAATGATTTGTATAAACCCTGTCGAACTACAAAATCAGCAACAAAAGCGAACCAGACAATAGAAAATCACCCAACCAGAAAACCGACTAAAAACTGGAGAATAACAGATTCATCATGGACCTTATCCGCTCCGAACTAAGAATTACGTTTTTGCTGGATGAATATCAGCTCCGCAGTCGATTTCGACTGACCCGATTCCAAGCATTTAACATCTTCCTTACGCCTTTTTTCTGATCTGGAACAACAAGATGATCTTCGACGTGATAGATCACGAACATCCAATTATATGCCAACCACTTGCCACCCGCAGAGCATCATAATAATCATGGGGTTGAGATTCGACTTTCTATCCAGAGTATCATCAGCACGGATTATCCCGTAGTAATAAGAAGTAACATGCCGTCTACCGGAAAATGAGAGCTTCGGACTAAACAGGGGTTATTTCCTTCGTTCCTGTGACCCGTAGCGAACGTCTGCCTAGGCAAACCAGGCAGCTGCCTACGGGTCCCAATCTCGGAAGGCCAGGGGCCGAAGTGGTAATTATAATTTGTGAAAGTAGAGTTGATACTTTTTTATTTCATTTTTAAGTCTGCTTTTCTATTTTCGAAAGTCGAAGTACAGTAAATCTTCGTCTTTGCTAAATCACCCAAAGGCTGGCCCGACTCTGTTTAGGGGCCCAGGATCTCTAGCAGTATATAATTTATCTTACGCTATGTTTCTGAAAAATTGATATAATAAATCTGTGTTGGCAGTGCCGTATCCAAGGGGGGGGGGGGGGTTAGGGGTTCGCCCCCCCCCGACACATACAAAAATAATAGTTTTTTTTTTATAGGCTTTAACCTCTGATCTGTGTCTTTATTGTACTTTTCGTTCCGACCGCGGGCACCCCCCCCCCCCGAAATAAATTCCTGGATACGGACCTATAGTATTGGTATATTTTAGTGTTCGCCAGGATTCACTAAAGTCGTTAGTCTATAAGCTTCAGGCACAATCATTTTGTTGTTCTTAGTTGTATCTAAGAAGTGACACACAAGGCACTTCTCAGAAAAAAAGTTCGAAATGAAAAGTGTATTTTCTTCTGCAACACAAAACCTACAAAATGCAAGCAATTTTCGTCTATGGCTTATTCCCCCGGTAAATGTTGAAATAACCGACCTGCTGTCCGCCTTAGCCATATATGTCGAGTGAACGGATATGATTTAGGTAATATGTCGAACGCCAGCAACGGGAATCCTTGAATACATCTCCTGCAGTGCTGCCTTGGCGAACTATCGCGAGAAAAAAAGCGAACTCTTACCATTTTGTAGGCGCGATTGCAAACAGAAGCTGAGCAAGTAGTTGACGATTATTCCACTTTCTGTCACCCACTATGCAGACTGTACAGCTCGACTGATAATCTGCTAATGAAAGGAATCCTTGGATGACTATGACGCGTGTGTAGACGGACGTGATGCCGTGCGTGAATCTGCAGCTGCTGCTCCGGTCCCCGTGTCTGCGTTCCCGGCTTGTCAAGAACCAATGGGAGCCTCTGCCGTTTTTTTCGGCAGGAGAACGTAGTGGGCAAGTGGGCCTTTCTGCCTGAACTTCATAGGCAGGCCCGTATCCAGGACTTTATTTCGGGGGGGGGGGGGGGGAGGGTCGGACCAAAAAGTACAAAAAAGACATAGATCAGAGGTTAAAGCCTACAAAAAATAATACTGCGCAGCTCCCGTTCTGGGGAATTCTGCAAGTAAAAAATATGGAAAAGACTAGAAAGAAAGAAAGGATCTTATATTATTTTTTCCAACTACCTAATTACCACTACCACTAACAATCTTAAGCTAAGTGCACACAAAATCTGATAAGATTCCACAAGCGAAAATACGCATGCGATCTGCAAAGTTCGCGCCACTAGAGGGAAACCCGCATGCGATACGTCGAAATTTCGGAGCGAAAGAGGAAATTATCATCCGACTGCAAAAATAGGATTGTGTGTTCACGTACTTTACTTTACTAAAAGGGGAGAAATAGAAAGGATTTTTTTTATATTAATTAACCAAATTCCAGCTCTAGCAAAAATCCAGCCTGCAACCTACGAATCACGACATGCCCCCCCGCGCAAAAGCTTCTCATCGCACGCAGAAATGGGGGGAGTTGGTGTATTGTGGGTTTGACCCAACTTAGTGCTCAAAGTGTAATTTTGTAAAGTGTTTATTTTGTTATGTAATGGCCCTAGTTGGCCAGTATTTTATTCAAATAAATAAATAAATAAAGAACAAACATAATTCGTTCAGGGAATTTCAGTCGTGCAGCTTGCAGTGTACTTTGGTGCCCACCAGGTCCGGATCCAGGAATGTGTTTGGGGGGGGGGGGGCAGGGGGTCGGACCAAAAAGTACAAAAAGACGTGGATGAGAGTTCATAGCATATGAAAACGATTATTTGTGTATGTTTTGGGAGAGTGTGAGATTAATCCCGAAGTTTGGTATGTAAATGAACTTGTCAGGCATCTGTCTGGCCTAAGGAAACTCGTGAATGGTTTAAGAATAGAATCTGGAGACATAATATGTGGGGCATCTCTGGAGAAAGATATTTGGAAGCCATTAGGGGAGCTAGGTGGAACACCCAACCAGGCAGCCCTATCTGACCCAAGACCGCATACATGTTGGTTGGAATATGTGTAGTCGTAGCCATACCCTTACGTTGTTTGTACCGTGCTGTTTATTCCGTTTGAAAGTTTCATTTGCGAATCTGAAGCAGGTTATTGCAGCTGACTCTTGCAGGCTGGGTTCCTTTATTTGCGGCGGGGATACTTTCGGCGCAAAAAAAAATCCGCATGCACTTTTAATTTGCGGAAATGTCGGTGTAATCAATACTCTTGTAAGGATCATTTAGACGAGAGCTGGAAGCTAGGGTGCGATTATCTAAATGTCTTTTCTGCGACGCGTGCGACCGTTGAGTTTCATTTATCATGGGACCCAGCTGGAAATGGGGATTGAGAACCAAAACATCTGCTGAGTTTGTATTGAATATTGCGTGCGACATGTTACGCAAATAGGGATGAATGAGAGGGATCAAGGGCCTGCTGAGATTCAGCCAGAAAAGATGGGAGAGTATTGGAGAAATTAAAGGGATAGTTTTAGTGCGTTTTATCTTGGTTAGTTGCGCTTGATTCCATGCTCCATCCTTTGTGTTACGTTCTGCCATACACGCCAAAATTTTAATTGTTCAGCGCGAAAGAATAGCATCGAGACCAGGGGCGGATCCAGGGGGGGGGCGAGGGGGGCGATCGCCCCCCCTAGACGGACTAAAAAGTCTCGTTTTAATCTTGTTTTAGAGCAAGCGCAGATGAATTTGCAGATACGTGGAACTGCTTTGTCGTTAAAATGTGGAATTGGTGGTACAGAACAGAGAATTTGTGCTCGCAAAATGATGGGGGGAAGTTGTAAAAACGTCAAATTTTTTTCGGCCTGCCGGCCGAACAAAAAGAGTGGAGACAACACTTTTCTTAAAGCATTCGCCCCCCCTAGAGTCCAGCGCTGGATCCGCCCCTGATCGAGACGCAGTGATGTTGGCGTAAAAAGTAATACGCCCTTCCCAGAATCCATTGACGAATTGCCGCCAGATGCGAAAAAAACCCAATAACAATCACACGTTGGATCTTGGGATAAGTTATCTGAAGGGAGAATAAGCGACTATAGGCTTTCGGTTAATACCGAGTCGCGCATTAGCCCGGTGGAAAACTTTGTCAGCAATCAGCACTACAGTCGGTAGCCAGAATTGACGAACTTGATGAAGTTTGACATCACTGGGTTGGGTAGAGTCAAGGCCGTATCCAGGGGGGGGGTAGGGGGTTCGACCCCCCCCCCCCGAAACCGACAAAAGTAATAGTTTTTGGTAGGCTTTAACCTATGACCTATGTCTTTTTTGTACTTTTTGTTCCGACCCGTGGGCACCCCCCCCCCCGAAATAAATGCCTGGATACGGGCCTGGGTAGTCTGTGTGAACGCAGTCTGTGTGAACTAAGGGTACTGAGGGAAAAGGGTTTGGAACAAAACCCGGTCGTTCTCATAGCCTACGAACCAGTCTTCTTTGCTTGTAAATTGTATTTATACTCTCTTAAAAAAATAACAATCAGATCTGATCTCCTATAGGAACTTAGTTGCTGGGCTTGTAGGCGGGGTAGTTGGCCTTGTACTCTGGGTACTTGGCCTCACCGGTGTACTTGACATCAGCGACGTAGCCAGTGTAAGCATCAACGGAGTATGTTACAGTTTGCAGACGTCCGTCTGGGAGTACAACACGGTAAGAGCCATAGGTCTTGCCAGCGGCATCAGTGTCTTGTTGGTGGGAGTAATCGTTGTAGGATGGATCGTCCTTGACTGCCCAGGCGAAGTTGTACGGGCGGGCCTCGTACTTGGCTTCCTGCTTGTAAGCGGGGGCAGCGTATTTCTCCTGGGCGGCGACAGCGGCGATGAGAGCGACGACGATGATGAACTGCAAGAGATTGTCAATAAGTTTGTGTTCTAAAGAAGATATTACAAGCTATGATGACAAGAGGAGGAAGAGCCAGCCCTTTATTGTGCTAACTCTTTTGAACGGAATAAGGTCAGTGCGGTCAGACGTCACTATTTTGCCGGGAACACCTGTTGAACAGATAGTTATTGTCACTTATGATGCTCCAAGCCGTCATGAGTAAATTGCAACGATCGGAAGTCCTGTGGAACGAAACGAGGGAGAAGCTACTTTTCTTATTTCGCCGGGTGGCGGAACCATAATAATAACACAATTCCCCCCACCCCTACTTTATAGCAAATTCTGCGGTAGTCCGCACGTATAGCGAAGGGATGTTCACTGTCAGTCTTGGTGTAGGCAAGGATGTAAGGCCAGCGGGACGGGGCCGTGGTCGTCAAGACGACTACAGTTATGCGAGCAGAAATAAATACATCTGGATCCTATTAGTTCTGCCTGTTTGAAAAAACGGCCACTTATCGAAAAATTCCAAAAGTGATACTTACTTTCATTTTGAAATTTGAAGTTTTGGTTGCTGCCTACTACGAACTCACGAACTGAACTGAATATCTTTCTCAATGAAAAATTGCATATATATTGGTAAACACATTGATGAGCTGGAAGCTCCAGGCCACCACGCCCTGCCGAACATGTGACCTTAACGAAGGATGAGTTTTGTGAAAGGGTGTGAATAATCGCAGTAACAAAAAATGATCGAGGGTCGGAAAAATCGCTGGAACCGTGATATGCTACTGACCACACGATAACCATGCCGATGGACGAGGGAGTGGCGACTTCTTTCACGGTAGGTTTTATCTCAAAGCAAACAAAAAATGTAGTTTCGATGGTTCGCGTTTATTTGGATTTGAATCATTTCCCGTAGAGATCTAAAATCCTCGCGAATAGAGTAGTGTCTCGAAAGGAGAAATAAAATTACAAAAGAAAGAAGAAGCCTGCTCGTGAAACACTAATTAAGCCCAAAATTCGTTGAAGTAAATTCTGGGGAGGGAGCTCTCAGTGCACCAAATGCAATTGAGAATTATCCAATCATAAAACTCTGTCACAATGTAGTGCATTTCCCAAGTGTAGATGGCAGTGTATCAAACCATATTTTTTGTGGCAACATGTTTATAACCCCTTGTTTGAGGTGTGCAATTTTTGACAGTGCGGTAGCTGACCATCTGACTTTTTTTCTTTCGATGCTTTTAGGGTAGGAGTATGAAGTGTTTTGAAACCTGCATGGTCCTGAAAAAAAAGGTCGTGAAAGTCGCGCAATGTACATCTTCTGGCAAGGCTTTCACGTCCGACATTATTCACGTTCGTCTCTTCATCCTGCTTAAAGGAACAGTAAACTTGACTACACAACTTTCGGCCATCGAATCGCCCGGGGGGGGGGGGGCTTAGATAAATATACAGGGTCTTATTGTCGACAGGCCCCCCCTTCTTTGTTATCTCGAACCGTCTCGAACCCCCTCCTTAGTGTTCCCAAAGCTAGCTGGCAGGCCCTTGCCCCTTATGCACTGTAATTATGCTCTTATGTACTGTAAAAGTTCGCCTTTTTACGTGTAGACTACAGACAAACGACCTCCCCGACAAGGCGGCCTGGGTTCGATTCCTAGTCGCGGCACACAAACCTTTTGCTTTTTTTCTACTAACTCAAAAGTCGAATTCTCGGAAACTGCCCGGAAACTGCAATGGTCGTAAACGAGAATTTTTCTTACTCTCAATATCGACTCATGGTACATTCGTGATATGTTAGCTAGCTCCCCGAGTCAAGTTTGAGTCAAGTTTTCTGTTCAGTTGGTACAAGGGCCCATGATTCGTTGTTCATAGTTATTCATAAAAGCTTTTCACTGGCAGACCTTTCTGTAATGTTTCTTCTTCCTTTTAAGATTTCTATGTGCGCTATAGTTTTGACAGATAGAAAAACTGGTTTGGTAAAATAACAAGACAAAGTTGACTTGCAGGAATGAAGTAGGGTACTTCACTCACTTGACAAAATTCGCGTAAGTAGTGATGGAATTAGATCGACCTGCCATTCTACTTCTAGGCCGTTGTTCTAAGTACTAATTGGTATTCATCTCAGCAAAGATTTTTAACAATAGTAACAGAATGGGATACCCTAGTTTTGACTTTGATCCTTAGAAAGGTTTCGACGGGGTCCCACAAATTTTATCTTTGATACAGACAAATTGGGTCTTGTCTTCGCCAGTCCAGTCTTCGAGCCTCATTGAACATTTTTACTGTTAAAATGGAGAAACAGATTAAGGCCAAATAGCTAATCATCTGAGAAAACCAAGTCCAGATATGGGTTCAGCATGTATAAGTCATATTAATTTTGACGAAACTGATCGAAACTTCCTGCCTTGCTTCTGCCAAATTTCCGGTTTCTACCGAATTCTGGGCGAACTGCCTGTCCGGCACAAAAATAAAGCTTAAAAACGAATTCAACGTTATCTCCTTACCCCTGTATCGAATATCTAATCAACTTCAAATAAAACTTTAGCTTATAACAAATTTTCCGGTTTCAGCCGGATTCCGGGTGAACTATATGTCCGGGTAAGAAATGATTACAATATACGGATTCAACATCTCTTCTTACCCCTAAACCGGACATCTAATCAACTTCAAATAAAACTTTCGCTTTTAACAATTTTCCGGTTTTGGCCGGATTCCAGGCGAACTACTTGTCCGGGTATAAAATGATTTTCACATGAGAGTTCAGCATGTTTTCTTACCCCTAAATCGAACATCTAATCGGCTTCAAATAAAGCTTTTACTTTTAACAAACTCTCCGGCTTTGGCCGGATTCTGGACGAACTACTTGTTCGGCGAGAAAACGGTTTTCATCGTCGTGTCCAGCATTTCTTCTTACCCTTAATCGACAAACCCACCCCTAAGTGTAGTGCTACAAAGCCCATCTACGATTGTCTTCTTACCCCTTAATCAACTATCTCATTAACTGTTTAAAAATATTTTGTTTGTCCCTTAATTTGAACCCCTCCCCCACCTCTAAATGTAGTGCTACCGAGCCCATCTACGAACTCGACCTTTCCCTTGACTCAAAGAATCCTCACACCAAGTTTCATCAAAATATCTCATTCCCTTCGAGAGTTAATCGTGCTGACAGACGGAGGGACAGACGGACGGACGGACGGACAGACGGACAACTTTTGCGATGTCATAGGTATCCCTCCACTTACGTTTTGGGATCCCAAAAACGTGGGTAGGCATATTCCGCTTGCTGCGGGAGAACATTGCGTCTTACCAATTTTAGCAGGAATTTGTTTTTCATGTGAACGAATCGTCGAGTGTCAAAATGTTTCGCCGAAGACGCAAAGGTTGACATATTTCAGTCCAAAATCATAGCGGTTCTTTGACGGTTTCTGCGTTGCAAGTTGCGATGCAACGCAGGAACGCAGTCCGATCTTCTGCGTACATATTGCGTGCCATCTTTGTTAACTGATTACGGAGAGCAACGAACCCTACCAGAAGTTGACGATATTTATCCTGTTCCTCAAGGGATGGACTGGTCTGGTTTGTTGTTACTTTTGTGCCCTTTATTTTTATAAATAGGCATGAAGACTTCTCTGATCTTACTAGTCGTTGGTTTATTCCTGTTCCAGCTAGGTAAGTTTGTGCACTATACACTATATGTTGTTTAATGTTAGCAAACTTAGTGCTTTTGCCAGGCTTTTGCTGGCTGTTTCACTCTTCATTAGTAGGGTAGCCAGTAAATTTTTTTTTAATCAAACCTAAGCTGTTGAAGACCAGAATGTGATTCTCCTATCTTTTAGCTTTGATTTGAGGCCAAAATCACCTCTCTATCTTGCCTCTAAGCATCCTAAATCTTCTTTAGAAAACAGTATTTTACATAAGAAAATGCCTATGTTCATCCATTGACTTTAGGGTTTTGTCCATCTAGTGACCAGCTTGGAACTATGTGCTTTAATGAAATTCTATGAAACTGGGTATTTTGAGCTGGTTTTGAGTGCATGGGGAGCCCCAGCAAGTGAGTTAGATGAGAAAATATGAATAAGATCATTAAGGTTATAGTCCAATAGACCTATTGCTGCTATAGGCTGCTGACTGTTCCTCCTTAGTATCAACAAATTTTTGTAGGCAAGTTCAGCTACTTTTTTTTACATCTAAATTTACATTGAATATTAAGAAATAACTCTTCTCGAACAGGTGTGTAATGTATATCTTCCTATGACCCACGGTCAGTTATATTACGATAAACTTCACAATGAAAACGCCACGGAAAATCCAGCCAATCACATTTCAGAATTAGTCATAACAACCTGCTGGAGAGGTTGCTATTTGTCATATCAACCTCCCCGGAGGTTGTTATGACTAATTCTGAAACGTGATTGGCTGGATTATTTTCAGCCCCGAAAAGCGGAAATTCTGTTCGAAAAAGTTATAATAGTTAACATACCTCCATCTCGACTGATATCGGAATCACAAGCTCGACGGCCATTTCAAAATATCAGCCGAGCCGAAGGACAGGTTATTTTCAATGTCCATCTCGCTGTTATTTTCCGATATCAGCCTCGATGTCTGAAGTTAACCTTTAATAATATTAAATAGCTAGGGCATCTTACTGATGGCCTTACAAAACAGACAATTTTGTCCTGAATGCAATGGTATTTTCAAAATATTTTTTGGAGATGTTTTAGATAGGTAAAACTGATCAAGAAAATTCACAGCAATTCCTGCATTCATTACAAAAAAATCGCCAATTTTTGCCACTAGGTGTTTTGTGGCCACCCTATCATTAGGGTAGCCACAAAAACACCTAGTGGCAAAAATGGGCGATTTTTTTGTAACGAATGCATGAATTGCTGTGAATTTTCCTTATCACTTTTACCTATCTAAAACATCTCCAAAAAATATTTTAAAAATACCATTGCATTCAGGACAAAATTGTCTGTTTTGTAAGGCCATCAGTAAGATGTCCTAGCTATTTAATATTATTTCTTAATATTCAATGGAAATTTAGATGTAAAAAAAAGTAGCTGAACTTGCCTACACAAATTTTTGGATACTAAGGAGGAAAAGTCAGCAGCCTATAGCAGCAATAGGTCTATTGGACTATAACCTTGATGATCATATTCATATTTTCTCATCTAACTCACTTGCTGGGGCTCCCCATGCCCTCAAAACCAGCTCAAAATCACCCAGTTTCATAGAATTTCATTGAAAGACATAGTTCCAAGCTGGTCACTAGATGGACAAAACCCTAAAGTCAGTGGATGAACATAGGCATTTCCTTATGTAAAATACTGTTTTCTAAAGAAGATTTAAGATGCTTAGAGGCAAGATAGAGAAGTGATTTTGGCCTCAAATCAAAGCTAAAAGATAGGAGAGTCACATTCTGATCTTCAAAACCTCAGGTTTGATTATTTTTTCTTTTAGTGGCTACCCTATCTTCATTTCTGCTATTCCAGGTTTGGACTGGTTGGTTGTTGTTATTATGTCAAAGACCATAGTGGCGTTTTTGATCGCTGAACTCCCAACGTCCACTGCAAATGGCGAGTCCTAGGCTGATCGGCGCTGCATAGGGCATAATAGGAATTCAGGCAATAGTAGACGTTGTTAGCCATCATTAAAAAAACAGAAATTAAGATAAACAGCCACGGCAATCGGCTTCCGGCAGGCTTCCGGCAAACGTCAAAAACGCCAAAAAGTCAATGGCTATGCTGTGGCTATGCTATCGCCGAACTAGTCGACAATCAAAAACGCCACTCATAGCAGCTTGAGTATCTTCTTATTGCCAAAACATGAATAGAAGTGCTGTCTCTCTCTGCGTGCTCATCTCAAGTAGGCAAGCATTGTTCAAATCAGTTCAAATAGGTGTAACATGCTCAATAATAAGCTGAATGAAACCTTGGCTTAGAGATAAAGAAGAAGCAAATCAGAAAATTCAAACAAATTTGAATTTTTTTTTTAACTTACGTATGTCATATTCTGGGGTAGAGAGGAAATTAAAGACAGATGTGTTGATCTGGTTAAGTACATAATGGCTGATTGGGGATAAATAATGTGTTTATATGTCATGGGAAAGACCAGAAATCTTTAAGACCTGATTGTCTTTCTGTAGGACACCAGTAACCATTTCTCCTTGGAATCCCAAGGAACACCCTTGGTGTTATTTTGCCACTGAACTTATATGGCTTTCTTAGGGAGGATACGATGGGAAAATTCCATTTTTGTGTTAGTTGTTATTTAGCTTAGTGAAGCAACGCAATGCTATGAGCAATTAGCTATGATGTTGTATAAATAAACCTATCTCTCTCTCTCTCTCTCTCATACAACTTGTCGTAGCTGGAATGCATAAAACAAAACAAAAACAAGGAAGATAGTTTTATTTCAACTCACCATGCTTGTTTTTATAGATAAAACAAGTCCTTGTTCTGTTTTTTTAGCGTCAACTGAAGTATGCAGAAGGAAACACAAGTTCCTTGGAGTTAAAACTTATGAAACATACTCCTGCCCAAGACCTTCTGATGATCAGAGAAGTACCTACTGCTGTGGAGATGATGATGATCCACCAAGATGTTGTGATACACCATTTGGGATTGACAAAGATCTGATTGAATTGGTTGACAAGAAGTAAGGAGATTCCCTTTCCTATTTATTGTTTTATGATAAAATTGGTCATTCATCTAATCTGCAGTTCATCCATTATATTGTTGGGTCCACCTTTCATGTAGAAGCCATCCCATCCATCACCTGAACGGTCCAAGAATCAGTCAATCAGTGTTTTCATTTTCTTTTGAATCCAGTTTGTCAGAAAGTGTAAGCAAGCAATTTGAGTAAGCAGTTTTAGGTCAGATAAATACCCACAGTCTCTAAAGAAGTAGGTCTGTTTTCAAGATTGGCCTAAGAACACACTGACTAGAAAGCAGATTGGTGGTGAGCTATATATATTTGATTAACTGATTAAGCTTGTTATTGTTGGTGATAGCTTTTCCTTAAAGGTTTACAGAAGCTTAGTCATGACACTTCCCTGACAAAGGGAATTGGTTGCAGCAATTTGATGGAAAAACTCAAAAACAAAAGATAAACCAGTCCCCTTCCTTTTCTTGCTTGCTGCGCCCACACTATTAAAGTGTGTTACCATATATCTTCTGTCAAGCAATTTTTATTAAATGGCTTTTACAGCCAATGTCACACATCAGATTGTGCGGTCAAACCTCCGCACGAACGGATCACATTCATTATTGCAGTGATTATTGCAATAATGATTATTGCAGGTTTGTTTACTTCTTGCAAAAGCCTGACAAGGACCCTTACCAAGAAGGGCCTAAATATCGCTGAAGACTATCGTAGCCGACATTTACGTTTTGAGTCATTTTTAATATATTATCATTTTATATATTATTATTATATATTATCATTTAATATATATCATTTTTAATATTTCATGGTAAGAACGATACGGTACCATGTCTATCACGGGGAGATGGACTTGTAAGTAAGAATCAGTTGCTAGAAGGGCTTCGCGAGGGGCTTGAAACTTTAAACTTTGATCTGTTTCTAAATATTATAAGTAAAAAGGATTGACTTATCTACATTAAATATTAGATTTTTGGGATCCCATCGACACCTTTGGTCTTGTTCTGTTGGGATTGTGGTGGATTTTATGATTTAGTTTGTTTTTCGCTGAGGGCCGGTTTGCCGGAAGTGCAACCGAAAAATCCCTTTTGTTTATTAAAAAAAACGAAAATTACGTTTTTCTATTTCTTTTGTGATAAAGATAATATCTTATCTGAAAGTAAATTTTATATCTCTCACGTAGTTACCTAGAAGTAGAAAGATTTTTTTGCCAATTGAATAACCATTTGCCATGTCGTAAGTGCCCTGAATTTTTTTCTGTGGTGTGTTTTGGGATACGCTGGTAACCGCTCCTTAATGCAATTTTCGGTCTCACCAGTGTTTGGTTTTGCCTTACCAGTGCGGACTTGACTTGTACTAGTCGGGAGGATTCTAGTGAGAAGTCACCGTGAGGTGGCGATACCAAACAACCCCTTATAGTGCAACGAACGTGGTTCTTTTCGGATTTTTGTTTATTTTTCCGCAAGTTCATTTTCCAGTTTAAGCGGCTTGAGCCTGAAGAGGACCTATGCCAAGAAGGGCCGAAATATAGTTGGAGGGGGGTTCTGGAATTCCGGTGATCCCGAGATAAGGTACTTCCAGATGTGCTAGGACGATGAAAAGTGGCAGGGGTAGGTTGACTTAAGAATAGTCGTTTGTTCGATCCGACCATCGTGGGGGAGTGGAGGGAAGAGGATTCCGAAATCTTGAGGTATACTTAATTTTCGAACGGGTGATCAGATCATTATGAAACTTGATATCTGGAAAAACCTCGTGTCTCAGAAGTCCGGGCCTAATCCGGTGACTTTGGGGGAGTTGGGGGGGGGGAATCTTGTAACATGCTCTTGAGTGGAGGGATCGGGATGAGACTTGGTGGAAAGAACAAGCGTCTGCTCTAGATGCATTGTTTACACAATTAGACTGGATCCGGACACTGTGTGTGGGGGGGGGGGGGGGGGGTCGGGCTGGAGGGGGTTTCCCAGAATTCCGGTGATAGATCGTTTACAGAACCTAGCCAGATCCGGGCACTGTGGGGGGAGTCTGGAATTCCGGTGATCGTGATTTAAGATACTTCTAGATGTGCTTAGGACGACGAAACTTGGCTGGCTCATTAGAGACGCGACAGGATTGACTTGGAAATAGTCACTTCACAGATCCTACCATCCTGGGGAGGGGGGATGAGAACAGAGGGAGGAAAAAATCTGTAAACTTGAGGCAAGCAATGCGTAACTTTCGAACCGGTGATCAGATCTTGATGAAACTTGACAATTATGAAGATTACATGCCTCTGATTTTTCTCATATGTGCTTTAGGGATTTTGCTTACAAATGAATTCCTAGTCCCGTTAAAGTGCGCATCTTAACCACAAAGTGAAAAAAAAAACTTTTGGCCCAAAATACTTTCCGTGATCTACAAGGGGCCATGATCATCTTTGCATCGAGGGTTTTGCTTACAGTTTTGCTTATGCCTGCTTTTCTTCTATGATTTTCAGTAGTTGAATTCTGTTTCAGCGCTGGAAAAATCTTAGGAGTAATCGGTGGACTGATAGCCTTCATTGTCTTTGGGTGCCTACTTTGCTGCTGCCTCTGCCCATGCTGCCTACTCTACAAGAGGAGAAATAGAGGCGCTGTTCACAGGAGTAAGTGTTTTGATTTCTTTCGCTAATCATCTAAGTTCTCAACAATCAGAGGCTAATGTTGTCCACGTAAACCAGTAATCGTTTGCTAATAATGATTTTCACAGACTTTGTGCTAAAATGATGGATTTATCACGTTGAAGAATCCTGAAATCCTGAATCCTCCTTGGAATGAAAGAGCGGAGCCACATTGATTCAAATGTTACCTTATATATTGTACGAGCGCTAGCTGCAATAAACATTAGTTGGGCCATATAAAACAAATATGATTCGCAGTCAGCTTGGGCTGAAGGAATATTAGTTGGGTGTTTGCAGCTACCATGGTATCTGATACTATGGTTCTGATACTACGGTCTGGCCAGTTGCCGACTTATGCTACGTTCACACACTGCGTAAATCCGAGCGTATTTTGAAATACGAGTATATTTTACGGACGCATTCGAGAAATTGGTCCGTTTTGTATATAAATACGTCCGTATTGCTAGAAGTCTTTTCAAGCTCAAATACGTGCGATACGTTCGGATTTTACGCAGTGTGTAAACCAGAACAAAATAACACTAGAGAGTAGCGTCAAGACCTATGCTTTCCTTGCTTCGCAAACGGGCCATACTCATAGCGCCACCCACCACGCTTGCGACACTTAAAGCGAGACGAATTTGCTGGTTTAGAAATTTCTAGTAAAGCTAAGATGCGGTCTGCACACATTGAGGAAACAGGGGGGTTGTATCTTTTTTTCGCTGTGTTCAGAATACGACGTTATTGGAGCCAGCGCTGGTGCACGACCGACTGAGTTTCAGTAGGGACGTTCACTATCGCTAGTGGTGCTAGTGTCGCTGCTATTCGAGTATTTGTCACTTTTTTCAAGTCTTGGCACTACTCTGTAGTGTTATTTTGCTCTGGTGTAAACCCACCTTCACCGTGGGATCTGATGATCAGCCAAGTTCAAAAATAAAATAGTTTTTCTCTAGCTCCCTTAAAGTGCGCATCTTAACCACAAAGTCGAAAAGTACTTTTGATCAAACAATATACAAGTGCCATATGAGCATACAGCTCTTTTTTTTTCGGGGGGGGGGGGGGATAGCCGGAACCCACCTAGAATATCAGCTTTTCTGCTGACTTAATTAAAGCTGAAAACCTAAACTGTTTCACAATTTTACTACTCAGTATATAGTGCCGTCAGTTTCGGTCGTTTTTTAGTCAGTAATTCATCGTTTTCTTGGGATTCCATTATCAGTAGTTTCATCATTTTCTTGGGATTCCTTTATCAACAGTTTCATCATTTCCTTGGGATTCCTTTATCGATGACACGCGACCAGCTGATAAGGCCCCGGTTTTCTAAGGACTGCCTAGACCCGACGTAACGGACGGACATATATTTAACCAGCGCAGAAGAAATATCAAGAGAAAAGAGAAGAAAGGGAGCTTTGTTAAACGTTGAAAGCGGCCATCATGTTATCAGAGACTAATCAAAGACGAAGACCTTCAACTATGTCCTTTAAAAATCCGTTTGCAAGTAAATCTTTATCATGGAGCCCAGTGGCATCAAAGGCTAGTCCGTTATCATAACTCCTTTTTATGGCACTTGCAGCTCCGCTCAAGTGCCATATACCGATCGCTTTTCGGTCGGTCGGTCGGGCGGTCCACTGTTTTCGAGTTAGGGTACTTCCAGATGTGCTAGGACGATGAAACTTGGCAGGCATATCAGGGACCCGATATAACTAACCTGGAAATAATCAGTTTCACGATCCGACCATCTGGGGGGGAGTGGTGGGCCGGGGAATCCTGAAAATTAAGTAGTTTTTGTCACACTTTTTCAAGTTGGGGTACTTCCAGATGTGCTAGGACGATGAAATTTGGCAGGTATATCAGGGACACGATATAACTAACCTGGAAATAATCAGTTTCACTATCCGACCATCTGGGGGGGGAGTGGTGGGCCGGAGAATCCGGAAAATTAAGTAGTTTTTGTCAAACTTTTTCGAGTTGGGGTATTTCCAGATGTGCTAGGACGATGAAACTTGGCAGGAGCATCAGGGACACGATCCGAATAACCTGGAAATAGTCAGTTTCCCAATCCGACCACCTGGGGGGGAGTGGAGGGCTGGGGAATCCGGAAAACTGGAGTAGTGTGTAACTTTCGAACGGGTGATCGGATTGGAATGAAACTTAATAACTGAGTAAATGGCATACCTCTGATGTCCCATTTAAAGTCCGGACCGGATTCGACCGCCATGGGGGAGCTGGGGGGGGGGGGAGACCGGAAATCTCGAGAAACGGTTAGAATGGAGGGATCGGAGTGAAACTTGCTGGGAAGAACAAGCGTCTGCTCCAGATAAATCGTTTATACATTTGGACTGGATCCGGACACTGGGGGGGGGGGGGTGGAGGGGAGTTTCCCGGAATTCCGGTAATGGCGGTTTTGGGGATTTTCACGACGAAACTTGGGAGGTGAATCAGGGACCCGATCAAAATGACTTATAAATAAAAATTTACATGATCCGATAGTCGTGGGGGGAGTAGGGGGAGGGGGAATCCGGAATATTGAGTCATGCGTAACTTTGGAACGGTTGATCGGATTTGAGTGAAATTTGATAATTGATCAGAGGACATGTCTCTGGTGATCTTTGTCATGTCCGGACCGGATTCGACAACATCTGGGGGGGGGGGGAAATACGTGACCGGCTCAGACTGGGGAGATCGGGATGGAACTTTGTGGGAATAATAAAGAGATGCTCTGGATCTGGAATTTGATTATTGATCAAGGACATGTCTCTGGTGATCTTTGTGATGTCCGGACCGGATTCGACAACAATGGGGGGGGGGAATACGTGACCGGCTCAGACTGGGGAGATCCGGATGGAACTTTGTGGGAATAATAAAGAGATGCTCTGGATAAATCACTTACAGAACCGGATTTGCTCCGGCGACTGTGGGGGAGTTTGAGGGGGGGGGTCCGGAATTCCGGTGATCGCGATTTAAGGTACTTCCAGATGTGCTAGGACGATGGAACTGGGCTGGAATATTAGAGAATCGACAAGATTGGCTCAGAAATCGCCACTTTCCAAATCCGACATTCCTTAAAGTACCAATCTTGACCGTAAATTTAGAAAAATACTTTTAAGCAAATTATACATTTTCATGATCCCCATGAGCCCATTATCATTTTTGCCTCAAGGGTTTTGCTTACAAATGAAGTTCTAGCTCCCTTAAAGTGCGAATCTGAACCGCAAGGTCGAAAACTACTTTTTTCTATCAAACGATACATCTCAACCCATGATCATTTGTGCCACAAGGGTTTTGCTTGAAAATTTATTTTATCACCCTTAAAGTGCACATTTTAACCGAAAAGGGAATTTTTTTTTTTTACCAAATGGTATATATCAATGATCCCTAAGGGCCTGTGATCGTTTTGACTCAATAGTTTTTCTTACAGATGAATTTCTAGTGCCTATAAAGTACGTATCATTACAGCCAAGTTCTAAAACAAAATACGTTTTCTCTAGCTCCCTTAAAGTGCGCATCTGAACCGCAAAGGTAACCTTAAAAGTACTTTTGGTCAAACACTACATCTCAACCCATGCAAGTGCCATATGAGCTTACAGCTCTTGTTTTTTTTTTTAACGGATTGCCACTGAATTGTACGATCCGGAAACTAACAGCATTTTCAGATTCAGAGCATGTTTTTCTTCCAGCTGCGCATGTGGCAGTCCCTCAACAACAGGCTGGGCCATACACGCAGGTCCAACATCGAGCTGAACATGCATCTCAGCCAATGCAACATCCATACCCACAGGCTGCTCCATATCCTGCGGGGGGTTCATCTTACCAACCCGGTGGCGCACCTTACCCCACTGGTGGAGCTCCGTATCCTACTGGTGGCGCACCGTATCCTATGGGTGGCGCACCGTACCCCGCAGGAGCACCTTACCCCACAGGTGGCGCACCTAACCCCGCTGGTGGCGCACCTTACCCAACAGGCGGCGCGCCTTATCCAACAGGTGGTGCACCTTACCCAACAGGTGGGGCGCCATACCCCGCTGGTGGCGCCCCTTACCCGACTGGGGTAGCGCCGTATACGGGGGGTGGCCCATCCTACCCGGCTGGCGGAGCACCGTATCCCAATGCGGGAGAATTTGTGCATCCAGGTAATGCATATCCTTGTTTGTTTTTGTTCTACCTTCGTCATTACAGTGAAGTTCGTTACTTCTGCTTTCCGCGATATCGGCCTGCACCTAAATATTGACAAGTGCGAGTTTCTTGTTTTCAACGGTAATAGTTGTTCAGAATCACTATACTGCGGTGGTTTTAGTATTCCCCGGGTCAAATCGTTTCGTTGGCTTGGCATAACAGTTTGCGATTCTATGAATGCTCTCCGGTCTCGTGCTGTCAAAGATATTAATGATAAGCTGAGGCTCGGTTACTCTTAAGATCGTTGCAAATCGCGGACACTATAGGAGAAGAGCGCTAACTCGGCTTTACTCAAATTTTTGTGATCATTCTGTACTCTTCTGTACTGGTATTCGGCCACTTCTGTTGACCGGTGATCTAAGACGTATTCGCATAAATTATTACCGGTACTGCAAATTTCTCCTATATCTGCCTCGTTCTTACCGGAATACAAAACTGATAAAAAAGTATTGTGCGACAAATATTACTGGTGTTTTCGAAAAATTATGTGCCAAGCTAGCCATTGAAGCGCCTTATAGGCTAGGGTGTTTTCATCGCCTTATCCGTCTTTTTTCTGTATGTGATTAACTTTGTTTCTTGTTTTCTCTTGCTGTTTTTCTTTTGTATTTACTCCACTTAACCTCTGTTTTGTGAAGTGGGTGATAAATAAATTATTATTGTTATTACTATTATTTTGAGTTTTTATTTTAAAGTGAGTTCTAGAAAAAAAATGAACTGAGAACTTGTTAAAAAAATTAACTTTAGGTAGTAAGGATTGAAAGGGAAGAGTAGAGTTTTCGAGCAAAATTTTAACTCAGTATAGAATTTGAAAGGAATAAAAAGGCTTTGCCCCTGATAGATCAATGATTTTAAAAGACTTTCGCTTAAACCGGAGTCCGGATCAGCATGGATAGGCCATATTTTTCGGATTATTAAATTCCTTCCGTGAGTGTAATGAGTCATCAGTGAAAATTAGCGATGTCGTATCTGAGAGCTTTAAATGTCGGCATATAATAAGTATATCCGTACGAGGATTTTAAATCTCTCCTTTCATCTTTGTTTAGTTGCTATGTAGGAAAAGAATGTTTCATGCCTGAAGACTGGGCTGATATTGACAAAAGAGGATAGTTTGTATTAAGCAAAAGTTGAAAATTGGAAAGAAGCTTTATGCTCGGTTTTGCCAGTTTATTAACTATTCACAGCCTATGCTGACTGCGGATCATGTCTGGCGATACCAGACTGATTAACAGATATAACCAAAACGTATCACGATCGGAACTCCATACCCAATACGATCGAAAGCTTTCAGCTACAAGTTTCTTTCTGTATTTTTTTAATTCTTTTCCTGCTTTGCGTTTTTCTTCTTGCCTTAGGATCTATTTCGTCTTTCTGCCTTTTGGTGAGTGAGTAGAATAATCATCATCATCACCTGGGCAGAATTTTTACGTCGCGATTCATAACAGGGTTCCTCCAGGCCGTAGGTTACATATTAGCAACAGTATGAAGCAGAGTAAAAGAACACTAAAGAATAGCGCCAAGACTTGGAAAAAGTGACACACACTCGAGTAGCAGCGACACTAGCACCACTAACGATAGGGAACATCCCTACTCAAACTCATTCAGCCGTTCGGTGGCGGTTCCAACTCGAAAGTTTGTCCCGCTTTAAATGCCGCAAGCGTAGTGGGTAGCGCTATGAAAATGGCTCGTTTGCAAAGCATGGAAAGCATATGTCTTGTCACTACTCCCTAATGTTATTTTGCTCTGGTCGGAAGACGACCCTTGCCAAGAAGGGCCGACATTCTTTGACCCAGATTCTTGCCAGTTCTTTTCTTCTGAAACATTTTTGTGTATGGCTTATTAGCCATGGACTAAAAGGGCCCTTGCCTAAGTTGCCTAGAAGGGACAGGTTCTCGGAATTCACGTGACACACTTACGATGGAGAGACCTGTATAGAACTTGACGGACAGGATTATAATATGCTTAAGGGAATTAGAGGGGTCTGAGAAGAGCCATTCCATCTTGATGGCGCGAACCTTAGAAATATTACCGAAGAAAAATTTGAGTTGTCAATTCTTGCCAAATCAGCAGAAGAAAACAAAGTGAAATAGAACACTCGATACCTATTGTGTAATGTTTAACCGTTGTGTGATAAGCGTGACCGTGGTACTTAGGCGGGTTCTTTCCTATCTGACCTTTGACCACGTCCAAACTAGCACAAATCTAAATCATGGCTTTATTTGTATGTTTTTATATGTTAACTAAGATGCAGAATCTTTAGACTTGTAGAACCTTAGATACAAATAAGAATGAGCGGGACTTTCTGAAAATCCAACAGCCTGAAAAATAGTTTAAAATTTGTTCCTGTGCTTTAGATGCTCCGCCGCCCTACACTGCCAACGAAGGATACCCGAAGCAAGCTCCCTTTAATCCCAGCTATCAGTAAGACGGACTCTTGGAACTGCCAGCGTCGGATGATATTGAACTAAGATCTGACAGCAAAGTGACATAATTGTGTGTTAGCAGGGACCCATAAATTTCCTTTACAGGGGGCCTGTCAATAAGAGATTTCTGATGCTATCTTGAGCGCACGGAAGATAGTTCAAGAAATACCCACGGTCCAATCACGTTCAAGATCAGATAGACAAAATTTGGGATTGGCTGCTGGTGCCTTGAGGGAGGAGTCTCTTTGGCGCGCACGTCCAATGAGGCAAACAAGAATGCCGATCGACTCAAGCGGGGATTTTTGGAGACTGGATTTCGTTCGGTCATCATAGCAATATTGAAGCATAGGAAATGACAGGCCCCCTGTAAAGGAAATTTATGGGTCCCTGGTGTTAGTGGACGCATAGTCGTTGTAGACTACCATAAGCAAATATCGTTTTGTGAGATGGCAGCAGTGAACTTTGCGTGGCTCAGAGTCACTCGGGGGGCTTGATTAAGCTGTGCTACCGAAGCCTCTATTAATAAGATCAAGGGCCCATAGTAAGTTGTACAGGACCTCACAAGGGCCCTCCACTACCTCTACTTAAACAGATCGATCTTCTTTCCCCTCTATGGGTCACTTTGTTTCACTGCCTCTTATGGCGCAATTTTAGTTGTCAGAATTACTTCAGATCAAAGACGTCAGCAATTGAAAGATAGGAGACTTTCATAAGTTTGGTCTGTCGTCTAACTAAACAATCGCTCTTTTGACATTGCGACGGATCGTTCTGCCAAATCATCGTCAAAGTACATGTGTCGCGTGTTGTTGTTTGCAAATCCTTCTTTTTTCTTCTTTAAAAGGTTTGGCGTTTTTCGGCAGGGGGATATATCCCTGACACGGCACACGTATCGTTTGTGAATATGATCAAGAATGTAATAGAACCTCTATCTTTGGTCCCATGCAGCGACTATGGATACCCCGATAATGAGCGGAGCTGGAGGTACTTGTTGGGAGGTCTGAGTTGATACCTGTCCACTTCCCTCTTCGCGGCTGCGCATACCAGATGAAAAACAGTAGAATGCCTGCAGGGGTGGAGAACCCGGTCTGCAGCGAGTTAGACATGACGTCACTGTCGTAGACAACCAATCAGCTGCAAAGGACGACTTAGACGGCGTTCGTATTCTTCTGCGAGATTTTAATGCGATATAACTGTTTGGGGAGATAACAAATTAGGATGTTCTGCGTAGCTCCTCCTCCGCTCGTTTGCATCGGGTAGGGTAGCCTATCAGAATATATTCGACTCCGCATGGTCGTATTACTGAGACAGGGAGACGAAGGTTCTTGATTATTTGTTCTTCATAATGTTTTTTGCTAATCCTCTTGTCATGTTTACATTTTATGTTCGTTTACTCTCACTTTCGTCGTTTAAGGTGGGACAAAGACCAAAAGCTAGATAGCGGGAAGCTCCATTTTCCAAGACGCGCGATTTCAGCGGAGTTTCCTGTCATGCCTACTGTCTTTGCTTAGCCATGGAGATCCATTTTATTTTCTGTAATAGCAGACCAATTTTATATGTATTATATAATATACTTTATGTCTTAGCTCGGCGTCATCTACGGGAAACCGATGAAACGTAAAAAGGGGGGAACATAGACTATAAATCATGCTAATGGAAGGCCCTTGTCAGGAACGATCAAACACCATCGTAAGCTCTCCCTGCGATGAAATCCAGAGATCTGTTGTGTTATTTAGTTGGTTTCGATTTCGCAAGTAGCCTATTATTTCTCTGTAAGCTGTTCTGGAGTATTTTTGAAGTGATAATTTCTCTGAAACGGATAAACATGAAACCGGATTCGGTTTAAAGCGGGAGTTCGTAGAATTCGTACGGTCACCGGACTTAAACAACGACGACCGGGTTTATGTTCTTTCTGTAGCCAAAATCGCGGCATATCCGTGTATTATTTAGTCGCAGATATTTATCACCTGTTCCTTATCCATTGAAATGCAAAGAGAGAAAGACTATTTAAGGAATAGAACTTGTACAATGATTATAGTTTCCTTACTTATTTTCTTTGTTTACTTTTGAGTGAACTAAACTTGAGGAAACCTGTATACACTAATACACGCCCGTATTTCCTACATATTGAGATCATTTACTCGCACACAAATAGCCTAGATGTATAAAAATGAAGGAATTTTAGGCTTAAATTCTAGATTCTCTTCACTTCTGGCTCGGAAGACGGTTAGGATCGGGTGGTTGCAGACTTACGGCAACATCGACAGTTCCTTTAAGGAAAGTTCAGGCTTGGCCGAATTCGTTACTAAAGTGAAGAAAATCCTACCGGGAAAACCTGATTGCCTATCTGCACCAGTGGTGCTATCTGCGCCGATGGTGCTGCGGAGAAATGGTAAAGGTCGGGCGGTCGCAGGCTGTTATTATTGTCGGGTTTTCGCATCATCATCAACTCTATGCGGTAAAGATCAGTTTTTTTCAAAAGTGAATAAAATCCCTCCGGGAAAACCTGATTGTCTGTCTGCAGAATAATGTGAGAAATTGTCAGGATGTTGTACTTGTTTCTTTAGTCGGTATATCCCCTAGTGCTATTAATCTCTCGTCAGATTGATGCACGTTGGCCAAAGTTGTTGGAAGTTTTGCATTGTTTATAGGTTTCATACTGTTCATATAGCGCAAATTGTCTGTCTAATCTCTGTAGTTTACTGATTGTGCTAGTTTGGTCTGTAACTTTGTTGTTTGTGGGGATAAGGAGGCTGAGAATCGGGAGAACTCCTTGAACTAATAGTTATTAATAGTTAGATATCAGTGAAACTAGTTGATTTAAAACTCGGTTAACAAATGGCAGCCGGTACGTAATTAGCCTTATGTTGAATTTCACTGTGATTTAGGGTACGTTTTCGCGTGGATTGTTGTTGAGCTTCGCCTGCACGAACATGGTTGATGTAATCTTCATGAAAATTATTAAGGCCGAGAGGAAGATGCAGTTGTTCAACAGCTCTACCAGAAGTAAACAAGCGTTTTCTGTTGAGATCAATCCTGATGTCACCCGTTAAGCTATCCACACGAAAATCACTTTGAGGGGGATAACTTCCACGACAAAAGGCATGTCACGATGGTTGCTTGTCCCGTTGGACAACGCCGTCCACGCGGAAATGTCTTTTCGGTTAACACTACACTGTAAAAAAGAATCTTGCAGTATTTGCTACTGGGATTAATATTGTCTCTACTGAGATAAGATTATTTCTAATTCGGATTAATCTTATCCCAGTAGAGATAAGATTAATCCCAGTAGTAAATACTGCAGTTAACTTTAATCCTTACTCGGAGAAACTTTTTATAGTGTATGTTGCAGTTTGTGCCCACAATCCCGCCTCTAAAAATGCAATGCCTCACGCGTCCTATCCGACTGCGGGCTGTAATTTAGTTTCATTATATTTTTGTATTGTGAATAATTACGGCTGTTTGGTACCGTAACACTGTACTGTGTACACTGTAAAATGTCTCTCCTACGTTGTGAATGACCGAATCATCGTGCTAACTGTGAATCACCGAATTCGGAGGTTTTTATTCCGAGTTCGGACAATTACAACGCTAAAACGCTAGAATACAAAATATTGGAGATTAACTAATCTGAAAGTGGAGTTTTTTTTACAGTTTACTCCTCCGATGTTTACAAAAATGATGAACGTATATTTAAAGAGAAAAACACGTTGGGACGAAACACACGCTTCACTACGAATGGTTTTGTTACCAGACTGTTAGGTAGCACGCTCGCAACTCCTTATCATTTTCATGTCATAAATCTTGCCTTGTTCTAAAGTGAGCGTAAATAGAGTGAGGGCAGGGATATCAGGTAATTCAAGGAAAGGGCGTTCAGGAAAATGTGGATGACGTTGTTGTTGGTGCCAAATAGATTAGTCACTTGAGATTTTGTTTTGGTGATATTTCGGACGTTCTTTGCAAGGGTCTTCAGTCAATAGCGAAAATTGTGACCTTGCGATAAAACGATTGAAATTTCTGGCAACTGTAAACCCGTAATTAGCAATTAGGAACCTTCTAGAATTAATTGAAACAAAAATTAGGTGACAAATCCGTTTTGCACCACCGATCAGTTCATATTTAGCATCGACTGAAGGAATAATTAAACTAATTTTTTTTTTCTTATGGGGAGGGGGGATATAGAGCCCCAGCCCCCAGCAACTTTTTCGTCGTTATACTCATGAGTGCTGTGTAGTTTGTTACCGATAGAAAATGTCTAATCTGTCATCTTTATAAACTGTCTTCGTGTGCTGTCCTCGCTGTTAACTGCCACCGTTTTTCCCTGGGATCCCAAACGTCGAGATGTTAATTCGTTGTAAAGTCTGTCCGACCTTTGCTGCCCCAGTGAAACTGTTATAGTCATTGTGGATTTTAAGTAGCCTAAGAGACAAAAGGACATATTGTAAGAAACTGGAGCGTGAATTATTTCCGGATAGTAATGTTCCGTAGGACTATGCAGTCATTGTTCGATACCTTGAAAGCGTTTGGGATCCAAAGGCTCTTATATACTACTTTTGGAGGAGGCGTATTCTAGGCTAGATTTCCATGTTAATACGATTGTTTGAGATTTGAACGGTTAAAATTGCCTCTTCTTATCGAAGATCCTTTTGTAGCTTAACTGAAGGAGCAAAACTGGCTTAATATAGTTCATGAGTCCTATGGAGAAACTGCACCAAGTCTCGTGTTCCAAGGCAGGTGGAAGTTAGAGCAAAGGGAAATGCCGTCGAGTCTGCCTTTTGGGCAACTGCATTCAGCTTAGAGCGGGAAAGACGAGAGCTAGGGCCCATGATTTTCAGATCGTCGTTCGCGACATCCTCCAGTATATCGCTCCCTTCTTCAACGTCATTCAGGTGTCTTCTCGAACGGCCAGTTTCGAAAAAAAAATACCCAGCCCTCCACACCACCACACCACTCCAGTTTCCTCGAGTCGTTGCTGTAAATTGGGTTCGGGTGCTGGTCCTTGGAAATAACTGTATGCTTCGTTTTTCGGTAGGAACAGGAAAATCGAATCCAACCGGAAAAGTTGTTCCGTGAGCTTGTCTTAGTGTTGTGGGCAAATCTCTTTAACCCAAATTTGCTAATGTCGGTGAGTAAGCTGGGACACACCAAGGCCCTCCACTGTTTTTCTGTCGGAAATCAGTATCCGACTTGAAAACCGGAGATTTCGGAAAAGGCGAGTAACAATGAGTCCTGTCGAGAAAGTGAACCACACATCCAGGGGCGTCGCAAGTGCATTTTCGTTGGGGGGGGGGGGGACAGAGCCAAAATTTTTACCAAATCTCTCAAAAATTCCACCGAATCCTGGAAACTGAGAATTCGAGCTTCGTATTATGAAACAGAAAGGGTTACGTAGGAAGAGTAACATTAAAGGGCAGCATGAAAGACGATAAGCCAACTATTAAGCGGCGTTTTGGCGAAGGCCACTTACAGAATATATTGCCGGGCACGATTGCAGTAGCAGCTTCTATCTATTATACCCAAGAGAAGAATAAATCGAGCGCCGCAGGCGAATTTCCAAAATCCATTTTTTTTCCTGCAGGCTAAAATTTAACTGCTTATCTTACAAATCTATCATTTACCATGGATTAAATACCAATGCTCGAAGAAGTTCCAGAAGCCGGATGGAGCGACGTTCCGGCAGCAGCAGCGAATGTAGTATAGCCAATACTACCCATGATCACATAAAGTGAGCGCCGCAGGCGAGATTTGTCTTTTAAGTTAGCTTTTTCCTGCCAAATTTAACTATTTCCATCCAGATTCTAGCTTTTAATGTTTCGAAATCCCAATCCTAAAACTGGCTTAAAACCCCAGTCAAATGAGGCGCCTTTACTACAAAATAGAGAATATTACGAAAAGCGCCGCAGGATCCAAAATATAAGTAAGGACTATAGATGAAATTATAGATCAGTCCTTTATTCTGCAACCAGTGGTTCACTCGACCTCTTCCGAGGTTCGTGGTAACTCACGAAATCCTGGCAGTTATACCGAATCCCAGTTATTATGCTAAAGAAGTTTAGACCGATAGCATGTTCCTGTATAACTACTGTACCTCGGTTATTATACCGAATTGTTTTGGTATCGAAAGACTACCGCATAATATTCATATTCGGTATAATTTCGTCGAAACTGGAACAGGTCGGGATTCGTGGTAACTACCGAATCCTGAAAATTGTAGCAAATAAATTACCGAATCTGATACCCAATCTCCATAAATATACCGAATAGTTCTGGCACCGAAAAATTACCATATAATTTCAGTAAATTCTCTCCACGAATTCGTGATACTACTGAATACTGGCAATTCTACCGAATCCCGATCATTATACCGAACAGATTTGTCCCGATAGCCTATTTGGGATTCTGTATAAATACCGAATCCTCAACATGCTCTCTATCTCGACACAGACCACCTTATAAGCTTCGTTGAAGATTTTGTTCTTTCCGGTTTGCATCATATTCCGGTCGCACCATTTAACCAGTAGAAAAGCGAAGCCGATAGATAGAGCTCTTATAGTCCCTGCATCGAAACGAACAATTGGACAAAGAGATTATTAGAACTAAGAAATTTCCCGTTTTCGCCAGAATCCGGGCTAACAATCGATTTGATCGACTAGTCGAAGTTGAATTTCTACATCTTACCGCTAGATCCGAGCCGCAAAGACCTACCGATTTTCGCCGGATTCTGTCCGTAGTATCGACCAAAGAAGATAGATCGATTGTCGGCTTCCGGCCGAATATCGTTCCAACAGGAAAACAAAGTAAAGACACCGATCCAACATGTCTTCCTCGACACGCCATAAAACTTGTTCTTGTCTCAACTTTCCTGCTTTTGCCGGATTCCGGGCCAATTACTTATTCCGCCAGAGAATTTGTATGTCTCCTTACACCAATTCGACTGTCTCGCTGGCTTGAAAAATATTTGTTTTCGTTATATCAAGAACAAATAACGAGACAGAACTGCTGTCTCCCTATCACGGTCAAACAAACATGCAGAGTCGAGTAAAATACGGCCGACTCCCGACACAAATGAGCGGATGTTACTAGCTTCGCGCCACATCACGTTTCGTTACCTCTACAAATAGCTATATCGCCGTTAAGTCGCTGAAGTGGAAATCTAGCAGTCAAAGCTGATTGGTTCTATGAACGCGGTCCAGAGCAGGTCAGCGCGCGGAGAAGGCCTCCTGCTAGCCTCTCTCAACATTTCTTGTACGAGAATCAACGGTGAAGACGGAAGAGGAGTAAACGGGTATCAACATCGGCTCAAAGCTAGAGTACATACCTCCAGGTCCGCTCAACTTTGTCGGGGTTTTCAAAGTCGCTGTATGCGACTAAAGACAGAAGTTCTTTCTGATTATTTGTTCTTGGTTATAACCGTAGCGCTACGAGACCCACCTCCGAGTTTAACTCAGAAGAACCCTCATACTCCCTTCGAGAGCTATCGTGCTAACACAAGGATGGATGGACAAACATCGTTGTATAGTTAACCCGTCACTTCTGTTTTGACCCCTAAAAAGATTTCAAAAAGCAAAATGCAAAGCAATGACGTAACTTCAAGATATGCGAAAAGTGTTTAAATTTTCTCCAAAAAGAGTAACGGGGCCCAAACTGATATTTGGCCCCCACCCCTATGGTTATTCAAATAGGGCGTCTTGTTTTGGGATCCCAAAACGTAAGTGACTCTTTACCACAAAATAATCGTAGAAAAACATTTACAACTGACAATTCATTTTACAAAATGATAAGAAACGGAGATGTATACAAATATCCTATAGAAAATATGAAATGTACGTGACGCCTAATCGGAGTCTGAATCGATGTTATAGCTGATTGGCTTCTTACTCCGACCGGTCGTAGTTCTCGCAGGGGGTTCGAATGACTCATCGAGGATGCTTAGATCGTCGTCGGAATCAGCCTTCTTCTTGCCACCCTGGAAAATAGAATTTGCACTGTGTTGCGGGAAGAAACTGATATAAAGTTGAAATGGTGGAATACTTTCGTTCTTTTTCAGACGACCGAGCTTAAAAACAATCACCTAAAGCATGATACGCATCGTACAATACAGAAACAAGCCAAGTGTGAAAATCATAGAGTTGTCGTTAGCGGGGTTGGAATGTACCGTATGAAATTCGGATCCCGGGTTTCAAAACTTGATGGAGCGAGTACGGAAGTATGAATGAATGAATTTATTCCCAAATAAGCCCGTGGGGCCATGGCGGGAAAACAAAATAAACACAAAATAACGCACGAATTGATATTAAACTGAACTGAATTGAATTGACAATTGGATTGACATAACAAGTACGACGGGCCTTTTGAGAAAATTCCAAGAGGACCAGCAGCTTACCTAAGCTATGTAAGCCACTCTTAATTCTTGAATATCGGTCTTTTATACAAAGAAAGTATATTGTTCCCGTGTGGTAATTTGAAAATTTAAAAAACGAAAGACCCGGTATCAAGGGATTCCCGTGGCCTCCTGCTGGGTAGCAAAAATAAGGTGTGCGAGCGGATCATTCATATACCCGCCGTCTCTTTTAAAAACATCTAGGCTACTCATCCAGCTCATCGTCTACACGATGTTTTCCATGAGTTTTTTTTAGGCCTAATTAGAAATTTAGTCCAAAATGTCGTCATAAATGATGATTGTTGTTTGTGTTTGTTTTCTTTATTTCCTTTTAATCCACTGTCGCCACGTGCATAATATATATATATATAATATCAAGGAAATTCTAAATAGTATTAGCTGCTTGCATTCACAAGAGCACCCAATTCACGAACAGGTGCGTCACTGTTCTTTCAAAAGTTCTTCCTTTATTGCTTTAACAGCGCATTTCTGATCGAAGAACAAGGTCCCAACTTTTGCACTTTTTTGGTAATTTTCTTTGGCAATGTCCGGCTGTTCACCGCACTGGGCATTTATTAGAGGGAGGGGTGTGGGTCAGGTTCGTGTTCGTACTAGACTAAATGCATTATCCGACATGAGCCAATTTCGCCAACTTCCAGTCTTTATAATCTGAGGAAGTCGTTATCAATTACTGTATTAGCTAATGCGTGTTATCTCAGAAGGATCTTCACTTTCCAGCAGCCGACAAATCCGTAGGAAACTTGTTCCGAAACCTCTTTCCGATTTTGATCCACAGCGAAAAGCCATAGAAAGTTGCCACAAAGCCATGTACAGTGAAGTAAAAAAAAAAAAATCACCTTTTTCGGTTTCGCTTCAGCTTCTGAGTCCTCGGAATCGGAAGTCTTTTTTCTTTTCGGCGCAGCTTTCTTCGGAGAGGCTTTCTTTGCAGCGGCTTTCTTCACCGCTGGGTCCTTGGCAGCTTTGGGTTTGGGTGCAGGTTTGGCTTTTGGTTTCGGCGCGGGTTTGGCTTTCGGTAGCAGGCCTCTTCCAGGTTTGGCTGAAAAAGAATAAATGAGTACTCCTTGGGCCCAGGCTGACTGGGAAGCATATATTAAACAATTGCTAAAAATGGGAAGTCAGAAACGAACCCACAAACCTGCAATAGACTGATCTATCGCGGGTTCGTTTCTTCCAGTCCAGTAACAGCCTGACGAGGACCTTTGCCAAGAAAGGCCGAAATATCGCTGACAAACATCGTAGCTGACTTTCCTTTTTTTTTTTTTTACCAATTGTTTAATATTTAAAAACAAAATTATTTTCATTATTCACTCATACTGTATGTATATACGAACAAGTATATTTTCAGTTACTCGTTAGTGGGGTCGTTAGTAAGACAAGCCGAAGTCGACCCAGCTTCAATTCAGTACCTAGAGAAATCCGGGGAAGATAATTTTTTTCTTCTTCAATTTTTCAATTCAATATCATTTATTCCCAAAATTCTGATCTAACAAAATGCACGGGATTTGTCATGCATGGTTAAAATTCTGTTAAGTCACATTAAAACTACGGATAAAATAAGGCACGAATGAATTTAAATAACGTTCACTGCTGTGCGCAGGTGGATTCACTAGCTGAGGTTTGTTGGCTGTCCGAGAGACACTTCTTGTCGGACGAGTGTCCATCTTTTTTTCTTCTTCGGGTGGCAGGATGTTACGATGCAATTCAGAGGCCAGGCATTTCAGTCCGAATTTCATAGTGAGGTCGTGTCGACGTGCCGCAAGAGTTGTGATTCCCAATTCGTCCAGTGCTTTTTGGTACGATTGATATTTGTCAGCCAGAATGATTTTGAGCGCCCTTTTTGGATGGTTTCCAGTCTTTCAGTTTGCTCCTGGTTAAGGCCTGGATGCCATACGGGGCTGCAGTATTCAAGCAGCGGCCGTATATACATCATAAAGCACTGACTCTTAACCTTCGCGCTCAGTCTGAACCTCTTAAGGTTTGCAAAGCTTTTAAGGGCAGCCGTTGCCTTATTGATCATTGTGGACACATGGCTGTTCCACTTTCAATCTGAATCAATAGTAACCCCCAGGATTTTGACTTTCGTTGCAGATTGTACATCCGGACAGTCGATTGGTGGTACATCACGACGGAGAAAGTTGACTCGAAAAACTGCACACTTTTTCAGGTTTAGTTCAAGTTTTAGGCTGGTCGTCTCACTAACAAGGTCCTGCAAGACCGATGAGACTGTTGAAGCTGGGTCATGGACATGCAATCGGCGAAGAATGGACAATGACATGTCATCGGCGAATTTCTTCCGGTATCGCCATTTTTGCATGAGTTGATTGCAAACAATCAGGAAGCAAAGAGGCCCAAGACGGGTCCCTTGGGGTGCACCAGAAGTAACTGGGACAGGGTCCGATACCTCAGAGCCGGGTGACAGTTGCACCGATTGCGTTCGCTCTGAGAGGAAGCTAGCGAGAATTCTTAAAAGAAATTCTCTAGCTCCCATAGATCGGCCGTGTTCAATGACCTCAGTGTGGTCCAGGGAGTCGAATGCTTTTACAAAGTCACTTATGATGCAGTCTATAAAAGCTTCCGGTACTTCAAGGTGTCTAAATATTTCATCCAGGAATTTGAAAAGGTAGTGAGTTGTGCTGAAACCTGGGCGAAATCCATACTGTTCAAGGTCAAGATTTTTTTCGATGTCTCCGAAGAGCCACCGAAAAATGAACCCTCAAAGATCTTCGAAAAAATTGAGGTTTTGGAGATAGGGCGTAAATCCTCTATGGATTTGGGGTTCGCACTTTTCGGGATGGGTGTAATTACCGCCCTCTTGAACCGTTTCGGATAAGTACCGGAGATGAGGGATTCGTTGAATAGAGCTGCCAGTGGCTCTGAAGCACAGCAGCACATCGCTTGATCAAGCTGATTGGCGGTTCACCAGGGAAAGTGGCCTTGTTGTCATCCAACTTCTCAAATACTTCTAAAACTTCGTAGGGTTGAATAACGGGGATTTCGCTTAGAGCTTCAACCTTTGGAAAATCCTGTAGTCCTGGGTGCTTACTGCAAATTTTTAGCGAAGTGTATGTTTACGCTTTTAGCGTCAATGGGTACTCCCTCCTCGTCAAGGAGTTCCGTATTTTTTATTAGATCTACCCATCAACTTGTTTACCTGGGCGAAAAATTTTCGTGGGTTACTGCAGAGTAGTTTTTCTACTGAATTTCTCCCGAACACTTTCCTGGAACGCTTGATTTCCCGGTTTATCTTTTTCCGGAGCTTTTTAACGTTCTCGGTGTCCCGTAATCTATGTAACTTATCCCTCTGCTTAATCATCTGTTTAACTGCATTTGAGACCCATGGCTTCGAGTCGCTCTTGGCTACAATCTCCTTGACGGGGAAATTCTTGTCATATAATACATAAATCTATGTATTATAATTTCCGTGATTTGGGGATGTGAACTGATTAGATGAATTTGCCTTCGGCCGGGATCACTGTTCCTATGGCCGGCTTGTACCGGACTATTGTAGTGGTTTGCGAACTCTGTTCGCAAGCCCCTCGGTAGTTCAGATGCTAGAGTGCCTGCCTTGTAAGCGGGAGGTCCTGGGTTCAAATCCCGGCTGAGGAGCATTTTTGTCTTTCAGTTCACTACTTCTACAATATTTCTTGTCATATGGCTTATTGATAGTCGAACATAGAAATTCAGCCATTTCGCCAGAGTCCGTCATGTTGTAGTAATTTCTCCAGTTGACCAGTCCAAGGTCGTGCTTAAAAACAAGGATAGATTCCTCCTTGTGTGGTCTGATCGTTATAGTTCTTTGCTGGATCTGCAGGGGCATGCGAAGGGGTTCCCATATCACCGTCAAATGGTCGCTAAGTCCCACAGCTGAGATTGTTTGATTTTTCTTCTGAGATTTTTTTTAAGAGGAAGGGTATGCGAAAGGAACAAGCCAAATACACCTCTAGCCCTATTCCTGCAGTTATCTTAATTTAAAAGTCTTATTCGTGAATTATTCATGCACCAGCAAACTGCACATTATCATTTCGTAACCGGAAGGCTGACAAGTGATAACCAAACGGGCCATTCCAATTTCATAACCGGCAGTTGACACCCAGTGAGATAATAGTTGCGTTTTTTGCCTTCATCCAGTTAACCGACCTACAAGATTTGCCACTATAAGTCGTTTTCTTCCTTCGGTTAACCGACCTAAGTTTTTATAAGTCGTTTTTTGGCTCCGTTCGCCAGTCGGTTAACCGACCTGTGGACTGAGGCGGGAGGTCCATCCAACCGACCTACGCTCTTGGCACGGCGCGAAATTCAAAATTCTCATTGGAGAGAAAGGCGCCGGCGACGGGAAGACGCCATTTTTTCTTATTAGCCGTTTTTTAGAGCTCAGTCGAACCGACCGGCGAGACGAAAAAACGGTCAATAGTGGCAAATAGGTCGGTTAACCGACCTACGGAGAAAAGGCAAAAAAACGCAACTAATTACATTTTCGCACGGCCGATGAGATGGTCAATGCAAAAATCCTGAGCTTACAACAAGCACACCTTAAAGAAAAGTATACATTTCTTTGGCGAATTAGTCGAGAAAAGAGATCGATCCAGGCGGAAATAAATGTTCACATTCGAGTACTGCATTTTTATGGCACTTGCCTTTCGGCCAAGTGCCATATAGCGATCGCAATTTCTGTCCGTCCGTCGGTCGGTCGGTCGGTCTGTCGGTCCGGGTTTTGCTAGTTCGGGTACTTCCACATAAGCTAGGACGATGAAACTTGGCAGGCATATCAGGGACCCCAAATGATTAAGTTGGAAATAGTCACTTTCCCGATCCGACCATCGTGGGGGGAGTGGAGTGAGGGGGAATCCGGAATATTTTGGAATTTATAACTTTCGAACGGGTGACCGGATCTTAATGAAACTTGATATTTTGAAAGAGCTCGTGCCCCAAACGGTCCGGTTAAAATCTGAACCGGATCCGGTGACTTTGGGGGGAGCTGGAGGGGGAGGGCGGAAATCTTGGGAAACGCTTGGAGTGGAGGGATCGGGATGAAACTTGGTGGGAGGAACAAGCACAACCCCTAGGTACATCATTGACAGAACCAGACCGGATTCGTGCACTGTGGGGGGAGTCGGAGTGGGGTTCCGGAATTCCGGTGATACGGAGTTAAGTTACTTCCAGGTGGGCTAGGACAATGAAACTTGGCAGGTAAATCAGGGACGCGACCAGATTAACCTAGAAATAGTCAGCTTCCCGATCCAACCATCGTGGGGGGAGTGGAGGGAGGGGGAATCCGGAATCTTGAGGTATGTACAACTTCCGAACGGGTGATCGGATCATAATGAAACTTGATATGCAGAAAGACAACATGTCTCGGATGTCCCATTTCAAGTCCGGACCGGATCCGATGAAGCTGGGGGGGATCGGAGGGGGGCCCGGAAACCTTGTGACAAGCTTGGAGTGGAGCGATCGGAATGAAACTTGGTGGGAAGAACAAGCACAAGCCCTATGTAGATCAGTGACAGAACCGCACCGGATTCGGACATTGTGGGGGAGTTAGAGGGGGGGGGGGGGGTCCGGAATTCCGGCGATCGCAAGTTAAGGTACTTCCAGACATGCTAGGACGATGAAACTTGGCTTGAAAATTAAAGACTTGACATGATTGACTTAGAAATAGTTAGTTTCCCGATCCGACCATCTCTTAAAGTACTAATGCTAACCGCAAAGTGCAAAAAAAACTTTTAAGCAAAATATACATTTTCGTGATCCCTATGAGCCCATGATCATTTTTGCCTCAAGGGTTTAGCTTACAATAAAATTCCTTAAAGTTCAAACAATACTTTTGAGCAAAATATAAATTTTCGTGCTCCTGATGATCATCTTTTTTGCTTCAAGAGTTTTGATTACAGATGATTTTCTATATCTTGGAAACAGTCACTTGCCCGATCCGACCATCGTGGGGGTAGGGAGGGGAGCCGGAATCCGGAATTTAGTGACATGCATAATTTTCGAACGGGTGATCGGATCTTAATGAAACTTGATATTTGGAAAGACCTCATGTCTCAGAGGTCCCGTTTCGAGTCCGGACCGAATCCGATGAATGTGGGGGAGGTCGGAGGGGGGAACTGGAAATCATGTGACACGCTTACAGTGGAGCGATCGGGATGAAACTTGTTGGGAGGAACAAAAACAATCCCTAGGTTCATCATTGACAGAACCGCACCGGATTCGTGCACTACGGGGGGAGTTGGAGTGGGGTTCTGGAATTCCGGTGTTACGGAGTTAAGTTACTTCCAGATGTTCTAGGACGATGAAACTTGGCAGGTGTATAATGGACTCGGCCAAATTAACTTGGAAATAGTCACTTGCCCGATCCGACCATAGTGGGGGGAGGAAGGGGAGCCGGAATCCGGAATTTTATTGACATTCATAATTTTCGAACGGGTGATTGAATCTTTATAAAACTTGGTATTTGGAAAGACCTATGTCTCAGATGTACCATTTCGAGTGGAGACCGGATCCGATGAATGTGGAGGGGGGGGTCGGAGGGAGGAACCGAAAATCATGTGACACGGTTAGAATGGAGCGATCGAAACCTCCCGAGCGTCACCGTCGAAAAGGAAGTGCTTGGAAATTTCGCTGATTTTTCCATAAGATGTCAAAATATTTAAAACAAATTGTTCAAATATATTATACAACAGCAAATATAACTAAGTGACCATTTATTTTGCACGTAACTGTAGTACCAAACAACCCATCACACTGACAAGGCTACTATCCATTCACATCCTACTGCGATAACTTGAATACAAGCTAAAAAGCTTGCAAGTGCCATATGAGCTTGCAGCTCTTGTCTTTTAAGTGGAAACAATGTTCAGCACAAAGAAAATGAACAAATAAATAGAATCGACGGGAAATCAGTTTAGTTATCCAGAAAGTAAACTACCTGACCACTCAGTGCTGCTAAGTCATCGTGTATCTAGAAAACTACGACAACTTTTATTCGTGTTGACCTAAAGCGCAGTCTACTTTTAAGAATAACTATAAGCAATTTACATGGAACAGTAGTCGAGTTCAGCGACACACGTGCGGAAACATCTGAAAAGAGATACGGTAATAAAGAAATAGGAGAAGGACAATCTTTACCTCCTTCTATTGGCGGTTTAAGGAATGTCTTCGGTTTGGTATTCGCAGAGTCATCAGATCCCGGCGATCCTAACAGCGAGTCGAAAATGTCGTCGTTGGAGGCTTCTGAAAAATAAACAAACAATACAAGTTGTACCTTTTTGTCTGAAACGTCAAGAGCTAATCTAAGCACAAGGCTGCCAAAAACAACAACAACAACTGAGAAACATCTGACTTTTCTGACATACGTGGAAGGACAAACTGGTTACATTTGGTATTTTCTTATCATTTTCCCATTCCCGACCATAAACCACTTTTCTTCACTATTCTTTACAACAATCTTTATAACCACAAAGAAAGAAAAATGTAAAGGATGGCTAGAAGTATCGAATAAAAAACTGTCAGTCCAATAAAATAAGCCAGATATATACAAATATTCAGAAAAAAATCTAACACGCACTTCCTGATAAAAAAAAAATCTCGATTATTTCAGAGAAATATGCTTCTTTCAACTAGGTTAAATCACTTCAGAAAGACGTGGGCAGGCGGAAACTTCGAAATTGCATTGTGGAGGCGGAACCAACTTCCGCCGCCCGTCGTGGTCAGCCACAACACAAGTTCTGTATTAAAAATGTTCGCAGAATATTTGTTTGCACCTATTTTTTTTGCTATCATTAATAATAGCAACACCATTTTCTGTTTCATACAGCCTCTCGCTAGCCTACATATTTTGCCGCTAGCTGGTGTGGCGCCATATTACTAAAGTATCTGCTCCTTTATGCAAGTTACAGATACAGAATGAGTTGCTAGAACCACCTTCTACTTTTAATGTCGTCACCGCGTCATCTACCGGGGAAACTAGGAAACATAGGGTGGAAATATTAGTGGACGGGCTTCGGTGAACAAAGAACAAACAATCATGGGCCTTTGGTACAAGTCCAATAATGTTTTTAGCACTTACGTGGGGCGTCACCGTTCTGCTTCTTGGCTGGCGTATCATCACCTTCGGAATCAGTGGTGAAAGCTTTGGCTGCGGTCTTTTTGGTGATCTTTTTGGCAGGTTTGTCGTCAAAGTCATCATCGCTGCCAGCAGCTCGTTTCTTTGCGGGCTTGGCGGCAGGCTTCTTGGCTTTGGTCGACTCGAAGTCACTATCGGTATCTGATATGACGACAGCTTCATCATCCCTAAACGAAACAAACTTTAGAACTACCAAATGGAAGACACGGCCACTCAAATTTCTCCCTTCGAAGCATTTCCTATTCCATGATATTCCCGGAGTGAATGTGTTCCTGGGAAATTATCGGTCGAGGGTGTCACGAATGAAAACCGCCGTATCGCCCGACCAAAGCAAGGGTGATGTCCTAGTTTTCAGATAGCCAGATGGTGAAAGGGCAATCTAGATCGCCGGAGCACCGCGAGTGTCGAGTAACAAGATTTTTGTATATGAACTTTTTACGCACGTATAGCCACTGGGCACACAGGTTGCTTAATGTTATATTTTATGTATTTCAGAACAACTCAGATATCTGACGGAACGGTCACATTTTCCCCAAAGCTCATTTGGATTTACACGCCCCAGATTTGCACCGGCTCAGCTTCTATTAGCCAGTGAAGCATGACTAACCTAGAGATACAGTAGGCTACATACTGACCTACAACAACGAAACGCACACACGCTACTACTCAAGATTCAAGCGGCCCGATCAAGATTCAACTTCGGAGACTTCAACTACATGGTACCCGCTTATTGGCTTTGCAGTTAGCGACTTTTGACATTGCAAGGGTGTAGGCAGGCGGATCATGCTCAACTAGGCAGTACCAAATTTGTCTTTATTGATTATGGCCCCGATTGCCAAGAAAATCATCATAGTACCAGGGTAACACTATTTAATTTTCTCTCTCTCTCTCTAAAACACAGAGTCACGCACACTGGGGAATCTTAACCCTGGTCCACGCACTCTACACGAACTGTGACGCGTTTCCTGCAGACGCAAAGATGCAGCGTTCTAGACGCATAAGCAGTGGTCTGGATCCCAGAAAATAGCACTGTTTACCGCAGAAACGCAGTAACTGTTAAAAAAGTAACTGTAAAAAAAGCACATCAGGAATACTTCAGAAAGTAAATCAACCTTACCAAAGTTGGTTTGATTGTAGTTGAAGTTTGATTGTAATTCTACTCCACAGAAACTCCGAGAATGGAGTGGAAATTCCCATTACTTACTTTTCGGGCTTAAAATTGTTATCTTCAATCGCTTTCTGTTCTCCCTCTGATGACATCTCCGCATCTGAATCTTCCACGTACTTCTTTGTTGCAACAGCGGCTGCAGCTGCTGCCCTTCTGGAAGTCTTCTCCCTCACCGCGGTGCCCCCCGACCCAAATGACTCGTCCTCGTCTTCACTACCAGCTTCGCTGTCACTTTCCCATGGTTCCTTGCCCTTCTTTTTCTTGGGAGAGCCGGAGTCCGACTTCTTGAAGTTGAGAGTGGCTTGTTTCAACCCATCCTTTTTGGCAGACTTGGCTTTCTTGGCCTTCGGGCTGTTCCCTGAAAAAACCGTACGTCAATGCTGCAAGCCAGCGCGAAAGGGCACGACCCCTGTCCTGGTGTAGTTATTCTCCTTCTTCTTTGACAAATTTCGACGGTCAGAGCCTTTTTTTTTTTTTAGCAATGTTAACCCCATAGACGATCAGTCTAAATTTTTTGCAAAAGCTACAAGCATGAAAGAGTGTCAACACTTGTTTCTGATAATGTGGCTAGGTATACACACGGGCTACATATCTTTTCAAAATTCCAAGTAGGACACTGGTACAGAACAAGGCTAGTCCCAGACTTCTACCAGAGTAACTGCGGCTCTGTCTATTGGACACATTGGAACAGTTGCGTATGAGTAGTCAGAGACTGACTAGACAAAAATAAGACCAAAGATTTCGACAGGATCCCAAAAGTTAATATTTTTAGACTTCCTAATAGCCTACAGACAATAGGGTCCCACAGATTTCCAGAATCCGTAAACTCGCAATGCAAACCCTTTATCAAGACCCATTAGGTAATAATTTTCACCGAAAGGAATAACTGACAAATTAGGTTCACTCGTAAACTTCCGCCGATTATTCTAATCAAACTGCCCTCGCCACACTTTTCAAAGTCACAGGTATCCCGTCACCAACGTTTTGGGATGCGAGTAATTAAAATATAATTTATAAAGCAAAACTATTCCTAAATCAACTAATCCATTCAATGAAATACTATAAAAAAACGCTAGTCCCCTCTACTTTCGTAATTACTCTATCCAATCTTATTTCCCAGAGGATTTCCTATAATAGGCGATATTTTACTGGCATTAAAATTATTTTCACGCTTGCCGTGTTTGCCACTTCTTTTGCTCCCGATTATTACCCCTGGAAAGCCTATTCGTTAAAAATGATCGGTTATGCAAATTTGCCGCTTTTGTCGTCTAACCCAAGGGGCCTCGAGAGAGGCTAGAAATGTGATTGGCTGAGGGCAGGAATGACTTTTCCAATCGCCAATTGCCGTCGTATACATGTGCGGAAACTTTTTTCTTCAAAATTCATGTCTTCCGATTAGGATCTCGAACCATTCAGTAAAAACCAAATAGCAGTGACAAGTACAGTAGAGGTATGCTTCTTTGAACAGTGCATTTTTTTTGCTAACCCGACAATAAGAATGCATTACATGCACTCAGAAATTCCAAGAGCACTTTAAGAACTGCTTTGACTGACCAGCATTCTTTTACTGCAACAAGTGGATCAAATGGCACTAAATAGGCTACTCCTTCAGCTTTTTTTTTAACAAATAATCCTTCAGCAATGCCAATTGCGTAATTGCATTCATTAGTTCTTAAACGCGGAGACCCAAATTTCATATGTTACATTCTAAACCGCTAACGCTTTGCACTTGCCGCAATTCACTATTATTCGTGCGCATTATGCTCCCGACGAGTGTTCGCGTATCATGGTATTGATGCGTAAAACTTGTTATCTTAATTTTGCGGGGTTTTTGCTAGAAGTAAGTGGGCCTGCGAAAAGGCTTAAAACAGCCAAAGCCGTGGATACTTTGTTAGATGCAGAGCCTAGTTCTACAGAACTAAAAAAATTCTGGATATTGGAAAATAAACAGTAAATAGCGGGAGGTGTTCTTTAACAGCATACCCGTACTGTGCTGGTAACGGGAAACACTTTTGTATAGTAAATATGTAAAGGGTTAGAGAAGTGATGGAAGCTCTTCGTAGCTGTCGTGGGCAGCTAGAACACACCTACCTAATACGTTGAAGGCGCTACACCGATCCACGGTGTATTCACGGCTTTGGCTGTTTTAAGCCTTTTCGCGGGCCCACTGACTTCTAGCAAAAACCCGGCAAAATTGAGATAACAAGTTTTACGCATCAATACTGTAAGTTTTACGCATAAAAATGCAACCATTTTTCATCCGTGAAAAATGGCCAATATTTCACGTAATCTGGCCGATTTAATTGAAATATTGGCCACTAGGGAGATCCCAAAAAGCTGGTAGCAATAGCACGAGTTTTTCGCTGCATCAGGGCAGTGCCCAAATTTGAGGACGACCATGTTCCCTCGCTTAAAGGAACAGAAAACTTGACTCAAACTTGACTCGGGGAGCTAGCTAACATATCAAGAATGTACCCTGAGTCGATATTGAGAGTAAGAAAAATTCTCGTTACGATCATTGCAGTTTCCGGGCAGTTTCCGAGAATTCGACTTTTGAGCAAAAGGTTTGCAAAAGCAAAAGGTTTGTGTGCCGCGACTAGGAATCGAACCCCGGCCGTCTAGTCGGGGAGGTCGTTACTCTGTAGTCTACATGTAAAAAGGCGAACTTTTACAGTACATGAGTAACACTAAGGAGGGGTTCGAGACAGTTCGAGATGACAAAGAAGGGGGGGCCTGTCGACAATAAGACCCTTTATATTTATCCAAGCCCCTCGGGCGATTCGATGGCCGAAAATTGCGTAGTCAAGTTTACATTCCTTGAAACAAACCCCGCAGAAGCAGGGTATAACCCAAAATGTAAAAGTACTTACAAACACGATTTCCTTCCCACCAAGCTGCACCCCTTTCAAAGGAACGGGTAAACCAGGGGGTAGATAAGCCATTGCAAACATTTTTATCGTGGGACGTAGCATAGTCATCGCAAATTTTTAGGAGCTGGTTCAGGGCAAAAGTGGTGGGCGAAATTAACACGATGTCGTCCGCAAACATAAAATGATAACTTAAGACGAGTGCTGCAACGACCTAGCCGACCTCAGAAGAACTTGGTTGGCTGGGTGAATACGTTGAGACAGAGTCACGCATCACGCGTTCCGGCTTTAAGATTGGCTTGTGCTTTACTACTCTATCCTTTTTCAACTCTTTTCAAGCCTGCTGCGCCATCCGAAAAAGAAAATAATGGCTCGCTGGGTCAACCGCTCCCGAAATGTCTGGTGGTTTAGTCCTTACAAATAAAAACTGCCGCTTTTAAACCAAAGTAAAACCCTTACCTAGACGGTCCGCCAGTGAGCTATCTCCATCTGCCAGGGTATCCAGTTCATCCTTCTCGGCTGCTTTCGCCTTGGCTTCCTGCTTCAGTTTTCGAGATCCTTTGTTCAGCTTTGCAGTAATGGTACGCTCTACCTTCTTCTTGGTTTCCTCGTCAACGACTGGTTCCACCCTTTCAGCAAAGGCACTGGGCTTTGTTTCTTTACTCGCTTTCTCTTTCTTGAAGTTCTTCACTTTGCCAGCGTTACCCTTGGCTTCCTCAAGGCGCTCCTTCTCCTCAACGTTCTTGAGCTACAGAGGAAAACCATTAAAGCACAACTCTTACTAGAAATGATCTTTTCCCTATGAAATGGATCAGAAAAAAACATTTTCGACGATACCATTACTTTCCATTAGCGATTTTCTTGTTAGCGCTTGTCGACTATGTCCAGCCTTCCTGCTCTCCGATGCGGCGGATGGGCGCAAAACACTTGAAAACTGATCGCGCCGTAGTTAAAAAGTGTGAAAATTAAGCCAATAAAAGAAGTAATAAACAAAAGCTTCTCAGATCCTTATGTGCGAAAGAGTTGTCAGCAGACGTTGAAGATCCCGGCAAACCTTTCGTTGTGTGACGGGCAAAACTCGGCGAGGCCGAAAAAGCGCTAAAATTTCGTAGGCACAAAACGAAACAATGGAGGAAAGTGGGGACTTTAGAAGCTTATAATTCTGTATGAGAGCTAGGTATATTATAAAAGGCAGAATAAGCAAGAGGGGTCCTTTAAACCATCTGTTTTTTACATGCAAATAGGCCATGGGCAAATGGCCTCCGTCAAAGAGGCTTAGGGAGGAAGCTTACTTCCAAGGTCGGCCTGAAGAAGGGACGATTTCCTTTTTACGCTGCTTGGAGAAGGGGTAGAGACGGAGCAAGAGATCATGTTTCAACCTGCCGTAGTACTGCCGTACGTGTTATACTTGATACTTTATTTCAAAACGAACGTTCACAGCATTACTTTGCCGAACTTGCCGTTTGTGTCAGGTACATCATAATTACGTAGGATCTAATAAGGTGGTTATACATAATATGTCATAATAGTAAAAAATTACCAATACAAGATTAAACAGTTAAAACATTGTGGGAAAATGTAGGTCAGTTGTTTAAAATTTCGACGAATGATGGTATAAAACTCTTTTTGTAGCGTTCGGTTCTTGTACTGACGGGGTTCAGAACCGGAACTTTTTGTGATTTAGCTCGAGGTAATCGAGGTTTTGGCGGGAAATTTGGGGCCGGAAATAAGTGCTCAAAACTTGGGTGAGAACGCAGATTGTTCCCGAAACTAGTACAAAGAGTAACACGTCGGGCTGCTAAGGTTGGGAGGCGGAATTCATTGAGGAGGAGGATATAAGGTACTTTGCCCTGGCAGTAGATAATTCTCAAGGCTCTCTTCTGAATAGTTTCAAGCCTATCAGACTGATCTACCGTTAGGCCAAAGTGCCAGACTGGACAAGCATACTCAAATGTGAAGATGCGGTGAAATGAACGTCTTATTAAATTTTTGTGGACGGGCAAATGAGTTCTGGAGAGAGGTTTTAGGAGCCGGGAGACGAACGGCTGAGCTAGGTCGGGAAAATACATAAGTAACAAAAGCAGTGCAAATGCTTGCGCGCAACATGCATATAAATGGTTTCATCCTTCAAACTAAATACCAACACAGTTCAGTAAGAAGATACGACCTGAAGTAGGATTCCATCAAAATACAGTAGAGGTATGTTACTTCGGAACCAACTAACTCTGAACGACGCCGAAGAATATGGTGAGATTCTGACCTGACAAATATTTACTTAAGTAAATATTTGTTAAGTAAGATTTCCTGATCGTACAAAGTATCCCAACAGACGAAAAAAGCATTAAAAATGAACATCTGAAATTCTTTACGTCAAAAGACTTCATAATTCCCATTTTACTGCAAAAAACAAACTCATGGTAGTCCAGAATTCATTAAACATCGCAACGCCCAAGAAAGCGTCTGTCAACTGCGTGTATGAAAAATTCCTATCAAGTCCAATCTGCTGACCTGGAAAATCCGCGAATTCGCCTTCACCTTTAAAGTTTAACTGAAAAGCCAACTTATTTGTGTGTCGTTTAATTGGATACACTGAATTATTGGATTCTGCAAAGGGATTTTTTTATTTTCCCCTATCTGCTCTAGTTATGAGGCTCAGAATATCTCCGGCCGTCCCCACAGCGTAAATTCTTCTATGACGCGGGAAATTTTAATCTCAACACAAATGCGGCTTTTCAGTGGCCATGGCCAGATTGGTGACGATTGCTTAGTGCCTGAACAAAAAAAAAATGATATATCTTTCTCGTAAGGCATACAACAAAAATACAAGCGCATAGAGGCACCACAAATCACACGGAAATTCCACTATTTGGAAATCGATTATTCGTCAATGGCGGAACAACGAAGTAACTCATTTTAAGCGGGTCTTCAAGCCAATTTAAGTGAATAAATGATGGGTAACTGGATTGTCCTATCCTAGCCCTTTTCGGTTAAACTTTAAAGCCTGTCTGAGTTATTCTCACCTCAATAAGGAAGGCGTCAAGGTCTTCATTCCACAGATCTTCCGGGGATTTGCCCTTCAGGATCTCCAACTCTTGCCTTTTCTCGTCTCGTCTCTTGAGCAACTCATCTTTAGCCTCCTTGGTAAGTGACCACATGGGCATCCTGAGTATGTAGTCGTAGTCTGGCTTTCCTTCACCTGCCGTCACGCGGGCGACGATCCGGTCACCTTGATCGTTCTCGCCACCTTCCTCGGCTTCTGCAGCCTCTTCCTAGAAGGGAAAGAAGCGTCAAAGAGGAACTTCCGTCACAGTACCGACCTGTTGAACGGCTATCGTACCTATATATCGAGTCAATTTTGCTGCTATAATAGTATGTGTGAAAGTAATTTACACACATAAAATAATCGTTCCATCAATTCTCATACCATAAATTTCGAATTTCTTACATCTATTATTTCCACCTTACCGGACTAAACTTATTTTTTTTGCCGTGATTGCTTCTTTCTTGAGGCGTAGCCGACCCCCGATTACCGTCTTAGGGAAGCTCACTCGTCAGAGATATCAGTAGGCTACACGGAATGTTATGATTCCGGAAGTCGTACGTAATATGTTGAAAAAATATCAATTCCAAAGCATCAGCTACCTTAGAATATTGGAACAAAGACAGTATGTACTGCGCCGGCCACAAAGGTACTACCCGTTTACGACCTGCTTAGCTTCAGCGGCCAAACTTCGAAAGTTCGCACAACTGTATTATTTACTTGCCCAGTCTGTTGACAGGAAAGAACTGATCGGGAGCCTGAGAGGTGAAAAGAGCCGATACTGGCGATCTAATGAAATCAACGGTGGTGAAATCTGCGAGTAATTCTCACCTAACTTCCAGTTTTAAAGTGAAGAATCCTCTGGAAACTCTGAACAGAAAAATTCAGAACTTTCATAAAAAGGCTGAAAACATTCTTGTCCATCACAACCTTTTTCCTTTCTTCACTAAAAAAGTGCCATGATTTGTTTATTTATTTTGATTTTGTGTTATCATTTGTATTTTATTGTAGATATAGAATGATAGTTTGTTTTAACGGTCAGTTAATTGTTTGTGTACTATCTCTGAAGTGTTTGTGACATGTTGTTCTCTTTTTTTTATATACTCTTCAGTTTTGAAGGAATCAAATAAATGAATGAATGAATGATAACTGACCTGAGAAATTCGACGTTTCGGAAATAAGAAGAACTGAGTGGTTAAGGAAGTAGAGCGAGTAGCATTATAATTAAAGGCGTATTCTCGCCGTCCCCCGAGGACTCCTCGGGGAATCGAAAGGAACGGCGAAAATAGAGGGAGTCACTCCACGCGGACTCCGCGTACAGAAAACAGCGAGAACACGGGGAATGGTTCCAAAACGGATTTTATTCGAAAAGAAAACATGCAGTTGACGAAACTATGCTGGACCCACTTTATTTTTGGTTTTGTTTATTCTGACTGTTTTTAATTAATTTTACATTGGACCAAAACCAGCAAAAATTGATTCCCCTCTGAATCTGAAGGGGAGTCCTTTTTAATGATGGTGATGATAATCGGAGCATTCCCCGTCCCTGGGGACTCGCGAGAATACGGGGAGTGAGTCCCCGGGAAAAACAAAAACGCGGGGACTCCTCAAGTGGAGTCCTCGGGGAACGGCGAGAATACGCCTATAATTAAGAGAGGTCGTTTACGACAATCGCGAAAATAGGGAGTAAGTAGCACATTGTTGCAGCGAAATGGCAGACATTCACTTTTCAACTGGCAGGATACTGCGAAAATCTTATGTTAAACCTCACGATACGACGTGTCATCAGTTATCCCTGTCGCTTTCCCCCCAGCTCGCTAAGCCTAAGCCACTGGGTTTTGGTGCGCCCGTTCTTTTCTGAGGACAATAAAAACAACGGTCCAATTAGCTGGCCGGCCGCGCCTTATGGTCACGATTGAGAGAACGATTGCACTTTTGAGAAAACGGGTATCGTCATGAGCTATGTCGTCATAGCAGCAGATAGGTACAGCTTTATAATTATGTCGGAGTGTACGCTTCCCATAATTATTATTTTTTTTATTTGGTTCCTTCAAAGCTGAAGAGTGATGTATAAAACATTAAAAGACAACATATCAATCAAACTCGCACACACTATACGGTTATGAACTCGGCAACTAGGCTTCGATGTAAAACTGCGCCAAACTTACGGACAAGGACTAGCCCGCTAATTCTTGGGGGGGGGGGGGAGGATGAGGAGAAAAACAGATTTGAATCGCTTACCAGTGCTGCGTCCTTATTCTGAGTAACTTTCCAAGCCAGGACAGGATCAGAGTCGTAGCCTTTCTTTGCAAGTTCGTCAACAAGGGCATCTTTCTTCTTGTTTTCAACGGTGATCTTTCCGTCGCATTTCTCGACGATGAATCGTGCTTGATTTGACAACTTGGAGGCTTCAGCCTAAAATTAAGAATGAACTCAGCATTGTAATTTTCAGTCCCCACTACAGGTGGCACGAAACAAAAATGATATGATAAAAATGGGTCAAAATGGGAATGGTGATCAAAATGGGTAAACAATGGGTCCACATAGTAGCCCCTCCCCACCTCCTACAGCGCACAGAAGCTGTGGTGGATGGTGAGTGTACCTCAGTAATGACTGGACTTACGTCAGGCTTTTAGAGAGTTTGGCCAAATCGGAAATTCTATTGGCCCTTGAGCTGATTGAGTAAAATGTCCAGCTTTAGCTCTCAGGTATTTTGACTGTAGTGAAGTTTATTTTGAAGACACGAATATGAACATTTTAAAGTTTAACTGAAAAGCCAACTTATTTGTGTGTCATTTAATCGGATACACTGAATTATTTGGATTCTGCATGGGGATTTTTTTATTTTCCACTATCTGCTCTAGTTATGAGGCTCAGAATATCTCCCAGAGCGTAAATTCTACTTTGACGCGGGAAATTTTAATCTCAACACAAATACGGCTTTTCAGTGGGCAGTGGTGAGATTGATGACGATTGCTTAGTGCCTGAACAAAAAAAATTATAAATCTTTCTCGTAAGGCATACGGCAAAAATACAAGCGAATAGAGGCACCACAAATCACACGGAAATTCCACTATTCGAAAAATCGATTATTCGTGAATAGTGGAACGACGTAGTAACTCATTTTCAGCGGGTCTTCAAGCCAGTTTAAGTGAATAAGTGATGGGTAACTAGATTGTCCTATCCCAGCCCTTTTCGGTTAAGCTTTAAGCACTATTCATCTCTTCAATTACACAGGTCACCACACCTAAAGAACAAACGACACAACAAACTATTGTTTTTCAATTAATAAAGGTTTTCGAGCTCGCAGAAGTAGAAATAAATAAATAAACCACGCGTCCTTCCAACTTCCATGCAGAGAAACTACCTCTTATTCTTTGCTCCTACATACCAATCAGGCAAGTGATGTAGCTCTGTGCCGTTCAGTGGCAGCGATACCGTTTATCCCCTCGCCTATATTAAGCAACCAATGAGAAAGGATCGCGCGTAATGTACCGGTCAGGATACTGATTTTTGCGGCGACGAAATGGTGAAATCTAATGAAGGTTTGCTTGGTTAAATTTTCGGCGTTCTTGATGTTCAAACACCGTCCAGAATCTTCAATGACTGACATGACAACACAACTGCCCTCAGGCAAACGCATCCAAACACGTAGTTGTGCTAGCTGATCTACACAATCCGCGAGCGGACGGATACCCTTCCGCAAAAACGCCTAGATCTATAGATGCCCATAGGCATGGGCAAATACAGTTCGAACCGCACTTGCTGGACACAAAAAATCAGAGAGACTGGCGACACCAACTTCAGAGTCGTACGTGGGCGCTTAAAGAGCTGAAGGTCGGGGGGGGGGGGGGCTAGTTGCAACGACCGTAACGAATCACGAACCTGCAAGATCCCTTCGAGGTATGCTTTCCTCTTTCCGTAGAACTGTAACCGAATGTCATAGAACTCCCTTAGCATTTCTTCTACTGCATCATATCGTTTGAGGACACCTTTGGAGTCGAATGCGACCATGTTGTTCAATGAGATCGTGGTCTGAAGCTTGAAGAATCTGTGGAAACCTTCCGATTGGGCTTTCCGGAAGTTTTCGTCTGTCATGGAGACAACAAATCGGACGGTTGTATCAGTGTGGTATTCTTTGTAGTCGCTGAAAAAATGGGGTTAGTCTGAATACTTCGGTTGCATTCCCCTGAAATCTTGTATTACTTGGTATTACTGTTTTCGTTCCTTAGAGCTTACATCGTAACGAAATAGCCTCCCTCTTTATGATTTTTGTTGCACGGGTTTCGATGGTTACGATTTGTTAATATGCTAGGGGTATTGCCAGCGCTTATCTACACTCAGTTTGGCAACTGAGGATTAGCTACATTCGAACAGCTACACTGTCACAAGTTTCGCCACACATAACACAAGGATGTGCAGTTTCAGCAAATAACACTTGGGATGTTATCTGTTATGATTTTGCAAACATTATGCTTTAACCTTTACGCATAACAAGCATTGCCAGGACGAGCGAAAAAACAACAACAAAAAATGCATCTGCTGACTTTCCCCTGTTTTCTGCTGAAACCGCGCGCTCTTGTCTTCTCTGTTATGAAACTCCTGACAGTGTACAGAAAAAAAAAACATAGGCAACTATGGGGGTTATTACTTCCATTCCGCCAAGCTAGTTATCATTTCTGACAAACATCAGCGACAGTAAGTGATTTTGCAAAACCGATGGCGATCTTGCAGTTTCAGCGTGGACCGAGACAATCCTAGCAAGGATCGCCGTTGAAACAAACTTAGGCATAAGAAAATGAAAATTGTCTCCGAAACTGCTAAACTTTTAATCAGCGAATCTATCATTCAGTTGAGTTAAGTATTTTCAGCTACAAAAGGCCTTCATGGAGCTATCTAGAATAACTTTCACACAGAAACAGGTGCGCAAGTGCCCTACTCAAAACGGATAAGTCAGCTAAGATATTCTTCAGCGATATTTCGGTTCTTCTTAGCAAGGGTCCGCTTCAGGCCGTTCTTCTAACTGACTTACGTGATGACTGCCGGCTGTTTCTCGGAACCGTTCAGGAAGGGCTCCATCACCGTCTCCTTATACGTCTGCGTCCACATACGAACAGGTAGCTCCGTAATTTCGACCTTGTTATTTTCCAGAATGCTCACTTCTCCACTGACGGCGTACCGGTTGTGGCAGATCTGAATGACCGTTCCTCTGAAGTTTTTGAACCAGGGGTGCTGAAAGTAAGTAATTAATTTACTTATGATTCGACAATTTCCAGAGGCGGAGTAACAACACGAACAACAAGACCAAAGGTTCCGATGGGATCCTAAAAATGTAATATTTGATCCAGACAACTGCGTCTTATAGATATCCGCTCTTCGCCAGACTCCTTGAAGACTTTTACTATTAAAATTAGAAATACATTAAGGCCAATGACCAAGTTCAGGTATGGATTCAGCATATGTGTTTACCCCTATACGTCATATCTACTTTGACGAAGTTGATCAAAACTTCCTGCCTTACTTCTAATCAAATCAAATCAAATCGTTTATTAATTAAGAATCTTACACACGGCGTGTGCCGACTAATTGATTCCAACGTAAACATATAAATACACACTATACTAAAAGGTCAAAAATATGAGTTTAAAAGCCAACATAAAAACCAAATATCTCTCTACCAAATATCCGGTCTCGGCCGGATTCCGGGCGAACTACCTGTCCGGCAAAGACTGAAGGTCAAAACGAATTAAGCATATCCCCTTACCCCTATATCAAACCTCTAATCAACAACAACAAAACCTCTAAGCGAACTATTTGCCCGACGAGAAAATTTTCATATACGGATTCAGCATGTCTGCTTACCACTACATCGAACCTCTTGACTTCAGATAAAACTTTTTAAAATCTTCCGGTTCTTACCCCTTAAACCTCTTACCCCCTAATCGAACATCTAATCAACTTCAAATAAAGCTTTTACTTTTAACAAATTTTCCGGATTTGGCCGGATTCCGGGCGAACTACAACTTGTCCGGGTAGGAAACAATTGTCATATACGATTCAGCATGTCTCCTTACCCCTAAACCAAACATTTAATTAACTTCAAATAAAACTTTTACTTTTAACAAATTTTCCGGTTTTGGCCGAATTCCGGACGAACTAATTGTCCAGCGAGAAAATAAGTTTCAGATATGGATTCAGCATTGTCTGCTTACCCCTAGATCGACTATCTCATTGGCTTTTTTAAACATTTTTTTTTCGTCCTTTAATCTGAAACCCCTCCCCCATCCCTAAATATGGGGCTACAGGGCTGATCTACGAACTTGATCTGTACTTTGACCCAATGGATCTTCATACCAAGTTTGAAGAAAATATCTCTACCCCTTCGGGAGTTATCATGCTGACAGACAGACGGACAACTTTTGCGATGTCATAGGTATCCCTCCACTTACGTTTTGGGATCCCGAAAAGAGAATAACGAAACTAAACAGAGCACATTTTTTCAGAACTAGCCATCAGTCATGAAACGATGAATAACGTCATGTGCACTGTGAGCTGAGTGGTAGGCAGTTTTCCGACGGTGCACAGAAAGTAGCACTTGCGTCTTAAACGTCGAATTTTTCAGTTAACGTCGTGGAATGTATAGCAGGTGCTTGGCATATTTATAATAACAGGGTGAAGTTAGCATTACAGAAACAATTTTTTTCCATTACCATACAGAAGAAGGTATTAAAGTGTTATACAGTTATACTCAATCCCACTTATTGGGAGACAGGTGCTCCAACGTTGGAGTATGGCTTCCAGGATGGACACGGCACTCAGTGTCAATGCCCAACTATACACCCTCAAAATCTCCCAAAGCGAGTGAAGTTTACTTTCACTTTAGTCAAAATAGAGGTACTTTGTTTTTCCAGCTGTCGTTGTTATATGCGTTCGCGGAAGATTTTGGAATTATGGCAATCCATCTGTGCTTACTTTCCTACACCGTCGCCACACGTACACTAGAAGGACATGCAATTTCAACGGATGTGAGTAAGGTTGTAAACTATGTTTACTGTTATGTTTTACAGAAACGCTAACACAAGTGCTCATAACAACTGCTGAAATTGCGCATCATTCTATAAATCTTATGAATAGTCTGACGGTGTAGGAAATTTTTTTGTTAGGATGAAACTTTTTTACCCTACCGATTTATACCGGGCAGGTTATTATTATTATTATTGTTGATTTATTTCTCATCATAATGCACAGCTGTAAAGAAAGATAATTAAATATTCACTACTAAAGGCAGGACCGAGTTCGGTATTCTTCCTTTTCTGATTATTGCTCAAAGTCCGCTATCAAGTCCCGGAACAAGGCTCGACAATCGTGCAAGACTCCCCTAAAAGCTTAGGACTTAAAGTTGTGGTTCGTACCATGGGAGTGGGCTCCTGTCCGCGCATCATCCTCTTGATATTTTCCGCGATTTCTCTTGGGTTGAAGTTGGGGATCTTTGTGCTCCAGCCGGTGCCAATGCCATCTGCGCCGTTCACCAACATCATGGGAAGGATGGGGACGTAGAATTCTGGTTCAATCTTCTGGTTATCGTCGTGGAGATGGTTCAAGAGAGCTTCGTCGTTGGGCGGGAAGATGAGTTTGGTGAGGGAACTGAAATAAAAGTGTTAACTGAATGGCTCAAGATGCGTTTACCGCAAAAGTACTATTAGGCTGTCCAGCGCGCAGACATTCAGGGGTTGACTGCAGTGTGTCTCAGAACAACGGTAAAAGTTTGTGCCGTAGGAGATTTACAGAAATTATTCCACTTCGAAGCATTAAACTGGAATATATCGAATCAATCACATGTGAGACTCATCTGAAACGGTGTCAGCAACGCGCACTCGACGTTCACAGTTAAACGGCTATCATTCAGTCACTTTATTAAAAAAAAAACAAAAAAAAAAAAAACAACATAATTACATTGCCCAAATAAGGCTATTACGCCTCTTGCGTCGCTAGAATAATTTAGGATAATCTAACTATAATACCACTACTTTTAACTACAACTTTAGAGACAAAGTCGTCAAACGCAAAAGCAAAAAGGAAATATACCCGTGCACCATTGCGGACTTCAAAATCGGCAATGTTTTCCACTAAGTACTTGACGAGCAACTTTGAAACTCCAAGTTTGATTTAAATTTTGTTCCGACAATTTTGTAGTGGTTTGCTATTCTGTTCTTTTTGATTAATAAACTAATGATCAGACAGTAATAATAACGAACTGTACAAGCCTTCAAAGAGTATGGTTTTTACTAAACACTTTCGATAAATACATTGCACGACCCTGGACAAACCTCTGTACTTGGCTTGTCCACGATTTGGATACCATTAAATAATATTCTATTCTATCCCAAAGCGGTAAAGCCGATCAGCACTAAGACATCTTAACCAAGCCGGAGAGTTTCCAGCCGTGAAAAAAAGATTTCAGAAACCTAGGAGTAGCCAATGAACGACACAGTGGCCCACTGCTTACCTCATCTGTGTGAAGATATATCTGGGACTGGCAGCATCCTTGCCACCCTGGAGCCGAGTACCGAACTGACCAATGGGCTGAAGGAGGTTGATGTTGTTGGAACCAACAAAGTCTTGAGCAAGGATGATGATCGTTGACATGAGAGAGGCTTCACCGTGGTGATAGGCGCTGTGCTCTGCGACGGAACCAGCTAACTGTGCTACCTTGATTTCTCTCTTGTCATTACGCTTGATGACAGTGAATAATACCTGAACGACAAAAAAGATGTTCAGCCTTTACTCGGATCAATTCGCCCAGGCTTATGCTGCGAACAGACGTTCAGGGTTTGGCGATCGCGGACAGTACTAATGTAAGTGAACAAAAAATCCGTCCGGGAAAACCTGATCGCCTGTCCGCAGCACAATAAATCCAAAGGGCCAACCGCATTCACCGGAATCTAGGGGAAAAGATTGTGGATGCAATATTCCTGGTTACCCAGCCGTTATAGTTCCAAGCATTATTTCCTCTAGCACAATGATTTTGTATTGAATCTGTATTTGGTCAATTTTCGCCACCCCACTGCCAGATCATTCGCGGAACAGAACATTATCTTGCTAATGGGTCTCGTAAAAGACTGTGGCGACCCAACATGAATATTGGTGCTGTTGCAGGATGGGGGGAGGGAGTGGGTCTCCAGTTATGCTCAGATTAAATTTAGTTCAGGTGACAAGTTTACTACAAATTTATCTTAAACTGCTGTCAAGTAATTGTCTCTGGTGATGCAAGGCAGCTTCCGTTGTTCAACTACAAACAGGGTGAGCGCCACATATCTGTTTTCCACTTCGACCTTCACTGCCTTCCGGTGACCTAAACCGGCAAATTCCTCAGCAAATCCAATCAATCCGCAGCAACTCGGACTATATATAATAACTATAATCTGTTTACAACTCGCAATCCCACAAGAACGGCAAGTGAAATGAAAAAGCAAAAAACTGCTTTAGCAAAACTTTACGCTTCTTTTTGCGACCCGGCTGTTCTTTTCTCGGTTGGTCTGTTTGAAATTTTTGATAAACGGGATCTATCCAGAATAAGGATAGATTATTTCCGCTACTGTAAGTTTCTTCTGTATCTGCCCCGGTCCCATAGTAATTCCAAAATCATTAAAGTTTAACCGAAAAGGACTGGGATACGACAATCTAGTTACCCATCACGTACTCACTTAAATTGGCTTGAAGACCCGCTGAAATTGCGTTACTTGGTTGTTCCGCTATTCAGGAATAATCGATTTTCAAATAGTGGAATTTCCGTGTGATTTGTAGTACCTCTAATTTGTTGTATGCCTTACAAGAAAGATTTATGACTTTTTTTTTGTTCAGGCACTATAGGCAATCTTCACCAATATCGCCACTGCCCACTGAAAAGCCTTGTTTGTGTTTAGATAAAAATTTCCCGCGTCATAGTAGAATTTTCGCTGTGGGGACAGCCGCAGATATTCTGAACGTCATAACTAGAGCAGATAGTGGAAAACAAAAAAATCACTTTGCAGAATCCAAATAATTCAGTGTATTCAACTAAATGACACAAAAATAAGTTGGCTTTTCAGTTAAACTTTAAATCTTACGGAGCTACCGACATTTCGTCACGGCTGCAAGATTTGCACACTGATTTCCGTCAGAAATCTAGTCTACGTCTGTTGCCGCATCACCGACTGATTAGGCTCTTTTGATTGATGGTTGTAGGCCTATTGTATGTTCCGTTAGTTATTTTCCTGTTTGTCTTTGTTCTTTTCTTTTTCTACTATCTTTACTCCACTTTCTTTTGTTGTAAAACATTTTGTGGGTAAAAAAAAACTTACTTATAAAAGTGCACTAACACACAAACAGGGGTAATGGGGTGGAGTGACAAAAACAGGAATAGGCTGATCTCGACAGGTTCCTGTGAAGTTATAGTAATAATTTTTCTGAAATATCTGAATATATGAAACACAGTGGAAAGGCAGGAAGGTCCTGCAAGTCCCATACGTCACGGTATTTAGCGATAATTTTAGCAGTTGGTCTGTCATCAAAACAATCGTTCTAATGGCTCTTCGACCGATCGTTCTGCCAAATCATCATCAAAATACACGGTTTGTTTATACTTTTGTTTGCTTACTCTCACTTTCTTCGTTTAAATTACCAAACGCTAGGTAGCGGGCAGTTCGATTTCCACGACGCGATTTCAGCGGGTTTTCCACTCTTCCCTACTGTCTTCTGCTGCATGTAGGATCGCACATGACGTACCTTTCTTTGACCTGGCTTAAGACCGTCCACCATCGACGGAATGGAACGTTCATTGTCAAGGTTGCTAAACAGCACAAGTTCCTTGTTGACAAAATCCTTGAAACTGACTTGGTGAGTATTCTTCTCGTACAGGTACATTTCAGGCAGTCCAAGTTCCTTCCTTCGCTTACACTCCTCCATCCACTCGGTTAGCCACTGTTTGCGATCCTCAATACAATCTTTACTGAATGCCTGAAACAAGGATAGGGCTAAATATCTTCCCGTTTTAGTATTTTTGTTAGGTGGTGGGAGGATCTCTCAATTTTTGGGAGTCTTCAGTAGCTTTTGGCCGAAAACAAGGCTTAATTTTTCACTGCGGTGAAATTTTATGGGGGGTAACGCTTAAAAATTATAAGCAATTTACTAAACTGGATTTTCCTAAAACATAACTCTTACTAGAAATAATCTTTCCCTGATGAAATGACTCAGAAATACGGCTTTTCGAAAATACAATTGCTTTCCATGTAAAGTTAGCGATTTTCTTGTTAGCCCTTGTCGACTCTGTCCAGCCTTCCCGCTCTCCGACGCGGCAGCTTAACGCAAAATGTTTGAAAACCGAACCCGCCGTGGTTAAAAAGTGGGAAAACCAAGCGAAACAAAAGAAGTCCAAAGGAGAAGACAGACCTGATGGCCTAACATGTGTTAAAAAAAAAAAAACAGAAAAAAAAACTTTGAGGTTTCTTGAGTTGACGGCAGACCGTAAAGCTTTGAGCTAAGTTTGCGTTGCGTGTCAAAACTTGGCTCGGCCGAAAAAGCACCAAACAGTCGCAGGTAGGTACAAAACGAAACAATGGCAAAATGCACGGATTTCAGAAGCTTAGTTCCATAAGAGAGCTAGGAATACTATAAAAAGCAGAATAAGCTAGAGGGGTCCTTTATGAGACTCGGACTCCCCAGCCCGTCAAACTGTAAAGCCACGCAGGGTAACGCTGTAACAAGAGTCCAGGAACGGACGGACGAAACATAAATAAGATAAATGAACTCGCAGAGGACGGTGAGAAGGTACTCCATGGAACGAAAATTTCCTTTTGTTTAGAACTTTGTGCTTTTGTTCACTTGATGTCTTTGGTCAAGTGATCTCCCGGCAGACTTATATCTTCGGCGAGAAAACAAACAATAGAGAAATAAACTAGCCTGAAGTCAGTCTATAGTGTTAGCTTGCAGTTTGATGTTTAGATGGCTCAACAATAATTGAGCCTTCCCTCTCGTTTCACAATCTTTTGGTCCGTTGCCAGAACTGAGTGTTTCTTCAGCCCAGTTTGCGAGAAACTCCATATATTTTATAGCCTACTCCTGACGAGATCTCTTCCCAAAAAGGGCCGAAATATCGCTGTAACAAATATCGGCTGACGAATCCGTTTAAATAGACCTCTCAAGGATTTCTCATATTTAGGGGGAGAGAAGAGAACATTTACCTCTTCCACTGTGGGCTGAAAAAATAAAAGATTACCATTTTGATAGAGTAGTCATCTCTGTCGCCGTCGTATTTGAACTTGATGCGATGGCGTTGCATGTCATGAAAGTACTCTTTCGCCTCCTTTGCAGTGGAGGTTCCGAGACCTGTAAGAACACAAAAAGACATGGTCAGGCTACCAGCAACACGCGAGGGATACATCGGCATCCCGAACAGCAGGAGCCGATAGCTCCCAGAAAGGGAGGTACGACCCGCTATCTCTACTGCTGTACTTGCGACAGTTAGCGAGGAGCTAAGTAACAAGAAAGGAACAAGAACAAAGCTGTTTAGTTAAAGGACCCCTCTTGCTTATTCTGCTTTTTATAATATATCTAGCTCCCATACAGAATTATAAGCTTCTAAAATCCCCACCTTTCTCCATTGTTTCGTTTTGTGCCTACGAAATTTTAGCGCTTTTTTGGCCTTGCCGAGTTTTGCCCGTCACACAACGAAACGTTTGCCGGGATCATCAACGTCTGCTGACAACTCTTTCACACATAAAAATCTGAGAATCTTTTGTTTATTACTTCTTTTATTTGCTTAGTTTTCATACTTTTGAACCACGGCGCGACCAGTTTTCAAATGTTTTGCGCCCAGCCGCCGCGTCGGAGAGCAGGAAGGCTGGAGATAGTCGACAGGCGCTAACAAGAAAATCGCCAATTTCAGATGGAAAGTAATGGTATTTTCGAAAATGTTTTTTCTGATTCATTTCATAGGGAAAATATTATTTCTAGTAAGAATTGTGCTTTAAGTTCTGTTTTCTTTTTGTTGGTCCCTTTTCAATGCTCCATAGGGTCACATTTGTGCCATTTTTGTACGGATGATGAAGTTATTGCGTGATTGAGCCAAGGCAAGAAATGCTGTCAGTTTACAAACAAAACTCGTGCGTGATGAACAAACATAGCCATGGGCACATGGGCACGTGTCCCCAACATAATCAGATTCACAAAGAAAGCACGCTTACATATGCGAAGTTATACATCACTACGAGGCTTTGGACAATACCTTTGTAGTACTTGATCTTGTACTTGGGCCAGTCGGGCGTTGCTTTTTTCCATTCCTCAAATTCAGGAATCGAAAAGAAGGACAACTCCTTGTCCCTTTTGCTAGCCTTGACAATAGGTGTGATGAACTCCTCCAAGAACGGGAGGCGAAGAAGAGTTGGCCAGTTGTGATGAATGAAGTTGATGAGAAGTCCCTTGATGTGAGAGCCGTCCTAGAAGAAGAATGTTCAGTTTGAAACTGAAGAGGTCAATCGGCACGAGTATCCTAGCACCTGACAACCGAAGGACAAGGCCGAAACCAAATGCCTCGAGGGAGAAGTCATCAATCGCCCGGCCACTGTCAAGCGACCTGCAATCAGCTGAATGGGATCTGAATCAACGCACTGTAACCGAAAAGGGCTAGGATAGGACAATCTAGTTACCCATCACTTATTCACTCAAATTGGCTTGAAGACCCGCTGAAAATGAGTTACTTCGTTGTTCTACTTTTCACGAGTAATCGATTTTCAAATAGTGGAACTTCCGTGTGACTATGCGCTTGTATTTTTGCTGTATGCCTTACCAGAAAGATTTATCAATTTTTTTTGTTCAGGCACTAAGAAATCTTCACCGATCTCACCACTGTCCACTGAAACTGTTGAGATTAAAATTTCCCGCGTCATAGTAGAATTTACGCTGTGGGGACGGCTGGAGATATTCTGAGCCTCATAATCAGAGCAGATAGTGGAAAATCGAAAAATCCCTTTGCAGAATCCATCTAATTCAGTGTATCCAATTAAATGACACACAAATGACTTGGCTTTTCAGTTAAACTTTAAGGATTCTTGCGGGTGACGTTTCTCGTTCTTCCCGAGGTTCACTGGCGTGTTTGGACTTAGTCATTGTTAGAGGTTTAAACACACTCTTTACTTACGCACTCTAACCTAATTACAACACGTTTTTATTCTGACATTTTACCCTCTGGCTACTGGCGCGGTACTGCTAATTCATTCCATGTTAGCTTCTCCCCTAGTTGTAGCTATTTATCGGATCGCCTCGAGCGTTGCAAAGAGTCGATCGTAACATGTTGAGACTTGAGAGTAGATCGCAACAGTCATATTAGAGTATTCCATAAGAAATTACCGAGCGAGCCATTTAAGCTACGGCACATTAGATCGCTGAATCAGGGACGGCAGCAAAAACTCTGCCCTCGATCAACAGATGGACTACGCAAACAACTCCCTCAGTCGGCATTTCTGACTTCCTTTTACTCTTCACTACCCCAAGAAACAAGACCAAAGGTTTCGACGGGATCCATAAATTTAATATTTGATCCAGACAACTGCGTCTTTAGATATCCGGTCTTCGCCAGACTCCTTGAACATTTTTACTATACAAATTTCGAAATAGATTAAAGGACACGTGAATGATGAGTACCAAGTATCATCCCTATCTGTATGACTTCCGTTAACATTGCCTGCAGAAAACCCAATCCAAATACGAGATAGTGTTTCCAAGCTACGATTTTTGCTCCATTTTGCATCTGTCCTTATTTCAGTACCGAACAAGTTTAGAAAAGAACAAATGTCTCCAATCAACCCTTCTTCTGGAATATTTTTCAACCAGTTAAGCCCAAACGTATATCTAGAAGAAATTCCAATACGATCAGGCCAGCGCTGTACAAGATTTGAATGAATTGCGCTTTTTGTCTTGGAGTCTGCATGTGCAAACCTCCAGAAACGAACATCCCTATTTTTAAAACGTTACGCTCAGGAGAAGAATGCTCTCCGTGGCCATGTCTGTAAATGCATTCTCCAGGGTGTGTTCAAGTATGGTTTCATTGTTCAGGTGTCCTTTAAGGCCAATGGTTAATCATCTGAGAAAACCAAGTTCAGATATGGATTCAGCATGTGTGTTTACTCCTATACGTCACATCTACTTTGACGAAACTGATCAAACCTTCCTGCCTTACTTCAGCCCAATTTCCGGTTTCGGCCACATTGCGGGTGAACTATACACTTGCCCGGCAAAAAATAAAGCTCAAAGCGAATTAGGCATATCTCCTTGCCCCTATATTGAGCCTCTAATCAACTTCAGATAAACATTTAACAAATTTTCAGATTTTGGCCGGATTTCGGGCGAACTATCTGTCCGGCGAGAAAATAAACTTCGTATACGGATTCGGCATGCCTCCTTACCACTACATCGAACCTCTATTCAAGTTCAGATAAAATTTTTACGTATAACAAGTCTTCCATTTTCAGCCGGATTCCGGGCGAACTATATGTCCGGGTATAAAACGATTGTCATTATATATATCATATGTAATACTAATAACAAATTTTCCGGTTTTCGCCGCACTCCGAACGAATATGTCCGGGTATATAACGATTGTCAAATGTACGATTGTCATTATATGTATCGTACATAATACTTTTAACCAATTTTCCGGTTCTGGCCGGATTCCGGGCGAACTACTTGTCCGGGTAGAAAATGATTGTCATATACGGATTCTTCATACATCGAACATTTAAGCAATTTCAAATAAAACTTTTACTTTCAACAAATTTTTCAGTTTTGGGCAGATATTCCGGACGAATTAAAATAAATTTCACACATGGATCCAGCATTTCTCCATACCCCTAGATTGACTATCTCATTGGCTTTTTAAAACTATTTCTTTTTCGTGGAATCCCTCCCCCACCCCCAAATATATAGCAATCTACAAACTTGGCCTGTATTTTGACCCAACGGATCCTCACACAAAGTTTCAAATTTTTTTATTAATCCCTTTGAGAGTTATCGTGCTAACAGACCGACGGACGGACAACTTTACGGTCATAGGTATCCCGTCATTTACGTTTTGGGATCCCAAAAACCGTCTCTTTGCATCGATCATTTTCCCCCAAATCTCTTCCCAGTCTATGGAGATAAAAGCAACACGTCAGTTCGAGAACCGATCCATGTCCGCTATGTCACTGCTTTAGAAAGCATATCAGACAAAGCAACACAAAGGAAACGGATCACGACAAAAAACGGAAGTTTATATCTGTGTACGCTGTCATCGTTCTGTGTTTTTGACTTTACTACAATTGAAACAGCCCGACGTAACTTTCTTTGGCAGCAATGAAGGCCAGTGTCTTCATCTTCGTAAAACTTGTGGCAAAAAACGACAAATCCCCGTTATCCGACAATAAAAAAGGTGCGAAAGAAAATATTGGTTTTAAAAAGCCTTACGTGGTCCTGATCTGTCATGATCATAAGCCTGCCATATCTGAGCGTCTTAATATCATCTATACTCTGATACTGCTTCTTGTACTGCAGACCAAGAATCTTGACGATGTGGTTAATCTCAGCATTCTCCATGATCTAAAAGATGGACATAAACTTAGACTAATAGACTAAACATAGGCTAATCCTGGCAATGAATGAAAAAAAAAACATCCTCACTGAATCTTTCATCCCCGCATCTTTTCCAATTTTAGCCGTCAAACCGAAAAGCGACTTTGGACACGTATTGTTATCCGACAGACTGTGACTGATACGCAGCCAGGAAAATGTCTTCCATCTCATGGGAAACAGCGATCCCGCTTTTGGTATTCCGCAAGAAGTTATGATTAATTTCTAGTTATGATTAATGATATTGCTAATGATTGTGAAGACCGCTGGAAATATGTTGACGACCTTACCCTTGGAGAAATTTGTGAAGCAAATGAATGTAGCAAAGCTCAAATCTTAATTGATAACGTGAAGACTTCCGTTTCAAATATAACAGTAAATGACAGTAAATCTTCTATTTTAACTATTTCATTTTTAAATTCTTCTGAACCAAATTTTCTACCAATTATCTCTGATTCTCTCAAAGTCAGTAAGATTAAACTCTTGGGAGTTATTATTACCAGTGATTTAAAATGGGAAGCGAACACAACTAGTCTAGTAAAAAGGGGTAATGCTGGGCTGCAGATGCTCAAGCTTATGTCGAAACATAGCGCCCCTCCAGATCACCTCCTCCGAATATTTACATCTTTTATTCGCCCAATTCTGGAATATGCAGCTCCTGTATGGCATTTTGCACTGACGGCTGAGCAAAGCGCCAGGCTCGAAAGAGTTCAGAAACGAGCTCTAATGATAGTATCGAAGCAGGCAGAAATGTCGTATGAAGAGCTGCTGACAAAGTTTAAAATACAAACTCTGAAAAAAAGAAGAGAGAAACTCTGCATGGATTTCGGAAGAAAATCTCTGATCCCCCCAATCCACAAATCCCTTTTCCCCCCTCAATCCACAACAAAACGACTCCCGCGCAGGGTTGCAGTGCCTGTTGAGAAACTTCAGCCGGTACGCTGTGCCCATCAGCGGTTCGCGAAGAGTTTTATACCTAGTTTTGTAAAAATGTATAACGAAAATCAGGAAGATTGATCGTTTTTTAATGTGACTATACCAAAGAAATTTGGCAGTGCCATGAAAATTTTGGTGAAAATAAAAGCTTATCTATCTATCTATCTATCTAAGACACTATCGAGCCAGCCATTTCAGCTACGGTACCCTAGAACAGTAAAGCAGGGACTACAAAAGAAAGTTCTGCCATCGAGTCTGGGTCATCGCGTTTGGAATATTCTCGAACAAGCTCTCAGAAGTAGCAACCAGACGAACCATTCAGAGGAAATGGTAAAGTCTCAATAATCCAGTGCACGATATTTCGCAGCGCTGCCCCGGGGCCTCTATGGTGAGTAGGGAAGTTGAACCTGCGGTGGAAACGCCGGCTAGCTTGAGCCGAACAAGTATTTCAGGAACAAGATGGCCATCGTGAGACGTGATACATGAACTCAGTAATCATAATCATCGAAGTAAGAATCGCACATCCACCCTCACTTTGCACCTGATCGTTAGATAGATATTCGTACACGCACAGAGGGTATCTTACTTTGGACGTCGCCCAAGCCTGAACTGCGCGAAAAACATGATCAAAATCAAACCCAGCAAATAGTTATGCAATGTAGCCTGTTGAGCATAACCAGTAACGCCAAATCAAAGCCAACTTGTTCTATTTTTTTTTGGTGTTCTTCTGCAACCTGTGAAAGATAGTTTATGGAATCCATAAAACTGGAACACTTTTACAAAATAAAACAGAAGAACAAGAACATTCAGAAAGAAATAAGTAACGATAGAAATGATTGTCTTAAGAAAGCTGAAAGCTCTTGGCTGATATTAAGTTCTTGGTTATTATTCCAATTTGACTGTTTCAGGAGCAAAAAAAGAAAACCAAGGTGATCAAAATTTTACAAGTGTACCCTATACCCCACCAGGAAAGGTCAAACCTTAAACTCACCTGTTTGGTCGAAGCGTCTCGCACGTTTAGCACTTTACCCTTCAGCGGGAAAATTCCATACTTGTCTCTCCCCACAACTGATAATCCACTGACAGCCAAGGTCTTGGCTGAGTCTCCCTCAGTCAGAATCAGAGTACAGTCATTTGACAACTTCGTTCCGGCATCATTAGCATCCTCCAATTTCGGAATGCCTTTGATTTTGTTGGACTTTTTGGCATTCAAAGTTTTTCCAAGCATTGCCTGTGCCTTGAAATTCGCCCACTGGGTGCATGCTTCAACGATCCCGGACTTGGCCGCGGCTGCCATAAACTTGTCACTGAGGGTGCACTTGGACCCGAAGCTTTTTGACTGCAGGGTCATGTTTTCTTTTGTCTGGGAGTCGAACGTTGGGTTGACGATCAGGCAATTCACGAAGACCCATATGTGGTTCTTGATTTGAAATGGCTTCAAGGCAACACTCGATTTATTCTTCTTCTTCAGCACTTCCATGAGATTCTTGATTAGAATGTCGGCGACGTAGTCAACGTGCCGGCCACCCTATAAAATTACCAAGGTTTATTAAATGGCTTAGCTGCCATGGCATGGGTAAAACTGGCGCATTTTCAAGAACTCTAAAAATAAACGAGGTTCACTGCTTTCACTTTCCAAGACTCCACAACCTACAGTGGATGTATGATCATCTGAACGTTTGTCGACTTTGAAGAGTGTCATTTACATGCACCTGCTGTGAGTAAAGTGAAGCGCCAGTTAGCAAAAATAGCTAATTAAGGGCCCCTGTAAACACCTGGATAGGTATTTTGGACCCTCATTCTACCATTTAGCCAAACACTGCAATGTTCAAACTTAAAGTTTAACCGAAAGGGGCTGGATAGGACAATCTAGTTACCCATTACTTATTCACTTAAATTCGCTTGAAGACCCGCTGAAAATGCGTTACTTCGTTGTTCCGGTATTTACGAATAACCGATTTTAAAATAGTGGAATTTCCTTGTGATTTGTGGTACTCTTTGCGCTTGTATTTCTGTTGTATGCTTTACGAGAAAGATTGACGATTTTTTTTATTTATTCAGGCACTAAGCAATCTTCACCAATCTCACCACTACCCACTGAAAAGCCGCGTTTGTGTTGAGATTAAAATTTCCCACGTCATAGTAGAATTTACGCTGTGGGGACGGCCGCAGATATTCTGAATGTCATAACTAGAGCAGATAGTGAAAAATAAAACAACTCCTTTGCAGAATCCAAACAATTCAGTGTATTCAATCAAATGACACAAAAATAAGTCGGCTTTTCAGTTAAACTTTAAGTAACTGTTCAAATAAGCATACCTCTACTGTATTTAGCCGGAGCAATTTTGGCTGAATCCGTGGCTCGAAATTCGTGGTAGAAACTGTCTAAATTCGCCATGTCGTGCATTCGCTAAGAAACGACTGCGATCAAACGCATGAGAAAGACGAAAAAAGCAGGTGGAAACATGGCAGATTAGAGATGGCACTGGTAACAGGGAAATCAATAACGGAACGGTTATACTGTCTCTATACATACTCTTTCTGTCTTGCTTGACGCTATAGCAAGGGCCAATGGGGTATAATATTTTTTTTTGAACCGAGCGTGTGGTGGTAGAAAGTGTCTAAATTCGCCATGCCATGCATTATCTGACGCACAAAATAAACCTGTTGAGCTACCAATGCTACCATGTCTGCCCGGCCCTGATCAAAAGCAAAATTTTGAATCTTGGTTTTATCTTCTTATTATCTTTTGCTGCCGAAGCATCGTAGCTAACATATCCGTTTTAATCATTGTTTGAATATAGGTTTTATCTTCACCTTCTTGTTGAAAGAGCCATCAGCCTTTCGACGAAGTTATCGCTGCTTGACTAGCAAACCCGGCTCGGAGGAATAAGCGCCAATTAGTCGTGGATGCGAAACGAAAGAATGACGAAGGATGAGGATTGTTGAAGCTTATAATTCTGTAGTGGAGCTAGGGACAGCGTAAAAGACAGAATAGGTATCAATCAATCAACCAATCTAAACCGAATATTTGTTCTCTCGTCAAATATAACTAGGTACGAATTGTGCAATTGTACGAGGGGTCCTTTAACACGAGGATGCGCAATTTCAACAGATAACGCTTTGGATACTATTTGTTAATGTTGAAGAAAACCCATGTCATGAGCTTTTAACTGTTATGATTCCGTAAAGCATAACGGTTTGCAAAATTACTTCTCAGGACAAAAATAGTAACGACAGAAATTGTAACAATTGCAGATTATATCCAAAGTGCTGTCTGTTGAAACTGCGCATACTTGGGCAGTGTTTCACAAAGCTTCTGACACTGTAGATCTGTTTATCTTTCTGGCACGAAAAATCCTGCCAGATTTCAAATTCGGTCACTTTGTGGCCAGAATCCTCTTCATCCAGTTTTAATTATCAAGTTAATGGGATAATACAATTTGGAATATTTTTGAATTCTGGCTAGAACAACACTTGACAGTCAGAACTTACCTAAATTAGGGACTAACGATCAATCAGAAGTCCAAACCTACCTTAGTTGTAGCAATACTGTTGACGAAGGAAACTTGCTGAAAGCCTTTGTCAGAAACCGCGACGGCTACTTCCCAACGATCACTAACGGTTTCATATACAGGCTTGATGGGGTTACCAAGGTCATCCTTCACCTCTCTCAGATACATATCCACGTAATCCTTAAAACTCTTGAGCTGGAAAACAAAATAACCCTAGTGTACTCAGCTTCACCATGTCTACCAGTCGGATCTCCACAGCATCAACACGTCCATCCAGCCCGAATGGGAAGATGCTTGGGAAGCGGGCCTTATGAAACACGACTGGCAACTCTTCTCGAACGCCCTAAAGCGCCTTTGGATGCGCAGGAGGAACCACAGCTTATGTATCTAGGCAGTTAAGCAAGCTCCTATCTTCCCCATGAGAAGCTTTTGGGACACATCGCCGAGCCCGGCACCTGCTCTCCTACGCGTAGATCCACCGTCTAACGCAGTGGCGGGGACGGAAATCTGCCTAGCTGTGTTGCCTTTCCGTGAGAATGCAGGGGAGAGGGGAGAGACTTCTGCCTTGTTTTGCCCAGTTTCTTTTTTTACTTACGATAAGGTGAATAAAAGAATACGTTGTGGGGATAAGGAAGAGTGATTACTTGAAATCTTGAAAGAGTGCAAAAGAATCAGTATACAAATAATCGATTTCGTATATTTGAACCAAACTTTTGTACTGTGATATCACGACAATTACAATGATTGCATTTAGCTTTGGTCGGGAAAGACAAACGAAAAAGTTCACAAAACAATAACTTTAAATATCCTGCAAGCACTAACTTGTAATAAGACCACATGGACTATTTGGTCATCAGACAATCAGATCTTACAGATGTTCGGTCTTTGCCGAACCCCACACACATTAGATACAAAAATATCCGTGCTATTCATCTGAGGCAAGAATAAATCCATTTTTTTTATATTCTATTAAATTTTTTCCAGCTTTTCTATCCTGGCCCGGATTCCGTTAAAACTGCTACTGTTACAAAATTAAAATTCTGTCCGGGTTAGGCAGTAAATCTCAGATAAATGTTCCAACCGCCTTGAGAATAGTTTTTACCTTGACGAAATGTACGACATCCGCCAGGTTCCGGTCAGTGTGCTTGTTCGGCAGGGACATAGCGATCAGCATGTATTCTTACCTCTAGATTGACGCTGTAATTTACCACGTTAATCTTCTAACCGACTTCGAATAATAATTCCTCTTGTACTAATCCCGGTTTGGCCTAGATTCTGGCCAAGCTACCTGTTCAGAGAAAAAATGAAAAAACACACATTGCATTTCTTTGTTGAAACCCCACATCTTTCAATCCTTATTAGAAACGAGGGCCGTTTCCTACCTCTGAATCGGCTTACACTCGCTTACCACCACTTAAATTACACCACTCAGATTACACATCCCTTGCATATCAGGTCACACCCGCTAGCTCCGAGTGCTCCGAGTTCACGCTTCTTACTGGGAAGTTCCATCGGCTACCGCAAGTGTCGCAAGGTTGTGGCTCTCCGGCGCCGCCCACTATGTCCCAAAAATAAATCGAGTTTGCTTAACTGCCTAGATACATAAGCTGTGGGAGGAACTAAGAGCCGCGTTCGATTCACTTCTCAAGTTCACTGAGATCCTCAGTCAGACGTTTTAGTTGCGATTCTCGGTTAACTGGGAGCGTTCGATTCATCAACGTCGACGTGAAGGTTGACGAAAAGTTAACTTTCAACGACGCGGAGAAATTGTCAGTTGTCTCAAGTTAACCAAGAAAGAAAGTGAAAGTCAAAATGATTCTTGCTCGGTCGACTTCTGGTCAACTTCTTGCTAAATAAAACGGCAGCAGAGAAAAAAGTCAACTCTGGGGTTGACTTCCGCGAGTCGAATCGAACGCGGCTAAGGTCTAACGTAAGGTACTCAGCTGTTGAAGAACAAAATTTTTCTTTGTGATGTCATGACAGTGTGGTTTCAGGTGTGAACCGACCATCAAGAAAGCGGCAAAAAAGCTGGGCTAATCAGATGCTCCTTCAAGGTCTATCAAAGAGTGTGGTCACTGCTCTGTTGGAACCTTTCTGACAAGCACACGTGTCATAGAAAACGTACAGCAACGTTTCATGAAGTTCTGCCCCGTAATTCGTGATCTATCTTGTCTAACAGTCCGATATACTTTACATGCAAAATTCCCGTCACTATTGGGAAACTTGGATGTGATGCGTCAACATTCCGTAGCGAAGGAGGAAGTTCGCATTCGGCTACGAAAGTCCGACTGTGTGTTACTCTGCAATTTCATAAACCAAGCGCTGATATTTCTTTTAACTGCATTCCCATGAGGCGTGCAACAATTCATACACGCATAGCAGCACAGTGATAACGTGCCGATCCTGCCTGATGCAAGCGTGCAGGAATTCGCTAACAGTTAAACCAGAACTCGGCCAAGAGGGAAGATTGCTTGGGAACAAAGTACTGTAGTTCTCCTACGCGGTTATTGGTTCCAGACCCACCCAAGAGTAGATAATCAACCCTATGTACAATGCTAAGCTCCAACAAGCCTGTTGAGTAGTAGCACTTTGACTGCCTCTTTGAACTGATCCACAGGAAATTGCCATTTACGTCACACATTGTATTGTCCCGGAGGAAATCGCGGTTACGTTGCTTCTCATAGTAGCAGAATATTCTCCGTGGGGTTTTATCCAACTTCGATTTACTCACCGGAAGCCTTTTTCCATTTAAGAAGACCTTCACACCCCTGCTAGAAGCAGCCACATCAAAAGCCCTTCTTGACATCAGTGACACTATGTCCTTATCTAACGACTCCATCTTGAACTTCTTTAAATCAGGTGAAAATGTAATCTTCGTAAAATCCTCTCCGGTCGCATCTTTGATCTTTGGATCTGCCGTCTTTGTCATATTCTCAGTCCAGGTCTGCTTGAACGACCTTTTGTAATCTTTGGATGATGTTTCAACTGTGAATTTGTTGCTGAAGATGTTGCAAAGCTTAGCACCATAGCCGTTTCTTCCTCCAGTTACTTTCTGGTCATCATCGTTGTAGTTGGATGACGTGAGAAGGTGTCCAAAGATCATGGAAGGGACATACATCTTCTCATCCTTGTGCTCAACAACTGGGATACCTTTCCCGTTGTTGTAGATGGACACAACATTGTTGTCCCTAAAAAGTAAAAGTGAATGTCAGCTCATATGGCGCAAAAATAAAAGATAAAAAAAAGGGCTACAGCTATATCACATATGAAGAACCATACTTGCTCCTGCAAACCAAACAACACTTTCAGACTTTAGTAGAGGTATGTTTCTTTTGATGTTATCTTACTTGGAACATTGCCAATTTCATCCATTTATTGCTATAAAATTCAACCATCTGTGAGTCGGAGCGGTTCTTTAAAGTCTGCGGTTTTTTAATATCCGCATTAAGTTGAGTTTGTAAGTTCAAGTAGTAATTTGAGTAACTTCCCAAGCTCTGCTGTAGCACTGCTTGTTTTGTAAGTTCGTCTTGTTTTGCAGCTTCGCACAAGTGCCATATACCAATCACTTTTCGGTCTGCCAGTCCACTGTTCTCGAGTTAGGTACTTCCAGAAGTGCTAGGACGATGAAACTTGGCAGGCATATTAGGGACCTGACCAAACTAACTTGGAAATAGTCACTTCCCCGATCCGACCACCGTGGGGGGTATGGAAGGAGGGGGAATCCGAAATATTGACGTATTTTTTTCTTTTGAACGGGTAATCAGATCTTAATGAAACTTGATATCTGGAAAGACCTCGTACCTCAGATGTTATATTTCAAGTCCGGAGTGGATCCGGTGACCTTGGGGGAGTTGGAGGGGGGAACCGGAAATCGTGTGACGTGTTCAGAGTGGACGGATCGGCATGAAAATTAGTGACAAGAACAAGCACAAGCCCCAGATACATAGTAGGCAAGACCGGACCGGTCCGAGCGCTATGGGGGAATTAGAGGGAGGGTTCCGGAATTCCGGTGATCCTGACTTTAGATGCTTACACATACGGTAGGACGATGAAACTTGGCAGGCATATCAGGGACTCGACAGTTTTAACTTTCAGTCGTTTTTCCGATTTGACCATCGTGGGGGAGTGGAGGGAGGGGGAATCGAGAATCTTGAGAAATGTCCAACTTTTGAACGGGTGATCGGATCTTTGAAACTTGATATTCGGAAAGAACTCATGTCTCAGATGTCCCATTTCAAGTGCGGACAGGATCCGACCAATGTGGGGGAGTCGGGGGGGGGACCGGAAATTTTGTGACACGCTTTGAGTGTAGCGATTGGGATGGCACTTGGTGTGAAGAACAAGCGGAAGCCCTAGATACATCAGTGACAGAACCGGACCGGATTCGGGCATTCTTGGGGGAGCTGGAGGGGGATCCGGAATTCCGGTGATCGCGATTTAAGGTACTTCCAGGTGTGCTAGGACGATGAAACTTGGCTTGAACATTAGAGACTTGACAAGATTGGCTTAGAACTTGTCACTTCCCAGATCCGACCATCTCTTATATTTTCTTCCGTTTATAACCCCAATCCACGTTTCTGGTAAGGAGTCAATTTTTTTTTTTGAGAAATCGAGCAGCAAAAACAGCAGCCGTGTTAAAAATGAAAATCTCAGCCAAAGTTTTTTCACTACAGTGGTATTTAGAAGTAATTTCCCGAACAGGACGTTTACAGTCAGTAGAAGCTTCAGTTATTTATTACAAGTTCGTTCCTTATCCAACGCTGTCTCTGGAGTTAAACAGAGTGACGAGGCCTTGCCAAGAATGGCCGAAATATCGCTGCCAAAGCATCGTAGCTGACGTATCCGTTCTAAGCATTGTTTGAATATGTTTCCCAGTCAGCTTGGGGTCAAGAAGTACTTAGTTTCATACAAATAATTTTAATACGGATTGTCCAATCCAGTTTGTCATCAATATTCCATCAAGTCTCAAGATTAAAAAAAAGTGATAACTATTCAAATTCTATTAGTATTATCTATTTAATATCTATACAAAAAATATGAAGAGATAAATTGGCAGAGAGTGGGCTCGAGGACCAAAATGTTGCATTGTCAGGAAGCTAACAGGGTCTCAAAACTAACAAGAGATCAATACCAGGTACTTACGGGTCTATGTCAATCTTGATTACATCCATCGAAGGGTCTCTTTGTTTGTTATCAGCTGCATTAACAAGGATTTCATCAAAAATCTTGTACAATCCAGGAACAAAGGATATTTCCCGCTGAACTAGTCCTTCTTCTGGGTCATACACCCACATCTGCTCCTGGGCTAATTCAACCGATCCTGAAAATAAATTTTGAAAATAAACTGGTATGACAAAGCCACTATTTAAATATTTGGTATGTCCTCTGTTTATTGATGAAGTTGATGAAATGTATCTCCAGCTCTTTATTCTAAGTTCTAATTGCACCTATAAGTAACAATAAAATGAATAATTCTTACCTATGTATGTGTCTGGTCGTAAAAGGATATGCTCAAGCTGGCTCTTCTTTTGGTAGATCCTCTCTACAGACAACCTTTTGTCCCCCATTTTGGAAGATATGTAGACCCTAAAAACAGTACTGCAGTTAAGAAAATGTGCACCCCTATTTCAGGAGGGATGATCATATTTCACTGTCAACAGACGAAAGTTTACACTTATAAACTGTTCTAGGGACAATCAATTGTGTGACAGGCCGCTTTGAAGCGAACAAGGGGCATCTCCCCGGATGGTACGTATAAGCTTCATGTATAATGTTAGGCAACATCTCAACAGCTGCTTCTGATGTTACTTATTCACAGTTAGTTGATTTTAATCTTATGAATTTTCCCTTTTGTTGAAAACTTTGCCAATACTGGTAGCTTGAAAATCTGTGAAGAGTGCCAAACCAATTCAATGTATTTATAAAGAATATACAAAAATATACAGTGCAAATAGAATATACGGTGCCAAATCAATTCAATGTATTTATAAAGAATACACAAAATTAGCTGGCCTTTCAGTTAGACTTTAATCTTGGATGGTGCTGTTTGGCTAATTGTAAGATAAAAAGCCTATATACTCGAAACCCACTCGTGCAGGCTGTTCACCAGAACGAGGATTGTCGTTCCGGGCAGTTTTATCGTCTGTACCGCAGACTATGCTACTGCCCTGAACTGCCAGATGGTTAATGTGTATATAGGCTATATTGTCCAGTTCTTTTATTTATGTGACGTATAATGTCATGAATTAAAATATATTGATTGATTGATTGAAAAATATAAAATATGTCAGAGACATGAAGCATTGATGACAATAATAAAGTTCTACTGCTAGTCCTTAGGATTGTAGTAGGCCATCCCAGCTTCATATTTGACACTGCAAAAAGGATTTTATTTGAGCTATATTTCAGCCCTTCTTAGCCAGGGTCCTCTTCAGGCTGAAGCCTCTCAAGCTGGAAATTTCTAGCTTGGGCCTCACAGACACAAGAAGAATGTTTCATTCTGATATTTGGCATTACGAACCTAAGTCTGAATGGTTATAAAACAGTCATCCTTACCCGAGGCGTTACTAGCCAAAATGTTTGGGGGGGGGACAAGGTATTTACCGACTGGCTGGTCATTTTTACCGACTATTCTTGCGAATAAAAGTGACTATTATTGAGAAAAAAATGACTGTGTTGACGAAAAATCGGCTGATTTTAAGAAAAAACGACTATTTTTAAGAAAAAAATCGACTGTTTTTACTAAAAATTGAGGCACTGCGACTCGGCTATTTTTTACCGACTGGCCGACAACATTGGGGGGCATCCCCCCTCCCCCCCCCCCCCCGTAGTGACGCCTCTGATCCTCACAGGTTCTGTGAATAAGACCTCAGGCCAGGCTATGCAACTAGGCTATGATGGGTCTGGTAGAAGTGATCCTAATCGTACAAGGACAAATTCAGGCAATAATTTATAGCAGCTACCAAGATTCTTGGCACTGTGGCTAGATTCTTGGTAGCTCCTTGGCAAGAAGCAAGCCAGTATTTACTGCTGGGAGTTCAATAAAGAAGTGCAGCGAGGTTTCTAAAAAGTTTAAAGCCTTGCCTGAACTCCTAACCCTGCCTTTTTCTGATTCACCGCACTTACTCATTTTAGTTGCCACATGCAGCCGCATGTAGTTGTCCAAATCCGTAATAATGAAATCCGTAATAATGTAAGTTTCTACCAGGTCGCTTTTACTAGTTGAAAAACAGGTGATCATAATAATACTGGTTAGGGCAGGTTAGGCATACTGGGCCAAACCCTATGAATCAGTATGCCCTGCTGAAGGCCTGAATCTGATTTATGTTGTGGGTCAAAGCTGAAAGCAATAGCTAGCTACAGCTAGAGCTGCTCCAACATGTGAATTAAAGGACACCTGAACAATGAAACCATACCTGAACACACCATGGAGAATGCATTTACAGACATGGCCATGGAGATAATTCTTCTCCCGGGCGTGACATTTTCAAAATAGGGATGTTCGTTTCTGGAGGTTTGCACATGAAGACTCCAAGACAAAAAGCGCAATTCATTCAAATTCTTGTACAGCGCTGGCCAGATCGAATTTGAATTTCTTCTAGATATATGTTTGGGCTTAACTGGTTAACAGATATTCCAGAAGAAGGGTTGATTAGAGACCAGTCTAGTACACTAGCCCCTTTTCAGGCACGGTGCTCAAACGTCTAGCACCATGCCTGGGTGCTAGACGTTCAAGCACTGTACCTTGGATTTCATGTAGGGTGCATGGATTCCAGTATACAGTGCATGCATGAAAAACACAGTTTCTGTCACCACAACCTATCAACGGCTCGGATAGGGCTGAAATTACTACCAAGAATTAGAGAAATCAAAGACAATCCTTATCATATTTTTCCTAACAAAAACAAAAGGACGCGACTGATGATGGAGATGAAAAATCTGACAGCAGCCTATCTATTTTCCATGTAGAGTGCCCTAGGAGCCAATATTCTGGTTGACTGTTAGGTAGAAAAAGCTGAGGCACAGGACACTTTGCATGCAAAACCCTTGACTATGTAGAAAAGGAAATGAGGTTTTTCATCTCCCTCATCAGTCGCGTCCTTTTGTTTTTGTTATGAAAAATATGATAAGGATTGTCTTTGATTTCTCTAATTCATGGTAGTAATTTCAGCCCTATCCGAGCCGGTGCTCAGTTGTGATGACAGAAACTGTGTTTTTCATGCATGCACTGTATACTGAAATCCATGCACCCTACATGAAATCCAAGGTACAGTGCTTGAACGTCTAGCACCCAGGCATGGTGCTAGACGTTTGAGCACCATGCCTGAAAAGGGGCTAGTGTACTAGACTGTTAGAGACATTTGTTCATTTCTAAAACTGTTCAGACAACTGAAATAAGGACAGATGCAAAATGGAGCAAAATCATAGCTTGGAAACACTATTTCGTATTTGGATTAGGTTTTTTGCAGGCAATGTTAACGGAAGTCATACAGTCAACCACGGTCAACAGATAGATAGGGATGATACTCTTCATTCAGGTGTCCTTTAAGGTATTAAGGTAAGAAAATGTATTAAATATGGTCACTGAAACCAGACTGAAACACCTGGAGAGCTTCTTCTAACAAGTTGGCATTTGGACACCAAGAAGATGTCCAAGCAAGAAGACACACAGACAGTTGACACAGTGAAAATGGCCTCGTCACAAGTTTGAGAATGTCCAAAGAACCACACCTCTATTGCACTTATGGAGTAAACCTAGAGAAATTAGCAATGCTTTCGATTGCACCTTTACCTTGGAACGTTAGTAAAACAACAAGCTCTAAACTGAAATAGCTTCCATTGATGTCCAAGCAAATTGACGAGTTTACCCGCCAGAGTCAATTTTTGAAAATGAAAGTGATGAAGATGAAGGCCGTTTTTGCGCTATTTCGAAATCGCTTTCAAGCTATGGCGTTTTCCGCGATTCCACAAAGAGTTTGTGCTCGAAAAAAGTGTTTCCTCGGTCGTTTGTGTGGCCATAGGTCTATATGCGTTATTCCACGGCACGTTTGAAAACAATTGTGTGCCCACAAAACAAGTTGGACTAGCAGACTTCGAAGAAAGCAGTTTTGTCCATAGGCGTGTTCTCCCCGTTCCCCGAAGACTCCTCGGGCATTCAAGGGGGACGCAGGGGCGGTTCGAAGGGGGGGCGCGGGGGGGTGACTCACCGCCCCATGCTTCAGAGAATCGCACTCTCAGTCGTATGTTTAGAGCTTGTCTGTATAGCAGTCGTATGTTTGAGCTTGCCAGAATGACATAAAGGCAGTTATCAAATGCTCGCAAATGACATTCTCTAATCACATGGCCTACGAAGAGTCGTATGTTTTGAGCTTGTCAGATTCACAGTTGTGTGTTCTGGGATCGATAGAACGATAATCGTTTGTTTGAGGATGCTAGAATAACACCAAATCGTGAATTTCGCCTACAAATGACCCGTTTCTTGTCGTATCTTAGAGACAGTGGTACATTTTGAGCTTGTTGGAATTAGACCCCGAAGCCGCGCCGAATTTTTTTTCAGCGGCGGCGCGCCGGAAAACCTTCGGCGTGGCGGCGCGCCGCCGAAAATTTTCGGCGGCGCGCCGCTTTTTTGCGCCGTTTTCCGGACTTTTTTAGCTAAAATTTTGGAACTTTGCGGCCATGATTTGGAGAAATTTCGTGCCTGAAATGGCTGTAGGTGTAAATAATTAGTACGGAATTAAAATATCGGTTGACTGGCCAGCCAGGTAGCCTATCAAGTTTATAGGCTACCTCGCTGGTATCAACATAATTTCAGCTATTCTTGTACAAGGCGTCATCTCCCTGTTCCAGACAGATTCTCACTGCGAGTCCCGTATTTTTTGATTGTACTAGCAACTCCCTTCCCCCCATTCTCACGGGTCCCCGTCGTAAGCCATTGCTTCAACTAGAATAACCCCTTTCGGATTCGATGTGGAGCTTATTTGAGGAGTTGCTGGTGTCAGTGGTTTAACTAACGCTTAAAAAATAATAAAACTCTGTTTTACTGATTTTTTTAAACTGTGCAGTTATAAAACTAAGTAAGCAAATCAAATCAAAGAAAAGTGAAATAACGTGGACCATTAGACAGACTAATTTTGTTTCGTCAACCAAATGAGTTTGGCAAGGAAATAGATCAGCAAATTTTCGAACCAACTTGATACAGATACATTATATCTGTTCTCGTTGTTTCCAGTCTCGATAGTCCCCAGAAAGTGACTCCTTCTTTTCTCGTGGCTCCCCTTGACTCGTCAAGGAGTATCCGGTAAACAGCGAAATATGGCAAATAAAATTAGGTGACGACTTTTATGAATCGATTGCTTCTAAACAAAACAATTAAGGACGACTCAGACGGTGTTCGTAAAGTTCGTAAAGTTTTTCGCAAAGTATGCTCCGTAAAGTTTGTCGCCGCTCAGACGGGAATTTGACTTAGATGACATTACGAGAATTTTTTATGACGATTTGTTCTAGAAAGAAAAAAATTATAATTATTAGAGATTATTTTTATCATATATGAACCATAAGTAGATATTTATTAACACTAAAAGCCATAATTGGCCATGGTTAATATCCAGTTAAAAAAAAAACTCCGATAAATAAATTAGAACAATCCAGTAACAAAAATAATATTAATAAATAAGTGAGTTCTAAACAATTTAATTCAATAAGTAATTATTTCTTCCCAACTCACCTGACAAAAACCAACAAGAACAAAAGTAATTAAAAAAAAATGTTTCTAATTATTCTTGCAAAAAAACAAGTTCAAGTTATTCGAACTGATTATTATTATTTATCATAAAAACCACTAGAGCCATCATCTCATCATTTTTCCGTTTCCTAATCCCCTTTTTCAAATTTATTTTCATATCTTGTTTTCGATCTCTTCTCCTATCGGTCAGCCTTCCGAACTTTACGAAAAAAGTTAACTAAAGTTGAACTTCTTGCCTGCCTCCGTGAAGTACTTTACGCGGGTTCGCGGAGCAACTTTACGGACTTTGCGAACGACTTTACACACTTTATTTACGCCGTCTGAGCCGTCCTTTATTCTCAAATTCGATTACTACCTGAAACAACAAATAACACAGAAGATACGACCCCCCCCCCCCAACCGACGATGGGATGCTGTGATGAAATGTAAACATTTTTTCTGGGTCCTTTCTTCGCACGCCAACTATCGTGGTCTACCTTATCTGGAAGTACCCGGATTAGTGAAAGTCCGACTGCCGACAGCAAGACAGACGTTATGAGCAAACCAATGTAAGTCCCAGATAAGCTTAATTAACATAAAAAAAACATCATGTTCGGACAGTGTGCGTGGACGTGCTCAAAGAAACATCAGTGGTATATGACGGTCTTTTGATTACTTTTTCATTGTCAAAAGACACGGTGGGCAACAATGAAAAGTATTTCCGCCGAAATAAAACGGCGGCGGCGCGCCGCCGTTCAAACGGCGTTAGCTATGGCGCGCCATCTGAAAAACGGCGACGGCGCGCCGGAACTTTTTCGGCGGCGCGCCGGAACTTTTTCGGCGGCGCGCCGGAACTTTTTCGGCGGCGCGCCGGAACTTTTTCGGCGGCGCGCCGGAACTTTTTCGGCGGCGGCGCGCCGATAAACGGCGTGGCTTCGGGGTCTAGTTGGAATGACTGTCGTAGGGTTCAAGCTTGTCAGAATGACATAAATGCAGTTACCGAATTGTGATTTTTACCCTGTGGCGCAGAATTTGAACACATCTGGTTTTATACAAAACCTCTGCATTTTAGCAGAAAATGTGCAGATTCTCGAAATTTCTGCCTGCGGCGCAAAGTTTTAACAGAAGCCTTTCTGATTTGTGCTACAAATCTCCTTATTGTAGCATAAAACTGGGATGTCTTGTGGAGTATGGTCTTAGTATGAACTACTTTGTATCTTTTTATTCTGGGTGGTCATTACCTTTTTTGGAAGGGGCCGAGTGGGAGCATTGCCATGTACCAACTTCCGGAAAAATATCCCACTCCGTTTAGGAGTTATCGGGAGCCACGGACAGATCTGTGATATTACAGCCAGCTCTTACTTTCTCTTACCTAAACATTTCCCCTGCGGCGTCTTTCAATGTAGCCTACTCGGTAGCCTATTCACTATCTAGTAGAAGGGCACTTTATTTAGATGAGGTATAGGCCTAAGACTGGAAGTAGTCAAACTTTGCCCGAAAAAAGGTGGATTTAAAAAATTTCGCCTGCGGCGCAAATTCTTAGTACAGTCTACCCTATTCTCTATTTAGTTGAAGGGTGCGTCATATTTGGGGGGCCGAGCCACATTGAAAGCTAGAATTTGTATGGGAAGTAGGTCTCAGATTTAAAAAAAATTCGCTTGCGGCGCTCGGTTTACGCTTTGCTTGAGCACACGTGTCAGAAGCTGCCATGATACCGAAGCTTGGCTCTCTCCTCTCCAGTGAACGTTGATATAAAAGGCATGCTGGAATTCTTGTTATTTATTTATTATTTTATTCCTGTAATGACCTTTGGCATAACCTTTAAAAGTGTCTGATAATATTTCTTGGCTGTGTTTGTGTCTACCGGTACAGTTGATGGTCAGTCGTATATTTTGAGGTCGTCACCCCCCCATGCCCAAGTACTTCGAACCACCCCTGGGGGGACGGCGAGAATAGTCAAAAAAAATATACCGTTGACGAAATTAGTCAGGATCCACTTAATTTTTTATTTTGTTTATTCTGCTTGTTTCAATTTATTTTACATTGCACCAACACAAGCAAAAATTTATTCCCCTCCGAAGGGGTCTAACAATTGGTGCTCAGCGCTGGGATGAAAACCCAAATTCTCCGAGGAAAGCCTAAAGTGCAGAATGTGAAGTGGATTGCTGTTGATGTTGCGCGATTTGCATGAGCCTAAGATGGCTTATTGCCGGAAGTGAAGCTCCTCGAGGAATTGTGAACGAGACGTATGCGGAAGGTGGGGACTTTGTAGACGTTCGAGTGGCGGCGAGGAGTTGGTCGCTACCGCTAAGCCTCTGAGGGGCTTAGTTTTGCTGCTGGCGTCGCGGAATCGACTAATGTAAGACCTGAATTTAGGCTGTGGTGCTACCTATGCTCGACAAGAAGTTGGAACCGTCAAGGTGACTTAAGGGCTTCTGCCGATGGAATAAGATCATCAACAGTTTGCTGTTGGCCAGGCCAACTGCCGGATGGTGCTGAACAACTTTAAGTAACTTTAAGTAAGTAAGTAATTACCTGACAACAAGCAAAGCAATCCGTTCGACACACCTAGACTTTTTGTGAATTGGCCGTCTGTCACTTCGGCGAAGGCAATGAATTCACTAAGTGTAGTATCTGATGGGACAAGGAAAAGGATGTGGTGATGTTTTTGTGGACGTTCGAGAGGTGGTGAGAAGGGTTTCTCATCTTTGGTCTCCGAGGCTCCGACGTTTCGTTGGCGACGCGTAGCACATACTGGCCTTTGCGGATTCACGCCTCGACGTCGCGGATCAGCTGTTCAAGCTTTGAGGGGCGCTAACTCGAAATGAGAGCGCATCACCAGTTTTGTCTGCGCCATGCATGCGCAGAACCTTCAGTCGGCCCACAGCGCTACAGATGCAGTCTGCAGCGTGAAATTTCACGATGGACAGAAGAGCAGTTTTGAAATTTTCCCTTTAAATTTTCCTTTCCGGGATGTTGGCAGTCTACCATGTCAATGGACATTTTGAAACTTTTCGGCCCATTACCATGTTAGATTTGTTGTGACCCGAAAGTGGTGCTGGCCTTCAATATTTGGAGTGTAGCCACTCTCTTAAGCGTGGGGGAGTGTTGTGCCCAGCACAACTTTTGTCTTTCTTGCGATTTGCAGAAGGCACTAACCCCTCGCGCTCACCGTCGTGACTCATAATTGTGGATTGACTATAGTCAGAGTGATTCGTTTTATTCATTCCGGTTTGTTTTAGTCGCGGCTCGCGGATCGGCAAGCCATCTGGCCACAATCCCACATGCCGATCGCTGGCCCCGGGGTCGTGTGCAAATATGTTGTATTCGCGACGCAATATTTTGTGTGCATCTTCTCGTTAATAAATCGGAATGATTTTGTAACCACTCTTGGCCAACTATGGGACACAAACCTAACACGTACCAACCGCTCGGGTACACACTACACTGAAATCAGATATTTGGTTTCGGAATGCAAGAGGTTAACACGAAACACCTAATATAACACGTGAATCACTTTCCATCTTAATCTACCGCGAACACACAAAGTTGAGAGGGATTTCACCAGGACTCGGTACAAAGGACTCGGACTCGGTACAACAATGGGATCATCTCGTGGCGCGACCACAAGGGCAAACCCAAAACAAATCTCAGCAAGAAAATGAGACCAAAGAAACTCATTTGATTGGTAATTGAATTAAAAAAAAAAAACTAATTATTTGGTATTTTGTTTTTTCCAATAATTTTGTTCGAGGGTTTATGTAATTTCTGCTCAATAATCACCATATTTTCAAGAAAGATGGGTTTCTCCTGAGCTAGTCAATGCATTTTGGCCTACTGAATAATTAATTAGCAGAAGAGATCGACTGAACTTGATCGGCGAATCCGATTTTCTGCTTTTGTGAATAATGTTGGTCTCTCCACGGTTTTCCGCATATAAATCAACTTTTTTTTAGAATTCTTCTGGTCCGACTTCGAACAAAATCACGCATATCAAAATTCCGAATATTATGTTTACTGCTGATGTCATTGCCCGGACTTTCCACTCTTTGCGGAGCTCCCACTAGCCGCCTTTTGGAAACACTTCCCGGGAAAGTGTTGTGATTACCGATTCATCCTACCGCTCGAGGCGAGCCAGCGAACACAGCAGCTGAGAGACGGGATCATTCATTCAGCTAATCACGGAATGAATTGGCAGTACCGTGTTGACTGCGTGACAGAAACGTTATATATGTCTGAAACCTCTAACAGAAAGTTGTTTCGGTTTCCGGAACGATAAAACACCTGCGGAAAACTTGGCAATTTTCACAATACTGCGTAAACGGGTTCAGCCTTGCCTCTCTTGGTCGGTTTAAGAGCTCATATCTTCATATTGTATTTTTATGGCACTTGCCCTTCGGCCAAGTGCCATATAATGATCGCAATTTCTGTCCGCCCGTTTGTCGGTCGGTCTGTCCAGGTTTTGCTAGTTGGAGCACTTCCACATAAGCTAGGACGAAGAAACTTGGCATGCGTATCAGGGACCCCAAACTATTAAGTTGGAAATAGTCACTTCCCCGATCCAAGCATCGTGGGTAGAGTGGAGGGAGGGGGAATCCGGAATCTAGAGGTATTTATAACTTTTGAACGAGTGATTCGATCTTAATGAAACTTGGTAAAACTTGGTAATGGAAAGACCCCGTGTCTCAGACGACCCACTTCAAATCCGGACCGGATCCGGCGACTTTGGGGGGGGGGCTGGAGGGGGAAACCGGAAATCTTGGGAAACACTTGGAGTGGATGGGTCGGTATGAAACTTGGTGGGAAGAACAAGCACAAGTCCTAGATACGTCCTTGACCTAACCGGACAGGTTTCGGACACTGTGGGGTGTTGGGGGGTCCGGAATTACGGTGATCCCGCTAGTTCGGTACTTCCGGATGTGCTAGGACGATGAAACTTGGAAGGCATGTCAGGGACCCAAACAGACTGACTTGATAATAGTCGTTTCCCCAATCCGACCACCATGGGGGGAGTGGGGGATGGGGAGCCCTGAATATGGGGGCATGCATAACTTTTGAACGGGTGATCGGAATTGGATGAAACTTGGCAGCTGGAAAGAACTAACGTCTCATATGTTCCACGTCAAGTCCTGGTCGAATCCGATACTTGTGCGGGGGGAGATTGAAGGGGGCACCGGAAATGTCGTGAAACGCTTAGAGTTGAGGGATTGGGATGGAACTTGGTGGGGAGAACAGGCATTAGCCTTAGATACGTAATTGACAGAACCAGATCGTATCAGGGCTCTGTGGGGGGAGTTGAAGGGTGTTTTCCGGAATTCCGGTGACCGCCAGTTAGGATAGTTGCAGTTATTCTAAGGACGATGAAACTTTGCAGGCGTATTAATGACTTAATGACCCGACATAATGCCCTACGAAAACTTGTGTTCCTGGATCCGACCATCTTTGGGGTGTGAGAGAAGGGGAATCCGGAAATCACTGGCTTCCGTAAGTTGCGAACGGGTGGTCTGATTCGAGTGAAACTTTATGGGTTATAAGAACTGATGACCTAGACAAGCAAAACATGCGTCCGAACCACACGCGGCCACGGTTGGGAGAGTTGGGAGGGGGGGGGGGACAGAATGGGATGGAAGTTGGACAGCTCCGAGTTAATGCAGCCTTGGTTTGTTATTTGGTGTATGGATCGGATCTGGCCATGGTGGGGGGGGGAGTGGGAACCGGAAATTTGCGGATAGGCTATGCTCCGATTCTAGTCAAACTTGATGGACGGAAATAGGAGATGTCAGAGATGCGACATTTATGTTTCCGAGTCGTATTCAGCCACAGTGGGGGGGGGGGGGAGCTGGATAGGGATTCCGGAAACGTTTTGGCTCGCATAGGGGTCAAACAAGTGGAGCGATTTTACATGCCCTAGATGACACAATTTAGGGTCCGAACTGGATCCGACCACGCTTGGGGAGGGGGGGGGGGGTACCGGAAGTTCCTAAAAAACGCTCAGATTAGAGTGAAACTTGATAGGTGGTAAGAGAAAATGCTTCAGATGATCCATTTAGTGGCACGCGTAGGGACCAAACGATTGGATCTTTTGGGTTGAAACTTTGAAGGTAGAAAAGTCATTTGCCCTTGGTGATCTGAGGCGATGCCGGAAATGCTCAGACTTGAGTGAAACTAGATATCGTATTATTAGGTCCGAACCGCATTTTTGGATGGCGGGGTATTTCGGTTGTTCATCTACTTTTGTTGTACCACCTACTGGTATCAAGTGCCATATGAGCTCGTAACTCTTCTTAATTTTGATAATTACTCCTTGAGCCCAAGCTGACTGGGAATTACATTTTCAAACAATGGATAAAACGGAAACAGCTACGATGCTTTGGCAACGATATTTTGGCCCTTCTTGGCAAGGGTCCTCGTCAGGCTGTCGAACATCACTGACAACGTTGGTGTCATGATTTGACATGGTTTATTGAATTTATTTAATGTTTATTTCACGCTACCCAAATAAATTGTTAACCTTCGTAGTATCCGACCCCTGAGCGCAAGAACGCGGGCTAATGCTGATTGGCTGAACCCAATTCATTCACTCGGCGCTCGATGTGGGGAGACTTATTCCTGATTTTTGTAAAGTGCATTCAGAATAAACTTGGTAACTGTTGTGTAAACATCTACCGAAGTTATCACAGTTGGGGAATGGAAAAACGAACCTCCATTCTCCAACGTTGTTCGAATATACTTCTGATGTTTTTGATCGGACTTTCCACTGTCTGTATGTGGAGCTTTCACTAGTCTTTCTGGAACACTTCCTCGAAAAAGTTGTTTCGGATGCCAAAACCAAAACATCATTTTCTAGTAACAGTTGTGCTTTAGGATTCCGGTCGGAATTTCCCGTTTCCTTCCATCATGCCTCCGTCTCACACCCGGACTTCCCTTTTTCCAATAGCCTATCATGATCACAAACAAAAAAGTCAGTAGATGATGCTAACATCCTAAGTAGTATCTGCTGAAATCGCGCGCATCCTTGTGTTATCTGTTATGACACTTCTGACAGCGCAGGGACCCTTGATCCACGGCTGGGGCCCAAGGCAGCTTCCTAGTTTGACTAGGTACAAGTTCGCCACTGAATGTGTAGCTGTTATTGGAACTCTCATGTATTTGATCTTGTTTTTTATTTAATAATGAGGATGAGACAGAATAAGTAGACTCCTGTGCTTCAGAGAAGAGACCACATTGTATAACAGATACTCATCATGTGCTCCTCTGCACAGGCTCTATTCTCAGGTAAGTTCCACGCCTTGCTTTTTGGGCACTAGGCGGATTCCGTTGTCCCTTTGTCGCGCACTGGTTCCAGTTCAGCGCTTGAAGGTGTAAGAGTTGGTTCCAAAGAAAAGGATTTAAGCCCAAGGAAGAGGGTAAGTTGAATGACGGACTTTTCAAAAAAAATTTAATACCGAAGGTGTTCTCTTATGATAATTAGGCTCGGCCACGATCCAGTAAGCCATGCAAAGAAGTAATGTACCAAGCGATGATAACGTACGGGAACAAACCTGTAAACGCACAATACCGCGCTGATGCGAAAGTGTGTTTATTTGTGTCCTTCGGTGTTTCTGCAAGCACTGAATTAATTCAAGAGTCTCGTGGTAATGACAAACGCACAGAGAACATAACCTCTGCAGAGCAAGGGCAGGGCCGGGTATGTTTTTTTTCAATTTCAATTCAATTTCAATTTATTCTCAAAATTCCTTCACTGGCGAGCCGAACATTGGATTTTTTGTCATAAATATAACAACATAAGCATCTTTGTCATAATCAACGACTGATGGCTGGGCCACGTCCAGCGCACGGCAAAATGACCGACTGCCAGAAATAGCATTCGAAGGTCGCATACATGGTTCTCGCCCGCGTGGTCGCATGCCCCCTAAGCGCAGGGTTGCCACTTGACGAAAATAAAATTCACTACCGAAGAAGCAAAAAAGTACTACCAAAGGAGAAAAAGTACTACCTAAAAAAATTTTTGGCGCGTCTTGCGCTTCGCGCAACACGCATCATTTTCAACTGTTGCTACTGTAAACAACTCACGCATAATCCAAAAAAATACGGTCCCAGTCGAAGCGCCGTGTTTTTTCATAAAAATAGTTGATTTTTTCATGAAAATAGTCGTTTTTCGGATGTCAGTAATCTTTCATCAAACCGTCATTTTTTTCTTGAAAACTGATGTTTTTCTGCAAAAATACGCGGAAAAAATGACCAACAATCGGTAAATACCTTGCCTCCCCCCAAAAAAATAAAAACATTTTTAAGACCAAAGTTCATAGTATAATCTCTGTTTACTCTCATGTGTTGATGCTTCAGTCAACTTTCAGATGTTTTGAATAATAGATTGCTCTTCAAAGGTAATGAAACGTTTAAAAAAAATTCTTACAGGCTAATTGGCTTCATTTGTGTTGTTCATATTTGAACAATTGTATCTCATATTTCTGATAAAATCAGCACAATTCAACTAGGGAATCGACTTCGCGATTTCAACAGTCGAGAGAAGCACAAAGGTACATTTTTCTCGAAAAGTACTGCTTTTCTTAAAATGTACTAAAAAGTACTACTTTTTTCAAATGTACTACCAACTCACTACTTTGAAAAAAATGTACTAAAAAGAGTACAATTGTACTACCGGTGGCAACCCTGCTAAGCGTTGGAAAGAATACTCCTTACCGACGACTATCATCCCTAGCCTTCGCAAACTGGCCCAGGATAGAGAGCAATTACAGACAGCAAATCCACACGCGAATGGACCGCAGACGGCCACAAAGGCCGGATAGAACTGAAGTAAATGCAAATGTCACCGCAAACCCGCCGGACACTGGGAGTGCAATCTCAACATCTGGAAGGCCGTTTCAACATCCAAGCATGGGTGTTGAGACAGCATCCATATTGTCTTAAAGCACACAAGGCATCACTTATCTTTCCGCTGATTTACAGTCTACTTGTCATTTAGCGTATCTTCATGTGAAGGTCACTGACTATCAATCAGTCAATTTATTTATTTCGTGACATTACACATCACATATTACACTAAAACAGGACTATTCTTAACTAAATATATACAATTATTTCATCCATTCGGTGGCTCGGGGCGGGGCAAAAGCACAGTCGACGGAAAAGGCGGTAGAGATGGCCAGAACGTCCAGTGTTGCCAACAGCGGTACAATTGTACCATTTTGGTACATTTCAACTCTACTGGTACAATATGGCACAATCACACATTTTTTGGTACATTTTTCCAAAGTTGGTACAATATGGTACATTGACATTTTTTTGTTTATTTATGTCAAGGAAAACTGACTGACTGAGCAAGCAGAGATGTATTTTTTTGTATTATGCACATAGTAACTTGTTTCGATCAAGCTATGTGTGGGGTGCATTTTAAATTCCATCCCCGTTAAATGAGCTGAAGAGTTTTTGCGGAAGGTCAGAATTATATAATAACTAGGCTTGGGCTTAACTACACCTAGTGCTCTTCTGGGGTGCAACGATAGTTGTTATCAGCGACTGGAAGCTCCCATGAAGGGGCGATTCGAAGGGGTTGTTCGAGGGGGGGAATTCACTCCCCATGCTTTAGAGAATCGTACTGTGTATGAGCTTGGCCTTATGACAGTCGTATGCTTTGTGTGTGTTTGCCTTCGGTACATACGTTATAATCTGTTACCGAAGCTTCTCTCTCTGGAGCGAAAGCTGAAATGAACGATATGCTGAAATTCCTGTGATTTATTTGTGTATTATTTCACTTCTTCTGCCTAACCTTCTAGAAATCTGTTTTAAAAATTTTTGAAATTTGTACTGCTAATAATCGGTACATTTGCCTAGCATTAGCCTGTTGCAAGTTTCGAGGCACAAGCACATGGAACCGACCCTGTCGCCATGAGCATGGTGACTCATTCGATCATTCGGTAGTTCTACTCATATGTGAACCTATATTTGAAATTTTCTCGATCTGAAACGTTAGTGGTTGGCAAAATCATGGATTTTAAATGCCAGTTTCAGTTTTAAAAATAAGGATTCTGTTATGTCATTTTTTCAGGTGAATGAAGTAACTGAGTCATGTCCCATATTGTGCTAATTTTGGGGCTGAACCCAACCCGACGTCGGTTGGGGAAAAAAGGGTATTTTCAGCCGAAATGGGTAACAAAATGTTCTATGGTGTACTGTTCGTCAAAAACGATCCGCGTGTTGCGCGAAGCGCAACGCACGTGAAAAATTTTTGGACCTGGTACAATTTTTTGTTCAGTTGGTACATTTTTCGGCCGTTTTTCGGTACCTTTTCTTTCGAAGCGTTGGCAACACTGAGAACGGCACTCTGCATTCTCGCGAATTGCCTTTTAAAGTGTTTTTGCAACAAAACTAACTATCGCTTTCCGTCTCATAACATCAAATCGTTCACCCCTAATTCAAGTTTACTTCTGTCTGAACGTCTCAAATAATCCAATCGTGGGCATTCTGAACCGTGGGCATTTTGAGTCCTGGGCATTTTCAGTTGTTTGCATTTTTAGTGGGCATTTTGAGTGGTGGACATTTTGAGTGTTGGCCAAACATTCCTGTGTAGCTACACATTTCGATCAGGACAGAAAAAAAAGAAGACATCCGAAATGTTCGCAAGGATGGTGTTTGAAACTCACAAATATGTCACTGCCAATTATTAACAGCTGATTCATTCGGCTCAGGGAAGGAATTTAGAAATCCCGGCATCGCCAAGTCCGGCGGAAACGTTGACAGGCGACAAGCAAGGGGATTAGAGACTCCGCAAATAATGCATGTGCAATTTTGTCATACTCATTCATTCATTTATTTGATTCCTTCAAAACTGAAGAGTATATAAAACAAGAGCTGTAAGCTCATATGGCACTTGCAAGGGTTGAGATGTATTATTTGATCAAAAGTAATTTTCGACTGTGCGGTTCAGATGCGCACTTTAAGGGAGCTAGAGAAAAAGTATATTATCGTTGAACTTGGCTGTAATGATGCGCACTTTAAAGGCACTAGAAATTCATCTGTAAGGAAGACCCTTGAGGCAAAAACGATAGCAGGCTCTTAGGGATCATTGATATATACGTATGATCAGAAGTATTTTTTTTCCCACTAATTTGCGCACTTTAAGGGTGCAAGAAATATTTTTTTTTGCAAAACCCTTGTGGGACAACTGATCATGGGTTCAGATGTATCGTTTGATAAAAAGTACTTTTCGACCTTGCGGTTAAGATGCACACTTTAAGGGAGCTAGAACTTCATTTGTACGCAAAACCCTTGAGGCAAAAATGATCATGAGCTCATGGGGATCATGGAAATGCATATTTTGCTTAAAAGTGTTTTTCTTAATTTGCGGTCATGATTGGTACTTTAGGGAATGGTCGGATTTGAAAAGTGGCGATTTCTAAGCCAATCTTGTCGAATTTCTAATATTCCAGCCAAATTACATCGTCCTAGCACATCTGGAAGTACCTTAATTCGCGATCACCGGAATTCCGGACCCGCCCCTCAAACTCCCCCCACAGTCGCCGGAGCCAATCCGGTTCAGTTTGGACTTGTTTGTTATTCCCACAAAGTTCCATCCCGATCTCTCCAGTCCAATCCGGCCACGTATTCCCCCCCCCAATTGTTGTCGGATCCGGTCCGGACATGAAAAAGATCACCACAGGCTCTGTTCAGTTATTAAATTTCACTCGAACCCGATCACCCGTTCCAAAGTTACGCATGGCTAAATATTACGGATTCCCCCTCCCTCCGATCCCCCCACGACTATCGGATCGAGTGAATTTTTATTGACAAGTCAGTTTGATCGGGTCCCTGATACACCTCCCAAGTTTCGTCGTGAAAATCCCAAAAACTGTCATCACCAGAATTCCGTGAAACTCCCCTCCACCTCCCCCCCCAAGTGTCCGGGTTCAGTCCAAACGTGTAAACAAATTATCTGGAGCAGATTCTTGTTCTACCCAGCAAGTTTTCCTCCGATCCCTCCATTATAACCGTTTCTCGAGGTTTCCGGTCTTCCCCCACCCCAATTCCCCCATAGATGTCGAATCCGGTTCGGACTTCAAATGGAACCTCAGAGATATGTCATTCATTCAGATATTAAGTTTCGTCCCAATCCGATCACCCGTTCGAAAGTTACACAACACTCAATTTTCCATATTCCCCCGCACTGCACCACAGATACAAACCCCTTTGACCCTCGAATGCACTAGCTCTTTCCAATGTTAACAGAGTGATGCGATGCAAAGAGTGACGTCACGCCGCGCGCAGACCTACTAGTGTAAAGAAAGGGGTAGGGGTTTTACAAAAACTACTAAATTTTCCGGATTCCCCCGCCCTCTACTCCCTCCACGGAGGTCGGATCGGGGAAGTGATTATTTGCAAGTTAGTTTGGTCGGGTCCCCGATATGCCTGCCAAGTTTCATCGTCCTAGCACATCTGCAAGTACCCTAACTCGCGATCACCGGACCGACCGACCGACCGACCGACAGACAGACCGACCGACGGAAAAGTGATCGGTATATGGCACTTGAGCGAAGCTGCAAGTGCCATAAAAAGAGAACAACATGTCACAAACACTTCAGAGATAGTACACAAACAATTAACTGACCGTTAAAAACAAACTATCATTCTATATCTACAATAAAATACAAATGATAACACAGAATCAAAATAAATAAACTAATCATGGCACTTTTTTAGTGAAGAAAGGAAAAAGGTTGTGATGGACAAGAATGTTTTCAGCTTTTTTATGAAAGTTCTGGATTTTTCTGTTCAGAGTTTCCAGAGGATTTGGAAGTTCGGTGTAACCTTTCGTTACACCGAAACCCGGTGTAACGAAAGGTTGCGGATATCAGGAAAACGACAGCTTAGTTACTTACAACTTATTCACTTCCTGGTTGGGCCAGCAGTGCAAATTCTGAAGGTTACCCCTAGAGCCGAAGATAAAAACAAAACAAAAATCCTTTAGCTAAGTCAAAATAATTCAGTGTAATCAAATCCAAAATATAAAATAAGCTGCCTATTAGGGTTGTGTCCCTTAGTTTGCCAAGAGCGGTTGCAAAATCATTCCAGTTTATTAATAATACGATGCACACCAAAATATTGAGTCGCGAATACAGCACATTTCCAAACGACACCAGGTCTAGCGACCGGCATGTGGCGGCCAGATCGCTTGCCGATCAGCGAGCGACGCGACTAAAACAAACCGGAATGAATACACAGACCACTCAGACCAGTCAATCGACGATAATGAGTCACGATGGCGAGCGAGCGCGAGGGGTTAGTGCCTTCTGCAAATCGCAAAAAAGACGAAAGTTGTGCTGGGCATAACACTGACTTTTGAGTTAACTGTAAGTTAAAGCTGTTGTCCGGTTCTTTTTTTGGCCGGACACATCCGATACAACCTAAAATATTTACAGATTCTAACAATGATCACAACATAATTATTTGCAGGGCGCGTGAACTGGTCCTGTGTCAGGTCTCACTCGTATTAGGGCCAACTGTTGACCATCAGAAAAGCAATCAAATTTGCTATAGATATAAAATATCCCGAGCAAGTTGATCATAGGCCTACCTTCCGACGACCGACTTGTATGACCAACTTCTATGGCCAGAGGCGTCACTACTAGGGGGGAGGGGGGGCGCCCCCCCCGCCCCCCAATGTTGTTGGCCAGTCGGTTGCGCCGTGATGTTTAGTAAAAAAAAGTCGATTTTTTTCTTAGAAATAGTCGTTTTTCTTTAAAACAATCGATTTTTCTTAAAAACAGTCGGCTTTTCTTAAAAATAGTCGTTTTTTCTTAAAATCAGCCGATTTTTCGTCAACACAGTCGCTTTTCTCAATAATAGTCGTTTTTATCCGCAAAAACAGTCGGTAAATATCTTGTCCCCCCCAAAAAAAAAACATTTTGGCTAGTAACGCCTTTGTCCATGGCACATCTTCTTGCGAGAAACTAATCCTTCTTCCGGTTCCCCTACTTCCTACCAGTCAACTCTGACCCTCCCCTGCAAAACAGAACCTTCTTAGGAAAGGATTTTTTTTTAGTTATGCAACAAAATGAGACGTCAGTGACAAAAAATGTACCGCCTTCAACCTCACCCACCAAAAGTGAAGTATGCAATAGCGGAGAAAAAGGACCACCTCAATCCGAGGGGCTGAAAGGAACAGATCTTCTGGTGGAATCAGGACGTTGCTTTAGCATAAAGAGGTGTTTAAGGAGGTTTATCCAAAGCCACCCCAGGACCATCGCAGTACTTTCACGGATAGCGATAGCAGCGCTCCTAGTAGCGTACAATGTTCTTGGAGCCCAGGTAAGACGGCTTGCTCGTTACTGCGCTAAGCTATAGGTGTAACCCGGGACCCCAGACATTTCCTGTAATGACTCGCCATTCAGGGGGCTTATCAATACGAGATTTCTGATGCGCTCTTGACCGAGCGTCAGATAGTTCGAGAAATACCCACGGGGATAAAATATTGCCTTGAGGGAGGAGTCTCTTTGGTCTCACGTCCAAGGAGGCCCGGGATTGGCTCTATCTGAGCAAGAACGCCGATTCGACCCAAGTGGAATTTTTGGAAACTAGGTGAGGCTCGGGTAACATAGCAACATAGACGCATAGGAAATGACAAGCCCCCTGAATGGCGAGTCATTACAGGCAATTTATGGGTCCCTGGTGTGACCAGCCAACCAAGACAAGTGGCTTGTTTATGGTGTGAATTTTTTTTTTTTATCGTTTTATGTGATGTTCTCGCTCTATGGGATAGGGAATCGATATTTACTTCTTTTTTTAGTTTATTAGTAATAAATGGGAGTCGGGGCGTAATTACCATCCTAAGGTTGAAGCGGAGGGCGGGGGGGGGGGGAATGTGCAGACAAATCTGTGTGTGGGCCGACGGAATATGGGAGTAGTGATGGATGCAGAACTTTTCGCTTGACGTCAGACCGTTTTATGGTTTAAACTACGTTCTAACATAAGCATAATAGTAGTGAATTGTTCCACTTTCCACTTGCCAATTGGAACCTCTGCCAATAGAGATATTTCAGCGTAACCGACGAAAATGGCAAAAGCACAACCAAAGAATTTAGCGTTGCTCGGTATAGGATTTCGCAAGGGATTTCGCACTTCGAGCCTGAATTATCGATTTTTGTATTTATTTATTGCTTAATCATATTTTCAAGCGATTTAATCGGAAAAGAGATCTCGAGACTTCCAGCATGTATCATAAAACGAAATCTCGCATTTTATTGGTCGGTTTTTGCATCCAGAGCCGTCACTACTGGGGGGGGGAGGGGGGGACGCCCCCCCCAATGTTGTCGGCCAGTCGGTAAAAAATGACCGTTCACGCCGCGATTTTTAGTAAAAACAGTGGATTTTGTTCTTGGAAATAGTCGTTTTTTCTTAAAAACAAAAAAAACAGTCGGTTTTTCGTAAAAATAGTCGATTTTTTCTTAAAAATAGTCGTTTTATCCGCAAAAATAGTCGGTAAAAATGACCAGCCAGTCGGTAAATACCTTGTCCCCCCCCCGAACATTTTGGCTAGTAACGCCTCTGTTTGCATCTCCCAACCTTATGTTCTTCTTTATTCGATGACGGTGAGAAATATCCGTTTTCGTCGGTTAGGGTGAAACTGTTTATACGGGGAATTTATTTATAGCAAGCATTGTAGAATCTCATGAATAACAAGATCAAAGATTTCGATGGGATCCCAAAAATATAATATTTGACTCAGACAACTACGTCCTGACTACGTCTTGTCTACGCGAGATCCAGTCTTCGCCAGGCTAATCATCTGAGAAAATTAATTTCAGATATACCTGTATAAGCCATATTTATTTTGACGATACTGATCGAAACTACCTGCTTTACTTCTGCCGAATTTCAGTTTTCGGCCGAATTCCGAGCGAACTACTTGTCCAGCCAAAAAAAGATAGTTCAGAAACGAATTCAGCGCATCTCCTTATCCCTATAAAGAACGTCTAATCAACTTCAAATAAAACTTTAACTTATAAAAAAAATCCGGTTTCAACCGGATTCCGGACGAAGTATATGTCAGGGTAAACCAGATCCAGTCTTCGCCAGGCTAATCATCTGAGAAAATTAAGTTCAGATATACCTGTATAAGCCATATTTATTTTGACGATACTGATCGAAACTACTTCTGCCGAATTTCCGTTTTCGGCCGAATTCCGAGCGAACTACTTGTCCAGCCAAAAAAAGACAGTTCAGAAACGAATTCAGCGCATCTCCTTATCCCTATAAAGAACGTCTAATCAACTTCAAATAAAACTTTAACTTATAAAAAAAATCCGGTTTCAACCGGATTCCGGACGAACTATATGTCCGGGTAAAAAATGATTGTCATATACAGATTCAGCGTATCTTCTTACCCTTAAATCTATCATCTAATCAACTTCAAATACAAATTTTACTTTTAACAGATTTTCCGGTTTCGGACGGATTCCGGGCGAACTACTTGTCCGGCGAGAAAATGGTTTTCACCATCGCGTTCAGCATGTCTTCTTACCCCTAAATCGAACATCTAATCAACTTCAAATAAAAGTTTTACTTTTAACAAACTTTCCGGTTTTGGCCGGATTCCGGGCTAACTACTTGTCCGGCGAGAAAATGGTTTTCACCATCGTGTTCAGCATGTCTTCTTACCCCTAAATCGAACATCTAATCAACGTCAAATAAAACTTTTGCTTTGAACAAATTTTCCGGTTTGGGCCGGATTCCGGGCTAACTACTTGTCCGGTCAAAAAATGGTTTTCACCATCGTGTTCAGCATGTCTTCTTACCCCTAAATCGAACATCTAATCAACTTCAAATAAAACTTTTACTTTTCACGAACTTTCCGGTTTTGGCCGGATTCCGGGCGAACTATTGGTCCGGCGAGAAAATGGTTTTCACCATCGTGTTCAGCATGTCTTCTTACCCCATAATCGACTATCACATTAGCTGTTTCAAAATATTTTGTTTGCCCCTTAATTTGAAACCCCTCCCCCACCCTTAAATATAGAGCTACAGAGCCCATCTTCGAACTTGACTTGTACTTTGACCCAAAGGATCCTCCCACCAAGTTTCATCAAAATATCTCAATCCCTTCGAGAGTTATCGTGCGTACAGACGGACAGACGGACGGACGGACGGACGGACAACTTTTGCGATGTCATAGGTATCCGTCACTAACGTTTTGGGATCCCAAAAACAGACGTGAAGGCTACGGAGTAGATTGTATTGTATTATAGGTACGACGCCTGGGGGGGGGGGGGGTGTTTAAAAATATGACTGACTAACAGTGTTGTGCCAAGTACTTCTATTTTTTACTTAAGTATAAGTACCAAGTACTCCACGAAAATTTTACTTAGGTATAAGTATTAAGTACTTCTCGAAAAATCTACTTAAGTACTAAGTACTTTTTGAAAAGTACTTCAGTATTTAAGTACTCAAGTACTTAAGCAGGCTTATTATACTACGTTTGTAAAAGAAAAATGTCTGATAAATAACCAACAACGAAAACTGACTGACATTACTATCCTATTTTAGAGCAAACATAAAATCAAGTTTTTAGGATCCCAAAAGTAGTAGCCTATTGGGAAACCAATGACTTCGTCAAAGTGCACCTGCCCGTTTGCCTGTCTATTAGAATGATACTTGTTGAAAGGGTTAGGTAAGCTATCTTGTCCGAACTTGGTGTTAGGGTCCTTTGCCCTACTATTCATTGCTGCGGGAGGGGGTGACAAACCAAGAATTAATTTACGGGTGAGAGAGAATGGGGGTGGGGAATTAAGGGTTGGGATTTTTAAGCCAGGATTTGATTTACGGTTAAGAGACATGCTGAAAACCACATTATTTTTTTTTGTCGCGGAAAATTGGTTTAGACTACACGAAATCTGGCAAAAACACTTCGGTAGTGCTTTTAGTTCCTTGATCGTGTGTTTCGAGTGCCAATAATCTGATATTCCGAATCAATCTTTATGGTTTACTGTGCAATTGGTCGATACTATGGACGAATCCGGGTGAAGTCCAGAAATTCGGTAGGCCTCGTGTTGGGTATTTATCTGGTGCTACAAGGTTCGGGTTCGCCGAAATCCATTGAAGTTCTAATAATATATCCGCCCAGTTGTTCTCATCTGTATAGGGCTATGTTAGTGCAGAAAATTTTTGGATCTCTGAGGAGTCTGGAATGTTTTACTGTCATGAAAGTACTTGAGTACTTAAGTACCGTCAAGTACTTATAATTTTTACTTAAGTACGAGTATTAAGTACTTCGGAAATTTTATACTTAAGTAGAGTACAAGTACTACGATTTTTTACTTAAGTAATTACTTACGTACTTTGTAATTAAGTATTTCCCAACACTGCTGACTAATGCCTGGAAAGACTTAGCCTGGAAAGAGTTAATAATTGTATCAAGCAGGTGCCAGGAAGTTGGGTAACCCTCGGCTGTTACCAGGGGTGTAACTAAGGGTGAGGATGGGTAGGGAGGGGGGGGGCATGGTCTGAGAAGAAAATCTGTCGGCACAATTTCGACGGAAATAAGCGAGATTTTTTGTTTGGACGTTTTTGTTCAAAAAACAGCTACTGAGTTCAGGCAACTGAGAAGAAAATCTGTCGGCACAACTTCGACACAAATAAGCGAAATTTTTTGTTGGGACGTTTTCAAGTGCTGAAGTGCCACATACCGATCGCAATTCCGTCTTTCTGTTTGTCCGTCGGGCGGTCTGTCACACTTTTTCGAGTTAGAGTACTTATAGATGTGCTAGGACGATGAAACTTGGCAGACATAGCGACCAAACTAACTTGAAAATAATCAGCTTCGAACGGGTGATCGGATTAGAATGAAACTTAATAACTGAATAAACGACTTATCTCTGATGTCCCATTTGAAGTCCAAACCGGATTCGACAGCTACGGGGGAGTGGGGGGGGACCGGAAATCTCGAGAAACGGTAGTTAGAATGGAGGGATCGGAGTGAAACTTGCTCGAAAGAACAAGCATCTGCTCTAGATAAATCGTTTCCACAACTGGACTGGATCCGGACACTTGGGGGAATGGAGGGGGGTTTCCGGAATTCCCGTGATGGCGGTTTTGGGGATTTTCACGACGAAACTTGGCGGGCATATCAGGGATCCGATCAAACTGACATGGAAGCAAAAATTTCCTCGATCCGATAATCGTGGGGGGAGTGGAGGGATGGGGATTCCGGAATACTGAGTCATGCGTAACGGATTCGAGTGAAATTTAATAACTGAACAGAGGACATTCTCAACAAACTGATAGGAGTTCTTTTGAGGAAACCCGACGACACAATTGAAAAAAAAAAAAACACAATCGACAAGAAGCGCAGAAAATAGTATACGGTACCGATATTGTTTGTCGGCATAAATTTGTAAACAAAATCAACTCCTGGCAAAAGCTTCTTATGTCAACTCTGTTTAGCTAGCGTATTCTTTTTCGAAATTCAACTTGTCAGCAAAATCAACTGAAGTAATATCGTACAATGCATAAAATTTCAACTTCGAAACCGACCGATAGGAATGCTTCTGAGGAAACCCGTCGGCACAATTTCAACCAAAATATACTTCTGTCTGTCTGAACTTGACCTCACTCCATACGAAAGTTATAGTGGCCACAGACAATCGGGTATATTTATGATACCACAGCTAGCCCTTTCTTTACTTTCGAATCCCAAAAAGATACTGTCACATAAACTTTTCCAGGAATTTTCACCTGCGGCGCCTTTTCTATTCATTCTCTGTTTAGTGGTAAGGCCTGTCATTAACGTGGGTTGGGGTTTGGGATCAAGGGGTTTGTGCCAATTAAAAAACTAAAATTCCTATGGAAAGTAGTTCAAATTTGCGAGAAAAAAAGGCGAATCTAGAAAATTTCACTGCCTTCGACGAAAGCTGAAATGACGTGCCTGCTGTTCTAACGGTGTTACTTGGATCTTTTCTTGAGCCATGTCAGGCATTTGCCCGAGCCATTTGTCCGTGATTTTTTCACCTGAAAAGTTCCATGCTTCAGACTTTTCAATTCTGAAGGTTGCTCCTCACGAAATGTGTCATGAGGTCGGCTAAGTCTTAAAAGACCCGTCGTCTATAACGCAACTCCAGTTTCCTTGCAAAGGCTCTAGCTGGCAAGTGAAAAGTCACAGGCTATTTATTTAGTTCTCATGTAGCAACCACATTTACAATAACTGACGAAAAAATTCTTCGCCTCGCACTATCCCGATTTTCCGTCGGCACACACAGACATCTTCAGCACATTTTGGGATGTGGCACCCCGCCCCCCAACCGCCCTGGCAGTTACTAACCACTCTGACCAAGAGAAAATTAACCTGAACGCCGCAGGCAAAATTGTTTATATTCGCCTTTTTTTCGCGAAACTTAACTACGGTACTTCACATGTCAGTATTAGATTTTTGGGATCAAAGCAAGTGGAGGGATACCTATGACTTCGTAAAAGTTGTCCGTCTGCCATCACGATAACTCTCGAAGTGGTAGAGCTATTTTCTTCAAGCTTGGTATGAGGATCCACTGGATCAAAGTACAGGCCAAGTTCGTAGGATGAGCCTTGTTGCTCCATATTTAGAGGTGCGATTTCGGTTTCAAATTAACAGACGAAAAAAATTTTTAAAAAATATTTCGAAACAAATATCTATATCATAGATCTGTCCGTCTGTCTGTGACCACGATAACTACGGAACGTAGTGAAACGTTTAGAGGGAAATTGATGCATGGACGAGAAAGCACAATTAGTATATACTCATTCAGTCAAAGCTGACTGCGAATCAATACCAATAATTACGCTTAAGAAAATAAGCTAAACGGACAAGTCAGCTGAATTTCTCCAGCGACATGTCGGTTTTTTTCGCAAACGTCCTTCTAGATATACCGCTATGAAGTCAAGGCCAGAGGACTTCGGTGCGGGGAGCTGGAGGGTGTGCCGTGCCGTATAGTTTTTCCGGAAATGCCTTTTGAAGATGAAAGGATGACCGGACTCGAGCTAAAGCTTGATACTAGTAGCTGCTCTAAATGTTCAATTTACAAGTCCGGGAGGATCGGGGAGGAAATTTTGTGACTTCCTCATTTAATTTCTTGTAAAGTCTCCCCGTAACAAGTGCCATATGAGCTCGAAGCTCTTGTTTAGTTGTGTCTCTTTTATCGAACTTTGGTGCGAGCATCCTCTTACTCCTTTCAACTCCATCTTGACACTATTTCCCTTTAAAGATTTTCGTCTGGCTTGAGCGAGGGACCGAACTGCAAACTTACACTGATGCGAAAGTCAACCTTCTGGAAGCGAAGAGCAACGTCACCGAAAGTCTTCTGAAATCGAAAGACAATTTAACGGTTTCGCAGGTAATATTGGCTTAGTCTTTCCATCAGGTATAAAACCTTTAACTGCCAAAACTTTGTGCTACGGTTAGACGATCAAGTTTCCCGGTCGAATTTTCTTCACCTTCATGACGAAGTTTGAAAGTTTCGACTTTTCCACGTGGAATTGACGATCGTGTGTTCGGAGCATAGAGATCTCCATGCATTAAGCTGGTCATGGTTCAGGAATGTTAATTCCAGGTCTCGCTATTCAGATACTGCACAAAGAAGATTCATTTAGACGCAGCTACAAATCTCTTAGTTAATGGCGACAAGATGTGTTGTCCCGTCAAACGCTTCCGAAATTTATGGCACAAAGCAGTTTCAGGTTCAGATTATATTAGAAACAGGCTGGAGAAGAAAATCAAGACTTAAGTAAAGCTCAGATGGTTTTTGGGATCCCAAAACGTCACTTCAAGCTCGCAGATGGGCTCCGTAGCCGTATATTTGGGAGTGGGGAAGGGGGTTTCAAAATAAGGAGAGAAAAAAGATGTTCTTCTGAAGCTAATCAGGTAGTTGATATATGGGTAAGGAGACATGCTGAATCCATTTATGAAACTTATTTTCTCGCGAGACAAGTAGTTCGCCCGGAATCCGGCCAAAACCGAAAAATTTGTTCAAAGTAGAAGTTTTTCTGAAGTTGTTTAAGGTTTGATGTAAGGGTAAAGAGATACGCTGAATATGATTTTGAACTTTATTTTCTTGCCAGACAATTAGTTCGACCGGAATCTGGCCTAAACCGGAAATTTGGCAGAAGTAATTTTTTCTGAAGACAATTACAGATTCGATATATGGATAAGAAGACATGCACAATCCATGCCTGATTTTCATTTTTCGGTCGGACAGGCAGTTCGTATGCAATCCGGCCACAGCCGGAAGATTTTCCCAAGTAAAAGTTTAGTCTGCCAGAATCCGGCCAAAACCGGAAAGTTTGTTCAAGGGAAAAGTTATATTTCAAGTTGATTATATGTTCGATTTAGGGCTAAGACGACATTCTGAACACTTGTGAAAATCATTTTCTACCCGGACACGTAGTTCACCCGGAATCCGGACAAAACCAGAAAATTTGTTAAATGGAAAAGTTTTATTTGAAGTTGATTAGATGTCCGATTTAGGAGTAAGAAGAGATGCTGAATCCATATATGACAATCATTTTTTAACCGGACATACAGTTCACCTGGATTCCGGCTGAAACCGGAATATTTGTTATAAGTTAAGGTTTTATTTGAAGCTGATTAGATGTTCGTTATAGGAACAAGAAGATATGCCGAATCCGTATATGACGATTGTTTCTACCCGGACAAACGGTTAGCTTGGAATCCGGCCGAAATCGGAAAATCTGTTAAAAGTAAAAGTTTTATTTGAAGTTGATTAGAGGTTGTATGTAGAGGTATGGAGACACGCTGGATCCGTCTTTTAGCTTTAGTTTTTTGCCGGACAAATAGTTTGCCCAGGATCCGGCCGCAACAGGAAATTCGGTTGAAGTTTAAGGGTTTCATGTAAGGGTTTCGTGTTTCGTGTAAGGGTAAACACACATGTTGAATCCGTATCCAAACTTGGTTTTCTCAGACGATTCGCCATTGGCCTTAATCTGTTTCACAATTTTAATAGTCAAAGTTTTAAGGAGTCTGGTTAAGACCGGATATCTACAAGACCCAAATGTCTAGATCAGATGTTAAAGGAACAGTAAACTTGACTAGGCAACTTTCGGCCATCAAACCGGCCTGGGAGATTTAGATAAATGTACAGGGACTTATTGTCGACAGGACCCCCCATCTTTGTTATCTCGAAACCCCTCCTTATTGTCCCCAGAGCTAGCTGGCAGGGCCTTGCCCCTTATGCACTGTAGTTACGCACTCATGCACTGTAAAAGTTCGCGATTGTCTGTGTTATCAACATACAGGGTTGCCACCTTACTAAAATAAATTCACTGGGCAAAAGGAAAAAAGTAATACCAAACAAGAAAAGTACTCAGAACGTGTTGCTGGGTCATATTCATCTTGGAAATAAAACCTGACAACTACTTTTTTCTTAAAATCTGCTGCCAAAGTAAAAATAAAGTTCTATTGTGAGCACAATTGTACTACCAGTGGCAACCCTGTTGACATACATTGTATTACTTTGTTTGTTGGGGCAAACATCGTGGGTAGTAACTCAAAAGTCGAACTCTCGGAAACTGCAATGGTCGTAACAAGAATTTTTCTAACTCTCAATATCGACTCAGGGTACATTCTTGATATGTCAGCTAGCTCCCTGAGCCAAGTTTGAGTCAAGTTTTCTGTTCCTTTAAATTTTTTCGAAACCTTTGGTGTTGTTTTGGTTGATACTGCCGACGGAATCTTGGAATCTTGTATCCAACTCGTTACCCCGTTGATGGTGGACACCGAACTCGGATGTAAATAGGAAATTTTGAAGAACATGTTCCTCCGATCAAACATATAAGTAATGATGTGCACATAGATATAAAGAACTTGTTAGATCCGAAAATCCTTCAAGTTTTCGACTAGCACTGGTGTATTCTTTGTAATCTAGGCTAGACCGGAAATTAAAGGCGGAAAGGAATTACCGAATGGATTTGGTTAAGTGGTTGATCAGGGATAAATTACAGGACTACGGGATCTAGCGAAGACTGTATCTAAGACCCGTTTGTCTGCACAAAGAAGTCCGATAAATATCCCTCTTTGGGATCACATACGCCCTTCCTGGATTAATTATTTTTTGCAGCTAGATGCGCTAGTATAAAAGGAAACAGCGACACGTTACTTCTTGGTATACCTTTAACCAAGTTTGGTTGGCCATTTTCAATTCCTCTTATGCCTGGCCATGTTTAAACTGTTTAAAGTGCCTCTGCCTCTATTGTGTGCTCTACTCTATTCTATACCCAACTCGGTTCTGTCAAACTTCATCAAGCTTGTAAATTCTGGCTTCCGACTTCAGTGCCGACTGCTGGCTGACTTTTCCACGGGGCTAATGCGCGACTCGGTATGAACCGTAAGCCTAATAGCTTATTCCCCCTTGAGATAACTTATACCAAGATCTAACGTGTGATTGTTATTGTTTCTTTAGCGCATCTGGCGGCAATTCGTCTTTGCATTTTATGAAGAGCGTATTTCGTCTTGTTCAAAAAGTCATTGTTCAAATAGGCTACATAACGGGTGCGTTCAAATCTCCTATCATTAGTTACTAAAAGCAACCATTGTCGTTTCAACATTTATGAAGGGATGCACAAGTTAAATCTGTTGGTAGGAAGTTGGATAGGCTATAGCTAATGTCTTTAACGAAATTCTCTCACAGATAGAAGAGCTGTTGAAGAGCTACGACGAGACAGTAGCCAGTTCAGTCGATAGTGGCTTGGAAATGGACCTCGGCAAAGCGAACGAAGCTCGATGGAATCTTTTACAGTCCATATTCTTCGCATCCACCATTCTAACCACAGTAGGTAGGATTGTTATCACGGTTTCAAGTGCTACTCTGTATCGCGACAGTATAAGTCAACACGTCAAAAGATTTGCGGCTTACCTGTACTTTAGGTATGTTTATTTGAAAAGTTACTTGAATTTGAGCAGTGCAGTTTATGTATGACTAGATGATAGAATGAAGCCCAAATTATCCATTCAGGCGTTCTCAGTGTCCTTAATTAGCTACTTTGGCTATGCACGAAATCAAAATCAACAAACGTTCAAATAAACATAACTCTACTGTAAGTTTCTATCCCAGTTATAATGCTAGTGAGAGGCAGACGATCACGGTCTGGCGGTTCCGAAACGGAACTGTGTTCCGGTCTTATTTATTCCCGTATAATTCCGCCGGAATGCCGCCCCATAAATGCAACTTAACGGTGTTCCGGTCTTATTTATTCCTGTATAATTCCGCCGGAATTCCGTCCCATAAATGCAACGGAACGGAACGGAAACCGGTCTGAAAGAACCGGAACGGAACCGAAAACGGTCTGAAAGAACCGGAACGGAACGGTGTTCCGGTCTTATTTATCCCTGTATAATTCCGCCAGAATTCCGCCCTGAAAATGCAACTGAATGGAAACCGGCGGAATTTCGCCGGTATTTCGGTCTCTTTTTTCCTATCGGGGATCGCGATCTAGAATTCATGCCACGATTCTCAGCACTATCGTCATTTCTTATTTAAAGATACTTTCCCCACTTCACGATGAAGTGCAGGAAATACGGCTGGGAAAACCTAATCGTCTGTCCCAGCCATTAACAAAAGCTTACTACACCAATTCATACGAGGAGTTAAACTGAAAGCATTCTAGCACAATGTCTATATTATTATTATACCGGCGGGAATGGGAGATCTTGTTTCAGATGGGGGATCCTTGTCACGAGTTCAAACCAGGACTCGGCACCAGGGGCGTCCTGACACCTTCTTGATATGGGGGGGGGGGGGGGTCGGGTTCAGAATTTTACCGGACTTTTTCGAGATTTTATCGGAAATTCTCCGTAATGACCATCTCTGCAGAAACTCTAGAATACTGTTGTGTTTTGACTTCGATTATATGTTCTCGAAGTCGAAATGGTTCTATTTTAACGAAAAATAGGCTCGTTAAGTTTAACTGAAAAGGCAGCTTGCTTTTACGTCTTATATCTGAATACATTGAAATATTTTGACTCATCTGAGGGATTTTCCATTTTTCCACCCGGGGTGTGCGCTGCTTGCACGACAAACCAAAATTCATCCAGACGCGGAGAATTTGAACTGAAACAATGGCCTGCATTTCCTGGGCTAAAGATGCGACACCGAGAAGTTACGCCTGTAGGAAAAGGATTTTAGGATGTCTTGCAACGAATCTGATATTTTTATTTTATTTTTCGGCATGGCTTAGGCTTTATTTCTAGTTGGTAAACATTCCAAGCGTAGAGGGGCAAGCACATAGAGGTACCACAAATCCGAAAGAATAAGTTCATTCTACGAAATCGATTATCCATGGATAGCCTAACGGGCAAACGAAGTAACGCATTTTTATCGGATTTTCAGGAATATTTAAAATGAATAGACTGTTGGATCTCAGCCCTATTCGATTAAACTTCAAAATTGTCTCTTAAAGTAACAAGAGCTGTAAGCTCATATGGCACTTGCAAGGGTTGAGATGTATTATTTGATCAAAAGTAATTTTCGACTGTGCGGTTCAGATGCGCACTTTAAGGGAGCTAGAGAAAAAGTATATTATCGTTGAACTTGGCTGTAATGATGCGCACTTTAAAGGCACTAGAAATTCATCTGTAAGGAAGACCCTTGAAGCAAAAACGATAGCAGGCTCTTAGGGATCATTGATATATACGTATGATCAGAAGTATTTCTTTTCCCCACTAATTTGCGCACTTTAAGGGTGCAAGAAATTATTTTTTTTTGCAAAACCCTTGTGGGACAACTGATCATGGGTTGACATGTATCGTTTGACAAAAAGTACTTTTCGACCTTGCGGTTAAGATGCACACTTTAAGGGAGCTAGAACTTCATTTGTAAGCAAAACCCTTGAGGCAAAAATGATCATGAGCTCATGGGGATCATAGAAATGCATATTTTGCTTAAACGTATTTTTCTTAATTTGCGGTCATGATTGGTACTTTAGGGAATGGTTGGATTTGAAAAGTGGCGATTTCTAAGCCAATCTTGTCGAATTTCTAATATTCCAGCCAAATTTCATCGTCCTAGCACATCTGGAAGTACCTTAACTCGCGATCACCGGAATTCCGGACCCGCCCCTCAAACTCCCCCCACAGTCGCCGGAGCCAATCCGGTTCAGTTTGGACTTGTTTGTTATTCCCACAAAGTTCCATCCCGATCTCTCCAGTCCAATCCGGTCACGTATTCCCCCCACCCAATTGTTGTCGGATCCGGTCCGGACATGAAAAAGATCACCACAGGCACGCCCTCTGTTCAGTTATTAAATTTCACTCGAATCCGATCACCCGTTCCAAAGTTGCGCATGGCTAAATATTCCAGATTCCCCCTCCCTCCGATCCCCCTACGACTATCGGATCGATTGAATTTTTATTTACAAGTCAGTTTGATCGGGTCCCTGATACGCCTCCCAAGTTTCATCGTGAAAATCCCAAAAACTGTCATCACCAGAATTCCGTGAAACTCCCCTCCACCCCCCCCCCCCCAAGTGTCCGGGTCCAGTCCAAACGTGTAAACAAATTATCTGGAGCAGATTCTTGTTCTTCCCAGCAAGTTTTACTCCGATCCCTCCATTATAACCGTTTCTCGAGATTTCCGGTCTTCCCCCACCCCAATTCCCCCATAGCTGTCGAATCCGGTTCGGACTTCAAATGGAACATCAGAGATATGTCAGGTATTAAGTTTCGTCCCAATCCGATCACCCGTTCGAAAGTTACACAACACTCAATTTTCCATATTCCCCCGCACTGCACCACAGATACAAACCCCTTTGACCCTCGAATGCACTAGCTCTTTCCAATGTTAACAGAGTCATCCGATGCAAAGAGTGACGTCACGCCGCGCGCAGACCTACTAGTGTAAAGAAAGGGGTAGGGGTTTTACAAAAACTACTAAATTTTCCGGATTCCCCCGCCCTCTACTCCCTCCACGGTGGTCGGATCGGGGAAGTGATTATTTGCAAGTTAGTTTGGTCGGGTCCCTGATATGCCTGCCAAGTTTCATCGTCCTAGCACATCTGCAAGTACCCTAACTCGCGATCACCGGACCGACCGACCGACAGACCGACCGACGGAAAAGTGATCGGTATATGGCACTTGAGCGAAGCTGCAAGTGCCATAAAAAGTCTTCGACGTACAATCCACCCTATACCACATTTTATTCGTCGTGTTTAAAGTTTAACCGAAACGGGCCGAAACAATACAGTCTAGTTATCCATCACTTATTCACATAAAGAGGCTTGAAGACCCGATGACAACGCGTTGCTTCGTTGCTCTGCTATTCACGAATAAACGGTTTTCAAATAGTGGAATTTTCGTGGCGGATTTGTGGTACCTCTATGCGTTTGTACCTGTGTTGTATGCTTTACGAAAAATAAGTGTTCGCACAGTGGGCTACCTTCCGAAAGCTGATCCCTGGCCACTAAAAAGTCTCATTTTCTTTTGAGATTTTAATTTTCTACGTCATAGTAGAATTTTTCATGTGAGGACCGCCGTGGATATTCTGAACGTCATACTAGAGCAAATGGTAAAAATAAAAAATATCCCTTAACACAATCCAAACAATTTGGTTTATTCACATAAATGATACAAGAATAAGTTGGCTTTTCAGTTAAACTTTAAGCGTTTTCCATTTGTCCACAAAACATCTAATTTCACATTCGTCAACTAGATCGATTTCACATGCGATTAGTAACAGTAACATACTTATCATACTTTAGTCTTCCATACTTGTCTTATCATACAGTACATACTTATCCGGTAAGCAGCAAAATTCCGACAGATTCCCTGTGCCATTTCCGGTAGATTCCCTGAGTCAAATTCCGGTAGATTCCTTGAGCAAGATTTCGGTAGGTTTCCTGAGCAATAATCCAGTAGATTCCCTAAAAATCATCAAGTTCAGGTGAATTCGACAAATTTTGTCACTCTGGCAAGTTTTGAGTCGGGGTCATCCCGGTAAGCTGAGAGTCTATACTATACTGACACAACCTCCAGTAAATTTTCTGAGACAAGTTCCGATAGATTCCTTGAGCAAGATTTCGGTAGATTCCCTGAGCAAAATTACGGTAGGTTCCCTGTTCAATAATCCGGTAGATTCCCTAAAAATCATCAAGTTTAGGTGAATTTGAAAAAATAAAATTAAACTGGCGCGGCTTCGCCGAACCAGTCAAAATTTACCAGAATTTTTTTCCCAGAGACCTTCTAGGGGGAGGTGCAGCACCCCCCTCACACACCCCTCGGGACGCTGCATGCAGTGACGCGCGATTCGGAACCACGCTCGTGAACCAGATGAAAATAGACCTTAAGAAAATGAAACGGAAAGTACAACATTTAGCAAAACAGTAGATGGTCTAACAATAAAAAAAAGCTAAATACTTGGCAGCATCTTTTATTTCAATAACTCGTTTCGAGGTTTCCATGTCATTTCTGCCTAATAAATTTTCAAAGAGAAAAGGCCTGCGGATGACGAATGACCCACTGATTAATTAAGAAACGGGCGAGAGCATCGGATCGCTGTAACAGAAGAGTTGATTCGTTTTCCAGTTAGCTGTAAATAATATTGGCTGGTGTTAGGATTTTGAAGAAAGAAATATTATACTGATGTTCACAATAATCATTCCTTCCTATCGACTGGTTTCTCCCCAATTTCCGCAATATCAATTTACCCCTGTAAATTCGCCAGGAGAGCTCAACGGCTTAGCCCCAAGTCCTCTTGTGCTAAAGAAACTATTGTAATGAAGTGATTCACTGGGGATTTCCGCGACACATTACTAGGCCATACCTAACCGGCGAAGAAACACTTGCCTGGATCGTCGGAATTTATTTTGCCGAAAATAAACCGCCAAGAAAATACCTCGAAGCTCGGCAGAAACGATTGTCTTCCTTGAGCCAAAATTGTTCCACGTCACCAAATCGTCATCCACCATCAGCTAATTCGGATCATTTCGACATTTTCAACCAAGACAAGAGTTTCGAGACGCAAGTATTCGGGATCCGACACTTTCTACGGCGAAACCAAACCCTGGCTAATACAGTGCGTTTCACTCAGACGGTATTATTCGTCTGAGGGTATGCCTGCCACAATATTTTCCACCTTCACCGAGATCGGATGGATTCGGACGCATAATTGTCATGTCTAGAGCGTTTGTTCCAACTATTTACTACCACCCATCAAGTTCGAGACGAATCTGAGAGCTTCCGAAAAATTTGGTTCCCCCCCCCCCATAGAGATCGTATTTGCTCTACCACCTACCAATTTTTACTCGGTTCGGATCATTTCCCAGAAATGTCCGGTGCAATCCCTCACACCCCCCACACCGAGGCCTGATCTTGCCAGGACTTCAAAATCAAAATTAGTGCACCACCAAAGTTTAATCCTAGACCTCCCTCTGTTTGGTCTCTACGCAGTATATTACCATATCCCCCTCTCAAACTCCTCTCCCCGTGTTCGGACATTTACACGAAACATCTAAGTTATCTGCTCCTACCACTCAACAAGTTTCACTCTAATCGAATCAGCTGTTAGCAACTTGCGAGGGTCACCGAATTCCCCACCTTCTATCCCGACACAGATTATCGGATCCGGGAAAAGAAGGTTTCGCTGAACACTAGGTCGGGTCCTTGAGTTGGGCCAAGTTTCATAGTCTTAGTTTCCGTAGAAGTTATTAAACTAGTAAATCCGGGACAGACCAACCGTCGGACAGAGATACGATCGCTATATAGCACTTGAGCCAAAGGCTGCGAGTGCCATAAAACGGATTCGGCATTTTTTACCCTTATGTCTCTTGCTTCTACCAGATTCCCGGTTATGGCCGGATTACGGCCAATAATAATAAAGGTAAAAACGGATCCAGCACGCGCCAGTCGAACTACTTGTCCGAAGAGAAAATAAGTTTCAGGTATGAATTCAGCATGTCTCCTTACCTCAAAATACACTGTCATTGAGTTTTGCGAAATATTTGTCCACCCTTAATCTGGAACCTCTTCCCGGCCCCCAAATAAAGGGCTGCGGAGCGGATCTACAAACCTGACCTATACTTCACCCAAGGAATCCTCCACCAAGTTCGAACAAAATATATCGATCCCTTTAGAGAGCAGGCGTGCTTAGGGACGTGTGAACAAACTTACGAAGTTACAGGTATCACGTCACTAATATTCTGGGATCCCAAAAACCGATATAGCCTACTCGGTTTTATGCCAGGTTTTTGCCACGGCGCCGAGCTCAGTCACGGCGAGATGACAGTCGTAAGGACATTTCCAGAAGTTTTTTCGCATTTTGGCATGCCAGTAAAATAGTTTGGAGGTGATCTGTCCTCTAATAACTCACGTTGCACAAAAGTGTTCCTTCAGCCCAAGCAGACTGCGAATCATATCTGATTATTACTGTACCGATGTCCCATCACTCCTTGGCAAGGGTCCTCTACAGGCCAGCACAGGTTCAGGTCTTAACATATCCTATGATATCACATGATCGCAGGTTCATTTTTCTAACTTGAACCTGAATAGGACCCTAGGTGGAAGCACCAAAATATCACTAGAATAAATCTCAGCTGACTTTCCCGTTTAGCACCGTAAAATACAAAATGGGTCCAGTTTACGTCCAACCTTAACTATTATTTCCGGATCATCCTCACATGCCAAAATTCAAACGTTATCCAGTTCACAGCTTACGTATCTAGGTACATAAGGTACGTATCTAGATACATAAGCTGTGATCCAGTTACTGAGCTGATTGGGATAGCTTGGGAGGTGCCAGATGTCTTGCGGCGAAAGCTTGGTGCCCAAATAACGCGGATTAGCATTAGCCAAGCCGAATTCGACGTCGCTGACGGAAAAAAATCGCGCCGCACCATTTCAAATTCAAGTCGATTTATTTTTCGTTTTTCGCTGTGATTGAGCAGGGCGTCTGGGTTTGTAGGTTACCGATATAATAATTTTTTTTAATCTATCGTGCGGACAGGCGAACAGGTTTCTGGCCGGATTGTTTGCACTTTCGTCATGATGTTGAAAAAATCTCAACTTTTCCGTACGGAATTTATGAAAAAAAAAAGCATGACAAGGATTTCCGGCCCGCGACCGCAATAAGCGGGTAATTTATGCTGTTACATCACTTATAAATTTCAGGGTATGGACATATCGCGCCAGCCACAAGTCATGGCAAATTATTCTGCATCATTTTCGCCCTAATCGGCATTCCGTTTACTCTGGTCGTACTGTCCGACATTGGAGAGGGTATAGCAAAAACGGTATCGTACATCGAAAAGAAGCTACAGGTGAGGATACATAGTCTATCTTGCAGGAATTCTTCTTTTATCCAATTTGTAAGTTCATTTTCTTACGTGTTTTCCTTTCTTTTTCTCTCTTTTCTTTGTTATCTACTCCGTCTTTGTGCCTTATGTTTATTTTGACGGGTTACAAATAAAATCATCATCATCACTGTGTGCGGGGCGGGGAGCTGCACCCGTGCTGTACTTCTACACAAATCAGTTAGTCGAGTGCAAACACAAAGAAACTGGGAATTTGCAGGCTCTTCATCACGTGAAATATGCCAGGAAAATGTAAGAAGCCAATTGTTTCAAGAAAGAACAAACATAGCTATAAAGATGCAATTTATTGCGACTTTATTTAACTCAAAACCAATGTAGGAACAAATAAAGATTTTTTGGTCACGTACAAACGGAATGAGCTGGGAAGCAGCTTGTGAAGAAAAGGGGAAAATACATAAAGCTTCCAAAGAAGCCCATCCGGATATGACCGAAACGACAGGCACAATACAAAATAATCGACTTGTCATCGGTCACGAACACCTATCTTCCGAAATTTTTGGCACGAAAATGGACGTGGGAGCACCAAGTTTCTAAAGAGTAGATGAAACTGCGTCCTCCCAACAACACCGGATGCGGTTCGGAGCTAGTTTTGCCAGATCGCGATCCAAGAAATACTTCGCTGTCTTTGAAAAATACGCCAAAATTTCTTTTTAACCCAAAATTGCAAGAAATCTCCAGAAACTTGCAAGAACTGTCAATAGAACCCACACAATTTTAATACGCCAGCAAAAAAAAAATCCGCCAGTCCTTCGTAAAATCCGCGAATATGACAACACTATCGTAACCTACTGATTATTAAATCACCCTCATCCGACGCTAGTTCAAACGAGGGCTCGGTACGACGGTAGGATCATCCAGTGGCGCGATTCGGAAGCACCCTCATGGGCAAGCTCAAAACGGCCGTAGCAAGAAAGTCAGCCAAAAAGTATAACATTTTGCTGTTATATTAATAATAAGTAACGAAATGCAGCACAAATTGGCACCTATCTATTTCTTTCAATAATTTGTTTCGAAATTCATATATAATTTCTGCCTAACAATGATGTTTGGGAGAAAAAAGTATATGCCCAGTAAGATTCTACATGCACTGATCCGCTCTATGATTTTGGGATGGGAACGAATGACTCGTTAAAAGACCCTTCTTGCTTATTCTGTCTTTTATATTATACACTATAGCTCCCTTATGGGATTACAAGCTTCTCAAATTCCCGCCTTTCGCCATTGTTTCGTTCTGTACCTAACGACTTTTCAGCGGTTTTCAGCCTAGCCGAGTTTTGACAGTCACGCAACACAGACTTCGCCGGACGCTTCAAGGTCCGACGACAACTCTTTCACACATAAGGACATGAGAAGCTTAAAAGTATTGTTTTTCATTTTGGAAGCCATTGTAGACCATCAGTCCTACCTTCTATTTTAGACTTTTTCCCACTTTTTAACCAAGGCGCGTTCAGTTTTCAAATATTTTGCGTTCAGCCGCCACGTCGGAGAGCAGGAAGGCCGGATAAAGTCGACAAGAGCTAACAAGAAAATCGCTAATTTGATGTCATATATAATTGTATTTTCGAAAACCGATATCTCTGAGCCACTTCAACGTGAAAAGATCATTTCTAGTAAGGTTGTGCTTTAACGTAAGGTAAGGTACAATTTACTAAAAAAATATGGTAATCACTATAATGACAAAAGCGTCAGGCATGTCAGTCGCATAGAAAAACTAGACCTACGTTGCCTGGGCAACGTGAAGTGTTGCAGCAACCCTTGTTCGGCTTCGCCGACTAAAGTGTTGCGAGAACAACACTTTGGTTTTGTTTCTTCACTATCTGTTAAACGCTGAAGTTGTCGACCCATCCAGGTTTTAAAAATGGCATGTTCTAAAAAGATTTTTTTTTCTGAACTTATGACACAATCCGTAATCATATGGTTACAAGCCCATCTCCCAGTGATAGACATGGTACCGTATCGTTCTTACCATGAAATACCCTGGCAAAAAATAATAGGTATACCAAGGAAAGGTCGAGTTAGTAAATGGGCTCTGTAGCAATACATTTAGGGGTGGGGAGGGTGTTCAAATTAAGGGGAAAACAAAATATTTTTAAACAGCTAATGAGATAGTCGATTAGAGACTAAGAAGACATGCTGAACATGATTGTGAAAACCATTTTCTCACCAGACAAGACAAGTAATTCGCCCGGAATCCGGCCAAAACCGGGAAGTTTGTTAAATGTAGAAGTTTTGTCTGAAGTTGATTAGATGTTTGATTTAGGGGTAAAAAGACATGCTGAACACTTATGTGGAAATCATTTTCTACTCGGACAAGTAGTTCGCCCGGAATCCTACCAAAGCCAGAATTTTTTTTTAAAAGCAAAATATTTTTTTTTTGAAGTTGATTAGATGTCCGATTTAGATGCCGAATCCACCTATGACAATCATTTTTACCAGGACATATAGTTCGCCCAGAATCCGGCTGAAACCGGAAAATTTGTTATAAGTTAGTTTTATTTGAAGTTGGTTAGATGTTTGATAAAGGGGTAAGGAGATACGCTGAGTTCGTTTTTGACCTTTTTTGCCGGACAAGTAGTTCGCCCGGAATTCGGCCGAAACCGGAAATTTGGCAGAAATGAGGCAGGAAGTTTTGATATGTTTTGTCAAAATAGATAATAGGTAAACACATGCTGAATCCATATCTAAACTTGATTTTCTCAGATGATTAGTTATTTGGCCTTAATCTGTTTCTAAATTTTAATAGTAAAAATGTTCAAGGAGTCTGGCGATGAAATTACCCATTTGTCTGTATCAAATATTAAATTTCTGGGATCCCATCGAAACCTTTGGTCTTGTTGTAAAAGAGATTGAACCAGTTGCTCCATATTATAAATCTACAGAGACTCTGTTCCAACATTGCATTTCTTATTTTTTTCGCCAGAATTCCCAACTTCCTGCGGAGCTTTCCAATAGCCTTCTGTAAATCTTTCTTTCTGGAAAGCTTGCCCACCCCCATAGCAGCCTCAAAAGTGATGGAAAGTGATTCCGGCTTCACTTCCCAGCTCGCGAAAGCCCCAATTTAGTGTAACCATTTCGTGACTCTTTTACCTCTTCCAGAACAAACGAAATTACATTGGCTTACGGGAGAAAAATGTATCCCGATTTCGGACTCTGATGGAGAAAGGAAGAACATTCTTCTTTATTACGATAGCGTTACTGGTGCTATTTTGCTATCTCTCCGTTGGAAGCATACTTTTCATGTTCTCTGAGGACTGGAGCTTCTTAGATTCATTTTACTTCTGCTTCATAACAGTGACAACCATTGGTTTTGGCGACTTTGTACCCGGTAAGTTCAGTAGGAAATATTGGTAGAATTATGGGGGGGGGGGGGCTCAATTAGCATAATAATAATCTATGTAAGAGTAAAATAACCCACGACTGCGGATAGCAGTAGCTCAGAAAGCCAGGATGGAATTATGATAGGGAACATTGCAGTTGACATAACCAGTGACATACGAATACTGCTAGTAAACCCTCGCTTGAACCATGCATCTCAATCCTATGCCTTCGGTCCAAGCGGTATGCTAATTCTTGTCCTATAAGTTTCGCACTGAGATTAGTTCAAATTTTCCTAAAAAGAAGTCATTCCCATAAGGGTAAGGAGGCAAAAGTGAGTATGGCGTACGTCTGTTTTCGTCAAATTAGGCTCCAATAGGTACGCCACCTAGCCTATTTTGTTTCTCAGACACTTCACGAAAGATCGATGTTCCAAGTGAAGGGTTATAGCATCCGTACAGGGTTCCAGCGGACTCCCCATCAACCACTACCCTAGTGGTATGCCCCCCTTGCACCCTGAACAAGACTGAGTTCAGAATAATCAGAATGGTCAGAACATTCAGGTTTTCAATGAGGCCCCGCCATGTGGGTCCTGGTTTGTCTACGAGGCTCCGACGTTGAAGTCCTAGACCTCTAAATTAAATTCTATGAGTTTACTTCTGCACTGCCAAAAGTTTCATAACAGATAATACTACTGTTGGGCAAATTGAGGAATATCGAAAAGTCGATATTCCGTTATTTTTAAATTCGATAATCGATATTTCGATTATCGTAAACCGATATTTGGCGTACTTGAAACTGTTTATACTGCTACACTTTTTTCATGGAAAAATAAACATAACAAAATGAAACTGAATTAAAAGAACAAAATCAGACATTCCCATCAACAAAGAGTATGCATATGCACGTTTTTCCTTCCCAGTCGTGTTTCTCCTCCCTAATCGAACTCAAGTTTGAAATCCCTATCGTTCTTTTATTCTCAAAATCCCGAGTAATAGAACGATTGCACATCGAAATGCAAATATCGAAAATATCGATATCTGAAAAGTCAATATCGAAATATCGATTTTTTTCAATAATATCGATATTTCGATTATCGTATCGAATATCGCCCAACACTAGATAATACAGGGATGCGCAGTTTCAACAGACAACGACTCAACAGACAACACTTGGGATGTAATCTGTTGTGATTTTGAAAACGTTATAAATGGAATGTTATGCATAACAAGCATTACCGAAGAGCTGAAAAATGCCGAAAACACATCTGCTGAATTCCGATATCATGAAGACAAACAAAAAAGACAGCAGAAGCGTGTTCGGCTCTTAGGCAATGCTTGTTATGCATAACATTTCATGCATAACGTTTTCAAAATCACATCAGATTACTTCCCAAGTGTTGTCTGTTGATTTATTGTTTGTTGAAACTGCGCATCCTTGTGTTACCTGTTATCAAACTTCTGTATGGTTTATTTGTCACGGTAGATCGACATCTACGTAATATTTATGGTCAGAATAATGGCGAAATTTCATTAGGCTTTGTAAAACAAACTAAAGCTTTAGTTTTAACTTTTATTTATTTTATTACATTACTATATATTAGATTATAGTATGGTTACTCTATTATTAATTTATTTGTTATGAGCCAAATATCCCGGAAGTGCAAGAAATAGCTGTTAAAAACATCTTCGGACTTCAGTAAAAAAATAAACTACTTTCTTTATCTGCCAGGTCTTTTTTACGAAGCTAACCTCTTCTCCTCTTGTCTCATGGTTTAAACAAACAATCTCTAAGACTGAAGGTTTCACTTTGGCAAGAAACATTTTCTGCCAAGCGTTTACGATGATCGGAATCTTAAGATAGGTCCCTCATTAGTCTGAGCAAAAATAAGCTACTAAATTTTCCTTTTGGCAGCTCGATAATATGTGGCAGCTCTCTATCATCCAAAGAGACGACCACGTATCGAATGACTCGGCAGTCTCACGTATATCATTCCCTTAGCTGGAAGTGCTTAATATTCTGTGCAGCTGCGACAACTAAGATTTAACAATGAGCTATGTTATTCTAGTGTCCCCTCTGAGAGCTCAATCTCTACAGCTTGCTAATTTTCTGGACAGCTCCTTGACCTGCCATGCCTACAAATTAACCTCCCACAGTCAAAGCTCCGCATTGAGAGCAACTGAGTTCCAAGAATAAGATTCTGAACTGGTAAAAATAACAATAAACGACCAAAATTATGGTAATGATGAATGCTTTGTCTTCGTTAAAGATAAACCGATGAGATTGTTTTCGAATATTTTTCTCATTTCTTTCATGGGAAATATTCCACCGAATTATTGAAATTCCATTCATCTGATTTTTCCTTTTCAGCTCAAACATCATACATGCTTGCGTGCACAGCATACATCCTCTTTGGCCTTGCTCTTACTAGTACAATCATAGAAATCATACGTCTTCGCTTCATCGAGAGTCTCAACAAACTCAAGCAGTCTGTCAGTCATCTTCTAGATCTCAGTGCACAGATGGGGATGCTTGTTCGCCAAGTGCGTGATCAGGTCATGTATGGAGATGGAAATGTCGATCTTCATCTGATTAATGCCATGATGAAAGTACAAAGAATGATCGACCAAGTGCAGGCTGACAACGGGGCAGGAAACTTGGACTCATTGTTTGATATACCCGCCCATCTTCTACTTGGACCACAGTTGAGTCCAAGCTTTATTTCCTTGCACAGTGTTGACGTTGAAGACTATGACAATGAAGAACTAGTACAAAACCCACCGCCACTAGAATGGGAACACGACTGGGAGGATTTGTGGACTCGTCTTGAGTCAGGTGAAAATGTATCGTACCGTTTAATGAAAATTGCAAAAGACTATGCAGACAAAAAGAAATCCCACATGGAAAAGGACGAAAAGTGACAGTGAAATATTTTTTCAAAAAAAGAATATGATCCGAAACCCATAAGAAATGAAAAAAAAATAAAAATAAAAATTTCATAGACTACACTAGCCGCAAACCGGAATCAAACTTTTAGGAAAACAAGCAAGATTCTTCTACAAACCTGAATCATTTTCTGTTGATGAAACTGTCCTGATGAGGTTTGGCAGTTGTTTCCTGACATATTTTCCTCAGCCTGAATCCAAGCCCGAGGCAACGTAGGCCTATATGAAAAAATACATGGGAATTTGCGCCACGCACGCAGGGAAAGTCTGCATGCGAAAAGTCAAAATTTCGGAGCGAAAGAGGATATTCGCATTCGACTGCGAAAACCAAACTGAGTGTACACGTACACTAAGTATTGTGAGGTGTATGACACTGTCTTGTCCGGCGCGGTAATGGCAATGGTCAGCTGACAGGGTAGCTGACAGGGCAAACAAATCGGACTGAGGAGACAAGCCAGATAAATAAAACGGAATTTTGCTGACAGGACTGAGACAGGGTCAAGACAAGGCTAAAAAGAATGCGGCTTAAATCTGAGAGATCCTCAGCCTTCACTGTGGCTACTGTCAAAGCCCTTCCGATGGAAATAAAATGCCGAGTAAAGAGTTGCTGACGTTCAAACAATGCGTTTCATTCACAAAATGCATAGAGCTCCTTGCAAAGAACCAAGCAATGGGATAGATAGATAGATAGAAAAAAGCCAAAAGCCAACACGGGCCATCGCAAAAATACAACACAAAAGAATAAATAGATGATATAAATAATCAATCTGTACACTACTCAACATCCTACTATATTTCATTTTACCTTATAAACTTAACCAATTTTCCCTGTGTCTCATCCCCAACCTCAGGAACCTTCCAATCGACTTAATCGTTCCAAAACTCAGCTGTTTCATTACCTGCACAATCCACTCAATCCCACCCACTCTTACCCCAAACAGCTCTTCCCTCAAGTCACCCAATTCCACACATTCCGCCAAAAATGTTGTAAAGTTTCATTTTCACAACCACACATAGGGCAAAAGTAAGGACCAGACTTAGCCCTAAACTTACCTAAATACTTTCTTCTTTTTGGGATCCCAAAACGTTAGTGACGGACACCTATGACATCGCAAAAGTTGTCCGTCCGTCCGTCCGTCTGTACGCACGATAACTCTCGAAGGGATTGAGATATTTTGATGAAACTTGGTGGGAGGATCCGTTGGGTCAAAGTACAAGTCAAGTTCGAAGATGGGCTCTGTAGCTCTATATTTAAGGGTGGGGGAGGGGTTTCAAATTAAGGGGCAAACAAAATATTTTGAAACAGCTAATGTGATAGTCGATTATGGGGTAAGAAGACATGCTGAACACGATGGTGAAAACCATTTTCTCGCCGGACCAATAGTTCGCCCGGAATCCGGCCAAAACCGGAAAGTTCGTGAAAAGTAAAAGTTTTATTTGAAGTTGATTAGATGTTCGATTTAGGGGTAAGAAGACATGCTGAACACGATGGTGAAAACCATTTTCTCGCCGGACAAGTAGTTAGCCCGGAATCCGGCCAAAACCGGAAAGTTTGTTAAAAGTAAAACTTTTATTTGAAGTTGATTAGATGTTCGATTTAGGGGTAAGAAGACATGCTGAACACGATGGTGAAAACCATTTTCTCGCCGGACAAGTAGTTCGCCCGGAATCCGTCCGAAACAGGAAAATTTGTTAAAAGTAAAATTTGTATTTGAAGTTGATTAGATGATAGATTTAAGGGTAAGAAGTTACGCTGAATCTGTATATGACAATCATTTTTTACCCGGACATATAGTTCGTCCGGAATCCGGTTGAAACCGGATTTTTTTTATAAGTTGAAGTTTTATTTGAAGTTGATTAGACGTACTTTATCGGGATAAGGAGATGCGCTGAATTTGTTTCTGAACTATCTTTTTTTGGCTGGATAAGTAGTTCGCTCAGAATTCGGCCGAAACCGGAAATTCGGCAGAAGTAAAGCAGGAAGTTTCGATCAGTATCGTCAAAATAAATATGGCTTATACAGGTATATCTGAACTTAATTTTCTCAGATGATTAGCCTGGCGAAGACTTGGATCCGGCGTAGAGAAGACGTAGTTGTCTGGGTCAAATATTAAATTTTTGGGATCCCATCGAAACCTTTGGTCTTGTTCCCAATGGCAAACAATCAGCTCTCATACTCATAACTAAAACAAGCTCTTCCTGAGAAAGACCCACCTTAAAATAAACTTCCTCCCCCCAACACTCTTTGGCCTTGGCGTAATACATCAACGACTCTGCCTGGGCTTTATTAACTTGCCATTGCTGTAGTTCTTGGTCGTATAGCACTTGCTTCACTGTTTTGGAGACCTCATTACTTTGCTGAGTCTGTTTCAGTAGACTGCACTAGAGTCGTTTTCACTTTTAAAATCGTACATGCTTGCTTACAATCCAAGAATCCGTTTTTTGCTGATTGGCAAAAACAAACAAAACTGAAGTGTTTTTTATGGTTCTTGGAAACTTTCCCAGGTCTGAAAATACTAAGGCTCTTTCGTCACAAATCAACTCTTCCAGTTGTTATCCTACTCCTTGTACCAGATATCTAGTGAGAGACAAAGAATGTTTGGCTTGATATCACATGTCCAGTAAAAATTCGTGGTCCCTTGCTATTACAATATTCTGTTGGCACAGTCAGAAATTTGTCAGCACATTTGGGGGGAGCCCCCCCCCCCAAACCTTAGGATGGAAGTTACAATACTAAATAAATTTCATAGATTTGCCTGACTTTTAAATCTGCAACGTCTTCTGTATGGGTATGCTGTTTATTATGAATGTCATCTTCTAGGAGAAATTTTGAACCACTCACCAAAAGTTGCAATATGTGAAAGAAGGAAGAAAAGGAAATTAACAACAAACCAGTCATAAACAAAGCCTAAACTGTTGGCCATGGTGCTCCAACGTCAAGGCATGCTCCAACGTATGAGCACTGGTGCAATGCACCATGGTGCACTGGAGAACCATGCCCCAAAACTCAGGAGTTGTGTATGACTGGAGCAAATATACTTAAAATCCAGTTGATATATACAATGAAGTGGATATGGTATAAACATTTTTGACAAAGAATTTTTCAGTAAAAGTTACCTGGTAATCTTGGTATGGACTTGTTTGTTTGTCAACCGCAGCCAACCACTCACTGTTAGGCAACCTTCAAATAAGCATACCTCTGACCCCGGGCTCCTCGTTTTAATTAGAACAGTGCTCATGTCTAGACACACCAAATTGTCTAGAGAGACCAGACCAGGCTGTAACAGTCTAGTACACTAGCTCCTTTTCAGGCATGGTGCTCAAACGTCTAGCACCATGCCTGGGTGCTAGACATTCAAGCACTGTACCTTGGATTTCATGTATGGTGCATGGATTTCAGTATACAGTGCATACATGAAAAACACAGTTTCTGTCATCACAACTGAGCACCAGCTCGGACAGGGCTGAAAGTACTACCAAGAATTAGGGCAATGAAAGAAAATCCTTATCATATTTTTCATAACAAAACAACAAGGCTCGGCTGATAATAGAGGTGAAAAACCTCACTTCTTTTCTACATAGTCAAGGGTTTTGCATGCAAATTTTCCTGTGCCTCAGCTTTTTCTACCCAGTTTCTACCTAGCAGCCAACCAGAATATTGGCTCCTGGGGCACTACATGGAAAATAGATAGGGTGCTGTGAGGTTTTTCATTTCCATCATCAGTCGCGCCCTTTTGTTTTTGTTATGAACAATATGATAAGGATTTTCTTTGATTTCTCTAATTCATGGGGGTAATTTCAGCCCTGTCCGAGCTATTGCTCAGTTGTGACGACAGAAACTGTGTTTTTCATGTGTGCACTGTATACTGAAATCCATGCACCCTACTTGAAATCCAAGGTACAGTGCTTGAACGTCTAGCACCCAGGCATGGTGCTAGACGTTTGAGCACCATGCCTGGAAAGGGGCTAGTGTACTAGACTGGGCTGTAAAGACAGACTGCTCTGGCTCTACTCTATGACACTTAGAGCTTTTGTCTGATACATTTTTATTACCTTTTGGAATATTCTGAAGTGAGATAGATACATTTGATTTTTTCGTTCGGATTTTGTCCTATTTGGTATTCCACAATTCGAAGCCATTTCATTATCAGTTAGAAAACACGACGGAAATACCAAGTGATTCAATCACTTGGTATGTGTACAGATACTGTTCATAATAATACAACACAATCTAGACAAAAGCAAGATCATAATCTGCTATTCTGAATGCTTGTTCTCTAACTGGCTCACCAAAAAACAGGTTGCTGTTGTGAATTAACGTCAAGGACTTACTGACTTCACTTCTTAATCTTACTGAATATGGATGGAAACTTCTGTTCTGCCACTTCTGGGCTGGCCAGGCAGGGGATGGCTGTATAGGAATGTATGTATCAGCTAAAGCTACAATTCTTAACAAGTCCAGCCGGAAACCCAAGTTTTCCTGCAAGACGAAAAGTTGAAGGATTCGAATCGTTGAAGGAACGAATCGGAATGCAAAATGTCAATTTAAAAATTTCCGCCAAAACAACGTTGACAAACTGCTTTTACCTCTATGGAACAAGAAGGCTCTCAATTTTTAAATTAGTTCACTGGCATTGACAGACGATATAAGTTACTAAGAGATGTCTGAGTATTCTAAGGCAACTAAGGTAAGAAGTTACTAAGAGATGTCTGAGTATTCTAAGGTAAGATTTGAATTTTGTTTGATATTTGAAATTAAGAAGGGAGAGATAGGGTAGACAGGAGGTACAGTAGAGGTATGCTTATTTATGTGAACGTTTGTTGACTTCGGATTTTGCCATTTTCATGCACTTGCTGTGTCTAATGACTAAAGCTAACTACCAGTTAGCCAAAGTAGGTAAGAAGGGCCAGTCATGGACACTAGCTCAATTTTGGGGTACTGATACCCAGGGGCGTCGCAAGTGCATTTTCGGTGGGGGGGTGCAGAGCCAAAATTTTACCGAATCTCTAAATTTTTTTACCGAATCCTAGAAACTGAAAATTCAAGCTTTAAATTATGGAACAAAAAGGATTACGCAGGAAAAGTAACACTAAAGAGCAGCATGAAAGACGATAAGCCAACTTAATTCAGACTTAATTAAGCGGCGTTTTGGCGAATCTATTGCCGGGCACGATTGCAGTAATAGCTTCCATCTATTATACCCAAGAGAAAAATAAATCTAGCACCGCAGGCGAATTTTCAAAAAAAAAATTTCCTGCAGGCTAAAATTTAACTGCTTATCACAAATTCTATCATTTACCGTGGATTAAATACCGCTGTTCTAAGAAGTTCCAGAAACCGAATGGAGCGACGTTCCGACAGCATCAGGTACTGTTTTATAGTCAATACTACCCATGATCACATAAAGTGAGCGCCGCAGGCGAGATTTTTTTCCTGTAGGCTAAAATTTAACTGCTTATCTTACAAATTCTATCATTGACCGTGGATTAAATACCAATGCTCTAAGAAGTTCCAGAAACCGGATGGAGCGACGTTCCTGTAGCAGCAGCTACTCTAGCCTAGTCAATACTACCCATGATCACATAAAGTGAGCGCCGCAGGCGAGATTTTTTTCAAGTTAGCTTTTTCCTGCCAAATTTAACTATTTCCATCCAGATTTTAGTCTTTAATGTTTCGAAATCCCAATCCTAAAACTGTCTTGAAACCCTAATCAAATGACGCGCCCTTCCGCAAAATAGAGAATATTACGAAAAGCGCCGCAGGCGGAAGTTTCGAAACATTCATGATTAAATCTTCTTTTTGGGATCCAAAATAAAAGTAAGGACTATCGATGTGATCATAAATCAGTCCTTTTGTCTGCAACCAGTGCTTCACTCGACCTCTTCCGAGTTTCGAGGTTCGTGGTAACTCCCGAATGGCAATTATACCGAATCCCAGTTATTATACCAAATAAGTTTAGACCGATAGCATGTTCGAGATTCTGTATAACTACCGTATCTCGATTATTATACCGAATTGTTTTGATATCGAAACAGTACCGAATAATTTTCATATTCGGTATAATTTCGTCGAAACTGGAACAAAAGCAGGGATTCGTGGTAACTACCGGATCCTGAAAATTATACCGAATAAATTACCGAATCCCAATTATGATACCGAATACTGGACCGATACCGTATTCAGGATTCTGCGTAACTACCGAATCTCCAAAACTATATACCGAATAGTTCTGGCATCGAACAATTACCAAATAATTTCAGTAAATTCTCTCCCCGAATTCGTGATAACTACCGAATACTGGGAATTATACCGAATCCCGATCATTATACCAAAGAGATTTGTAGCGATAGCCTATTTGGGATTCCGTATAGCTACCGAATCTCTGGCTTTCGAGCCAGTCTCCCGGCTTTCGAGCCAGTCTCCCTGCTGGGGACGTTATGTATTTATTTTATAAAATGTATTTCCAAACAATAAAAGAACTTGAACTCTCCGTAAATATATCGAATAGTTCTGCTATCGAAAAAATACCGAACAGTTTTAGTAAAATTTTGGGCCTCCGGCCCAAAATTTTACCGAATCTCAAAAAGGTGGGGGGGGTGCTGCACCCCTCGCACCCCCCCCTTGCGACGCGACGTACAGGAGTACTGCATGAAGCCGCCACCCTAAACTCCTATTTGGGGGAAATGACTTCTGGAAACATAGTAAAAATTTAAATAAAATTCAGTGGAGCATCTTGAAAGGAAGCTCAAAACCTTCACTTGCTGCTGGTAACTCAGTTTACTTGTAATTGTTCAAGGCTAAGCTGGCAAACATGAAAGAACACAGGCACCCAAGTGATCATGAAGCCGCCCACTTTGCTAAAATTTGTGTTTTGCTACATTACGAATGCTAGAGGCCTGCCGTTTGGTCAGAGAGGTCCCTTGACCTATTGTAAATAACAAAATTTGCTATTTTCTTTGAATTTGCATGATTTTTCTGGGGTGGCAGCTTCGTGATCCAGGGTGGCAGGTTCATGTACCATGGCCAATTGGAGTCAAATCTGGCTCAAAACAAGCCAAATAGTAATAAACAAACATCTAAATGAGTTAAGAAGTTACAGTTTCTAAGATTTCTTTTTTTAGTGGCTTTTCTAGGGGGTGGGCGGCACCATGGGACGGGCAGCTTCATGCAACACTCCTGTACTACCAATTTGGGGAGTACTACCCAAATATGGGGGAGTACTCTCCACATGTGGGGTATCACTACCCCCTATATGGGGTACCAGCCTAACTTTCCACTAAGTTTCTCACTTTTGGCACTTGCCTTGGCTAAACGACAAGCAGCCGTGGTTCCTCACTTTCACAGGGTATACGTATGAATCTTACCTATCTTTTGGTGTACTATTGTCCAGATTGGCTGTGTTGGTCTAGTTTAGACCAACATTTGGAGAAGAGTCTCTCCACTCCAAGAGTTTCTCCAAACTCTAGAGACTAGACTAAATCTCAGCCTGATCAGCCTAAGTCTAAGTTGGGAAATACGATTAAATATATATTGTTGAATATGTATTTGGATCTATCCAGGATTCCAGGTGTATCCAGGATCTATTCGAGCAGCCATCAAGGCAGCAGCAAGGCAGTCTAATACACTAGCCCCTTTTCAGGCATGGTGCTCAAACGTCTAGCACCATGCCTGGGTGCTGGACGTTCAAGCACTGTACCTTGGATTTCATGTATGGTGCATGGATTTCAGTATACAGTGCATGCATGAAAAACACAGTTTCTGTCATCACAACTGAGAACCGGCTCGGACAGGGCTGAAATTACTACCATGAATTAAAGAAATCAAAGACAATCCTATCATTTAATGGCACTTGCAGCTTCGCTCAAGTGCCATATACCGATCACTTTTCCGTCGGTCGGTCGGTCTGTCTGTCGGTCGGTCGGTCGGTCGGTCGGTCGGTCGGTCGGTCGGTCTGTCGGTCCGCTGATTGCGAGTTAGGGTACTTCCAGATGTGCTAGGACGATGAAACTTGGCAGGAAAATCAGGGACCCGACCAAACTAACCTGGAAATAATCAGTTTCCCGATCCGACCATCTGGGGGGGAGTGGTGGGCCGGGGAATTCTAAAAATTAAGTAGTTTTTGTCACACTTTTTCGAGTTGGGGTACTTCCAGATGTGCTAGGACGATGAAACTTGGTAGGAGCATCAGGGACCCGACCGGACTAACCTGGAAATAATCAGTTTCCCAATCCGACCACCTGGGGGGGAGTGGAGGGCTGGGGAATCCGGAAAACTGGAGTAGTGTGTAACTTTCAAACGGGTGATCGGATTGGAATGAAACTTAATAACTGAATAAATGGTATACCTCTAATGTCCCATTTGAAGTCCGGACCGGATTCGACAGCTATGGGGGAGTTGGGGGGGGACCGGAAATCTCGAGAAACGGTTAGAATGGAGGGATCGGAGTGAAACTTGCTGGAAAGAACAAGCATCTGCTCCAGACAAATCGATTATACATTTGGACTGGATCCGGACACTAGGCCCCCCCCCCCCTAGTGATGGAGGGGAGTTTCCCGGAATTCCGGTAATGGCGGTTTTGGGGATTTTCACGACGAAACTTGGGAGGCGAATCAGGGACCCGATCAAACTGACTTTTAAATAAAATTTTACATGATCCGATAGTCGTGGGGGGAGTAGCGGGAGAGGAATCCGGAATACTGAGTCATGCGTAACTTTGGAACGGTTGATCGGATTTGAGTGAAATTTGATAATTGATCAGAGGACATGTCTCTGGTGATCATTGTCATGTCCGAACCGGATTCGACAACAATGGGGGGGGGGCGGAAAATACGTGACCGGCTCAGACTGGGGAGATCGGGATGGAACTTTGTGGGAATAATAAGAGATGCTCTGGATAAATCACTTACAGAACCGGATTGGCTCCGGCTACTGTGGGGGAGTTTGAGGGGGGGGTCCGGAATTCCGGTGATCGCGATTTAAGGTACTTCCAGATGTGCTAGGACGATGGAAATGGGCTGGAATATTAGAGATTCGACAAGATTGGCTCAGAAATCGCCACTTTCCAAATCTGACATTCCTTAAAGTACCAATCTTGACCGTAAATTTAGAAAAATACTTTTAAGCAAATTATACATTTTCATGATCCCCATGAGCCCGAGCCCATTATCATTTTTGCCTCAAGGGTTTTGCTTACAAATGAAGTCCTAGCTCCATTAAAGTGCGCATCTGAACCGCAAGGTCGAAAACTACTTTTTTTTATCAAACGATACATCTCAACCCATGATCATTTGTGCCACAAGGGTTTTGCTTAAAAAATTATTTTATCACCCTTAAAGTGCACATTTTAACCGAAAAGTGAAAAAAAAACTTTACCAAACGGTATATATCAATGATCCCTAAGGGCCTGTGATCGTTTTGTCTCAATAGTTTCTCTTACAGATGAATTTCTAGCGCCTATAAAGTGCGTATCATTACAGCCAAGTTCTAAAACAAAATACGTTTTCTCTAGCTCCCTTAAAGTGCGCATCTGAACCGCAAAGGTAACCTTAAAAGTACTTTTGATCAGACACTACATCTCAACCCATGCAAGTGCCATATGAGCTTACAGCTCTTGTTTTCATAACAAAAACAAAAGGACGCGACTGATGATGGAGATGAAAAACCACATTTCCTTTTCTACATAGTCAAGGGTTTTTCATGTGCCTCAGCTTTTTTTACCTAGCAGCCAACCAGAATATTGGTTCCTGGGGCCTGCCTGGGGCAGACTACATGGAAAATAGATATGGTGCTGTCAGATTTTTCATCTCCATCATCAGTCGCGTCCTTTCCTTTTGTTTTTGTTATGAAAAATATACAGAAGAAGAAGAAAAATATGATAGGAATGTCTTTGAATTCTCTAATTCATGGTGGTAATTTCAGCCCTGTCCGAGCTGGTACACAATTGTGATGACAGAAACTGTGTTTTTCATGCATGCACTGTGTACTGAAATCCATGCACCATACATGAAATCCAAGGTACAGTGCTTGAACGTCCAGCACCCAGGCATGGTGCTAGACGTTCGAGCACCATGCCTGAAAAGGGGCTAGTGTACTAGACTGCAGCAAGGTGCCGCCCTTGTTTAGTCTATTTAGATTTATTATAAACCATTTTAGAAACAATCAATGAGGTTTGGAAATGGAAAATATGAAATTGTCATGTAATTACAGGAGGGGTCCTGACCTTGTTTTTACACCACCTCGATTTTTGCAACGAAAATGTTAAAATAAAATGTAGGCTACATGCTGTCCTGACAATCAAGAAGCAAAATATGACTTTTTTCAAAGTCACGTGTCCAAAAATATTTAAATTTTGTGCCTTTTCTCTGTTTTGAAAAGCTGTTTTCTGGCTATTGACTTTGCTAACTCTCCTTTTTCATCATTTTGTAAGTCAGTTGAGGTAAGGTTAGAATGAATGTTTAACTAGAAATATTGAAGCAATGTTTATTTATCCTATATGTAAACCATTCAATTAGCTTCAATCTAGTATTTTTGTCATATTTGTTGGTTCCCTTTTAAGCCAGATGGATTATTCCGAGGAAAGACTTCTCTGGAAATTCGAAATCTTGTCTGAGGTTGGATACCCCTCGTGTAGATGTGAGGTCGTAAGAGAATCAGCTGAGATTTCTTCTGCACCCAAAATCAAATGTTTCACTAGATAGAAGCAGTATAAAATGATAATATGTTTCCTACAGTAGAGGTATGCTTATTTGAACCTTGTTGACTTTGAACTTTTCCATTTTCATGCAATTGTTGCGACCAGGTTGTGACTAAAGTTAACTACCAGTTAGCCCAAGAAGGTAATTAATGGCCTCTGAAAAGACCGAAATAGGTATTTTGGATCTTTATTCTACCATTTAGCCCAAAACTGCACTGTTCACATTATATAACTATTCAAATAAGCATATCTCTACTCACTGTGTATGTTTCCTACTTTCCTTGATTTATCTGGTGGCTGTTATTTCAAGACTTATTTTTAAAATGTCTGCTCTTTGCTTTGGTGTCATCCTAAATTTATTGTCCCATTATTAGTTGCGTTTTTGCAGATACCATGGTATCTGATACCACAGTTCTAAAGTCGTTTTTGCACTTATTGTGATATCTGGGTATCTGGCCAGTTATTGTGGAATCTGAAAAAGTCATCTCACTTACTTCAGTTTTTTGTAAAATTGTTGGGAAAGAAGTTTGGCACTCAGTGTTGTGACTGGATATCAGTTTTTCTTTGGGGATGACTTCGAAAAGCAGTTTCGGCAATTGTCGTTTTTGCAGAGCAACCGTATATCAGATACAACGGTAACTGAAAAACGACTAATTGAAGATCCAGTTACCGTGGTTAAAAATACCATGGTATCTGCAGAAACGCAACTATTATAATCAGTGTCAGTAACATCAGTTTGATTTCAAAGAAGGGTCTTTGATGGAGTCTTCAAATCTTTCATGTAGTATTTTTTGCTTTTCTCTAGTCCTGTGTTCACATGTTTCAGTGATGCAAGCAGCTTTCAACAGAGTGAACCTTGAGAAGCTCCTAAACAAAATGGATGCAAAGGGATTTTATTGTTCTGTTATTGGAACTCTGGAACATTGGTTCAGTGTCCAGTCTCCAATCAGCAAGTCCTTCCTGTTTTGAACGGTGTGCAGCAAGGTGGCTTCCTTTCACCCTTGCTGTATAACCTTTATGTGCACTCTTGCATAACCTTTTTTCCATTCAAGACCCACTGTATGACATTCATTCCCAAGGGACGCCCATGAAAAACATCACTTAGGCATTGCTTTCTGGAGTGTCTCTGTCCTTCGTCGAATCATACAAATACCCTTGGTGAATCGTTGCTCTGTCCCTGAAGGACGAGCTCCATGTTAAACCAGTTTTGTTTTGCATTCATTGTGCCTCCGGGCTAACTTACGCATTCTGATTCATAAGTTTGGAAAATGCAGCTCTGCAGTTACGAGTCTTCTTTCAGAGCTAACTGCACTGGCGTTGCAGGGTCTAGCATTTGTGAATCATTGTTTGTAAAGTTTGAAAATTCTGTTTGTGTTGTTTACAATATTTTTTTTTTTGATGGCGTATGGGTCTTTTCCTTAACTGCAGTGCTTCTGTTTTGTGTGTTGGTGATAGCACCCCATATTTTCCAGAATTTCTTAGAAAATCTTCCTTCTGAGTTCAGAGAAGGATACTTGCTACCGGCTCCTTTTGATGCTCTCAGGGCCGCTTTTTCGCCTTTAACTGCCGCTTGGCGGACTTGGTCTGGCGAGATTGATATACACAAAATCTGATGGTCAAGCACCATGTCCTGTCCTGTCTGTTTGTGTGATTGGCCCTAGTTGGCCTTTAGTTTAATAATAAAATAAACTTGGGAGCTCTTACTTTTATTTGCTGTTTCATCTGATTCAGATTCTATGTCCCAGGTTGACAGGCTAAGGCTGTGTTCCACAGAAGTTGTTCTGTTTTATTTAAAATAAAATTATTTTCTAATTCCTCTTTATTTTCCCCTCTACTTAAACACCAATATTATTTAAATTTAATTATAGCAGCGAAAAAAGCAGACTGTGAAATCATGTGTACGTTCACTGTTTGCTTAATTAGCGTTTTCCACTCCGGCGATTCTTGCCCGTACGCCGTTTCATCCACCTGGCAGGAAAGCTTCGAACTTGCTAACTCACAAAATTCGACGTTCTAAGTTTGAAGGAAAAACGTTTTTGCTGACAGTTAACGTTGACAAGCGGCGACCAAAACTGTTTTTTCAAAAGAAACCTTCGAATTTGTAGGTAACCTCCAACTTCGGGCAAAACGCAGCTGACAAAACTTTCAGGACACATTCTGGGAGCAAAACATTTCGCCACGATAACTATTCAGTCCTTTCACCAAAAGTGTGATTTTGCAAGTGTGTGCGAGGGAACTTAAACTCAGACTTTCTCCGACAGGAAGCTTAAGGATACTTTTTGACTGTGCTCTCTTAGGACAAGTTAAAGTCTTATAAGTTCGCTTCCAAAAAGTTGTGTTAATTTAATTTATTCATTTTAAATATCCAAGGCAAGCTTTAGGTTAAGCGCTGTGTGTGAATTTACTGAAAGGATAGTTTTAACGGGGAACTTTTCCGAATAGTTCCTGGACCAAAACTGTCCTGGAAGTTTCTGAAAAGTTTTACAGTGAACATTTCAAAGTCTAGCCAAACACGGACTTCTTTTTTTCTTCGGACTTCTTAGGTTCGTTTCTTCCCCAACGTTAACCCTGAAGTTCGACAGCCTGACGAGGACCCTTGCCAAAGAGGACCGAAGTATCGCTGCCAAAGCATCGTGGCTGACATATCCTGCAATTATAGTAATAAAAAATATAAGTGTTCTGTGCATTGTTTGAATATAGACTTCTTAATCCCAGCCTAATCTTCAGCTACTGATTCATACAAATCCACCCTCTGTTGTGGGTCGCCGTCAAGGCGAGACAAGATTTCAGACATCAGACGTTCCTGTCCTCAACAGCAACACATTTCGATCAAGGCAGAAAACAAATGTAATTAACAAAAATTTTCACAAGGCTTAATTGTTTACAAGCTCGTGTCGAAAACTCACGAAGACGCCATCGCTAGTCATTCGCAGATGATTCATTATGCTCACGGGAGGAATTTAGAAATCCCGGCATTGCCGATTTGGGCGAAATGAGAGAAAACTATTATTCATTCATTCATGTGATGAACAAGGGGGTTAGTAGCTCTGCAGTTTTGTCCTACTGTTATTGCGATATTGATAGTAGTTGCGTCTTTGCAGATCCCATGGTATCTGATGCCACGGTCTAAAGTCGTTTTCACAGTCACCTTGGTATCTGATACCACGGTCAAAAGGCGTTTTTGCAGTTACCGTGGTATCTGATATTCAGATACCACGGTAACTGCAAAAACCAATAATTGCAGATCCAAAAACACAATTATTTTTATGAAAGAAAAGGTGTCAGATATAGTAGGTTGGTTTTAAGTAGAAACAGCGCATTTTAAGACCATCTCTCCGACCTTGCAGCTGAAAGCCCTGCACCATATTGCATTGCATCCCCTTTTCTAGGTCGTGGAACGAGCTCGTACTGCATTTAGGTCAGGCAAAACGAAGGATGTGAAATTCAGAGTTAAGCAACTTCAGTCTCTTCTGCGTTTTTATATTGAGAATGAAGATGCAATTCTTGATGCTATCTACAAAGACTTGAAGAAGGTAAGATATCCTTGTTTACTATTGGACAAACCAGGTTCTTGGTTCATCGTAAGTGTGTTCTACCTTTGCTGGAGATTCGCTCGGATTACGGGCCGAGTCTCTCATCTGGCATCATTGTGAGAAAGTAGGCGATAGCTCAGCTTGTCGCAAGTGAGCTTATGCTAGTCTAGACTCGGACAGGAAATCACACACAATTCCCGTCGCTGTATCCAAGCCTTAAAGGATCCGTCACGTCTATGATGCTATTCTATTCGTTTGCCTCCATTCTCTCTTGAATCCGTTGATCCTAATTTCACACTGTACATTCTAACCCCCCTAACGACACCTCACTGCTTTTTGGGATCCCAAAACGTTAGTGACGGATACCTATGACATCGCAAAAAATGTCCGTCTGTCCGTCCGCCCGTCCGTCTGTCCGTCTGTGAGCACGATAGCTCTCGAAGGGAATGAGATATTTTGATGAAACTTGGTGTGAGGATTCTTTGGGTCAAGAGTAAGGTCGAGTTCGTAGATGGGCTCTGTAATCCTACATTTAGGGGTGGGGGTTTAAATAAAGGGGCAAACAAAATATTTTAAAACAGCTAATGTGATAGTCGATTATGGGGTAAGAAGACATGCTGAACACGATGGTGAAAACCATTTTCTCGCCAGACAAGTAGTTCGTCCGGAATCCGGCCAAAACCGGAAAGTTTGTTAAAAGCAAAAGTTTTATTTGAAGTTGATTAGATGCTCGATTTAGGGGTAAGAAAACATGCTTAACACGATGGTGAAAACCATTTTCTCGCCGGACAAGTAGTTTGATACGCCCAGTATCACGCCGAAACCGGAAAATTTGTTAAAAGCAAAAGTTTTATTTGAAGTTGATTAGATGCTGGATTTACGGGTAAGAAGACATGCTGAACACGATGGTGAAAACCATTTTCTCGCCGGACAAATAGTTCGCCCGGAATCCGGCCGAAACCGGAAAATTTGTTAAAAGTAAAATTTGTATTTGAAGTTGATTAGATGACAGATTTAAGGGTAAGAAGAGACGCTGAATCTGTATATGACAATCATTTTTTACCCGGACATATAGCTCGTCCGGAATCCGGTTGAAACAGGATTCTTTGTATAAGTAAAAGTTTTATTTGAAGTTGATTAGATGTTCTTTATAGGGATAAGGAGATACGCTGAATTCGTTTCTGAACTATCATTTTTCGGCTGGACAAGTAGTTCGCTCGGAATTCGGCCGAAACCTGAAATTTGGCAGAAGTAAAGCAGGAAGTTTCGATCAGTATCGTCTATATAGATATGGCTTATACAGGTACATCTGAACTTGATTTTCTCAGATGATTAGCCTGGCGAAGACTGGACCTGGCGAAGACAAGACCTAGTTGTCTGGGTCAAATATTAAATTTTTGGGATCCCATCGAAACCTTTGTTCTTGTTACACTTGCTGTTTTTCAGTATTTTTTATGCGTGCCATGTTTACGAACGATTGTTTGCGAGAGGCACGCTCGTAAGAAAATAACGGTAAGCCTAATCTACACTTTTCTGTGTTTTTGCTAGATTCAACGGGCCTGAAGAAAGGCTTAAATCAGCCTAAGCCGTGAGTAACGTGTTTAAAGCAAAGCCTAATTTTGAAGTATCCAGTATAGAATAATCTAACATAAAGACTCGTCCCATTGCCCAGATTCACGGAACAAAATCTGTTTTGCTCAAGACCGCAAACGGTCTAACGTCGAGTGTGCAAGAATGAATTACCCTAAGTATGTTCTGTCCTGACTGTAGTTCATTACACGTATCCCATAATTGAATCACAATTGAGCAAGTCCCCAAACTAAGTTTTGCCCATCTTTAGTTTCATTTTTAGTTGAATGTTCATTTGTGAACGATCCACCATTGCGGCTGTACTAGTCGGTTTTTGGTTTTCCGTTTTTAACATTTTGAAGAGTTCATAATTCATGATCCATGACAGTTATCAAGTCGAAACTTGGTATACTTGTTGGCATTGGGCTCTAATTGTGCCCTTTGGCTTTGGGGGCTTGCCCCCACTCAGGGTTAACTGCGCCCCGATGCCCAATAATAAGCTCAAAACTTGACAACTGTCGTAGTAGGACAATGAAGGGTAACGTAGGCTACTCATAGATGCTGGGGTCCGTGACTTCTCAAATTGTACCTCCCCCTCACTCTCCCCGTCATTGGCAACTGGGCCGAGATTGCTCAGTGAGTTAAGCTGGTGAATCATGGGTCATGGCAGGTATGAAGTTCTAATTTCGCATACATGATGGCATTTGGGTCTAGACTCCAGACGCCTGTTGCAACTTGCTCATTGTACGTTGGATTCTGACGTGCCATGCGATTTGCAGAAGGCATCAGACTCTTGCATTCGCCGTCGTGGCTCACTCTTATTTATGTCAAGATTGGATGGACAGGTCATTCGAATTCATTCCGGTTTGTCTGTATCCGCAACCAGCCAAGCGATATGGCCACATACCAACCGCATGTCATTTATAGACATGTCGGTTCCCGACTCAACATTGTTGTGTTCGCTCCCCTGTAAGTAAACTGGAATGTCTTTGGAAGCTCTCTGCTCAACTCTACTTCCCAACACAGCAGTACAGGAGAGGTACCCGACCTCGAATGACCCAACTTCGAAATTGGCCTCAGTTAAAAGAAAATATCTTATCCGTCCTAACCAGGTTCTAAAGCACTGTTCAAATAGGTGTAATAAGCTGGATAGCGCTATACGGGATGTTTACGTCTTAATACACATCCGTGTTCAAATAGGACGTGAAGGGGTTTTTATAATGCAGTGTTCGGTGATGCCACTCTCACATAATATTTCGAGCTTCTAAAGATCAGAAAATATTGTTTTTATATAGTGCTACTTGAAGTACACGAGTACATTTTGAAGCCCATTCTATTGTAAACAAGAGCTGTAAGCTCATATGGCACTTGCATGTGTTGAGATGTTTTGTTTGATCAAAAGTATTTTTTGACTTTGTGGTTAAAATGCGCACTTTAAGGGAGCTAGATAAAAAGTATTTTATTTTTGAACTTGGGTGTAATGATGCGCACTTTAAAGGCGCTAGAAACGCATCTGTATGCAAAACCCTTGAGGCAAAAACGATCACAGGCCCTTAGGGATCCTTGATGTATACCGTTTCGTAAAAAGTTTTTTTTTCGCTTTTCATTTCAGATGCGCACTTTAAGGGTGACAGAAATAAATTTTTAAGCAAAACCCTTGTGGCACAAATGATCATGGGTTGAGATGTATTGTTTGAAATAAAGTACTTTTCGACCTGGCCGTTCAGATTCACACTTTAAGGGAGCTAGAACGTTATTTGTAAACAAAACCCTTGAGGCAAAAATGATAATGGGCTCATGGGGATCATGAAAATATGAATTTGGTTTAAAAGTATTTTTCGAAATTTGCAGTCAAGATTAGTACTTTAACGAATGGTCGGGTTTGGAAAGTGGCCATTTTTGAGTCAATCTTGTCAAATCTCTAATATTACAGCCAAGTTCCATCGTCCTAGATTATCTGGAAGTACCTTAAATCGTGATCACCGGAATCCCGGACCCCCCCCCCTCAAACTTCCCCACAGTCGCCGGAGCCAATCCGGTTCCTTAAGTGTTTTTCCAGAGCATCTGTTTGTCATTCCCACAAAGTTCCATCCCGATCTCACCAGTCTAAGTCGGTCACGTATTTTCGCCCCCCCCCCCCAATTGCTGTTGGATCTGTCCGGACATGAAAAAGATCAACAGAAACATGTCCTCTCTTCAATTACCAAATTTCACTCAAATCCGATCAGCCGTTTCAAAGTTACGCATGACTCAATATTCCGGATTCCCCCTCCCGTTACTCCCCCCACGGCTATCAGATCATGTAAATTTTTTCAGTTTGATCGGGTCCCTAGCTGATTCGCCTCCCAAGATTCGTCGTGAAAATCCCCAAAACCGCCATAACCGGAATTCCGGGAAAGTCCCCTCCAACCCCCCCCCTAATGTCATGATCCATCCGAAATGTATAAACGATTTATCTGGAGCAGATGCTTGTTCTTCCCAGCAAGTTTCACTCCGATCCCTCCATTCTAACCGTTTCCCGATATTTCCGGTCTCCCCCCCCAACTCCCCCATAGCTGTTAAATCCGGTCCGGACTTCAATTGGGACATCAGAGGTATGTCATTTATTCAGTTATCAAGTTTCATTCCAATCCGACCACCCGCTCGAAAGTTACACAGTACTCCAACTTTCCGGATTCCCCAGCCCTCCACCCCGCTAGTGTCCGGATCCAGTCCAAATGTATAAACGATTTATCTGGAGCAGATGCTTGTTCCTCCCAGCAAGTTTCACTCCAATCCCTCTATTCTAACCGTTTCTCAAAATTTCCGGTCTCCCACCCCCCCAACTCCCCCATAGCTGTCGAATCCGGTCCGGACTTCAAACGGGACATCAGTAGTGTGCCATTTATTCAGTTATTAAGTTTCATTCCAATCCGATCACCCGTTCGAAAGTTACACACTACTCCAATTTTCCGGATTCCCCAGCCCTCCACTCCCCCCGGGTGGTCGGATCCAGTCCAAATGTATAAACAATTTATCTGGAGCAGATGCTTGTTCTTCCCAGCAAGTTTCACTCCGATCCCTCTATTCTAACCGTTTCTCGAAATTTCCGGTCTCCCCCCCCCAACTCCCCCATAGCTGTCGAATCCGGTCCGGACTTCAAACGGGACATCAGAAGTATGCCATTTATTCAGTTATCAAGTTTCATTCCAATCCGATCACCCGTTCTAAAGTTACACACTACTCCAATTTTCCGGATTCCCCAGCCCTCCACTCCCCCCCGGGTGGTCGGATTGGGAAACTGAATGTTTCCAAGTTAGTCCGATCGGGTCCCAGATGCTCCTGCCAAGTTTCATCGTCCTAGCACATCTGGAAGTACTCCAATTCGAAAAAGTGTGACAAAACTCCTTAATTTTCAGAATTTCCCCGGTCCACCACTCCCCCCCAGATGGTCGGATCGGGAAACTGATTACTTCTAGGTTAGTTTGGTCGGGTCCCTGATTTTCCTGCCAAGTTTCATCGTCCTAGCACATCTGGAAGTACCCTAACTCGAACATGTGGGACAAAAAAATTCGGACAGACAGACCGACAGACCGACCGACAGACGGAATTGCGATCGGTATATGGCACTTGAGCCAGAGGCTGCAAGTGCCATAAAAACTACCAAATTAACGGATGGACAGCATTGGTCCTAGAACTGATAATAAGCAGTCGTATCAGAACAAAACGTGCTCTTTTGAAGAAAAGTTGTTTCTTCAGCCTCCAACAAAGTAGAACTTTAGTGCTTCCTGTGGCAACCCTGACGACGCTGCCCTTCTCCTCGGCCCGCTGGCGGAGCCAACCAAGCGATCTGATTGGCTCTGCATAAGCGAAAGTAGAACCAAAGTCTATTCTCCTTATTCGCCTTATTACAGCGCGCCCCGAAGAAAAGAGGAATTTGTAATACAGCTCATACGCCGTAATACACCTTATTACACCTATTTGAACAATGCATAACCGCAAAGAAACAAAGTCTGATGACATAGGATCTAGTTAGGACTGTAGAAGAATTTGTAGACTTTAGAACATCTCTGAGGTCTAGGTACCTCTCCAGAAAGAACATGCTTGCTGTATCAGTCTTGGACAGAAATATTTGAGTCCTACGAAGAAAGCCCAAAGACATTGCGTCCTTAAACCCTCTCTGACAGGAGACACGAGCTCCTAGTGAAATTTGGCAAAAAATGTCTGGCCTCGGATGTGCACCGGCCCATTTTACCCCCTGTGGGCTGTGACTACAAATCTGCAAGTTAAGGCTACCCGTAGCACAGACGCACCAAAGATAGGACTGACGAAACCGTACGTAAAATCTACGGAGCGTTATCTCAAGTCATTTGTCCCCTATTTTGTAAAGTATTTTAACGGATCCGAATTTAAATTGACATGCTTTGTAATTATGCTCGTTATCGGATTGTATTTTAAAATTGTAACATATATGTGATTATTTATGATTATGTTGACGATGTATTTTTGTAAAAAGATAAGATGGAATTAAACGAATTTGAATTTGAAAATCGAGGTCACGTAATTCCAGGTTGGCAGACCCTCCTGTACACTGAAGTAGCTCCTGCCATGCCGTCCATCAGTGACCTTTTCAAATAAAGGATTAAACATTTCCTAACTAATAATACTGGTGTTTTCTGCCGCCTAAATCGCCAGGTGCAGTATAGAAAAAAGAAACTAACTCTGCTTGTTTTGACAGCCGCGTCTCGAAGCAAAGTTTGTCGAGTTGGAGGTGACCAAGCAAGATTGTCAGGCTCTCATCAACAACGTTGAAAAATGGGCGAAACCAGAAAAGGTAAATATTTATTTCGTTAGGATTGTTAGTTTTGCCATACTGTGTTTTCGTTTAGCGTAACATACTGCTGTAGATCCGAGGGGATTCGCACTGGGCAACTTGATGTGCAGTAGGAGGAGGTATGTTACTTTGGACGTCGCCTTTGGCTAACGGGCGCCGACGACTATGACCCGGATCAAAGCCAGCCGGTATATAATGTTTATGTGTGTCCTTTTCAAAAAAGAAATTTTTCCTTTTTTTTCACAAAAAAAGCGCCCTGATTAGTTTATTTATTTTGATCTGTATTTTCATTTGCATTTTATTGTAGATTTAGTATGCTAATTTGCTTTTAACGGTCAGTTGTTTGTCTGTGTACTATCATTGTAAGTGTGTGTGAGTTCGATTGACATGTTGTTCTCTCTTTTATGTACTACTCTTCAGTTTTGAAGGGTTCAAATAAATAATAATAATAATAATTTATGTGGATACACGATACTATAAAAACAAAAACTTACTTTTGATTGTATCGATTAAACACTATGAAATGCTAAACATAATGCGTTAACTTCTATACTCGCCCGGCTGGGCCATTATCATATCCTACAAATTATGCTTCATGGTGAGATCTTTTGAACATGTTAACATAAATTGAATTAGTACTTGGCGCAAACAGTCATCTAAGTAGAATAAAGCTGTTATTCTTCTGAACCTTTCACTCTTTTTGCTCAATTTCTTTTCCGCTATTTTCTGGCCATGTTATAAAGAACTGCAACAGCAGTCCAAAGAATTGCAACAGTTTTTGCATTGTTTTCATTACCGTTGCAAGTGCCCCAACGTAAGAAAAAGAACATAAAAAAGAAACAAGAAGTCACAAGAAGAAGGTTTAATTTGATATTTGATTGCAAGCTCGTATTTTCTTATTTCCATTTAACTGTTCGGGCGAAAAATAATAAAAACAAGGTGGTCTAGATTTTGAAGAAGTCAAGTACTTGTTGAATGATGCATACCTGTATTGTACCGCCAATCAGAGCTGCAGGAGCGAGGGACACACTGGCACGAGGTACGAAACCGTGTACACCAGGGGACATCAGTTTGCATCCCCTTATGCGAATCTTCTCAGTTAAGTCTGTCCATGTGTTGAACCCTTATGATGATGATCCATGTATGACAGCATAAAAATGTGTTAAACTCTTAAGAGCTGACACGCCAGTTTCCTGCTGTCGAACGAGAGTCAGCTGTGTGCAGTCGCCTACAACCTCTACAGTAACAACTTACGATCTCAGGCCTAGTAAAATTGCATGAAACAAGTTATTATGATCCAGACAGACGAGCAGGATCTGACTGTCGCTAACTAACATACGGACGGACAGACGGTCAACTTTTACAAAGTCACAGATGTCCCGTCACTTACGTTTTGGGATCCAGAAAAGGATTTAGCAGCTATTTAAACTTCATATTTCCGGTATCGTAAATTACTGCCTTAACTAGCCAATTTGCTACAAAAGTCGAAAAATTATAAATGAACCGTCAGTCACTAATACAACCATCAAATTTGACGAACTGCGAGGAGAGTTGTCGGTTGCAGCGTTTCTCTACATCACGGTCCTGTCCGTTTGTTTGAAGTATAAATAACTAGTGGAATCCAAGTTCTATCCCTTATTTACTCTATTTTGTTTTGCTTACTACTCCAGTATTTCTATTATATAGAAGTGGTGTCAGGTTTTACCAGGGCCGAATTTCTCTGAAGTTCAGACAGACAATCGGGGTAGCGTTCGGCACCATTTCTGTTCGAAAAACTTAGATTCTTCCCCTTCACGATGAGTGTGAAGAGTGTAAATCCCTCAACATCATAAAATGGAGCCTTTTTCTTGAGGCTGGAGTCAGCTACGCGACATAGGATATCGTGTCTTTGAATGTAATATTACGTGTTGTTTGCTGCTTGCGTGTAGGTTTTTGCGAAATCGCAACCAGTTTGTGGTAGCCTTTGGGTTTCTTCTCATTATCCTTGGTTCTGGCTGCTCGTGTAGAGAAGTTATTCAGCAAATTTTTGTTCACGAGGCATATTCTAGTGAACCCCTGAACGTCGAATTTTGTCACGAATAGATAAGGTTTGATCATGACTGTGAATATTCTACGATTATGACGAGAGATCGAGATAAGACTTACATAAAATCAAATAACCGTGGAGAGACGAAGATAGCCTACAGCGCGACAGGTTTTGTGTTTTTACAGTGACCCCTCCCTCCCATCATATGAAGTACCTGCTCTTCTCATTAGTCTGAGAGTGCGAGAAAATTGAAAAAAATATGTCTCGACCCTTTCTCTTCACCGTTAGAAGTTTTTCGTAACCGTCATTGAATAATATGAATAAGACTTACAGGATCAATCCCTTGAGGAGCGAGGGATGGACAGTAAAGGGCGTTATGTTTTTACCCCCCCCTTCAGTGAATCCCCTGATCCTCCCAGTATCAAAGCGAAAAAAGAAATGTTCTCTACACCGACGCCTCTACTGCTCCCCTAAATAGTACGGTTGGGAAGTATGTCCCTCCTTTTCGGGTAGGAGTGGACAGTGACAGAGTTTATGTTTCTACACTAAACAGCCACCCCCCCCCCCCTCCCTGAAATGAAGTCACTGCTTTTCGCAGTATCTCTAAGCGTCAAGGAAAATCTGGAAAATTGCTTTACACTGCCAGTGTGCCAGTCAAGTTTATTCAAATGGCCTTCATTTATGAGAACAGCGACATAGTTTATCTTGTTACATGAAACAGCGCCCCATGAAGTGAAATGCAGTCCCTGCTTCGCAGTAGCTCTGACAGTCAAGGAAAATCTAGAAAATTGCTAGAAAAAAGTTCTACATTGCCAATCTTCTCTTCCAAGTTTATTTAAATGACCGTCATTTATGAGAACAGTGACAGAATTTATGATTTTACATTAAAAAGCCCCCTCCTCCCCTGAAATGAAGTCCCTTCTTTTCGCAGTGGATCTGAGAGTCAAGAAATACTAGCAAATTGCCAAAGAAAATGTTCTCTACACTGCCAATCTTCTCTTCCTAAGTTTGTCTAAATGACCGTCATTTGAGAGATTTGAGATAGAATTTACATAAAATCTGATCTCTCCTTTAGAGGAGGCGTATAAGTTTGTACATTAATCAGCCCCCCGTCTGAAGAGAAGTTCCTGTTTTTGGGGATCCCAAAACGTAAGTGGAGGGATACCCGTGACGTCGTAAAAGTTATCCATCTGTCTGTCCGTCCGTCTGTCAGCACGATAGCTCTGGAAGGGAATAGGATATATTGATGAAACTTGGTGTGAGGATTCTTTGGGTCAAAGGACAGGTCGAGTTCGTAGGTTTAGGTGGGGGTTCAAATTAGAGGGCGAACAAAATATTTTTTAAAAGCTAATGGGATAGTCGGGTCTAGGGGTAAAAGACATGCTGAACACATAAGAAAGTTATTTTCTTGCCAGACAAATAGTTCACCCGGATTCTGGCCAAAACCGATTTTTTATGGCACTTGCCCTTCGGCCAAGTGCCATATTAGCGATCGCAATTTCTGTCCGTCCGTCGGTCGGTCGGTCGGTCCGGGTTTTGCTAGTTCGGGCACTTCCACATAAGCTAGGATGATGAAACTTGGCAGGCATATCAGGGACCCCAAATGATTAAGTTGGAAATAGTCATTTTCCCGATCTGACCATCGTGGGGGGAGGGAGGGGAGCCGGAATCCGGAATTTAGTGGCATGCATAACTTTCGAACGAGTGATCAGATCTTAATGAAACTTGATATTTGGAAAGACGTCATGCTTCAGATGTCCCTTATCAAGTCCGGACCGAATCCGATGTGTGTGGGGGGGAGTCGGAGGGGGGAACCGGAAATCATGTTAAACGCTTAGAGTGGAGCGATCGGGATCAAACTTGGTGGGAGGAACAAGCACAACCCCTGGATACATCATTGACAGAACCGGACCGGATTCGTGCACTGTGGGGGGAGTTGGAATGGGGTTCCGGAATTCCGGTGATACGGAGTTAAGTTACTTCCAGGTGGGCTAGGACAATGAAACTCGGCAGGTAAATCAGGGACGCGACCAGATTAACCTGGAAATAGCCAGCTTCCCGATCCGACCATCGTGGGGGGGGTGGAGGAAGGGGGAATCCGGAATCTTGAGGTATGTATAACTTCGGAACGGGTGATCGGATCATAATGAAACTTGATGTGTAGAAAGACAACATGTCTCGGATATCCCATTTCAAGTACGGACCGGATCCGATGAAGCTGGGGGGGGGTCGGATGGGGATCCGGAAACCTTCTGACATGCTTGGAGTGGAGCGATCGGAATGAAACTTGGTGGGAAGAACAAGCACAAGCCCTATGTAGATCAGTGACAGAACCGGACCGGATTCGGGCATTTTGGGGGAGTTAGAGGGGGGGGGGTCCGGTATTCCGGTGATCGCAAGTTAAGGTACTTCCAGACATGCTAGGACGATGAAACTTTGCTTGAAAATTAAAGACTTGACATGATTGGCTTAGAAATAGTTAGTTCTCAGATCCGGCCATTCCTTGAAGTACTAATGCTAACCGCAAAGTACAAAAAAATACTTTTAAGCAAAATATACATTTTCGTGATCCCTATGAGCCCATGCTCATTTTTGCCTCAAGGGTTTTGCTTACAACTAAATTCCTTAAAGTACAAACAATACTTTTGAGCAAAATATACATTTTCTTGCTCCTGATGATCATCCTTTTTGCTTCAATTTTTGATTACAGATGATTTTCTATAACTTGGAAATAATCACTTGCCCGATCCGACCATCGTGGGGGAGGGAGGGGAGCCGGAATCCGGAATTTAGTGACATGCATAATTTTCGAACGGGTGATCGGATCTTAATGAAGCTTGATATTTGGAAAGACCTCATGTCTCAGATGTCCCGATTCGAGTCCGGACCGAATCCGATGAATGTGGGGGGGGGGGGGGGGTCGGAGGGGGGGACCGGAAATCATGTGACACGCTTACAGTGGAGCGATCGGGATTAAACTTGGTGGGAGGAACAAAAAGAATCCCTAGGTTCATCATTGACAGAACCGGACTGGATTCGTGCATTACGGGGGGAGTTGGAGTGGGGTTCCGGAATTCCGTTGTTACGGAGTTAAGTTACTTCCAGATGTTCTAGGACGATGAAACTTGGCAGGTGTATAATGGACTCGGCCAAATTAACTTGGAAATAATCACTTGCCCGATCCGACCATAGTGGGGGGAGGCAGGGGAGCCGGAGTCCGGAATTTTATTGACATTCATAATTTTCGAACGGGTGATTGAATCTTAATAAAACTTGGTATTTGGAAAGACCTCATGTCTCAGATATACCATTTCAAGTCGAGACCGGATCCGATGAATTTGGGGGGGGGGTCGGAGGGAGGAACCGAAAATCATGTGACACGGTTAGAATGGAGCGATCGGAACCTCCCGAGCGTCACCGTCGAAAAGGAAGTGCTTGAAAATTTCGCTGATTTTTCCATAAGATGTCAAAATATTTAAAACAAATTGTTCAAATATATTATACAACAGCAAATATAACTAAGTGACCATTTCTTTTGAACGTAACTGTAGTACCAAACAACCCATCACACTGACAAAGCTACTATCCATTCACATCCTACTACGATAACTTGAATACAAGCTAAAAAGCTTGCAAGTGCCATATGAGCTTGCAGCTCTTGTTTTTTTAAGTAAAAGTTTTACCTGAACTTGATTAGAGGTTCGATGTAGTGGTAAGGTCGTAAGGAGGCATGCTGAATCCGTACATGAAAGTTATTTTCTCGCCGGACAAATAGTTCGCCCGGAATCCGGCCAAGCCCAGAAACTTTGTTAAAAGTTGAAGTTCTATCTGAGTTGATTAAAGGTTTGATGCAGGGGTAAGGAGATATTGTGCTGAATTCGTTTTTGAGCTTTAGTTTCTTGCCGGACAAGTAGTTCGCGTGGAATCCAGCCGAAAACGGATATTTGGCAAAAGCAGCCTAAGGCAGGAAGTTCGGAAACACGTTGAGGTGCTGACTGCGTGTCTGAAACTAATTTTCTCGCGGGACAAGTAGTACGCCCGGAATCCGGCGAAAGCCGTAAAAAAAATAAAAAAATAGAAGTTCATTCTTAAGTCAATTAGAGGTTCGCATCGGGGGTAACAACACGCGATGAATCTCTAACTTTATTTTCTAAATCACCTATATTTTCTAATCACCTAAATTTGCCAAAACCGCGGAAATTGGTAGACCCGAAAATTTAATTTTAAGTCGACTACCGTACTGAAATTTCTTTTTGCGTAGTCGGTAAGTCTCAAAGTAACACAGAGGTTACCTCAACCGTTAGAGCGTTAGACTGCAGATCGAGAGGTTCTTGGTTTGCCCCTCGGTGTCATCAGCTGTTTTGATCTGAACAAATTTGGCTAAAGTTTTAGAGCTGGTTCGCTTCGGTATAAATCACACACTGAACCCATATCTGAACTTTATTTCCTTCTGGGAAAGAAGTTCGCCGGGAGTACAGCTAAAACAAGGAATTTCGTCGAAGTAGATACGACACATAGTAATAAACACAAAAGCTGGATCCATATCTGAACTTGGTTTGCTCAGATGATTAGCCAATTGGCCCTAATCTGTCAATAAAAAAACACTACGGTATCATTTGGGTTTATTTACAAGTGGCTGATTTTGTTGCTGAATTTTAATGGTAGACCGAATATCTAAAGACCCGATTCTGGGTAAAAAGTTCCAACAAATATCAATTTTTGGGATCCCATCTATACCTTTGGTCTTGTTGCAGTAGCCATCTGAGTCAAGGAAAATATAGAAAATTGTGAAAAAAAACTACACTGCCAATCTTCCCCCCTCTTCCTAGTTTATCTAAATGACCATCATTTGTGAGAACAGTGACAGAGTATATGTTTCTACACTACCCCCTTTCTGAAATGTCCCTACGCTTCGCAGTTGCTCTGATAGTCTAGGAAATACTAGCAAATTGCTATAGAAAATGTTCTCTTAGTTTATTAATTACAGTATGGAATTGAAGCAGTTTACGAAGTAGGTACGAAGGACACGAGGTACCTGTTGGTTGAAGGTTTGTTTTGGCTAATGACTTTTTGTATAGTTTGCAGATGCTGCGTTGAGCCTGGTGTTCGGTCGAGTTGGGTTTAGTACCATAGTCTGGTAAGATAGTTCCGTGAAGGTTTGAGGTCAGGCACTTACGTCCGAAGTCCTTTGTCAGTTTGTGTCGTGTGCAAGAGAGAGAGTAGAGACAAAGCTTGACTAGTCCGCCTTGACCCAAGCTTTACAAGTGAATGCTATAATTACGATGCTAGATTGAGATAACCTCACAAATCAGATCACTCCTTTGTAGTTGAGGGAGAGGTAGCGACACAGATTATGCCCTCCCCCTCAAACGAAGCCCCTGCTTACCCCAGTAGTCTATCTGAGTGTCAAGGAGAAATAAGAAAGTTACCAGAAAAGTTCCATGCACGATCAGTCTCCATCCACGTTGGAACCGTGGGAAGCCATATCGGTTTTATGTTACCTACTAATGGTTGCATTAACATAATACTATTGATTTGAAATTATGCAGTCCATGCTTTTGTCGAACCGCGATCAATATAATCAGAGGCAATTCTTTCAAATTCGGTAAGGCGGATATCAACCTTCATTTTTTCGTAGCTGATTAAGATAGGATTACAATGGAAATAGTTAGGAGGTGTCATTTTATCTAAAAGGGATGATTGATGTTCTGATTTTAGCTTTATTTTTTCGCACGCTGGAATCTTTGATCTAAACATTAGACCTTGTTCGTTCAGGTAGCGCGGCTTCTGCCCTGACATGACCGATTGTTTTATGAAGCATCGCCTGGCATTATTGGACGCGGACATTTCTACGTTATCTTGTCTTGGGCAGTACATGATGAAGATGATGATTTTATTTTTAACCTGTCAAAATAAGGAGAAAGCACGAAGAGGGAGTAAACAATAAGGAAAAAAGAGTACCAAGAAAGAAGAATACAAATAACTTGGTGCATTATGATATGGTTATCGTGGTTCAGACAATTGGGATATGATGAATAAATATCGGCTTGTGTGAACCAACTGATTGTAGCCCCAGTTGTCCCCTACTGTTCTGTTTTCTAACACTTTTGTTCCCCCCCTACATCAGGAATATATGGACCAATAGTAGCCTACTGTTGCGGCGGAATTATTCACCGTTCATTGTGTTGCTGTTTACGAATTTAATGCGTTACTATCAGCCGTTGATTTTTTTTTTTGGGGGGGGGGATAGTTAGCAGCGTGTTTGATTTGAAAGTTTTTTGTTCTTTGGGCGTCCCAGCCCGGGCAAGTCAAGCTCTTTTCTTTCTTACTTTCCTCTTATTTTACCTGTTTCTTTCTTTCTTTTTTTTGGATAATTTGTTTTCGTTAATATTTTAGGGTTATTTTAGTCCCTTACATGTTTGCCTCTGGGCATCGAAGATTTTGGTTGGAATGAACCCATCTGTACAGTAAACAACTAAAAGTTGGTGAACAAAAAAGTTTATTGAGGACTGAGCTCAGGATTGAGTAGACTTAATAGTATGCTATTACACGTCTATTGTGCTTGTGACAGTTGGGATTGGAATGGATAAATTTCAGCTGAGACGAACCAAGCTGATTGCAAGCCCATTTTTCTCGCGCTATTTTTTTTCTGACACGGCTATGCCAACTGTTCCAGGAACATATATCAATCCATAGTCACGCTTTTGTGGATTTTATTGAACGTGAGGCATCTTCTCGAAACAGATTACATGCTGCAGATACCAAATTTCTTGACTAAATGCCTGAGTACATAGTTACGACTTACTTTGACGACAGTGAGATTCTTGGCGGGTCATGCGATTTTGTTTGTTTATGCTTATTTATGCATTTTTTGCCGGTCCTCGTTAGTTTTCATTTCGAATATTAACAAGACCAAAGGTTTCGGTGAGATCCCAAAAATTTAATATTTTTTGGACTTCTTGATCCAGACAATCGAATCTTGTAGATTTCCAAGTCTTCGCCAGACCCCTTAAACATTTTGCTATTTATCGACAATCAACCGCTGGAATATGTACACACAAAATGTTACCGCTTTGGATTTTTTTTTTACGACTCAAGGCCAAACAATTAATCAAATGAGAAAATCAAGTTCAGATATGGATTCAGCAAGCATGTATACTCCAATATCTCATCTCTAACCGACTTCAGAAAGTTCTTTTAGATTTTTTTTTCTTTTTTACCAAATTCCTCGTATTTTAGCAGCATTCCCGGCGAGGGCAAAAGAGCTATAGTGGCATTGTAAGCCGAACCTTTCGATCAAATTTCCGGTTTGGCAAATTTTGCTAGCTTATCCGTCAAGGAGACAAAGTTCAAAATTCTATTCTACATGTCTCCTTACCCCAATACCGAATCTCTAATCGACTTCAGAAACAACTTTGAGCTTCAACCAAATTTCCAGTTTCGGCCAAACCCGGTTGAATCATTTGTCCGGAAAATTAGTTCAGATATGGACTCATCGGGCCTCCTTACCCCTTAAACGAATATCTCATTAGTTTACTTAACTTAAAGTTTACCTAAAGTTGTTCAGCACCATCCGGCAGTTGGCCTGCCTGTTCGATGCCCTCTGTTTCTCTGATCGATTTGTAGTTGGTTGATCTCGTAGTTATTTGGTCCATTCAGCCAATTTGTTGTATTTGTTGTTGTTTTTGGGATCCCAAAACGTTAGTGACGGATACCTATGACATCGTAAAAGTTGTCCGTCTGTCCGTCCGTCCGTCCGTCCGTCCGTCTGTCTGTAAGCAAGATAACTCTCGAAGGGAATGAGATATTTTGATGAAACTTGGTGTGAAGATTCTTTGGGTCAAGAGTCAGATCAAATTCGTAGATGGGCACTGTAGCCCTACATGTAGGGGTGGGGGAGGGGGTTTAAATTAAGGGACAAACAAAATATTTTGAAACAGCTAATGTGATAGTCGATTATGGGGTAACAAAACATGCTGAACACGATAGTGAAAACCATTTTCTCGCCGGACAAGTAGTTCGCCCGGACAAGTAGTTAGCCCGGAATCCGGCCAAAACCGGAAAATTTGTTCAAAGCAAAAGTTTTATTTGAAGTTGATTAGATGTTCGATTTAGGGGTAAGAAGACATGCTGAACACGTTGGTGAAAACCATTTTCTCGACAGACTAGTAGTTAGCCCGGAATCCGGCCAAAACCGGAAAATTTGTTAAAAGCAAATGTTTTATTTGAATTTAATTAGATGTTGGATTTAGGGGTAAGAAGACATGCTGAACACGATGGTGAAAACAATTTTCTTGCCGGACAAGTAGTTCGCCCGGAATCCGGCCGAAACCGGAAAATTTGTTAAAAGTAAAATTTGTATTTGAAGTTGATTAGATGATAGATTTAAGGGTAAGAAGACACGCTGAATCTGTATATGACAATCATATTTTACCCGGACATATGGTTCGTCCGGAATCCGGTTGAAACCGGATTTTTTTATAAGTTAAAGTTTTATTTGAAGTTGCTTAGACGTTCTTTATAGGGATAAGGAGATGCGCTGAATTCGTTTCTGAACTATCTTTTTTTTGGCTGGACAAGTAGTTCGCTCGGAGTTCGGCCGAAAACGGAAATTTGGCAGAAGTAAAGCAGGAAGTTAGAAAAAAATAAGATATACAGCTTATAACATATTTTTTTATCCCTCCTCTGCCTCTAAATATAGGGTTAAAGGACTCATCTACGAACTTTGCCTGTACTTTGCCAGTGAATCCTCATACGAAGTTTGAACAACATATCTCAACCCCCCGACACTGCCACACTGCCATGACTAAACCCAAAGAATACATACGCTAGGTGTAGGCAGTGTTTCCACTCGGAAATTTTCAAAATCATGAGCAACAGTCCAAAAATAATGAGTTACACATGAGATTTGTGCTCGAAAATCATGAGAAAAATCATGAGAAAAAGTGGTGAAAATAGACGAGAAAATAGTGATATTTTTAAAAGTCGTGTGGATTTTAGCAGCTTGTCAGACAACAAGTTTGGAATAGTAACTCTTTAATATCTTCTGACCAGAATATGACAGACATTCACCGGAAAGAAGAAAGAAGTTTCCATGGTTCCCCTCGCTGGAGGGTGAAGCCTCCGCAGTAGCTTCTAGAGACTGTACCCGGGACAAAATGAAACTGAGCGCCGCAGGCTAGATTTTTGAAAATAAGTTGTTTTTTATGGCAAAACTTTCTACTTTCGTTGCAAATTTAAGCTCTTAATTTTGTCTAAAACCCAAAAGTTCCAAGCCTAAAACTTCAATTAAATGACGCGCACTTCCAGTAAATAAATAATATCACGAAAAGTGCCGCAGGCGAAATTTTTATGGGCAGGTACAGCAAGGGCAGTGCGACAGGTCCGTCAGTTGAGCCTGCCCCGGTAGCGGCAGGTTGAAATCACTGCACTCAAAACAAAATTATCCAGAGCACGCCGTAGGCTTTTTTTTATATTGCTTTTTTCTGGCAAATCTTAATTTCCTCCCGTATAATTGTAGCTTTTTATGTGGCTAGATAGTCGAACTGAGGCATTCCGCTTCTATTTACCACTGCCGTAAAATGTAGACTACTACTAAAGGCGCCGCAGGCAAAAAATTTCATAAGCATCTGTGATCAGAGCTTCATTTTGCGATTCCGAAGATCCCTGTCAACTAAAATGAAAAAAAAAACATCTAACCCCGTATTATAGGCCTACACTTGTCTTAACATTGAGGGTAGAAGAAGACGAGAAATCCCGAAAATCATGAGTTTATCACGAGATCATGAGATTGGAAAAACAATAATGAGATTGGTAAAAAAAACATGAGATCTCATGTGAAATCATGAGAAGTGGAAACACTGGGTGTAGGTGTAAAATGTAAATAGTCTCTGATTAAACCCAAGAAACATTGCGAACTGTACGCGCGGAAGTCACTAATCAGTTAATCGCTGCGGCGTAGATTAAACAAAGAGTGTCGTCATCGACGCAGAGCTTTCGCTTGTATGGATAAAGGGGTAAATTGTTCACCAGATAGTTGTTGCATGCATTCTGCCTTGTCGACCCAGTAAATGTCGGCTGGGACTTTCGAGAACTAAACTGATCGCATACACTTTTTGTTTGTCTTTGATATGTTCGAAAGCTGCAACGGCATGCCTCCTCACCCTATATCGGACATGTCATTAGGTTTTAAAAGTTCATGTTAAATTTCTGGATTCCGGGCGATCTACTTGCCCAGCGAGAAAATATTTTTCATGTTCTGATTCAGCATGTCCTTACCCCTGAAATCGAACCTCTATTGAACTTCAGAATCAACTTTTACTTTTTACAAATTTTTCGGTTTTTGCCGGATTCCGGGTGAACTACTTGTCCGGCTGGAAAAAAATTTTCATATCCCGATTCAGCGTGTCTCCTTACCCCTAAATTGACCATCTCATTAGCTCTTAAAAAATATTTCAATTTTCGCCCCTTAAGTTGAAACCCCTCTCCTAATTATACAGCTATGGGGCCCATCTACGAACTCGACCTTCCCTTGACACAAGTAATCTTCACACCAAGTTTCACAAAAATACCTTATTCCCTTCGAGAGTTATCGTGCTGACAGACGGACGGACAGACGGAATCAGATAATCATAAATCGCTTGATGGACGTGAACATTATTTTAGTTGTCTGATTTGAGTAGCCTATCAATTTTCCACTAGAACTCTTCACTTCAGTTTGATATCCCTGATTTGTTTTCAGCCATTCCAGGACTCATTCCGGTCCCTTGTTCCAGGTCACAAAAACCATAGTCACCATGCTGGAAGAACCCATCATCTACAACGACCCTTACGGTGTCGTTTTGGTAATTGGAAGCTGGAATTACCCAATCCAGTTGGGGCTAATGCCAGTTGCAGCTGCAATAGCTGCTGGAAACTGCGTAATCATTAAACCGTCAGAAGTTTCAGCGAATACAGCCAAGCTGCTTGCAGAGCTCATCCCGAAGTACTTGGACCCGGTAAGTAGACTAAGCTGGGGGAAGGGGAAATGAGTTTTTGGTAGTCCTCGTTTAAGTGTTCACTAATCAGCAAGACGTTTGGTATTTTCTTCTTTTCTAACGTGTCTTGAACAGCCCATCTCCCATTCCATATCGAAAAGTTGATTTTTTTCAAATTGATTATGAAAGTGCAGAAAATCCGGTCCTTCGTGCATTCTCACTGTCAAGGTTCATTTGATGTTAAGTACCATCTTTGTTGCATGTGTTTTTCTCTCTTTTTTATTGATTTATATCTTGTTTTTTTGTATGTTTGCGAGTGGCCCTAGTTGGTCGTTAGTTCAATGAATAAATAAATAGATCGTTAGTACTACAAAATAAACACAAATATATTGCTCAAGTAAGGCTGCACGTTACGTCTCTTACTTAAAAAAAAAAAAATCGATTAGAGATGAGTTAGGATTTTGTAAATCTAACTAAAATCCAAGCTCTCTACGAAATTTTTAGACCGAAGACTTTTTTTTATTATTAGATTGTTCTACAAAATGGTAAGATTTATGTTTTAAACGAAAATTCTTAGTTTTGTTGTTTGTTAGCTGTGAAATGCCTTAAGCTCATTCAGCAATGAAATTTATTCACTCATTCATTAATTTGTACGCCCAGATGTCTATGTACGTTTTTTGTTTTTTCATCTCTGTGTCCGGCTTCATTTCTGTCTGGAATGACCGCGCTCTCGGCACTTTTCCTTTTCTTCCTGAGACTCCCATAAACAATGTCTTCCCACAGAAATAAATCTTTGATGAAATCGCGTGACAGGTCGCCTTTATGTTAACGCTTCGTACGAAAGAAGAACTCTAATTTACGCCAGCGTTGGTGACTGGCTCTAGTAAATTAGACGTAACTATCGCGGAGTTCCCAGTTCCGATAGAACAAGACCAAAGGTTTCGTCCCGAAAGTTTAATATATGATCCAGACAATTGCGTCTTGTAGACCTGGTCTTCGCCAGACTCCTTGAATATTTTTTACTATTCAAATTTGAAATGTGTTTACCCTATACGTCATATTCACTTTGACGAAGTTATCAAAACTTCCTGCCTTCAGAGGCGTCGCTACTAGGGGGGGACGCCCCCCCCAATGTTGTTGGCCAGTCGGTAAAAAAGAGCTGAGTCGGCGCGAAGCGCCGCAATTTTTAGTAAAAACAGTCGATTTTTTTCTTAAAAGTAGTCGTTTTTTCCTAAAATCAGCCGATTTTTCGTCAACACAGTCGTTTTTTCTCTATAATAGTCGTTTTATCCGCAAAAACAGTCGGTAAAAATGACCAGCCAGTCGGTAAATACCTTGTCCCCCCCCCCCGAACATTTCGGCTAGTAACGCCTCTGCCTGCCTTACTTCTGTCAAATATCCGGTTACGGCCGGATGCCCGGTGAAGTACTTGTCCAGCAAACACTAAAGCTCAAAACGAATTAATCATATCCCCTTACCCCTATGTCGAACCTCTGATCAACTTCAGATATACTTTAACTTACAATAAAAATCTGATTTTGGCCGAATTCCGGGTGAACTATTTGCCAGGCGAGAAAATAATTTTCATATACGGATAAAGCATGTCTCCTTACCACCACATCGAACCTCTTTTCAACTTCAGATAATTTTTTTTTTTAATTTTCCGGATTCCGGGTGAAATATATGTTCGGGTAGAAAATAATTGTCATATATGGATTCAGCATATCTTCTAACCCCCAAATCGAACATTTAATAGACATCAAATTAAACTTAACTTTTAACAATTTTTTCCGGTTTTTGCCGGATACCCGGCGAACTACTTGTCCGGGTGGAATACAGTCGTCATATACGGATTCAGCATGTCTTCTCACCAGAGGCGTCATTTCGCGAAAATCTAAGGGTTGGCAGTGACATCCTTCTGGGCCCCCCTTGCTATTTTCATGTTCGGAACTACATAGGTAAGACCACGGCTGAAGAGCGGAAACTAACTAGAACTCGCTGGAGAGCTAGCTTCTAACGAATTTTTGGCCAGAAAATGGCAATGAGCGCCGCAGGAAAAAAAAATATTGAATTTGCATGTTTTCTAACAAAATTTAACTACTTCCTGAACAAATTTTAGGTTCTAAAATGGCCCTCCCCAAACTGCAAGTCCAAACCTCAAAGTAAACAGAGCATACTACAAGCGGCGCAGGCGAAAATTTTGGATTTCTTTATGATCAGAGGGCCTTTTTGGATCACAAATGAAAGCAGGGGCCACGACTCATAATGTTTGGTCACGACACATTTCAAACAATGTGAGACATTAAACTGAAAACTGGTACATGATGGTGCTTCAACTCGACCCTTTACAAATAAAATGACCTTCCGAAAAAAAACTAAAACAGGTTAGCCTTTGCTGCAACACACGTTAAACGCAGATTTAAAACTCTTTTTACCATTTTACAAAATAAACAAGCTGGGGTTAAGTGAAAAGGCACTTAGTGTTTGATGACCCTCTCCTACTCTTACATCTTGTGCTCCGTCGGGAAGGTGCCCCCACCTGGATTTCCAAGGGGGGCCTCAGCTATCCAGGAACAAATCACAATATGATACTGAATGCCATGTTACAAAAATAATGTCTCGCTCTTCATGTTCAGAGTTCAGACACACAACTGATCCAGCCTCAAACGCGCCTTGAAGACATTCGATCCTCGAACAATGGGTCATTATCTCGGATTAAAAAAGTTCAATTTTCAACAGTGACTTAAGATCTACTGGTATGGCGCAACGAGATTTCACAGTTGTGATGAAAAACTGACTTTTCAGGCTATTTTCCTGGGTAGCTCTGGGGGTCAAGGGGTGGCAGCTGCCCCCCCCCCGCCCCCCCCCAAATGACGCCTCTGCTTCTCACCCTAAATCGAGCACTTAATCAACTTCAAAGAAAACTTCGACTTTTAACAAGTTTTCCGGTTTTGGCCGGATTCCGGACGAACTAATTGTCCCGCAAGAAAATAAGTTTCAGATATGGATTCAGCATGTCTCCTTACCCGTATATCGACTATCTTATTGGCTTTTGAAAACATTTGTTTTCGTCCCTTAATTTGAAACCCCTCCCCCATCCCTAAGTATAGGGCTACAGCTGGGCTACAGGGCTCATCTACGAACTTGACCTGTACTTTGACCCAATGGATCCTCATACCAAGTTTGAAGAAAATATCTCTACCCCTTCGAGAGTTATCGCGCTGACAGACGGACAACTTTTGTGAAGTCATAGGTATCCCTCCACTTACATTTTGGGATCCCAAAGAGGAGGTAACATCTGTAAGCTTGGTTGATCCGAGGGCTTACCCACTCCCTGGTACCTGAAGTACTTTCCCGGCACCGATCGAAATCAGTGGTGCCGGCCATAAGTTAGACGACTCATCTTTCAAAAGCTTCTTAAAATGCTTATTTTGATGTTTTAACGCGTGGCAACCGGTGCCGGCTAGTGTTAAGGCCCATTCACTACGGGTTTTAGCTAATACTCGATACCAGCCAGTTCCTGAAATCGCTCTGAGACCGAGAATTAGCTGGGATTCTGCCGTTCGCAATACGCTTCATGACTATCTCCTTGCCGGTGCAAAATCTCCGGGTAGCAGCGGAAGAAAACAAGAAAAGGTGTCACAGCTGCTCCCGGAGATCGCCGTGATTGTTGGATCCAGGATTTGAGTCGTTGAGTCAGAGTCGTTACAGACACGTTTACTCCTTCTTCCTGAGGGTCTCTGGCGTGTTTATGACCTAGTCATATAGAGTATTGATATTAGTGCCAGTTTCGGGTACCAGCTAGTCTCGCACCCAAGTTGAAATCAGTTCAACTCCCGGTGCCGCACCCATCATGCACTGCAGCACCGGGCACTTGCTGTACACTCAGATCGAGAGTGGACAACCCTTGGTGTTGATCATACTCCAGAATCCGTAAATGACGCTGATGATGGTAATTTTTATGGCACTTGCCTTCCGGCCAAGTGCCATATACCGATCACTTTTCCGTCGGTCGGTCGGTCTGTCGGTCGGTCAGTCCGGTGATCGCGAGTTAGGGTACTTCCAGATGTGCTAGGACGATAAAACTTGGCAGGCATATCAAGGAGCCGACCAAACTAATTTAGAAATAGTCACTTCCCCGATCCGACCATCGTGGGGGGAGGGAGGGGAGCCGGAATCCGGAATTTAGGGGCATGCATAACTTTCAAACGGGTGATCGGATCTTAATGAAACTTGATATTTGGAAAGACGTCATTTCTCAGATGTCCCGATTCAGGTCCGGATCGAATCCGATTAATGCGGGGGGGGGTCGGAGGGGGGAACCGGAAATCATGTGACACGCTTAGACTGGAGCGATCGGGATGAAACTTGGTGGGAGGAACAAGCACATACCCTAGGTACGTCATTGACAGACCCGGACCGGATTCCTACACTGTGGGGGGAGTTGGAGGGGGTTCCGGAATTCCGGTGATACGATGTTAAGTTACTTCCAGGTATGCTAGGACAATGAAATTTGGCAGGCAAATCAGTGACTCGACCAGATTAACCTGAAAATAGTCAACTTCCCGATCCGACCATCGTGGGGGAGTGACGGGAGGGGGAATCCGGAATCTTGAGGTATGTATAACTTCCGAACGGGTGATCGGATCATAATGAAACTTGATACGTAGAAAGATCACATGTCTCGGATGCCCAGTTTCAAGTCCGGACCAAATCCGATGAAGGTGGGGGGGTCGGGGGGAACCGGAAAACTTGTGACACGCTTGGAGTGGAGCGATCGGAATGAAACTTGGTGGAAAGAACAAGCACAAGTCCTATGTACGTAAGTGACAGAACCGGACAAGATTCGGGCACTGTGGGGGAGTTAGAGGGAGGGGGGTCCGGAATTCCGATGATCGCAAGTTAAGGTACTTCCAGACGTGCTAGGACGATAAAACTTGGCTTGAAAATTAGAGACTTGACATGATTGGCTTAGAAATAGTCAGTTCCCTGATCCGACCATCGTGGGGGGAGTGGAGGGAGGGAGAATCCTGAATCTTGAGGTATGTATAACGTTTGAACGGGTGATCGGATCTTAATGAAACTTGATATTTTGAAAGACCTCATGTCTCAAATGTCCTGTTTAAAGTCCGGATGTAATCCGATGAATGTTGGGGGGGAGGTGGAGGGGAGAACCCGAAATCTTGTGGCACGCTTAGAGTGGAGCTATTGGGACAAAACTTGGTTGGAAGAACAAGCAGAAGCTCTAGATACATCAGTGACAGAACCGGACCGGGTTCAGGCACTGTGGTGGGAGTTGGAGGGGGGGTCCGGAATTCCGGTGATCGCGAATCAAGGTACTTCCAGATGTGCTAGGACGATGAAACTTGGCTTGGGAATCAGACACTTGACAAGATTGGCTTAGAAATCGTCAGTTCCCAGATCCGACGATCCCTTAAAGTACTTATCGCAACCACAACGTACAAAAAATACTTTTTAGCAAAATACACATTTTCGTGATCCCTATGAGCCCGTGATCATTGTTGCCTTAAGGGTTTTTCTCACAAGTGATTTCCTTAAAGTACAAACAATACTTTTGAGTAAAATATACATTTTCGTGCTCCCGATGAGTTCATCATGTTTTTTACTTCAAGAGTTTTGATTACAAATGATCACAACAAACCCACAAATTGACGAATTCCTACTTTCATCCTCTGACCCAGCCTTGCAAGTGCCATATGAGCTTCCAGCACTTCTTGTTTACCAAAACATAGTTTTAGATGGTGTTTAAGAGAAGGAAATAAAATAAAATTGTTAAACAACAAATATAATACTTTGGGTGCCAGGAATACACTTCTGTTTCGGTATAGAGATAAGTAGATGCGCTTTGTAATAGTACCGTGTTAACGTTCCGGACAAATTGATAAAGAGGTGTGTAGTTAGATAAAGAACATGTTGGATCCGAATATCCTCCATGTTTTCCACAAGCACTTGTGTTTCCGTCTGGCTTGACCGGAAATTAAAGACAGAAAGGAATTATGAAATGGATTTGGATAAAGGGCTGGTTGGGGATAAGTAACATGATTACGGGATCTAGTTGAGACTGGAAATCACTAAGACTCGTTTGTCTGGAGGAAGAAGTCCGATACATGTTCCTTTTTGGGACCCTAGCGAAACCTTTCGTTTTGTTACTTGGAGCGACCATGAATTTCGCTTTTTTGTGGATATAGTGCTTCCAAATATGCTTGCCCGTGCAGTCTCTTCTCTAGCAGGAATAATACTTTAGTGCAAAACCTTATTATTTGGGTTAACCTATGTTTCCGTAGAGACAACAGACACAACAGTCACAGGCCTTCTTTTATTGCCAATGGCTTTGGGCCGTCTTGTGTAAATCAATAATTCTGAAATGTTGAAGGTGGCTTGTCTCTAGTTGGGGTGCAGATTTGAATCCTCACAGCTCTGCAGCGTAGTATAGGCTACTGCGGGCGTGACTTTCGAATTTGTGAATTTGTGAAATTTGTTTTTGGGTTCTCAGGTGCTTAATTCCTGATAGCGTCCCGTTCCGAAGTATTTTGCCTGTTTTTTCTCCCAACTTTTTTTCCGAGCATCAGCAAAAAAACAAAAAAACGAATCGGATTCGAGCTCGGTGGGGAGAGTTAGGGGGGGGGGTCAAGAAATTTTCCGTAAGTTCGCCAATTTGAGTCAAAGTTGAGGGTTGGTACGAGCAAATACCCTAGGTGTGATATTATGTAGGCTATCCCAGTATGATCCGACCTCGGTGGTTGGAGATGGCAACCGGAAATTCCCGGAAATGCTCCAATTAGAGTGAGACTTGATACGTGGTAAGAAAAGATGGCATTTTCTCTGACCAAATAGCTTTTGGTCATTATGGGGGGAGTTGGGGTCTCTCAAACTTCCTGCACGTTCTCAAATTCGAGTGCAACTTAATGGCTGGAAGGAGCAAATGCCCTGGATGTGACATTTATGTCGCCCGAATCGGGTCCGAGCTCAGTTGGGTGCGGTTACCCGATGAAAATTTTTCGAGAATTAGTTGTAGGGAGTTGTACGAAAAAGTAGCATGCAGTAGTAACTGTTGCCACTGCATGCTACCACTAGCAAACTGGATGCTACTACAGCAAGATTCGATGCTATCGGATATTATTACTTAAGAGTAACCCAGTCGGAGGCATGTTAACTCAAAGTATTCCATACTACTACATATCAATACAGGCAACTTTTTCGTACAACTACCATGCAACTACACAGTCAAAGAATTTTTTTATCGGGTAGAGCGCGGGTACTGGAAGGAACCACATTAGGACACTTAAGAGGAATGTGCTATGCCGCAACTTCTGTTTCTCAGCTATGAATCAAACCAGTCGAGCTTTCCCGCGAGTTCAGGATAACAGTCGGCCGAGCTGACTGGGAATCCGATATTAAAAAACTATGTGAAACGAAAAAGTCAGCTAGGATGTTTGTCAGCGATATTACGGCCCTATATTTCGGATTTACTGCTGAGGAGATAATCCTTGTATCGCCTTCGATCTTGATAAGCTAAATTTAGACTTAGACACCGGCCATTCTTATCTTGTCTGATACGGATGAGAGCATTCTTTCCATTCTCTTTTTTCGAAAACACGACAGGTGGAAAAAAAATGATAAAGATGATTGCCAGTTTGGCAAAAGTATGAGACTTGCAGCTGGTTTTAATGGTTACATTGTATTTTTTGTGGCCAATTAAGCACTCAGTCTTTGACGATTTGTGTCACTATTTAAATATCTACTGCTCTACATTGTTTGCCAACATTCGTTTCTCCTTTTTTTATGTTGAAATTGCTTAGGAAACAAGACCAAAGGTTTTGATGGGATCCCAAAAATTTAATATTTGACCCAGACCAGCCATTCGCCAAATCCAGTTTTCGCCAGGCTAATCATCTGAGAAAACCAAGTTGAGATATACCTCTTTAAGCCATATCTATTTTGACGATACTGATCGAAACTTCCTGCTTTACTTCTGCCAAATTTCCGGTTTCGGCCGAATTCTGAGTGAACTACTTGTCCAGCAAAAAAAAAAAAAGATAGTTCAGAAACTAATTAAGCGTATCTCCTTATCCCTAAAGAACATCTAATCAACTTCAAATAAAACCTTAATTTAAAAAAAAAATCCGGTTTCAAACGGATTCCAGACGAACTGTATGTCCGGGTAAAAAATTATTGTCATACACAAATTCAGCATCTCTTCTTACCCTTGAATCTTCCATCTAATCAAATTTGAAGTAAAATCAATCTTAATTGATATTTAATGAGCAAACAAAATATTTTGTTTGCCCCTTAATTTAAACCCCCTCCCCCACCCCTAAATGTAGGGCTACAGAGCCCGTCTACGAACCCGAACTTACTCTTGACCCAAAAAACCCTCACACCAACTTTCATCAGAACATCTCATTCCCTTCGAGAGTTATCGTGCTCACAGACGGACGGACAGACAGACAACTTTTGCGATGTCATAGGTATCCCTCACTTACGTTTTGGGATCCCAAAAACCCTGAGATCTCATGAGAAGCGGAAACAAGGAGTCAGAGATTTTGCGGAGTATATAATCATAAATGGAAGAATCTTCATCGTTGGCACAAAATAGGCTAATGCACAAGCAGTATTTTTTTTTTTTTTTTACAAAAAGTACGCAATCCCTGAACGTCCAGAAGTGTCCATCCGAATATTCGAAAGTTCATCCAGCCGAACATGGTTTAAGAAAAATCGTAATACTGGTCCGCTCTTCGTTCCTAAGTGCCTGATCCTTTCTGCCGACTGCCCAAAGCTTTGAACTTCGTACAATGACATGCTGACCTGCTAACAAACTTTAAAAGCCCTGTTGGGTAATGGTTAATACAAAGAAAAAAATAACTAACTTCATAAGTAGCCTATATCCAATGTATTCGACTCTCTTTTTCACTCGTCCGACATATTTGACTGATGTTTGCTCGTACTAGGGTCGACTCACTGGCTCTCAATAAGGCCAGTTAGCTAGACTCCAGCTGTCAAAGATCTTTCCCTTTCGTCACTTCAGCAGTGTTATACATTCGGCCTTCTAGGATTCTTATCGCTCCTGCTCATGACCAGGTATAGGTGTAGCCAAAAGCATTACAGCTTTTTAGCCGTCACGATTTCACGATACACCCTCCGCCACAGCCCTATATACTTGGCTCTTTAGCGGGGTTCTTGGCAGAAATGACAGTAAAGTTATTAGGGTGGCTTGACCGCTTATTCCTCAGAGGAGCCGGCGAAAGTTAAGGGGTTGTAAAAGTCTTCCTAAAATCCGCACAGGCCGGCCATAGAGTGATCTCTTTCGAGACCTGATAACTCCTACTGCACGCGTATCTTCATAGCCTTACGGTGAGAAACCCGGCTTATCTCGTATTTCCCTCTGAAGTGAATGAAATGGAAATTTTGATCGCACGGTTAAAAGTGGTGTGACGTTTTATGAAGCTAGAGAATGAGTACAGAGAAGGAATATTTTAGAACAGCGGAAAGAAACGGTATGTAGTGCTGCATTTTTAGCGCCCCCTCTCCGTACTAAATTGCGTCCATGATAGTCTCTTTCTGCCGCACAGCCGTTGTTTTAGTAAGCCTGAGGCAATCCACTCAGGTTTCGCATTGACTGAGAATGACCTGATTTGTTCCGGTTCCTTTAGACCTTTCCCTGTCGGAAACGAGTCCCCTGAGGTGTATCCAGTTTCGGAGAAACGGCACCCTCAGGATCCTCCCCCGCAGCTTTATATTTGGAGGGGTTGCGGCTTCGATTTTTCTTTCTGCATCCGGTGATCATTCTCGGGTTAGCCAGCGTTCGTATGTCGCTGCCCAGCCGTTGGGATCGTTGGATGCTCAGCGTCCCCTGCTGTTACCTACGCTCCATGTCTGCGAGTGTTGTGCATTCGGCTGCGCTGCGCAGCCCGTTATCTTCGCCATATTTAGTAGGCTGTGTGTTCGGTTTCGGTTGTTTCTGTTTGTGGCAAGAACATTAATCAGATAGAACTTCTGTCTTTAGTCTCATGCAGCAACTGTGAATACCCCGACAAAACTGAGCGGACCTAGAGGTATTTACTCTAGCTTTGAGCTGATGTTGATATCCGTTTACTCATCTTCCGTCTTCGCCGTTGCTCATCTCAGAAAAAGTAGTGCAGGAGGCGTGCTCCGCGCTCTGGAGCACGTCCATAGAACCAATCAGCTTGGAGTTATACTTTTCCTCACGGCGGTTCCACAGCGATTTAGCTATTTGTAGAGGGAACGAAACGTGATGTGCCGCGAAGCTACTAACCTCCGCTCGTTCGTAGCGGACAGGGTATGGGGAAATATTCGACTCCGCATTGTTATATTACAGAGATAGGGAGACGGAAGTTCTCTCAGATTATTTGTTCTTATTTGTGGGTCACGCTGCATTTCGTGCATGGGGTTCCTGATGTTAAACGATGTTCAGTGTGTAGATGAGATTCTCACTCCTCTGTAGGGAAAGATATTGAAAAATTTTGGACGAAATTCTTATATATTTGTTTATTATTTAGACGTCAAGCTAGAAGCTTGTCGTTATAATGTGATGCAGCATTTTTCAGGCACTTCTGTTTCGTTATTCATGCGACGCAACGTTTTCAGGCACTTCTGTTTCAGACGAAGGAAACTTTGCCGAAAGAACACCCAGTTTAAAGGATCTCTCGTGCTTATTCTGCCTTTTGTATTATCTCTAGCTCCCCAGTGGAATTAAGCTTCTGAAATCCCGCCTTTAGCAATTGTTTTGTTTTGTACCTAAAACTTTTTAACGCTTTTTTGGCCTATCCAAGATTTGCCATTCACGCAAAGCAAACTTCGCCAAAGCTTTGAGGTCCGCCGACAGCATTTTCACACATGACATCAGAAGCTTCAAAGTGTTGTTTCTTATTTTGTAAGATACAGCAGGCCATTAGGTCTGTCATCTGTTTTGGACTTCTTTTGTTTGGCTTGTTCTTCCCACTTTTTAACCTGGTGGGTTCTAGTTTTCGAATAGTTTGCGTCCAGCCGCCGTGTCGGAGAGCAGGAAGTCTGGACAGAGTTGACGAGTGGTAATTCGCATGGAAAGCAATGGTATTTTCGAGAAACAGTATTTCTGAGGTCATTTCTAGCAAGATTTTTGCTTTAAGACTTCTTGTTGGCCCAAACGGCGACGATCCTTTACTGCCAGAGCAAAATAATACTAGGGAGTAGCTTCAGGACATTATGTTTTCCATTCGTTGGAAAAGGGCCTCACTCGCAGCGCCGCCTACTTCGCTAGAGACATTTGAAGCGAGACAAACTTGCGGGTTAGAAAGTTTCTGGTACAGGTTAGACGCGATCTGCACACATCGAAGAAACAGGGGAGGTCGTATCTTTTTTTTGCTGTGTTCGGGGCATGGAGTTATCGGAGGCAGCGCTGGTGCGTGACCGATTGAGTTTCAATAAGGACGGTCTCTATCGCTAGCGTACTCTTGTCGCAGCTATTTCAGTGTCACTTTGGCGCTGCTACCTAGTGTTATTTTACTCTGTCCACGCAGAATGTCACGCCAGTGTTGCCACATTGGCGGATTTTACGCCATACAGGCGGATTTTGTCGGAGACTGGCATAAACATTTTTCCAACTGGCGTGTGGCGTAAAACCCGGCTGTTTTTCTTTTTAACTGGCGTATTTTTGGCGTGAAGTAAAAGATTGACTAATCTTACGAAAAACCGACTGTTTTTATGTCGTTTCAGTCGTCGCTACCTAAGGCCGAGCATTTTTGGGGTTCTCTGTTATCCCAAAAATTTTGTTACTGGATTTTTAGGAGGTGTAATTTTTGCTGGCGTCTTTTTGGCGTATTTTTCAAAGGCCGCGGCTAATTTTTTTTACAACGATCTGCAACACTGTTTTACGCTAGTCGCTAATGTCCGCCAAAGAATACTGTACGGGAGTTTACTGAGTATTACAAAATTTTGAGGCACCACAGTTTACGGATATGATTTGAGCGGATACTCTGTGTGGCTTAAGTCCGATACTCGTCAGTGAACCTGGGGAAGAACGAGAAATGCCACCCAAACGGATCCTGAAACTTGACTCAAATCCTATGTCAACCAATCATCAACGTTTGTTGCGTGTCTCGCCAGTGACGTTTCTGGTTCTTCGCTAGGCTCACGGATTTTCTTCATCGACACGAAGAGTTAGTCATCGGGAGTATATTGTCACTGGTCTGTCGGAAAATATTGCATAAGAGTAGAATAAATTTACTCCCTTTCCCGCCACCAAGAATCTTCAAGCCATGCCAAGATATTATGGAACGCGCCAGTATGTCGCTTTCGATATTTGTTCAACCTGTTGCTCCTGTTTTACTAGCCGTTTGATGAGTGCCGTTTTCATAAATCTTTTGTCCCCAAATTTTCAAATTGGGTGATTTAACATGTTTATTGGTTCCCATTCTACGTTAAGTACACTTTTTTTGATGAAATGTAAAGAAAAAGCTGGCTACACTGTTTAGTTGGTCGAGCGCGGTGAAGTTGATGAATAGTTTGGGTTGTTTTGGCGCGTGTACGATGTCTTATTCACCTGCTGACTGGCTGAAATACAAACATGGTCGTTACTAATGAGTGATGATAAGGCTAGCGGACTCGCCCTGGCCTTCCTGGTAGACGCTTGCAATTCAGATATCGACGTTCCCTGGTCTAGGAAGGCTTGGATTTCGACCGTGGTCGTGTTCCAACCTACTTACCGTAGTAACTACGCATGCCGCAAGCCTTCTGGCTTGAACGCGTTTTTCTGCTTTCGGCAGAATATCGCGCCATAGAGATCGTAGTTGCCACGCTTACTACGCTCCCGAACGTGTTAAGCAAATAGTTTCTTTTAGTTACTGTTTCTATAAGGTTGGAAGTTCGGCGTAGTAACTTTTCCTGAGATTATAACGAAAAGAGTAAATAGTTACTATTGTAAGAAGGGTGAAACACACCACATCTTTGGTCTACCATGCCATAGTACCAGGAACTATCAGTACCATATACCGATAAAACGTAGGATCTACAAATGATATATTAATGTACAAGCACTAGCAACCAAGAAAAAAGAACCAGAACCGATGAAAAAAAACTTAATCTAAAAGTGCAAGTGCAACCCCATAGCAAACCGCTTAATTTACGCGGGCACATCAAGCGCTGTCTACCAGGTGTAATTCTGCTATCTGTGGTTATCAGGTTCAGGGAAACATCAGTAGCATTACAGCATACCATTTGGCCCACCCTCAGTGAAAATGGAGGATAGCGTAGCCAGTACGTTCCGAGAAGCAAACAAAGCAGAAGTCTGTCTGATACTTGATTGTCTCCATATCCTGTTGTTGTTTGGCCTAATCCCGCATAGATAAGAAATCCTGTGACAGGGGAAGCTTTTTGGTTGTTCTTGACATTTCTTTCCGCTCTAAACTCTCGTAAACTTGATCGTAAATTAAGGCGTAGTCGGTCTAGGATCACATCCTGGAAAAACCAAGGACAGCTTTTCCGTATACGCCGGATCCATTCATATCCTGACTGAAGCGAGAAAGTCGGAATAATTTTACCCGTGGAGATTTATTGTCATGGGTTGTTTTCCAAATGGAGTTGATTTACGAAGCAAACGCTGGTCTTGATACTTTGTATAATTTATCTTACCGATGGAATAAGGACGAGAGAGGGATGTCGGTTGGATTTAGGTAGGGAAGATGGCAGCAGCTGAACAGGGATTTTTTAATCGTGAACATTGCCTCAAAGGGAGACTCGCAAATCCATTTTTTCCATGCTTTCGATGTTTTGAGGATTTAACGTTTTTATTTTCGAATGCATTTTTTGGTTGAAAGGACTTCGGAGCTACTTCACCTTCTTTTCTGGTACGATACTTGGTCAAGACAGGCAGCATTACGTATTGAAGGGAAACGTCCGATGATCGAAAATCAGTGGTCACACATCCAACTTTTCTGGCTGTCTTCAAATCTGTAATGCAAAACATCATGCATACCTAGATAGTGCGCCTAAATGCCGAGGCGAACTGCAAAATCCATGTTTTTATGGCACTTGCCTTCCGGCCAAGTGCCATATACCGATCACTTTTCCGTCGGTCGGTCAGTCCGGTGATCGCGAGTTAGGGTACTTCCAGATGTGCTAGGACGATGAAACTTGGCAGGCGTATTAGGGGCCCGACCAAACTAACTTGGAAATCGTCACTTGTCCGATCCGACCATCATGGGGGGAGGGAGGGGAGCCGGAATCCGGAATTTAGTGACAAGCATAACTTTCGAACGGGTAATCGGATCTTAATGAAACTTGATATTTGGAAAGACATCATGTCTCACATATCCCAACTCAAGTCCGGACCGAATCCGATGAATGTGGGGGGGATCGGAGGGGGGAACCGGAAATCATGTTAAACGCTTAGAGTGGAGCGATCGGGATGAAACTTGGTGGGAGGAACAAGCACAACCCCTAGGTCCATCATTGACAGAACCGGACCGGATTTGTGCACTGGGGGGGGGGGAGTTGGAGGGAAGTTCCGGAATTCCGGTCATACGGAGTTAAGATACTTCCTAGTGGGCTAGGACGACGAAACTTGGCAGGCAAATCAGGGACACGACCAGATTAACCTGGAAACAGTCAGCTTCCCGATCCGACCATCGTGGGGGGAGTGGAGGGAGGGGGAATCCGGACTCTTGAGGTATGTATAACTTCCGAACGGGTGATCGGATCGTAATGAAACATAATATGTAGAAAGACCACATGTCTCGGATGTCCCATTTCAAGTCCGGACCAGATCCGATGAAGCTGGGGGGGGGGGGGGTCGGAGGGGGGTCCGGAAACCTTGTGACATGTTTGGAGTGGAGCGATCGGAATGAAACTTGGTGGGAAGAACAAGCACAAGCCCTATGTAGATCAGTGACAAAACCGGACCGGATTCGGGTATTGTGGGGGAGTTAGGGGGGTCCGGAATTCCGGTGATCGCAAGTTAAGGTACTTCCAGACATGCTAGGACGATGAAACTTAGCTTGAAAATTAGAGACTTGAAATGATTGGCTAAGAAATAGTTAGTTCCCAGATCCGACCGTCCCTTAAAGTACTAATGCTAACCGCAAAGTACAAAAAATACTTTTAAGCAATATATATATTTTCGTTATCCCTATGAGCCCATGATCATTTTTGCCTCAAGGGTTTTGCTTACAACTGAATTCCTTAAAGTACAAACAGTAATTTGAGTAAAATATACATTTTCGTGCTGCTGGTGATCATCTTTTTTGCTTCAAGAGTTTTGATTACAGATGATTTTCTAGCGCCCTTAAAGTGCGCACAGCCAAATGCATTGCCAAACGATACAGTCTCGTGATTTCCAAGGACCCATGATCATTCTTATCTCAAGGGTTTTGCTTACAAATGATCAAAAGAAACCCACGAATTGACGAATTCCTACTTTCATCCTCTGACCCAGCCTTGCAAGTGCCATATGAGCTTCCAGCTCTTGTTTCGTGGGGAATTTCACAGTTTCTGTTCCTTAGTTTAGTTTTAGTTTTTTTGTTTTGTTTAATACTCTTAATTAGACAAACCAATTTACATATACTAAACTACATGAAAAAACTTTTTATAACACTCTTACCATTCTTTGTACATGTAGTCATACCTCTGGGCTCTGACTGCAGGAAAGCCCTAATGGGCCTGTGGGGGCAGTCAAAAAAAAAAACTTCACTTTACATTAGTTTTTACACACTTAGTCAAAAAAAGAGAAGAAAACTGAAAGAGGAAGAAAAAAAGAAAAGAAAGAAGAAAAGAAAGAAAAAACACAATAAGTGGGATACCATGCCGTCGTACCAAAAACAACCACTCATCAAACAAAGTGGAATAAAATTTTATTCTGTCAATGATGGTCTGTCAAGAAATGTTTCTTTAATCGGTCCTTGAACTGTGGTAAACTTACCGAATTCTGTATTTCACATGGAATCGAATTCCAAACTGTAGTTCCCATATGCTTTATTACGAATCCTGAACGTGTAGTTTTTCTCGCTTGGCTTGCCAGTAGTTCTGCATTTCTTGTGTTATACTCGTGATTGTTTATTTTAAATAAGTCCGAAAACACTTTTGGTCCAAGTCCGTTCAAACACTCGTATACAAATGTTCCAATCTGGTAATCTCTAATTTGTCCAACATTTACAATATTAAACTTTCGAAATATAGATTCTGTACTCACAACACCTCTTTCATACTTACCTATTGCTCGTAGAGCTTTGTTTTGCTGTATCTGTATTTTCTTATAATTACCGTAAAAATTGCTAGCCCAAAGTGAACAACCATAATAAATATAAGGTGTTATTAATGAATGATATAACATAATAAGAACGCTGGTAGGAAATATATTTTTGAAACGACGCAGCATTCCAACTCCTCTTGACACTTTAGAAGACACAACATCACTGTGTTTTTTCCAAGATAAATTACAATCAACTACGAATCCCAGATAACGTGTTTCTTCTATTCGGTCAAGTGTCACTCCACTGAATGTTATTGGCTGTGGCAGTTCTTCATGTGTTCCAGTTCTTTTGAACACCATGTAGTTTGTCTTTTTAGCGTTGACTGCAAGTAGACTCTTGGACACGAAAGTATGCAGACCTTGGAGTGCTCTGTTTGCATTGTCGACCAGTTCCTGTATTGTTTTCCCTGTTACTAAAATTGCAGTGTCATCCGCAAAAGATGTCAGGAGTCCTGCTATATAAAATCTCATACAATCTACATAAATCAAATACAACAAAGGACCTAGGACTGAACCTTGTGGCACACCGCATGACACGTCTACAACACTCGATGTTTTGTTCTGTATACATACACTCAATTTTCTTCCATGCAGGTAAGATTCAAACCATCTAAGATATGTTCCACGAACTCCTAAACCACTCAACCTCTTCAAAAGTATGCTAAAAACCACTGTATCAAATGCCTTTTTAAAATCAATGAAAATAGACAAAACATATAGTCCTTTTTCAAGAGCATCGTTCACAGCATTTACCAGATGATGTACAGCATGAAGTGTTGAATGTTTCTTGCGAAAACCAAACTGAGATTCAGCCAAAAATCCATTTTCTGTAAGGTGCTCGTATAACCGTTTATGCACTACTTTTTCATAAATCTTTGAAAGCAACGGTAGGACTGATATGGGTCTCCAGTTAGAAACATCCTTTAATGCACCAGATTTCGGGAGCGGGATTACCTTAGCTAGTTTCAGCGGATCTGGAAAATCATCTTGCTCCATTGATAAATTAATTAAGAAAACAATACAAGGTAGGAGATAACTTGCCACCACCTTAAAAGTTTTAAGGTTGAGGCCGTCAATACCTGCACTATTCGACCGAATTGAACGTATCACTTTTTTTACTTCTGATTCGTTACATGGTTCAAATAGCATTTCACGTCCATCACCACGGTCTTCAACGAAAGTTTGGGCTGGAACAGAACTTTCAGACGAAATTTCTGAATGAATTCTATCACCAACTGTGGCAAAATGAGCTGCAAAATTTTCACTGATTTCCGTCAGGTCACTTATTACTTTGCCGTTTACTTCAAGTCCATACTCCTGACATTTTCGTTCTCCTTTTACCATATCATTTATTATGGCCCACGTACCTTTCGGGTCACCTGCCTTTTCTTCAAACTTTGTCTTGTAGAACTCCTTTATTTTCTTTCTCTTTAATGAATTTGTTATATTTCTTTGGCCAATAAAATGTTTCCGCCTCTCGTCATCCGGAAATTTCAGATAATCAGAGTACAGTTCATTTCTTAAATTTATCATTGTAAGGAGTTCATGGTCCATCCATGGCTTTCTTGGATCCATCCTTCTAGACCGCAGTTGTTTCAGAGGACATGTGGACTTGTAAATTTTCGTCACTATAGTGTTGAACTTATTAAAAGCTTCTGATGAACTTTTCTCCTCAAAAACTGTTTCCCATGACACTGCACTTATTTCCTCTTTAAATCTCCGAACGTTTTCACTTTTCAGGTCCCTGATAAATGTTCGTTCTTTTGTCTTTCGTTGTTGGGTTACAAACTGAAACTTTGTTAAAACTGGGAAGTGATCAGACACTGGCGACAATATCACATCTGCATAATAATGTTGTGTTAATTCTCCTTGATGACACAAAGATATTGTCAATAAGTGTCGCTGTCTTCTCAGTCACTCTTGTAGGTAAAGTAACAACGGGGTAAAGGTCGTTGGCAAACATAAGGTTTAAAAATTCTAAATTATCTCCACTAATATTTAAAAGATTATAATTAAAGTCACCCATACATACAAATTCATTTCCAGACTTTCTGACTTTCGGTATCAGATACTCAAATCCATTAGAAAAATCCTCGAAGCTTGCTGTCGGTGGCTTATATGCTACCGTAAAGACCGTCGTTGTTCCACCTTTTTTTTCTTTGACACCTATCTCAATTGAAAGAGTTTCGAACTTACCCTCTATCCAAACATCCAGATCTTCTCTTAGTTTGTATTGCAGCTCATTTTTGACCAAAAAAGCAACTCCACCTCTTGACAGACTATCACGACATCTCACAACCAATTTATAACCTGGAAAATCATAAGACGACAGCATGGTATTCCCACTTAAAAATGTTTCACAAAGGGCCATTATTTGTATATCCGGACAACGCGCAAGGAAGTCAATAATCTCATCATATGAACTCGTGACGTGGCAGTTCCAGCTACATACCAAAAAACCAACGGATCTATCAAGTTTACTTAGGTCCGGCATCTCAACATATGTACTCATTTTCATAGGCTTAAAACTCAATCCCCTGTCGTCTGCCGCAATATCAGACGCTAGAAATGTATCGATGATTAGAGGATTTTTTTCCAGTACATTCAGGCGCGAATGCATATTCTCAACTTCTAGGCCTAGCACGATGATATAGAAAAATGTAGAAACGGCTTGTAAGTAGCAACGAGGAAAAAACAGCAATTATAAATGTCCTTGTCGCTATTAACAGAAAATGAAAAAGAAAACAGATAGAAATGAAAAAGAGGACAAACATAGATGCGTTTACCCTGTAAAGAAAAGCAGGAGAGGAAAACATAAATTGATTAAAGGAAACATTTAAAGACAAAAAAATAAATAGAACGCAATTATGTAACCGTTCATTCAAACACAATCCGCTAGCGACTTGATTCTACGCAGTGTTGATTGGCCGGGAACTTTCGCGAGTATTTGTCCCTTGTCAGACCACGCATTGAATTTACCGTAGTGATCCCTGGCGGCACTCAGTAGTTCCCGTTTTTTCCGTGTTAGGGACTCTGATAGGAACATTCCACTCTTCGCCAATGCAGACTTTTCTTTGTATACCGATTGTGCAGTGTTTATGTCAGAAAACCGGATTAGTACTGGAGCAACTTTAGTAGAATCATCGTTAGCGTTACTTAGTCTGAATCTGTAGACACTAATAATTTGATCCTCTGCCAATCCGTCAACTCGCAATTTGTCTTTCATTAAAGAGTACACTTCACGCTTAAGCTCACTTCCTTGTCTCTGTTTCAGACCGTGTAACACCAAACTGTCTAGTAGCTTCTCTTGATCATAATCATCAACCTTTGTTTCCAGTGACTGAATTCTCGTCTCGAGACTTTTGGCCATCGCACGTAGTCCTTTAAGCGCTAGTTCAATTTTCTCAAATTTCGTGTTGTACTCCAATGATATCGCGTCATAAACTTTCGTGATTATATCATTTGCGTCGAGTATAGTACCGCTCGATGCAGTTTCCGAAATTTGTTGACTAACTTCCGGTGTGATTTCTGAACGAATGTTTGCTTTCATCTTCGTTAATTCGTCTTGACTGAATGCGATTTTCTGCATAATTATGTCCGGAGTCACTGGCTCATTTTGCTTGCTTTCACGAGCGTTAGCCGGGAACATGGCTAGGTAAGTGTTCGAAGAATCTTTATAAATGTCCGGAAATGACTTAAGCTCTGAGAAAGCCTCCTCCACTCCACACCCTTGCCAGTCTTTTTAGCAGCATCTGGGTGATCGGCAAGTTTGAGCAAGTTGGAGTCCGACACTTTGCATTCTGTGTGTTACTGATCATTATTTACTACACTGCTTTACAGTTTACTAAATATCTTCTTGGACCTTTTCCGGTCCAAGGGACTTCCCTTGGAGTTCCGGTTAGGACTGTTTTATCATAGGGACGTTTTGGGAGTAGTCGTTGTGCAGACAACCCGATTATTGTCAAATTTATTTGCAGGACTGTTATCAAGTCGTCTGCGGCGGTGCCCAGGAAACGACGGAATTGCTAAAGGAGCGTTTCGACTATATTTTCTACACTGGCGCCGCTCCGGTTGGTCGCATTGTACGGGAGGCAGCAAACAAATACCTGACTCCCTGCACTCTGGAGCTAGGAGGCAAAAGGTAAGTCCTTTCGTAATTTAAGACGAGACATTAGATATACAGTGGGGCTGACCACTGAGATGGAAACACTTTCAAACCAAAAAGCACCAGTGGGTTACCCCTGGTCATAGCCTTGCCTTACGCGAGTGATGCCTTGTATCAGCCACACATCCAGAGAAATGAAATGAAACAATAATGCAGCCTTCCGATCTAGTGCCATATACCGATAACTTTTCCGTCGGTCGGTCTGCCGGACGATGCGTTGTTCGCGAGATAGGGTAAACCTCAGATTAAGACGACGAGACTTGCCAGGTGCGTAAGAGACCTATAGAATAGAATCTAAATTTATTTTTCAAAAACAGCTGTCACAACGTTAGCTCCGAATTTGACATTTTCATCATACAAAAATAAGTAAAATAACACTCTTTCGCTCTTTAATTTTTTCACAAAAAGAACACTAAAAAGGACTAACTTATCGGTTATTGCACAACTGAATTCTGGAACAAAACTCTTTCTATATCTTTCATGTAGAGAGGCCACAGGTGCTAGTTTTTGGATTTTATGGGGTTTATTTCGCTGTGGTCTGATAGGGGACCCGTCTTTTCGCCCACCCGTCGATTCGCCCACCCGTCATAATGCCCAAAAAATACGTCACATCCCCCACTTTTTCCGACAGTTCGCCTAACCGTCACAAGACCCAAAATATCCGTCGATTCGCCCACCCGCTGATTCGCCCACCCGTCAATTCACCCACCCGTCGATTCGCCCACCCGTCGATTCGCCCACCCGTCGATTCGCCCACCGTCGATTCGCCCAATCTCGGTTTCAAGAGGCGTCGATTCACCCACTTCTGAAATCCGTCGATTCGCCCACCCGTCAATTCACCCACCCGTCATAAGACCCAAAAAATCCGTCACAACCCCCACTTTTTACGCCAGCTCGCTTACCCGTCACAAGACCCAAAAAATCCGTCACAACCCCCACTTTTTACGCCGCCCACCCGTCATAATACCAAAAAATCCGTCACAACCCCCACTTCTTACGCCAGCTCGCTTACCCGTCACAAGACCCAAAAAATCCGTCACAACCCCCACTTTTTACGACAGATCGCCCACCCGTCATAAGACCCAAAAAATCCGTCACAACCCCCACTTTATACAACAGCGCGCTTACCCGTCATAAGGCCCAACAATTCCGTCACAACCCCCACTTTTTCCGTCGATTCGCCCACTTCTCAAAATAGACCTCTGATCCAGCGCGGCTCTTATCATTGAACGCGGAAAAAGAAAGTGACCGGGTCGCAGGGGAGTAATTAGGAAGGATACGATACCGTCCGATTTAAATAAGGGTGAAAACTAGTTAATATAGCTTGAGCCAGATTGATCAGAAGCATTACGTCAGACATCGGTGATGATAACAAAAGGGGAAATAAAGAGGATGAATGCAAGAGTAAAGTTTCCGAAAAAAGAGCTACCTTTTTTAGGTACAAGTGTACCGAAAGAGGTGGGCTACATATTGCGATTATGTTGTACGTCAAAAGAATTATGATGCCACAAGATCAATGAAGTCTCAGTAGAGTGTAAGCGGTTCCCTATTATATCTTCCCCAAACTTCTCCTGCAATTAAGCTCAGTTTCGTCTCAACTCATACCGCACACAACAATGCAGAACACATGCATAATAATGCTTATTAATTATAGTATTCAGTACATTCCCAACATTTGCAAAATCGTCATAGGTAATATCCCAAGTGTTACATAGAGAAGTTTTCTTGGGATCCCAAAACGTAGGTGGAGGGATATGTATGACTTCGTTAAAGTTGCCCGTCTGTCTGTCCGTCTGTCAGCACGATAACTTTCGAAGGGGTAGGATATTTTCTTCAGACTTGGTATGAGGATGGACTGAGTCAAAGTACAGGTCAAGTTCGTAGATGAGTCCTGTAGCCCCATATTTGGGGGTGGGGGAGGGGTTTCAGTTAAAGGACGAAACAAATGTTTATAAAAGTAAATAAGATAGTCGATCTAGGGGTAAGGAAATCCATATCTGAAACTGATTTTCTCGCCGGACAATTAGGTCGTCCGGAATCCGGCCAAAACTGGAAAATTTGTTAAAAGTAAAACTTTTATTTGAACCATGCATTTTCCGGAAATGTCGTCCCACTGTAACACCTCCCGCAATGAGCTTTTCATCAATTCCACACGCAGTCTGGCGATCTACTTTTGATACTTTTTGCGCTTCTGTGAAACTGGATATTAAAGTTTAACCAAAAAGGGCTAGGAAAGGACAATCTAGTTACCCTTCACTTATTCACTTAAATTGGCTTGGAGACCCGCTGAAAATGAGTTACTTCGTTTTTCCGCTATTTACGAATAATCGATTTTCAAATAGTGGAATTTCCGTGTGATTTGTGGTGCCTCTATGCGCTTGTATTTTTGATGTTTGCCTTACGAGAAAGATTTATCAATTTTTTTTATTTCAGGCACTAAGCAATCTCACTAATTTCACCACTGCCCACTGAAAAGCCGCATCTGTGTTGAGATTAACATTTCCCGCGTCATAGTAAAATTTACGCTGTGGGGACGGCTGGAGATACTCTGAGCCTCATAACTGGAGCAGATAGTGGAATTTTTTTTTTTTTTTGCAGAATCCAAATAATTCAGTGTATCCATTTAAATGACACACAAATGAGTTGGCTTTTCAGTTAAACTTTAACAGTTACAATATGAATAAGCCGATGTGAGATTCCAGTTTTTCTCTTGCTTGATAAAGCTTTGTTCTACGGCCAAGTAACAGGCTGAACAATTTATTAACACTCATTTTCGTGGCGTAGAATAACGATAAGTAATATGTTGTTAAAGTTTGATCAGAATCGATTAGAGTGCAGAGATAGGGGCAAGAAAACCTTAAACAAACAAGCAAAAATCGGTCTATCAAATATATTTATCGGGTGGGTCACAAAATCATCACGATACCCACGATTAAAATGCCCACGGTTAAAAATGCCATAATTCAGGTTGTTGACCATGAGATCAAAATCGTCAGAAATGTCAACGGTCCAAAATGCCCACAGTTTAAAATGCTCTCAGGGAAGACAAAAATCGTCAAAAGTTTCAATGGAAGATTATCGCCATTCTGATACTCGGTCCGCTCCTTTTGTGTCACATTCATCACTAGCTCCAGTTTACTACGGCCTGAACACCTCAAACTGTACAACCCTGGGCATTCTGAACCGTGGGCATTTTGAGCCGTGGGCATTTTGAGTCGTGGGCATTGTGATCGCGGGCATTATGAGTGTCAGCCCATTTTTTATGCTGGACCGATTCAGCTAAAGTCAGGCACAGCCCGGAACTACAGCAATAACACATAAATCCGGTAAAAACTTGAGTGAAAAAGTTGACTTATCATTGTCGTCGGCCAGCTTTTCTGTAAAAGCTTGTAAAGATACCGACCATGAGATCATGGTCGGTATACAATCGTCTTCCGATTCGTCTGACAAGGGCCATTGATCAGGAAGCATAACATGGATCATAATATCCCTTGAGCTTCAGGATTCCAGCTATATTAGTTTCATAAGTATCATCCTCTGGGATCCCGTCGGAACCTTTGGTCATGTCTGCCGACCAAAAGTATTGGGGAGCACCAATCAAATTTTAATCGGATTAAAAATAGTAAAGTTTCTTATAAGGCTTAAAAGCTGAGTGATTAAGTTCACATTTGTATATCCGTATTTCCAATACGTAGCCTACCGCTGTCGGTACATGTTGTACCTCAAAATACGGTAGCCCCTTCATCTGATGTTTTACTCTCGCATTCATCCTCTCCATTCCATCTTTCATTATCAGAACCGAGGTCTTTTGTAATGCTTCTGATCATTCTGGCTCAAGCTGTATTGACTTCACCCTTATTTAAATCGGACGGTATCGTATCCTTGTTAATTGCTCCCCTGCGACTCGGTCCCTTTCTTTGCTGCGTTCAATGACAACTGGATCAGAGGTCGATTTTGAGAAGTGGGCGAATCGACGGAAAAAGTGGAGGTTGTGACGGATTCTTTGGGTCCTATGACGGGTAAGTGTGCTGCCGTATTAAGTGGGGGTTGTGACGCATTTGTTGGGTCTTATGACGGGTGGGCGATCCGTCGTAAAAAGTGGGGGTTGTGACGGATTTCTTGGGTCTTGTGACGGGTAAGCGAGCTGGCGTAAAAAGTGGGGGTTGTGACGGATTTTTGGGGTATTATGACGGATGGGCGGCGTAAAAAGTGGGGGTTGTGACGGATTTTTTGGGGCTTGTGACGGGTAAGCGAGCTGGCGTAAAAAGTGGGGGTCGTGACGGATTTGTTGGGTCTTGTGACGGGTGGGCGAATCGACGGGTCATAGAATTGGGTGAATCGACGCTCAAGCAACAGAACGTTGGGTGAATCGACGGGTGGGCGAATCGACGGGTGGGCGTATCGACGGGTGGGCGAATCGACGGGTGGGCGAATCAGCGGTTGGGCGAACCGACGGGTGGGTGAATCGACGGATTTTTGGATTGGGCGTATTGACGGGTGGGTGAATCGACGGGTGGGGGTAGTGACAGCGACCCCTTTTTTGGATGTACTCCATACGGTAGGCTATGTGCGCTCTGAAGAGAGCCCGAAGTGCCAAACAGGACAAGCGTATTCATGAATACATAAGATTGACTTGGAAATTGACAATTCCTTTATCGAAATATCGTGGGGGTGGAATGAGTTGTCCGATCTGGAATATGACATGTTCTAGATGTTCCGTTTCAGGTCCTGGCTGTACCTGGTAATTATGGGGGGAGTTTAATCGGAGGTGTCGGGAATCTTGCGACTCTCAAACGGGCGACCTGATTTGAGTGAACTTGATAACTGGCAAGATCATATGTCCTAAATGTTCTGCTTAGCCTATAGGTCTGGACAGGGCGGCAAATGTGGGGGCAGTTAGAGTGAGGGTAGAATCGTTACCTGAGGTAATCTTGTGGCACGCGGAGGGGTCGGGACGGGACTTGGTGAGAAGCACAAGCATAAACCCTAAACGTACCGATACACATCCGGACTAGATCCGAGCACTGGGGGTGGGGGTTCGGATGAGGGAACCGGGAAAAAAAAAAATTTCTTCAGTCCAACCTGATTGCGGAAACAATTTTAAGTGGATGAATCTGACGCCAAAGGATTTTATTCTAGTTGTATTTCGGCCCTTTGTGGCAAGGGTCCTCTTCAGGCACAAGCTAGAAAAATGAGCCTGCGTACATCCAATCTAGATTGAATTGACAAGAAGACGTGTCATAGACTGTCCGTGTACGTCCAGACGGAATGTTGAGGTATCAGGCCAGAACTAGCGAAACCGGGACTGACCGACAGAAATTGCGATCGCTATATGGCACTTGGCCGAAGGGCAAGTGCCATAAAAAGATTTGAACGCTCATCCCGTATGGAAATAATTCAAGTCGTAAACGATCGTTTTTTTACAATTGTATTATGGGACATTCCGATCGTAAACGATCGTTTTTTTACGATTGGAAACAGTTGTTTACGATTGGAAACAGTTGTTTACGATTGGAAACAGTTGTTTACGATTGGAAACAGTCGTTTACGATTGAAAACAGTTGTTTACGATCGTATTTTTACGATCGGAAACGATCGTAAACGATCGTTTTTTCCCAATTGTATTATGGGACATTCCGATCGTAAACGATCGTTTTTTTACGATTGGAAACAGTTGTTAACGATTGTATTTTTACGATCGGAAACGGTTGTTTCCAATCGTAATTTAAGGGCCGGGAACTGTTGTTTCCATCGAATTTTCACGATCGGGAACGGGTGTTTCCCGACTGGGTGTTTCAACTTACCCTGCACCCCCACCCCTAGCCTAGTCCCTGGCCCTGAACTGCAACGACTTCTATCCAAGTATTCCAACCCCAACTAACCTTTCATTTTCTGTGATAGTATCGATGGATATTTGCGTTGTTGCATATAGAGGCAAATATTTTTGTTTCCCAAATTATCGATTAAACGGCAACACTCTTAAAAAATCACCAGAGGAAGGTTTAGCACCATAGAGGGGGCTTCGACCTTCGAAAGATGCTTTTGAAATATTTTGCGCTACAAAAAAAAGTGAAAGTAGCAAAAACACGGATGACAGTTCTCAACTTCAAGCATTTCCACGGCTTTTATTTATTTATTATAAATAAACAACTGAAAACGATCGTAAACAGTTGTTTACGATCGGTATTTCAGATTCTCCATTTTTGTTAAACTTTTCGATCGTTTTAACTTCCCTTCTATCGTTGTTGAGATTCAGGTCTTGTTTCAGGTCTTGAAAACCGAACCAAATTTTCCCGATTGAAAACGACTGTTTCCGATCGGAAACAACTGAAAACGATCGTAAACAGTTACTTGAAAAAACAATTATGCAAAACTAAAAACTAATCAACTTTCTTATTGCCGTAGTTAGAAATCAGGTCTGTATTTATCGTCTTGAAAATAAAAACAATTGTTTCCGATCGAAAACAGTTGAAAACGATCGGAAACAATTGAAAACGATTGTTAAATTACGATCGTAAAAAAACGATCGTAAAATTACGATCGTAAAAAAACGATCGTAAAAAAAACAATCGTAAAATTACGATCGTAAAAAAACAATCGTAAAATTACGATCGTAAACAACCGTTTCCAATCGTTAACAATTGTTTACGATCGAAAACAACTAAAAACGATCGTAAACAATTGAAAACGATCGTTAAATTACGATCGTAAAAAAACTATCGTAAAATTACGATCGAAAACAACTAAAAACGATCGTAAACAGTTATTTAATGACACCTGAAAAAAACGATCGTAAACAGTTGTAAAATTACGATTGAAAACAGTTGTTTCCGATCGTTTACGATTGGGATTTTAGTTTCAGTTTTTTGTTAAACTATTTTGATTATGCAAAACTAAACACTAATCAACTTTCTTATTGCCGTAGTTAGAAATCAGGTCTGTATTTATCGTCTTGAAAATAAAAACAATTGTTTGCGATCGAAAACAGTTGAAAACGATCGAAAACAATTGAAAACGATCGTTAAATTACGATCGTAAAAAAACGATCGTAAAATTACGATCGTAAACAACCGTTTCCAATCGTTAACAACTGTTTACGATCGTTAACAACTGTAAACAATTGTTAACAATTGTAAACGATCGCTAACAACTGTTTACGACTTAATTATTTCCATACGGGATGTAGCACTGAAAGGGTAGTTAGCGTGTTTATAAGCTACAAGGTTCGCGTTGGACAGCTCTCCTGCGAACTTCTCCGCCGTGGCCGGATAATAACGTAAGACAAGATTTGTTTCTTAAAAGCAGAAAGGGCCATGGGAACAACGAAACAAAACCATAACCTCGCCATCGATTTACCAAAAAAAAATCCCTTCGACTCATGGCCACCTTAAGGAATCGTCAAAAACTTCGAATATCTCTAAAACTTTTACTTCCGATTTTTTTTTTTTTAACCATTCTTCTCCACACACCATTTCCCCAAGTATTTTCTTCCTCGGGTTTTTGAATTCCTGACGTTCGCCCGTTAAATGGAGATACATTCATTCATTTTCCAACACATCGGGCGAATTTAAGGTCCCCGTAGCACTCTAACCTTACCCAGATATTTCCTTCGTGATCTTACCGGTAAACAATCTGCCCTTAGGCTAATTGGTAGCTGAATTTCCGGATCTGTAGACTGCAGGCTTATGCATTATGGCATGCCATTGCTACCAAAGTTAATGAGCCAGATCCACATAACACCTCGCAGGGGATATAAAAGGATTCTACTAGCATGTTTGACACTGCCGAACGGATACGTCAGCGACACTTTTTTTTAACCCATATCTCGGCCCATCTTGGCAAGGGTCCATTTCAGGCTTAAGCTGGAAAGTGAACTTGTGGAAAAACAACAAAAGTTCTTGCTTAAGGGCCTGCTTTTGTGAATTTCTTCACGAAAATTGCTGGGAGTGGAAGAAACGAACCATTCCCTTTCTTCCATCCTCGAACGTTGAAAGCCTGGCGAGGACCCTTGCCAAGAAGGGCCAAAATATCGTTGCCAAAGCATCGTAGCTGACGTATCCGGTTTAACCATTGTTTGAGTATTTACGTTTCCAAGTCAACTTGGGCTCAAGGAGTGTGAAAAAGCATACGAGGAAGTGCCGTATTTATCGCAACACATAACATCTCTGAGAGACATCCCCTGGAGTCGGATAATTGGGGATCGACTAAAAAGAGGCACGGCACGGCACGGCATGGTGCAGGAGGCACGCCTACTAAAAAGAGGCACACTTACTAAAAAGAGGCACGGCATACTAAAAGAAGGCATGCCTGCACCAGGAGGCATGCACCGGCTGTGCCTTTTTTTAGGGCCCGTTTTCTGGCGTGCCTCTTTTTAGTACTCGAGCTTCTTTACATAAAAAGGTTTTTTTTCTGGCGTGCCTCTTTTTAGTACTCGAGCTTCTTTGCATAAAAAAGGGATATTACGTAAAGAAGCTTTTTCGTGCAAGCCAGCGCATATAGCCCCGGTTGGAAAAATGCAAATTCCTCAGATGAGTCAAAATTTGTCAGTGTTTTCAAATATCAGAAATAAAAATAAACTTTTCAGTCAAACTTCAACGAGCCTATTTTTGTTTACCGTTGTTTGTAACACATAATCGAAGTTGGAACACAGCAGTATTCTAGAGTTCCTGCAAAGATATTCACTATGGAAAGTTTCCGGCAAAATCTAGAAAATCCCGGTAAAATCTCGAAAAATTCCGGTAAATTCTGAAGCCGCACCCCCCCCCCCCCCCCTATCAGGAAGGTCTCGGGACGCCCCTGAATGCAGGTAGCTGGGATACAGTGAATGAGAGAACTGTGCATCCTTTGAAAAGTTGCCTTAAAAACATTTATATCCCTCGATTAGATTGTTGCGAATGGCGTGTCAACCCAAAAACCATCAAAGGTTCTTCATTTATATAGGTCAGTGGGATTTGTCGCAAAGTTTGTCTGGCGGGTGACCAAATAGTGTATTTCTTATTTTTCTCTCTGTCGGTTTTCGACGGTTATGGTGCCGGAAAGTTTCAGCTTCACGTCTTCCGAAATCCCCTTTGGATTTCGTTTTGGAAGTTCTACAGAAGAAAGTTTTGAAATAACGTAATGTCTGCAAAGTTTCTGTTTCGGGGAGGGAATGCACCTTCCTAATAACAATATTGGGTCGTTCATTCCGGGGCTCACGTATTTTTTTTCTGTTGAGTTTTGCCTGACGAAAAACGGGGAAAAGGAATATATGTCTTACGATTTTGAAGAAAAAAAACTTGAGAAGTTGGATTCGGGGATTTTATTGGACGACGCCTTCGGAAAGTCGAAACACGAAGCGACATTGCTTGGATGTTCGAATGGGACAGCAGGCCACGCTAGTTTGAGCATATGCCTCACATGCTCAAACATGTTTGTATTCAGCTTTTTGGGATCACGAAACTGTAGTTACGGGAAACCTGTGACTTCGTTAAGTTTATCCGTCCGCGCCTTGTCTTGTCTTTTAGCATGGTAATTTTCGAAGCGTTAGAAAAATGTTTTTTACAAGCGGACTAGACAGTCGATTTAGCGGAAAGAAGAATGAGAAATCCATTTTTAAACCTGCGAGACCAGTTCTTGACAGACATATAGTTTGCCCGAAATTCAGCCAAAACCGGGAATTTATTAGAAGTACAAATAAAATCTCACGTAGGCCAGAGATTCGATGTAGGGATAAGGGTACATGCTGAATCCAGTTTGAGTTTAATTTCTCTCCAGACACGGGATTCGCCAGAAATCCGGCCAAAACCGGAAATTAGATAGAAGTAAAAATTCGATCAGAGGTTCGATATAGGTGTCAAAATACATGCTGAATCCGAATTTGAACTTTAATTTTCACTGGATAAAGAATTCATTTGAAATCCGGCAAAACGGGATATTCCATGGAAGTGAAAGTTAATCCTGAAGTCGTACAGCGTTAACTAGGGGCATGCTAAAAACCCATATATATGTTCTTAATTTTCTGAGCGGATGATTCGTTTAGCCCTAATCTTCGGAAAACCAGCACTTTCACTCTTTGTACATTTTAATATATCCCTCCGTCAAGTTATTTCTGTCGGTATTAAGATAATTAGAATGAATCCATTATCCATCTACCTGCTTTGTTATACTACCCAAGGGGTTGCCCACTCTCGGTTTTAGTGTACAGCAAGTGCCCGGTGCCGCGATACCCGGTCGGTGCCGGCACCGGTTGTCACGTGTTAAAACATCAAAATAAGCATTTTTGGAAGCGTTTGAAAGACGAATCGCCCAATTTATTGTCGGCACCGGTGCCGGCACCGCCTATTGCGGTTGGTGCCGGCCGGTGCTGAAAAAAGGCGTACAGCAGGTGCCGGGGAGTGGGTAACCCTTGATACTACCGGGTAAAGATATTATCGGAATCGTAAAGATGAAGAACTTGTTTGATCAGAATAGTCGGTGGGTTTTCGACTAAGCATCTGTGTTCCGATCGTGTTCTGGACGCAATCCGGAGAATCTGGAGACTGGAAAATCTACAAAACACGATTGTCTGGATGAAGAAGTCGAGTAAATATTCCCCTTTGGGATCCCACCGAAACCTTTGGTCTTGCTTTATAAGAGCTTGGTCACGACGGAAAAATATGCCAGCCCCTGCCAGACTTCCGGTTTCTACCAGAAATCTTATTCGTTAGCGGATCTCTTAGTGAAGCTCCAACGGATCCAACAATTAGTGTAGGTGGAGGTTTTAATGAAACCACGTGTAATAACTAATCGTCTAACTAAAATCCTTCTGTCGCCAAAGCCAGCGGCGACTCTAAAAATGCTTTCAGGTTACTTTCCAGTGGAAAATCTTCCGCCCAGGAATTTGATTTGGGCGGGAGGGGAGGTTTTCCCGCGGGTTGGACCATGAAGTACAAAAAAAGCATAGATTATAGATCAAAGCCTATAAAAAACGACTACTTTTGTATGTTTCGGGGGGTGTCGAACCGCCTTTATTGTAGTTGTAGCTTCCTAAATTTGTTATTTGCTCGGTAATTTCGCTAATAAATATTATTGTACTCAGTTGATGGTCGTTTGGGATCCCAAACGTTAGTGTCGTGACACCTATGACTTCGTAAAGTGTGTCCGTTCGTCTCTTTAGCACGATACGGACATAGATTGTACTCTAGGACTCAAATGGGAGCCCTTGGGTTCAAACCTTGGGCTCAAATCTCGGCTGAGAGCATTTTTGTCTTTCAGTTCACTACTTATAATAAATCTTGGCACGAAACTCTCGATAGGTTGAGATATTTTTTGGTTTGGTGGTCCTTTGGGATAAAATACAGGCCAGGTTCGTAGATGGCCCCGTCCATATTTGAACTGAATTATTTTTCCTGGGCAAGTATTTCGCCCAACTAAAAACGGAAATTTCGTAGAAATGAAAATTAATTCTGAAGTCGAGTACCTTGGTATGAAAGTAAGAATCTATATATGTGCAGGTACGCACTTTCACCTTGAAATTTTGGGAAGGTAGGGGCTTATAAATATAAAGGCATACGAATTTCTCCTGTAAAGTTGGCTGGTAAAGGTTGGTCTACCTGAAAAAGGTGAATCGGGAAAAAGCGTTGTTAGTCCTCTCGGGCCCTGGTCCAAACCAGATGTTTACAGTGAAATTAATTGTCTGATGTGCTTTTTGCTGGAAAATACAGGGCTGCCACAAAGTCCCTAAAGTCCCTGCAAGTCCCTAAATCAGTCTTAGGTCCCTTTTGGTCCCTAAATCAGTCCTCAGGTCCCTTTAAAGTTTTTCCTTACCAAAATTTTTACATTTCTCCTATTTTGAAGAAGAGTCAAGAGTCACTTTAATTTGCTCCAATAAGGCTGACTGCAATCACAAGAAATTTCCATTGTGTTATTTTCCTTTCGTTTTCATTTTCTTTTCTTTGTAGCCTACTCTATCGCACGTTCTGTTAAACCTTGATGGGTAATAAAGTTTATTTACTTACTTACTTACAACGTACATTCAAATTTACCATCACAGACAGAGATATCCAGCCTTTATTTTTTTTAACTGTTTCTACAATCTGAAGTATTATGCTACCGATAGGTGCACGGGTAGCTAACCTTGAATTCTAGTGGGGGGAGGACCTGACCAATCCAAGCGTTGACCCGACTACATCTCTGCTACGAAGCTGCACTATTTTTAAGATCATTAAAAGGTGTATTTTCTCTTAAGAAATGCTGTGTCGCTTTCTTGACGCTTAAACACTTACAGTGCAGATAAAGTTCGAAGCTGTGAACTTGTTGTCGAGACCTGTCATTTTGCTTGTATTCTCCCCTCCCCCCCCCACATTCATCAGATCCGGTCCGGACTTGAAACGGGATATATGAGACATGAGGTCTTTCCAAGTATCGAGTTCAAGATCCGATCACCCGTTCGAAAGTTATACATAACTCAAGATTCAGAATTCCCCCTCTCTCTCCACTCCCCCCCCCCACGATGGTCGTATCGGGGAACTGACTATATCCAAGTTAATCTGGTCGGATCACCGATATACCTGCGAAGTTTCGTCGTCCTAGCCAATACTAACTCTGGATCACCGGAATTCCGGACCCCCCCCACCCCCAGTGCCCAATCCGGTCCAGTTCTTTTAATGATGCAATTTTACTTTTGCTTATGCTTCCCACCAAGTTTAATCCTGATCACTCCGCTCTAAACGTGTCAAAAGATTTCCGGCTCCCCCTTCGACTCCCCCCACATTCGTCAGATGAATAATTCTGGTGAAAAATCCAAACATCAAACATTGCTCACTCGCCTCGAATACAGGCTAGTGACTTATTGTCTTCACTGGTTTAGTCACAGAAAAGCTATTGAGACTGATCAGAAAACCGGAAGTTCCCTCTTTTCTCCTCGTCGGCCCAAATCTAAGAGCCATAGCCTATTTCGTTAAAGAGGCATCAAAACTTCGAACCATAAGTCCTCTGATCCTAGCAATTAAAGTGCAAATAGGATCCTAACACTGTGTATTCCAGGTTTAGTAGCAGTGACCTTAGGTCCCTATAGGTCCCTTTTTCGGCTTGAAAAAGTCCCTAAGTCCCTATTTCCAAGCCTCTAAACTTGTGGCAGCCCTGAAAATATAACTTCATGGTCCTAGTTTAAGGCATTATTAAGATGGTATTACACGTTTACGGGGCTTGGCAAAGACCACCGATTTTCTGTATTAGAAGGATCATCAAATATTCCTCTTTGGGATCCCATCGAAACCTTTAGTCTTGTTCTTGCAGTCCTACGTACATCGACAACACAGTCGACTTCGAAATGACCGTTAAAAGAATCCTGTGGGGAAAGTTCACGAACCTTGGACAGACCTGCATCGCCCCAGATTACATCATGTGCAGCAAGGAAGTTGAGAAAACATTCGTCGCGAAGGCAAAAGAAGTGTTGAAAGAATGGTATGGAGAAAACCCGCAAAAGTCACAAAATCTTGGACGCATCGTCAATGAAAGACATTTCAAGTAAGTTGGGGGTCGAGGCGAAAGAACTACCACAGCTTGCCTAAACTCTTAAGTTGTATGCTGAAATAAAAGATGTGTTTGGTTTTGAGTATTATTTTAAGCTGGGACTGGATCCTGCTACTTTAAAAATTTGGTTCCAGCTCCGATCTAACAGCCTGCCGATCCTTAGTAAAAAGAAACTTTTCAATAGGAGGAAAGCTGGCACGGGAGAGAATTACCTTTGCCCTCTTTGCAAGGTGCAGGAGGAAGATTTGAACCACTTCCTCTTAGAGTGCCAAGCGCTTTCGCATTTGAGAGTAAACATTTTTGGGGGAGGGTTGGTATCGCTTCCCCGTATCCTGAAATCTACGAACCCCAAGTGTATCGTAGATATAAGCAAATATGTGACTAGAGGATTTAGTCTTAGGAGTGAAAGTTTAGCATAGTGGTTGGTAGAGGTGTAGCCTACTGGTTTATTTGTAAAGTGAAACGTTTAAAACTTGTATGGCCTTTTGGCTGAATAAACAAGCGTTGCGTTTTTCCGTGCTCCCACAAACAGTTTGTGGGTCGATTGTGGCTCGAAAAGAGCGTTTCCGCGGTCTTTTGTGCTGCCCACAAGTGTGTTTTTGCGACCAACAAGATTTCCGTGGCTCACTTTGTGGCTCAAATTCGACAAACAACTGCCGAGGTGATTGTCGATTTTTTGGCTTGATTTTGGCGGGAAATTCAAATTTAGCAGCACAATAACGTCAAAACATTAAAATTAAAAACTTTCTCAAGTATATAGACATAAAACTGAAGATCCTTTTTAGCACGGAATGGTAAGGACGAAAGCCTGGAGTTCTATTTATTGAGATCTTTACATGATTTTTATTTATATAATTATTCAGACATTTGAAATTACCGTCCAAAAAATAGGCAAAACAGCGTTTCCGCGAGTTTCAACTTGGGGCTCGACTGTGTGGCACACAATCGATTCCGCGAAAAACACTCAGAAGTGTGTGGCCAACAATTGTGTCACGGAAAAACGTCTTATGTGTGTATATATGTTGAGCCTTTGGACAGCATTTGTTTTCTTTTCTGTTGGATTTAGTTCTGTGGCAAATCAGAAGGATTACGAAACATCCCAGTTTATTGACTTCGGCTCAAGTAATGTAGCGTTTACACGGACAAGAATTCCCATCGAGTAGAAAAGAATTCTGGTCCATTTGAAAGAATTCACTTTCGTGAAGATGACTAGAAAAAAAGTCTAGCGAGACAAGAATTCCTTTCAAGTTGAAAGGAATTCCATCGATGGCGTTGGCGAAGAAAAATAAACTTTCGAGAACAGTAGTCATCAGTACTGTTGCCGTAGATGCTGTCAAAACATTTTATTGCTGGCTAGTTGAAGTATTTTTTTTTTTTTTCATATTATCTGGCTTGAAACACTGCATAAGGGACCCAAGTCTAACAGTTTTACTACACATAGGGTACAGCAGAAAGTAAATTAAGAAGTCGTCACGTAATGCTGTCGAAAGTTGGGGCGTAGAAGTCCAAGGGTTGTTCGCTTTTCTTGTATGACTCTCATGGACATTGGGCCAAGTTCAACATAGTTTGCTTCGAGTTAGCAGGGTTATAGTATAAATAAAGTATAGTAGTAGTATAGTTTAGCAAAAGTTGCTCCTTCTTTTGCAAGACTTGACTGAAAAAGCTTTGAATGAGCTTGACTGGTGTGACGGGAGACTGGCGTGAAGGTAAGTGGAGAAATCGAACACCACAAAACGAATCTCTTTTAGTTGATCTTCTTTTCTGAAGAAATTGAGGCGCTGTTCTTTTTTGCGGTATTTTTTTTTTTAAACAAACATTTTGAACCAAAACTCCGCCTACATCAATAGAGATCCAAGAAGTAAAGGGAAACATGTTTGCGTCGTGCCTCTGATGGCGGTCGCTGCTAACGGCTTAGAGGCAATTGTGTTCGGAGGGAGGTTAGTTACCGTCAAGCTGCGTAAACGAATAGAATTTATCTGTAAGTTTTTACAGCAAATTCTTTGGGCGTTAGGACCTTGGCAGAATACATGCATTGAAATACTGCAGTGGCAATGGTAACTGATTTCAGTAAATAAAGTCAGAAGCGAGACAGATGTGCAAATTTGGTGACAGGGCTTTGGCAAGCATACGCCTTGATGGAAACACGCGATAGATCACGAAAGATAAACCTGGCATGACAAGATTTGTAGCCTTATTTTTTATTGTCATGAAAGAAAAGCGTGGTTCAAAATAACTGAAAATTACGGGAGGTTATTTTAAAAGACCTATCGTACCTAAATTACTGATTCCCTCCACGGCCCTAATAGTTCCATCCTTTCTCATTTCTGAGATTTAGAACTTCCAGTTTCATTTTTGTCCTTCATAACGGCACCATACAGATTTTTGTATATAGCATATCCGGCCCCTTCGAGGCGAATCATGGAGCGCGTTCCACCCTCCTAACAAGTGACTATTAGTTACTATCTTTGTTCCAACCTCGTGGAAAGTTACTTACCAACCTTTCTCACAATAGTAATAATATTAACTATTTGCTTATAACGCTCGGGAGCGTAGTTGGCGTGGTAACTACGATCCATGTGACGTGGTTGGCCCGCTCAGCCCGCAGCACGATATTTTAACGAAAATAGAAAAATGTGTTCTAACCTTGACGCCAAGAAGCCAGGATCCGTGACGTTATGCATAGTAACTACAGTAAGTAGGTTGGAAAACTCTCATGGTCTCGGCCTGTTGCTTCCGAGGAAATCCAGCTTGTGGTCGTGGAATGACAACTGGATTTCTTAGGGATTTCCTTGCTGTTTGTCTCCCGTATATATTCTCTCCGAATTGTGGAAAATGGTTGAAAGATTGATGCAACTGATACGCGAATGGCGCGATTTATGTGCGACGCTTTGAAGCGAAAATGGAAGCAGTGACAAATAGATGCGGTGTTTTGAAGTGAAAATAGAATGGGTGACTTAAGGTTGGGTGAGTAACGTCCCTGGGAATACGCAGTTCCAGGATATTACGATATTGGTTAGTACCCTGAATGTTGCCAACAGATAGGATTTTCTGGACCTAGTCTAGTTCATTTGATAAGGCACATTTGAAAAATACGTCGCCAGTGCTGGACCATGCTGTCGACATAAAGTTAATCAGAATCACTAAGAAACACCCCTTCCGTAAGATCGGGGCTATTGTTGCAAATAGTAGCTTAAGAATTACCACAGTTACAAGTGGGATAGTACGGTAGAAAGGAATTATTTGCCTAGAAAGAACTGAAGACAGGTTGCATGTTTAGACCCTTAAGCCTAGAAATTAAAAGAAAATAATGAAGAAAAATTTCAAAAATTTTTCAGTAAAGTAGTTTTGACTTTTCACTGCAGAGTCGAGCGTGCCATGCGATAAGGCTGCAGATCGTTTAAGTCGGCAAAGTCCCTACTTCATGCGTGACAAAGTCAAGAATGACTTTGCGGCCTCAGATCGGTCTCAAATGAAGCGTAGCCTTGTCGCATGGAACGCTCTAATCTACGCAGTGAAAAGTCAAAAGGAACCAAATTTTAGAAATTTCTCTCTGTTGTATTCTTTTAATTTCTAGATTCAAAGGATTACATATGCAACCTGTAAGTGTCACTACGTACTTTAAGCGTCTTCTAATTATTGCAATGGCCTCAGGTTTTGATTTACTTACCAAATTATTTGTAATTTTAGGAGAGTGTCCAGCCTTCTATCCAGCGGACGAGTAGCGATCGGGGGCAAGACAGATGCATCCGACCTTTGGATCGAGCCAACTATCCTCGTCGATGTCCAGCCCAGTGACCCGGTGATGCAAGAAGAAATTTTTGGACCGATCATTCCTATCCTGACCGTTGATAATGCTTATGACGCGATCAAGTATATCAACCAGGGGTAAGTAAACAGGGAAGATACAATTCCCCATCGGCGGGTGATTAGATCAAGAGATAGATTGTTATTATTATTACTATTACTATTCCATTATGATCCTTCAAGACTGAAGATTATAAAAGTGGGAGCAAAACCACATCGGTCGTTCCACTAGCAACTGTGTCAAACAACTGCGTAAATTTCAAACCACTCTCCAACACGACATAAATATTCGTAGGCCTACATTTAAAAAACAAAATAAAGACAAATAAGGAAAAATATCAGAGCACCCTTTTTTGGAAAAGGAGAAGAGGTTGTCGTGTAGGGGAGAAGGGGGCAGGTCCGTTGGCTTTTGATTTTGTGTTAGGTTCTGTTGAATTCATTTTCTCCGACTGTCTAGAATCATGCCATGGCTTTGCAGATTCTTATTACGTTTAACATTTTCTCTGCATATACCATTTCCTATCAGCTACTTTTCTCCGGACTTGCCCCAGACCTGGGGCAGGTTTGGACATGGCTTGGGCAGCTTAGAATTTGTTTTTCGAAATACCGGAGGGACATAAAAGGAAGATTTCTGCATAATTTTTCTCCCCTATCTTATACTTTGGCTGTATTCTTTCAAATGTCTGTAGAATAATTTCAGAATCTTCCTTTTGCTTTTAAATGGTAAACAATTTCAGTTTTAGACAAATGTAAAGATGGGGTTCGCTTGGCTATTAGCGAAGGTTTTGGATGCTAGATAGATTTTGGATGCTAGATAGAAGGTTTTGGATGCTAGATAGACGGTGAAGTTTCAGCTTCACTTCTTTGATCTTCACGTGAGCTACGTCATCAACATCTGGAGAACGAAGTTCAGACAGCTGCCTAGTTTCCTCCTAGCAAACTTGATCGTTATTTCATCCTTCTCCATCTCGAGCTCAAAGCCCATGTAGCAAATGGACGGTAGATAGATAAATATTTATTGACTTAAATGCCCTAATAGGCAATGGTTAATACTCAGATACAAAAAACAAAACAAAAAAGTTCCAAGATAAAATTCGATATAAATCCCAAAAATAAACAAATAAATTTCGAACAATATAAACCGATAAGCAACCCTTTCCTCATAACTCAAGCTTTTGCTCTCAAACTAACCTAAAACGAAACCGTCCGTAAGCATTGTCTGCAGATCAACAAGCTCTTTCCGTAAGTGAGAGCTGTCGTCCGAGTCACTTTAATTCTGACATACTGTTACCGCCGGTTCTGAATCCGATTCGTTTTCTTCCGGAATGGCTCGCAAGGATTGTCTGGGCTTTTTTTCTGTTGTTTTCTTCCCTAATCTGACTTTATGTTCTTTCGCTTTATTTCTCATTTCTTTGTCCTTCTGCCTCTTTTTCTTTGCTGTCCGAATCTGCCCCAATTGTCTTTGTCCGGACCTGTCTGCGATGCTGTTTTAAGAAATAAATTTGCAACTCTCAAAGTACTTCGTCAAAGAAATTATTTTCGACTTCGTAGAGTCGATGTTAAACTAGCTGAATACAAATCATCCACTATGTAAATGGTTTCAAAATACCAAAATGAGGTGCCAAGCACTTTGCCGCAGAACTTGCATGCAAAAAAGTGACACTAACTTCCGTTTGCTCTGAACGCACGAGTGCAACTGCGGGAATTTTTGACAGGATACGAGTAGTTCCGCCCATAGATGTGGAACCCCTGGTTCCCACTGCTTCGTTAAATGTGTGACACGATTTCTTTTTTCCGACATACGAAAAAATTAATTGGATGTTCATATCGCAACACAAACGCAACAAATGCTATCTGTCACTGTTTTACTCCCTATTCTAATACCACCATACCTCAGACCCATAATGCATTACTGCCTCTACTTTGCTTCTAAACATCTTCTTATTGTTTTGAGATACCTAGAATCCATCAAGTGACTTTTTAAAATTAATTTTGAATAAATTATATCCGTTTCTAAATGTTTCCTAAATAATTTCGAAAAACCTTTCTCTAACTTCTATATTTCTATCTTTGTATGAAAATGTATTTTCTTTTTTATTCTCCCGCCTTTCCGAAAAAGTAGAATAACTGTCTTACTAGTTTAAATCAAGTTGTTTTTGCCTGAAGTAATTAGTAGCCTTTTATATGCAATCAGAACAGTCTCTGGGGGGGTTCTAGTTTTTGCTGCCAGAAGATCAGCTTCTCTCTAATATGCAAGCTTCAACGCCCAAAACTATTCGGGGTTATTTAGCTTTTTCAGGTTTAAGTCGTTGAAAAGCTGGATATCTCAATACTTAATTGACCAGAAAATGGAATGAAATGAAGAACATGAAATGAAACGTGTCCACTCACAGGAAAATCGTCTACTACAAGTACGTTTTTTGGAGAATCATGGCTAGTTAGAACTTGGTCAGTGTTAGTGATGCTTCCCGACCAATGAGTTGAACGTGAAGTCTTAGGATTTGTGTAATAACTTAAAACGTGGAAACAGGTAATGAGCAGCGTTTAACCGATAGTGAAGAAACAAAATCAAAGTGATGCTCTTGCAATACTTTTGCCGGTGATGCCGGACAAAGCTTGCTGCAACACTTAACGTTGCCCAGGCAACGTAAATCTAGTTATAATTGTGGCCAATTAAAAGAAAAACATGTTCAAGCGGGTTGGCGCGAGAAATAAAACCATCAGTCGGAAATAGCATGCAGTAAAATCTTCGAATTTCCATGTTTGTGCCAGAGGCGTCATTTGGGGGGGGGGCAGCTGCCACCCCTTGTCCTTCCAAGGGGGCCCAGAGCTACCCAGGAAAAGCCTGAAAAAGTCAGTTTTTCATCACAATTGTGACATCTGGTTGCGCCATGTCAGTTGATCTTAAGTAACTGATGAACATCGAACCTTTTTTAATCCAAGATAATGACCCATTGTTCGAGGACCGAATGTCTTCAAGGCGCGTTTGAAGCTGGGTCAGTTGTGTGTTCTAAACTCTGAACATGAAGTGAGACATTATTTTTGTAACATGGCTTTCAGTATCACATGATGATTTATTTCTGGATAGCCGAGGGCCCTCTTGGAAATTGAGGTGGGAGCACCGTCCCGACGGAGCACAAAATATAAGAGTAGGAAAGGGAGAGGGTCAACAAACACTGAGTGTCTTTTCACTTAACCCCAGCTTGTTTATTTTGTAAAATGGTAAGAAAAGTTTTAAATCGTGTGTTGCAGCAAGGGCTACTCTGTTTCAGTTTTCGAAGGTCATTTTATTTGGAAAGGGTCGAGGTGAAGCACCGTCATGTACCAGTTTTCAGTTTAATGTCTCACACTGTCTGGAATGTGTCGTGACCAAATATTATGAGCTGATCTATGATAGGTGGCCGTTGCCAAAAAAGTCCTCTGATCATAAAGAATTCCAAAATTTTCGCCTGCGGCGCCGCTTGTAGTATGCTCTGTTTACTTTGAGGTTTGGACTTGCAGTTTTGGGGATGGGCCATTTTAGAACCTAAAATTTGTTCTGGAAGTAGTTAAATTTTGTTCGAACAAATTTTTTTTGCCTGCGGCGCTCATTGCTATTGCTTTGCCAAACAGTCGTTAGAAGCTTCCTCTTCAGCGAGTTCTAGTTAGTTTTCCGCTCTTCAGCCGTGCTGGATTTCTAACAAGTACATTTTGCGGCATTCACCTCTAGCCCAGGCACTTCAAACCGCCCGTGCGTTACGGATCCCCGAAGGGGGCCTGGGACGCCGCCACTGCCACCCCTTAGGTTTCAGCGAAATGACGCCTCTGGTTTATGCTAGAAATCAACGGGCCTGGAAAAGGGCTTAAAACAGCCAAAGCCGGTTTTATAATATTGGGAACATAAATAGTAACTACTGCTAAGTGTACAAACAAGATATTGAGAAGTAGCCAGAAAACTAGGTTTTTGAATAAAAACAAAAATCGAATTGTCGTTCAAAGATCTCACATCCTGGACCAGGACTAGAATCTCGAAACCAATTTTTGTGTGAGACCGTCAACGTGGACAAGGCTAAAAGTGACTCCGCTAATTTAGGTTAATAGAGCTAAATTAGGCTAATTTAAGGAGACGTCATTTGTATGTAGAATCTAATTGGAAGACCTCTGGGACTATCTCGTCGGGGAGCTCCCATGTCGACGACGAAGAATAAAATTGTTTTTGCTCCATGTAATTTCCTCAGTCGTCTCTTCTGCTTTGTGAACAAAGTAGTTCATTGTCATGCTAAGTCCGGAGATGTATAATGTGCTTGGTCTTGCAAAAATGTTTTTGGTTTCAGTTTTCGCAACTTAATTATGGCAGTAAGATATGTTGACGCTGCAAAAGGTTAATTAAGCAATACTTTGTTTGAGTGTCAGGGGAATATGCTATCTTGTTGCCTTTCAAGTTACCTTTTTCATGTTGTGCCGTAATTCTTGGGCTTTTCTGCTGGCTACTCAAAGAATATCTAGTAAATTTCCGGGTAATGTTTAGCTACTGTCAGAAGAAACATGAGCAGGGTACAAGATCGTCTTTGCCTCCTCATAATTTCCCCGAGGGTTTCCCTCCGTGACAGTAAAGTAAACATGCCGTTAATTTTGTGTTGTAGATGAGGTCATGATTATACGATTCTCTACTCTTCTGTTATCTGAATGAATGTATTACCGACAAAGCCCGAGGGATATCCCGATGAAAAACATCCGAGAATTAGTCGTATGGAGTAGTACGACAAAGTAGCATGCAGTACTAATTGTTGCTACTACATGCTACTACTAGCAAACTGGATGCTATCGGATACTACTACATAAGATTAACCCAGTCGGAGGCATGTTTATCAAAGTATTCCATACTACGACATATCACTAATCAAACTACTCCATACTACTACATACCATTCCATGCAACTTTTTCGTACAACTACCATACTACTACACAGTCAAAGAATTTTTCATCGGGATGGCAACAAATCGGAACCTCCGGTCCCCGTCTTTTGAAGTTTTTTGAACTCGGATTAGCAGACATAGTAGGCACTTTGGTTGACACTGGATTCGGCGCATGTGCGAACTTGAATGTTCGGCCAGTACACAATAGAATTGTGCAAATACAGTAACGTATTTAACACTTAAAAAATACCCCCTATTTAAAATCTTGTTCCATGCTGCATCGAAGCCTCAAGTAACGCACAGGTTTTTTCACACTAACACATTTATCCTTCACTATACTTAGCCTACCATCCGTTCTTTATTATAATCCCTCCCAAATACCTTCTCTCTCCGTTCATTCAGTTCCACACACCCACACGCCAAATGAACTACACTTTGACTATCATCACCGCACATATGACAGGAATAAGGACTAATCCTCTCTTTGAATATTTATCTAATCCTCTCTTTAGCTTTACCAATTATTTTCGCCTTACTCCAGGTGCTAAATTATCAGCCCTCATTTCAATAATATTTTGAACTTCGTCCTTACTTATTCCCGATTTGAAAATAATTCCTTCCCCAAGTCTCCAGTGGGAGGATATTCCCATCTATCGTTGGCCGAACATCAGTTAATCCTATACTTTCCAAACCAAACAGCTGTCTCAGACAGTAGGTTTTTATGGCACTTGCCTTCCGGCCAAGTGCCATATACCGATCACTTTTCCGTCGGTCGGTCGGTCGGTCGGTCTGTCTGTCGGTCGGTCAGTCCGGTGATCACGAGTTAGGGTACTTCCAGATGTGCTAGGACGATGAAACTTGGCAGGCATATCAGGGACCCGACCAAACTAATTTAGAAATAGTCACTTCCCCGATCCGACGATCATGGGGGGAGGGAGGGGAGCCGGAATCCGGAATTTAGGGGCATGCATAACTTTCAAACGGGTGATCGGATCTTAATGAAACTTGATATTTGGGAAGACGTCATTTCTCAGATGTCCCAATTCAGGTCCGGATCGAATCCGATTAATGTGGGGGGGGGAGTCGGAGGGGGGAACCGGAAATCATGTGACACGCTTAGACTGGAGCGATCGGGATGAACTTGGTTGGAGGAACAAGCACATACCCTAGGTACGTCATTGACAGACCCGGACCGGATTCGTGCACTGTGGGGGGAGTTGGAGGGGGGTTCCGGAATTCCGGTGATACGGAGTTAAGTTACTTCCAGGTGTGCTAGGACAATGAAATTTGGCAGGCAAATCAGGGACTCGACCAGATTAACCTGGAAATAGTCAACTTCCCGATCCGACCATCGTGGGGGGAGTGACGGGAGGGGGAATCCGGAATCTTGAGGTATGTATAACTTCCGAACGGGTGATCGGATCATAATGAAACTTGATACGTAGAAAGATCACATGTCTCGAATGCCCAGTTTCAAGTCCGGACCAGATCCGATGAAGGTGGGGGGGGTCGGAGGTGGGAACCGGAAGACTTGTGACACGCTTGGAGTGAAGCGATCGGAATGAAACTTGGTGGAAAGAACAAGCACAAGCCCTATGTACGTAAGTGACAGAACCGGACAAGATTCGGCCACTGTGGGAGAGTTAGAGGGAGGGGGTCCGGAATTCCGATGATCGCAAGTGAAGGTACTTCCAGACGTGCTATGACGATAAAACTTGGCTTGAAAATTAGAGACTTGACATGATTGGCTTAGAAATAGTCAGTTCCCTGATCCAACCATCCCTTAAAGTACTAATGCTAACCGCAAAGTACAGAAAAATATTTTAAAGCAAAATATACATTTTCGTGATCCCTATGAGCCCATGATCATTTTTGCCTCAAGGGTTTTGCTTACAACTGAATTCCTTAATAATTCCTTATAAAGTACTAATCGCAACCACAACGTACAAAAAATACTTTTTAGCAAAATACACATTTTCGTGATCCCTATGATCCCTCACAAGTGATTTCCTTAAAGTACAAACAATACTTTTGAGCAAAATATACATTTTCGTGCTCCCGATGAGTTCGTCATGTTTTTTTACTTCAACAGTTTTGATTACAAATGATCAAAACAAACCCACAAATTGACGAATTCCTACTTTCATCCTCTGACCCAGCCTTGCAAGTGCCATATGAGCTTTCAGCTCTTGTTCAAGGATAGGAATTGTGGTATAAGAATATAACGCAGCTATACAAAGCCGGGGGCTAGGTTAAAAAAGATAAAATATCAGTTTTATACATCCATACTAATCGAAGAAACAATAATTCTGTTAAAACGCATAGTATCAGAAGCCTGTAGTTCATGGGTAGGCTCCAACGAACCGATAGAGGGGGTAACATGTCTAACTCGGAGTACTTTTATTTTTAGGGAAAAGCCCCTGGCGCTGTATATTTTCTCAAAGTCAAGAGAAGTAGCTGAATTGTTCCTCGCTGAGACATCTGCCGGCGGCGTTTGTGTCAATGATGCGCTGATGCACTTTTCCGGTAAGTCGTGATACCAGGGACCCATAAATTTCCTTTACAGGGGGCTTGTCATTTCCTATGCTTCTATGTTGCTATGTTGTCCGATCCTTGCCTACTTTCCAAAAATCCCACTTGGGTCGAATCGGCATTCTTGTTTGCCTCATTGGACGTGCGCGCCAAAGAGACTCCTCCCTCAAGGCGCCAGCAGCCAATCCCAAATTTTGTCTATCTGGCCTTGGACGTGATTGGACCGTGGGTATTTCTCGAACTATCTTCCGTTCGGTCGACATAGCATCAGAAATCTCATATTGACAAGCCCCCTGAATGGCGAGGCATTACAGGAAATTTATGGGTCCCTGGTGATACTAAGTGGTGCTGCAAATACACGACCAGGATTTCCCGGACGTATTTCCTGCACTTTCAATATAAATTTGAAAAAAAATCTCAACTTTTCCTTATGGAATTGATGATGTTGTCGAAAATCCTGGGAGGAATTCCGTTCCACGGAATTCACATGATGTTGTCGAAAATCCTGGGAGGAATTCCGTTCCACGTTCACTGCACTAACCCTGATCGTCTGTCGCAGCGTAAAGTGAAGTGTCCCGCCATTCCGAATGGGGGGGAGAAGGCAAAAGGCACTGCCCTGCTCTTTGACTTTTCTCGCAGTTATGGCAGTTCACATTGATACAGTGATCATTAGCGTAACTGACCCACTTTCGTGCGGGAGCAAGCCCAGATTTTACCGACAGGGCTTTACAATTTGCTGACGAAACAGTCTGTTGCCACTTCGCGATAACGGCACAGCCCCAGCGAACTTACCATAGAACTGTTGTAATAATAATTACAAGTCGTCAGTTGGTATGGTTTTGGTAGTGAAAATTTGTTATTCAGTTATTGGCATCAATGCCATCTATGTATCCGAACCACTTTTGGCCACAGTGGGAGGACGTTGGAGTGACCACGGTTGGGGGGGGGGGGTCCTCAAATATCGTGGAACGCATAGGGCCCGAACGGGTTGAGCGATTGGAATAAAAGTTGGCGATACTAAGGTCGTATGCCTGATCCGACCTCCGTGGACGGAGTTGGCTAGGGGTACGGTCAGGTACGGACATTCCGGAAAGGCAGTGTTCAGTCCCAGTCCGGTTCGGAGTGAATTTTGATGGGTGGACCAAGCTAGTGGAGCCTTTCCGGGAGCTTTTGTTGGAACCAGAAACGGAATACGGGAAACACTTTGCCGATTTACGGACAAGACTTTTGTGAGGGGCGGCTGCCCTACGCCCCCTAGTTTCGCCGCTGACGATCATGCGTTTCTGGTAGCGTGATGCTTAGTGCATGCTTGACGATTTTGACATGTATGAGGGACACCAGTAGCTTCTCTAACCGACTCCCCATCGAATTTTTAAATTAGTTATTATATGACAATAATGAAAATCGGTGTTTTTTTCCGCTGGGGCTATCGGGAAAGTCACTTCGCAGGACATACAAAACATGAATACTCCGCTGTGGGAGTCCCCGAAAAACGGCGAACGCTTTTTGTACACGTCTGACGGCTTCTATTTTAGTTGACGAGTTGCCGTTTGGCGGCGTCGGAAACAGTGGAATGGGAGCCTACCACGGAAAGTACAGCTTCGATACCTTTACCCACAAAAAGTCTACACTGATCAGAAAGTTCAATGCCATTGGAGAGACCCTCGGAAAGTAAGTCTTTTTTTGTTCTTATATAGGTGTCGCTCAAGTTAATTCACCACTCGTCCATCGGGTATTTATTTACACACTGCGCAAATCCGAACGTATTTTACTCACGTATTTGGGCTTGTGTAAATATCTCTAGTAATACGGACGTATTTATGTGCGAAACGGACCGATTTCCCAAATACGTCCGTAGTGCTAGAGATCTTTTTAAGCCCAAGTACGTGCGTAAAATACGCTCGGATTGCGCCCTTGCGCACACTGCGCAAATCCGAGCGTATTTTACTCACGTATTTTACTCACGTATTTGGGCTTGTGAAAAGATCTCTAGCAATACGGACGTATTTATGTGCGAAACGGACCGATTTCCCAAATACGTCCGTATTGCTATAGAGATCTTTTCAAGCCCAAGTACGTGCGTAAAATACGCTCGGATTGCGCAGTCTGTAAATAGCCTATACCATCAGTTCGCTTCACTTCATAACGCGTCTGCGAACACTAAAGCGGCTTTCCACAAATTTTATTTACTTCTCTCCCATTGAAGGTTTGCCGACGCAATTAAGTTGAATGAGTGTTCCATTCCATCAATCCGGCCCTGAAAATTTTAAACAAAATTTATAAACAAAATTCAGTTAGAAAATTATCTTAAATTGCACTTGCAAGCAATATGGATGTTGTATCCCGATTAGAAGCTTGCAGTTGACGACGGAATCTGTTTCCTGCTTACTGCTCAGTCCAGTTTGGTTTTGTTAAATACAAAAATAAATGAACAAAATAAGTGTCTACCCCTACAAAGCTCCGTGGTCCGAAAATAAGTGTCTACCCATACAAAGCTTCGTGGCCCGTTACATAAGGGTGCAGGGGAGAAACGGGGGAGAGAATAAGCAAATCCTGAAACTCGCTACAATGTTAGTGGCAGTTCTGGGGACCGCTATTCGAGAAAGACGCCATCTAGTGAGGAATCACAATCCATTTCAATTCAATTCTCTTTATTTTTCCAAAGATTCTTCCTTAAGAAAAATAGCATCGGAAATGTCACACAGTCATAGATATACACTAATATGCGAGTACATATAATTTTTTGTTAATATACAAATCGACTAAATTCGAACACTGTTTAGTTTCACAAAAGCTTTCATCGAAACACAATGATACAACACATATATTATATACAATTTACTCGTGTTAAAATGTCAATTGATCGATTCGATCAAAATTTTTCGCGAGAGTTCTTTACGGTGCAAGGGAACAATGGTAGTGTCAAAAATAAATGCTAGGATTTTCATCCATAAATAAAACAAGAGCTGTAAGCAGGGGCGTAGCGAGGGTCTGGTTATGGGGGGGGTGCAGATCTGGAAAAATACCTGATTTTTTTTTTTTTTACCTTAATTCTAATTGAAAAATTCGCATACATAAAGAGACAAACAATTAAAATGGAAGCGACGTGAACTGCTTCACGAACTGAAAAAAAAGAAGAACTCGTTTAAACAGAAATTCGTCTGGCTTTCAGAGAAAGAGAGAACCTGGTGCCCACAGATAGCGGTTCCCGCTCCACATCCAAACGCCGGGCCGAACGGTTTATTTTGACTTGATTTCGAAATGGAACCGCCACGGTTTTCCACCCGGCGATCGAAAACGGAGCCTGTCTGTGGGAACCTAGCTTTAGACCCAAAGTCTATATGGACGGAAAATCGCCCGGATTTTCATCAACATCATCATAGAATCTGATGAATTCGTGCGAAAGCGATTTCGTAAAGATAAAAACGATTTTGTCTATATCAGGAATGAATGAAAAGGGAATACGGAAAGAAACGTCATGACAAAAAAGATATTTCAGAGAACCCTATTAGCCAGTAAAACGAAAAGATAATTTAAAACCGGTCTGTATTTTTATCTGGTACGCGTAAAATGTCCAGCGGAAAAAGCTGCCGGTTTTTTCTGGTCATGTAAACGGACCATGATTGTACCTTCGTAGCCGGTTAGTTTATCCTGTGTTCAGGTAAAACAAAATCAGGCAAAACAGATACTCAAATCACGATACAAAAAAGTCAGGTAGATCAGGTAAAACAAAAATCAAAAGAAATTTAGAATCTACCGCTGTAAATCAGGTAATAGTGAATGGTATGAAATTCAGGTTACCTGAAAAACGTGGAAGAAAAAGAAAACCTGATGCGCGTCATTAATTCAGGATAGCTTATATGGCGATTTAAAGGGAAAGCGTTAAAGAAAAAAAGATTCAGGTAAAAACCGTGGCGCTGCGCGCCCCGGTTTTACCTGAATTTTTTTTTCGATGCTTCTGGGGGGGGTGCTGCACCCCCCCCACACCCCCCCTCGCGACGCCCCTGGCTGTAAGCTCATATGGCACTTGCATGGGTTGAGATGTAGTGTTTGATCAAAAGTACTTTTAAGGTTACCTTTGCGGTTCAGATGCGAGATACGTACATGATACGTACTTTATAGGCACTAGAAATTCATCTGTAAGAAAAACTATTGAGACAAAGCGATCACAGGCCCTTAGGGGTCATTGATATATACCATTTGGTAAAAAAAAAATTCACTTTTCGGTTAAAATGTGCACTTTAAGGGTGATAAAATAAATTTTCAAGCAAAACCCTTGTGGCACAAATGATCATGGGTTGAGATGTACCGTTTGATAAAAAAAAAAGTAGTTTTCGACCTTGCGGTTCAGATTCGCACTTTAAGGGAGCTAGAACTACATTTGTAAGCAAAACCCCTGAGGCAAAAATGATAATGGGCTCATGGGGATCATGAAAATGTACAATTTGCTTAAAAGTGTTTTTCTAAATTTACGGTCAAGATTGGTACTTTAAGGAATGTTGGATTTGGAAAGTGGCGATTTCTGAGCCAATCTTGTCGAATCTCTAATATTCCAGCCCAGTTCCATCGTCCTAGCACATCTGGAAGTACCTTAAATCGCGATCACCGGAATTCCGGACCCCCCCCCCTCAAACTCCCCCACAGTCGCCGGAGCCAATCCGGTTCTGTAAGTGATTTATCCAGAGCATCTTTTTATTATTTCCATAAAGTTCCATCCCGATCTCCCCAGTCTGAGCCGGTCACGTATTCCCCCCCCCCCCCCCCCCCCCCCCCCAGTTGTTGTCGAATCCGGTCCGGACATGACAAAGATCACCAGAGACATGTCCTCTGATCAATTATCAAATTTCACTCAGGTCCGATCAACCGTTCCAAAGTTACGCATGACTCAATATTCCGGATTCCCCCTCCCGCTACTCCCCCCACGACTATCGGATCATGTAAATTTTTATTTATAAGTCATTTTGATCGGGTCCCTGATTCGCCTCCCAAGTTTCGTCGTGAAAATCCCCAAAACCGCCATTACCGGAATTCCGGGAAACTCCCCTCCACCCCCCCCCCCCCCTAGTGTCCGGATCCAGTCCAAATGTATAAACGATTTATCTCGAGCAGACGCTTGTTCTTCCCAGCAAGTTTCACTCCGATCCCTCCATTCTAACCGTTTCTCGAGATTTTCGGTCTCCCCCCCCCCCAACTCCCCCATAGCTGTCGAATCCGGTCCGGACTTCAAATGGGACATCAGAGGTATGCCATTTATTCTGTTATTAAGTTTCATTCCAATCCGATCACCCGTTCGAAAGTTACACACTACTCCAATTTTCCGGATTCCCCAGCCCTCCACTCCCCCCCCCCCAGAAGGTCGGATTGGGAAACTGATTATTTCCAGGTTAGTCCGGTCGGGTCCCTGATGCTCCTGCCAAGTTTCATCGTTCTAGCACATCTGGAAGTACCCCAACTCGAAAAAGTGTGAGAAAACTACTTAATTTTCAGAGTTCCCCGGCCCACCACTCCCCCCCAGATGGTCGGATCAGGAAACTGATTATTTCCTGGTTAGTTTGGTCGGGTCCCTGATTTTCCTGCCAAGTTTCATCGTCCTAGCCCATCTGGAAGTGCCCTAACTCGAGATGAGTGGACAGACCGACCGACCGACCGACCGAAAGGTGATCGGTATATGGCACTTGAGCGAAGCTGCAAGTGCCATAACAAAGCATGAATTAAAACAGTAAACTAATGTAAAATCAAACAGAGTTAAAATGATAGGTAAAATATGGAATGAATAATTTCAGATAACGCTCGGATGTGTGAATCGGAAGAAGCTTCTGTTGTTGTTTGCCGGTGAGCTTCACTGCTAGTCTTGTCTTTCGGACAGATGGTTCATCAGTGAAACTGGTGATTTTCTGAGTTCAAAATTTGTCTGCCGAAGTCCATGACTAGTTTGTGCCGCCTTTCTTTCAGTGTTTGAAGATTCAGGACTTCTAGGCTTACTGTATAGTCAATATAATCTGCACCGAGGATTATCCTACAAACATTCGTCGATGTCTTCAAGAGAAAGACATCGACGAAGGCTGTGTGTACCAAGGAGGGTATTTTGTACTAACAGTTTCATTGTCTCTACAATTTTAGTGGCCGTTATCCACCGTACACCGAGGCGAAAATCAACCGGCTTCTCTTTCTAATCAAGAAGCGAGATCTGTCATTCCTGAAGTACGTGCCTTACGTTGCCACGTTTGCCCTTGGTGCTGCTACTGCCCTGCTCGCGTCATATATCGGAACGGTAAGAAGTCCTTCGCATTAGTTACATCTGCTCGTAGAAGAAAAGCGTAACCGAATATCTAGTTTAGAGTACAGGAAAGACAAAAGGCTATTGGTTCATTGGAAAAGGATGAGTGCCAAACTTGAAGTCTCATCGGAACCTTGAACGCTTTTCCTATTAAAAGGAATGTGAGCCATCTCGGGGAGATGGCACAATTAGAAAGGGAGAAGAGAGGGCGGGGGGCTTTAGTCTCACGTCTAGCAGTAATAGCGGATAAGAATGTCGAAGCATTGGTTGAAGTTGTGTCGCCTTTTCTTTTCGTTTATGTCGTGGTTTCGATTCAGGGTCAGTCGCCGCTCGTGTCATCTGCTCGCAATTCTTTGGAGTTGTAAATCAGTTGCTCTGCATAGGTAGGCTGTCTATTTCTTGGGTGAGCTTGTGGTGTCCACGCCTTGTTTTTGTTTTGTTGGAGTGCGATTGTGTGATGTGATGCGATGTGTGCATCACTATTGCTGAGTAGATGCATGATTCCTTGGACGTTATATAACTTGGGATTGTGCTATTTCCGTCCGCTTGCTATGATAAAATTCAACTGTTCCAGTGCGAAAAATTTGATATCATTCACCACTTGGGTGTGCATCATTGTGTTAGATGTTATGAAGGATTCCCAGAATGTTTCTGTTCTGGCATAAACATTACACGGTTTCTAGTGTTGACAGAAAAGATGACAGAAGATATCCTTGTGTTAAGTGATAGCGGATTTTTAGCAGTGTGGCGCGTCAAGGGAATTCCTCAAGGTCCCGCAACAAGATTAACCCTTGATTCACAAAGACTGCACCATTGCGTTGTGCTCACGGATTTCCAGACGCAAAGCGTCGAGACCCGTAATGTTGATACGAAATGCAGAAACTCAATCTATGTGAACCAGGGGTAAGTGGGTCTTAGGGGATTTGTAGAACAGATCAGCCGAATACTACACCGTCCAAGTTAAAACGTCCAAAGTAACATTCCTCTACTGTAGAGTCTAGTTATTATTCCACTAGTGCTGCGGACAGACGATCAGAATCCGGTGGTCGCGGGCCGGAATCCCTGTCAGGATTTTTGGCACCATCATCAGTTCCAAACGAAAAGTTGAGATTTGTTTAACTTGATGCGATGAAAGCGAAGAAAATCCGGCCTGGAAAATCTGAATCTGATAGTCTAGCTGCACTAACGTTGCGAACACACGACCAAGGTCGGGCGGTCGCGCATCGGAATCTCTGTCAAGATGTTCAGCACCATCGTCAGTTATAGACGGAAAAGTGATTTGTTCAACTTGGATGATGAACCGTAGGTCTTGACCTTAGACCTTGGATCATGAAAGTGAGAAAAAAAATCCAGCCCGGAAAACCTGATCGTCTGTCTGCATCTTAACGAACAGAAGCAGCAACAAAAAGCGAGCCGTAAAATCGAATCGAAGGAAATTTTTTGAAGAAACGGGCGCAAAAAGGAGGGACGAAGGGGCGTCACTAAACGTAATGTTTATTTTTCACCCATCGTACATGAAAGAGAAAATGATTGAGAATGTAAGAAAGAAAGTAGCAAAAAACAAAGAAAAAGATCATAAACACAGAGAGAAAATCACACTAATGATTCAAAAATTATCAAAGAACGATCCCTTGCTACTCTTGGCCGCTCTGACTGCATTTTAGTCGTTGAAATAGCTCGTCGAACTTCCGAAGCCAGTCGCCGATACCATATTCTGGGTCATGTGAGTATTGCGCGTTCAAGGAAGGGCCGCGCGGTGATCTTACTTAATTTTTGGCGTCGACGGTGTACATCTGGGTCTTCGCCACCATGGTGTCGACGTAGTTGTGTTCTGACACAGCTGTTTGACCTTTTGGTAACAAAAGTCAGACGAACCTTTGTAGAAGAAGAAGCTGGGGAGGTTGTTTCTAGTTATATGAATATCATACTTAATCATTCGGAGGTATCCCACGTGAGATAGAATCGTCTCGGTCAACGTTTCAGGCAACGGAATCGGCCACTTTCCATCCGCCAATTGTCAGTTTATATCGGCATTCCCCCCCCCCTCCCGCACACACATCTCCTACCTCGTGTAACAGTTCGTCATTGATAATTTTCTATCGATAAATAGCAATATTAGCTTTTATCTTAGTTTGGAAAATACAAAAACCCTATAAAGGAATCACCACATCGTGCGTAAGAAACCCAGATATCGGACCTGCGTCCCGGATCCTTGGGTTTCTGTATATCCGACCGGGGCGGAATACTGTGTGTGGACCTCTGGTAGATTGTGGTAGCGACACAAAGGAATAGAAACAAGAGCTGTAAGCTCATATGGCACTTTCAAGGGTAGACAGTATGTATATCAACTAAGGCTCGTTCTGTCAAGGTCGTGGAGGGAGGAAGAGACATCCTATTTCCCTCTCCAACTCGGGCCCCTGAAGCATATGGTAGTCCTGTCCGCCAATTTCCGTCCAGAGATCTCCAACCTAAGATTTCCAAGACTACACACTTTAAACGCCCCAACAGTGGCAAGTCTAATTCTTCAGTTGTTAACTTTTCCCTCGACTTTTCCCAACGATGCTCACCAACCATCGTTACAAAATAGTTACCAATCGTCAAGTTCTGAAACGGAAATCGTATGTGGTCGGAGCTTAAATTTCAGTATCAGAGTCATGGACCACACCATGATTCTGGTGCGGTTCCCCTCCCTCCACTTCCCCCAGGATGGTAGGATCGGAGAAGTCACTACTATTTCCAAGTCAATCTGGTCAGGTCCCTGTAATGCCTGCAAAGTTTCATCGTCCGAGCCAGGTCCTAGCCCGTCTGGAAGTACCCTAATTCGCGATCACTTGACTGACCGACCAAAGGAAAAGTGACCGGTTGAAGGGCTGTATGGGCCAAACAAAATTAGTCGATCTGAACAGATCTGAAACTCGAATAGTAGACGGTTGAGAGACCGGAGGAGACAGTCGATAGTTGTAGAAATAAACTGGTTGGGATAGCTTGAGATATAACTGTTTTTTTTTTAGAAAATAATAACCTGGGAAGAGATGCTCATTTTTTAGAAAGATCTAAGCGGACCCACCAAAAGAGCACGACATCAAAAAGCTTAAAACTAGTAGTATGTTTTGTTATGAAAAGAGTGACGTGACGTGACATTGGTGTGACGTAAATACCTCCTTCAGTTTGTAATCTATGGCTGCATGGAAATGCGGGGTGGTAGACCAGTGCTTTTCTTGTTCATCTTTGACATATATTCCAGTAATGTCTTTCGTTTTAGATTTTGTCTCGAAACGATGACAACTAAGAGAGAACCGGAGTGCCAATGAATACCGATGGATTAGTTAATAGTTAGTGTGGGATTTTGATATGTCGTGGAGTTGTTATGGTTTGTACCTAATGCTTGCTCGTAATCGTTAATTTTTATCTTTTTGTTATATTGTGGCTTTGAAATATAGCGATCAATATCGACGGTTTTAATATTCGGCGTTTAGAACACTCGTCCTTGTCTTATTCGAGGGACTGGCAGCTTATGTTATTGACTCATTGACATGCTGTTTGTACACGTCTTTCTTGATAACTCAAGTAACAGGTTTTAGTCTTTCTGAATATCGAATTTACAAGAGGTGCACGTGCACCAGCCACCAGCTATCCAGTTCTATTCTCGATTTTCAAGACGAGTTGCGAGTCCCTCGCTAGTCGTTACGCATTCGCACATGTGGACCTTTGGACACGAGACTGAAAAGCACGTGCCTTATTATTATCCCTTTGGCAGTCGCAATCGCGGTGCTGTGGCTGTGTTGGTCACATATGCAGCGTTGCCGTCAGTGCAGAACTCTCCGATTTCAGAACTTTTTGGCCGATTCCAAGGTAATCCAGTTACAGTCCAGTTAACTCTTTTAGGCAATAAGGATTTATTTGTTTTACTAAGATTAGCTCCTCTTTTGAGAGTAAACTGGTAATATATCTTCGAAACCAATTAACTTTGTCTTTGATCGGGGTATTTCGGTTTTTCTCGAATTTGCACTCATTTCGTTTTCAAGTAGAAAAAATTATTAAGGCGTGATTAAACCTACGTCATTTATAACGCAAACTAGGAAATCTGTCTCCGGTTTGACTGTAAAACGGTCATTTAAAAACACACCTTTGGTAACCCAAAAAATTCGACGAGTTTTTCGTCGAAACTGAAAAAAAAATTACATACCGTAATTCGTAGGCCCCAGAATTTCATAGATTTTCTCGGCCATACGTTCGAACTTCGATGAGATAAAGGTGGCAAGGGGCAACACTGTGAAGAAAAAGTGGAGGAAAACAGGGTTGCCACGGGTAGTACGAAAGTACTACTTTTAGTACTTTTTGATGGAAGTAGTACTTTTTGAATACTTTCTGTGAAAGTAGTACTTTTTTAATACTTTTTCGTGAAAGTAGTACTTTTTCTCATAAAATGTCACTTTTGCTGTAGAAGACCTATGCCTTTTGTATTATTTTCCGGTATTTCCTGTTTTGTGGAAGTGCGGGTCATTTCCGTGGGGTTTTAAACCTGTTTCGGGCTTGGGATCTGAGAAACATTAAAAGCTAGAAACTGTATGGGAAATTTCGACAGAAAAAGGTGAATTAAAAAATGTTCGCCTGCGGCGCTACCTTTTATGTGGTCTTGGGTAGCCTACAGTAGCTAGGAGCTTCGCTCCATCCGGTGTTAAATTTTCTGGAAATTCTTGAGGCTTTGATCCCCATTAAACGCTAAAATTTGCAGGGGAAGCCGTTGAATTCTGCTGGAATCGTGTCCCAGCATTATAGCCTTCTTTCAAAATGGTATTTGCAAAAGCGATGCCTAGTAGCTGTCTAGTCATCCTTCGGGCTGCCTTTTGGTTCGCAATTTAGAAATAACAATGGCTGGCATTTCCAAGCAAATTGCCAGATATTGATCGTTTTTCAATAACAAAGAAAAGGTACAGAAGACAAACATATCTCAAACACAGACGAAGAAAAAAAAATCTCCTAATATGTGATAAACCAAAGAGAAATCAGGGGATTGACGTGCGCGTGTTGCGCGAAGCGCAACACGCGCTAAAATTTTTGGAAGGTAGTACTTTTTTTTCGAAGTAATACTTTTCGGCAGTTCTGGTTAGTACCATTTATTTTGTTCGAGTGGCAACCCTGGAGGAAAAAAACAAGCAAGTGTTTAGTGTCTTATCTTTTTGTTTACCTGTCAGCCTAGTGTAATTAGGCCATATAGTTGAGAGGTAGGTTTAATCTAGTCATACACAAATCCTTATTTTTTATTCACAGTGCTCCAACATTAGGGCATGAATGAGCGAAATGAACCATCAGATCAGACAGTGAACCATTCTCATCATAGAGTCATAGGCTAGTCATTATGATTTTGTCAAAGATTTGAGTTTTGTATAGTTAAGCATTGTTCAATCAAATAGTGCAAAAAGCTGAATAGCGCTATACAGGATGTTTATTTCTTAACACACACCCAGCATACACCCTTGTCGGCCTTGTTCAAATACAAAATAAACACTAAACAGGTTCTGATCAGTGCGTATCAATGTCAATGCAGCATTTGGTGTTGCCAGGCTGATACAGTTTTTCAAGCTTCTAAATATCAGAAAAGTGCTCTTGAGGCGTATTCTCGCTGTTTCCCGAGGACTCCACTTGAGGAGTCCCCATGTTTTTGTTTGTCCCGGGGCCCGGGACTCACTCTCCGTATTCTCGCGAGTTCCCATTGATGGGGAATGCTCTGATTATCATCACCATCATCAAAAAGGACTCCCTTTCAGATTTGGAGAGGAATCAATTTTTGCTGGTGTGGTGCAGTCTAGTACACTAGCCCCTTTTCAGGCATGGACATGGTGCTCAAACGTCTAGCACCATGCCTGGGTGCTAGACATTCAAGCACTGTACCTTGAATTTCATATAGGATGCATGGATTTCAGTAGGCTATACAGTGCATGCACAAAAACACAGTTTCTGTCATCACAACTGAGAACCGGCTCGGACAGGACTGAAATTACTACCATGAGTTAGAGAAATCAAAGACAATCCTATCATTTTTTTCGTAACAAAAACAAAAGGACGCGACTGATGATGGAGATGGAAAACCTCATTTCCTTTTCTAAATAGTCAAGGGTTTTTAATTTAGAGTGTCCTGTGCCTCAGCTTTTTCTACCTAGCAGCCAACCAGAATATTGGCTCCTGGGGCAGACTACATGGGAAACAGATAGGGTGCTGTCAGATTTTTCATCTCCATCATCAGTCGCATCTTTTTGTTTTTATGGCACTTGCCTTCCGGCCAAGTGCCATATACCGATCACTTTTCCGTCGGTCGGTCGGTCGGTCAGTCCGGTGATCGCGAGTTAGGGTACTTCCAGATGTGCTAGGACGATGAAACTTGGCAGGCGTATTAGGGGCCCGACCAAACTAACTTGGAAATTGTCACTTGCCCGATCCGACCATCGTGGGGGGAGGGAGGGGAGCCGGAATCCGGAATTTAGTGACATGCATAACTTTCGAACGGGTAATCGGATCTTAATGAAACTTGATATTTGGAAAGACACCGTGTCTCACATGTCCCAACTCAAGTCCGGACCGAATCCGATGAATGTGGGGGGGGGGGTCGGAGGGGGGAACCGGAAATCATGTTAAACGCTTAGAGCGGAGCGATCGGGATGAAACTTGGTGGGAGGAACAAGCACAACCCCTAGGTACATCATTGACAGAACCGGACCGGATTCGTGCACTGGGGGGGGGAGTCGGAGGGAGGTTCCGGAATTCCGGTCATACGGAGTTAAGATACCTCCAGGTGGGCTAGGACGATGAAACTTGGCAGGCAAATCAGGGACACGACCAGATTAACCTGGAAACAGGGGGGGAGTTAGGGGGGGTCCGGAATTCCGGTGATCGCAAGTTAAGGTACTTCCTGACATGCTAGGACGATGAAACTTGGCTTGAAAATTAGAGACTTGACATGATTGGCTAAGAAATAGTTAGTTCCCAGATCCGACCATCCCTTAAAGTACTAATGCTAACCGCGAAGTACAAAAAATACTTCTAAGCAATAGATACATTTTCGTTATCCCTTTGAGCCCATGATCATTTTTGCCTCAAGGGTTTTGCTTACAACTGAATTCCTTAAAGTACAAACAATACTTCTGAGTAAAATATACATTTTCGTGCTCCTGGTGATCATCTTTTTTGCTTCAAGAGTTTTGATTACAGATGATTTTCTAGCGCCCTTAAAGTGCGCACAGCCAAATGCATTATGCATTGCCAAACGATACAGTCTCGTGATTTCCAAGGACCCATGATCATTCTTATCTCAAGGGTTTTGCTTACAAATGATCAAAAGAAACCCACGAATTGACGAATTCCTACTTTCATCCTCTGACCTAGCCTTGCAAGTGCCATATCAGCTTCCAGCTCTTGTTGTTATGAGAAATATGATAGGATTGTCTTTGAATTCTCTAATTCACGGTGGTAATTTCAGCCCTGTCCGAGCTGGTGCACAATTGTGATGACAGAAACTGTGTTTTTCATGCATGCACTGTGTACTGAAATCCAAGGTACATTGCTTGAACGTCCAGCACCCAGGCATGGTGCTGGACGTTTGAGCACCATGCCTGAAAAGTGGCTAGTGTACTAGACTGGTGTGGTGCAATGTAAAATTAATTAAAAACAATGAGAATATTCAAAATATAAAATAAAGTGGATCCAGACTAATTTTGTCAACTGCATATTTTTTGTTTGAACAAAATTCATCTTAGAAGCATTCCCCGTGTTCTCGCTGTTTTCTGTACGTGGAGTCCTCATGGAACGACTCCCTCTATTCTCGCCTTTCCCTTCGATTCCCCGAGGAGTCCTCCGGGAATGGCAAGAATATGCCTTTGGTACTACTTGAAGTACACAAGTACAATTTGACACCCATTATATTGTAAAAAGCTACCAAATTAACAGATCGACAGTATTAGTCCTCAAACTAATAAGAAGCAGTCGTAACAGAACAAAACATATTATTTTGAAGAAAATTTGTTTCTTCAGCTTCCAACATAGCAGAACTTTGGTGCTTCCCGTGGTAACCCTGACGACGCTGCTCCTTTCCTCGGCCTGTTGGTGGAGCCAACAAGCGACCTGATTAGCTCTGCATATTTGTGAAAGTAGAACGAGATCAGTTTACCACAAACCCCCGATTTTGGGAAAGCCTATGCCAAACGTTGGGTGTATCTGGCGTTTGGTATAGCCTATCCTATGCCTAACGCTGGATATACTATGCCAGATGCTGGATACTGGAACCCAATAAAATATACTGATGATTTGATTGAAGCTAGAAATCAACCAATCAGAAATCATCTAGCCTGTAGTGAGATAGGTCAGGGTTAGGATACCAACAGCTATCCAGCGTTTGGCATAGGATATCCAGCATTAGGCATAGGCTATGCAAAATGCTAGATATACCCAGTGTTTGGCATAGGGTATCCAAAAATCAGGAGTTTGTGGTTGACTGAACGAGATTCACTTATTACAGCGCACCCCAAAGAAAAGAGGAATCTGTAATACAGCTTATACTCTTTAATACCGTACGCCTATTTAAATAATGCTTTAGGCTAGGTACAGTACAGTCAGTAGTATATGTTTATTTGAATGTTGCCTAAATTTGACAACTTTAGCTACGTTCGATTTGAGTCCTCATTGTCTCGGTCGTATCTTCTTGTTACTGCCTTGTCACGGTTTAAAGCCGTTTTATTTAGTCTTGTCAGGTAAATGACTTAACGGAAAAGCATCACAAATAAAACGCCTACCCCAGAAATCAGTAATATGTGTGGTAGACTGGGCCGGTCCCTACTTGGTAGGTCCCTACTGGTCCCTACTCGTAATTGGTTTGTTACCCTGCAGCACCCAATGTTTGACAGCCGCGTTTGATTCAGCCTTGTCTCGGTCCTGCCTCAGTCCTGTCAGCCAAGTACAGTTTTATTTAACTGCCTTGTCTCCTTAATGCTTTTTATTTGTCCTGTCAGCTGACAATTGTCAGTTCCCCACTCGGACAGGACCCCGTGAAATGATGACTTGATCTCGGAGCAAGTTTCAGTTGTGTCTCAGGTAGATTTCTCGACTGCGTTTTATGTGCAACACTTGTCCGCTTTAAACCGTGACAAGGCAGTAACAAGAAGACAAGACGAGACAAGGAGGACTCAGATTGAACGGAGCCATAGGCTAGTGGTAGACTGCCTGATTCAGTAATAAGCATTTTAGTTGTTTACTTATCAGTTTCACTTAAACTGCTCGATCTTTTGTAAGAGGTGATCTTACAGTCATCTGTTGGAAATTTTAAAAGAGTAGGGGAAAATTGGAGTTGGAGACAAATCATTTCAGCTGGAGAGCAGGAATTGCACATTAGCGAATTGACCAAAATAGCTTAGTTTTGGTCATGCTAAGCTGTAGAATACATCTTGTCCTTAGTTCTGTCTTTGTAGGCTGTTTATGTTCATGGGGATAAGAATACAAATTTACTTCCTACCCAGTAGAAATCTAACATCTGTTTTCATCAGGTCAGCCAGTATATTGGATGCACAGTTGGCCTGTTTGACAGGTCTACAAAATGGAAGAAGTTACTGTGAGTGAACAGCTCGATTTAAATAGACTTCAAGAAAAGATGGAACTTCTGAAGAATGAAGAAATGAACAATGATGAAGAGACAGTCTTGAGAAGGAGAAGAGGTGTTACATTCAGTGAAAATGTTCAGTCTCACTCTGACAGTGGTGAGGAAAGTAGTTCACCACCAGTTCAGCCTGCTGAAGCAGCGGAACAGAATGAAAGGAAAAAGGTATGGATGATAAATAAGAATCTACCTACGACCCAATGATTTTTCCATCGCTTGTTATTCTCCAATTCATTTATGGAGTGGAGCCTGAAAAGACTTTGCGGTTAAATGCTTGCAGTGGCAGGTCTAGCAGAGGTGTGTTTGGGGAGGGCATATCCTCCCCCCCCCCCAACCCTAGAAATCCCAATAGGGAAATGAAGAATATAAGCAGAGTGCATAGAACTTGTGTCTATTCATGGAATTTCAGTAAATTTTCTTGGTCTTCAGTGGGATATTAGAAGATATGTAGGTTATAGTCATTCATTACCCTGTATCATTACAATCAGGAATTTCCTCCTTCCGAAAATGTATGATGTGTGTAAGCACAAATGCTGTATTCAAAAAAAAAAAACAGTTTGATGGTGGCCACGCTAACCTAATTGTGTTCTAGCTGGAAGTGAGCCACATTTTCTCTCAGAATTTGCAAGCTCAGTGTTTTGTAAGTTTCAAAGCTAGTGCTCACTCAGCACTGAATCTTCCTTCTCTGGTCGGAGAAAATTGAGACTTTTCTTTCAGTTTCTGCCCCAACTGGGCTAACTTAGACTCTCTCACTGAATTGAATCTTTTACTTAGAAAAAAAATATACGATTCCCAGACAGCTTGCCCTGAAGGAGCATTTACTGAATCTTTTGTATTTTTCCCCAAAATTTCATCCTGTGTCCTTCCATTCGTAGTGATCAAGGCTGGTTCTGGAATCTCACATTTAGAGGCTATGGCCTTGTAATGAACATTCATGTTTTTTTTTCTTCTAGAGTAAAAGCAGAACGCCGAGCTTCACAAGTGCTGAACTTGATAGAATTGTAACAGATGTCAAGATGAAGGCAGAAGAGATCTTTGAAAGAACTGGAGCTTTTGTTGGAAAAGCTAACGAATTCGCCTGTAATTATTGGAATGAAGCCTCGGAGCAAGCTGGTGACATAGCAAGATACGTCAAAGAGGGTAAGCCTGTGTCCTAATCTTGAAGATCAAACGATAGGCTTAACGAGCCTTTTCTCGAGACCGGTAATCTTCATCATCTGAAACGTGTGTATACAGGAAACCAGTTTATTTCTTGTCTTTTCTCAGTCGACTTAATCAGTGTGGGCAGCTAGACTCTGCCGCGCTATAGAGAAGAATGCCGGAACGTCTCCCTTGGATTGACATTTTATCAGCTGCGAAGTCTAGCACCCTTAAAATTCAACGTAAATTTAAGATTAGTGTAAAGGTATGTTAGGGTTTGAACCGGATTAGTTCTAACGGTTCAAACTCTTTCATAAAAAAAGTAATCAGTAAAATAAGTAAATCTACTCAACACCAAGTGGTACAACAGCCAAAACAAAGCGAGACCAGTCGAAAGGCCCGAGTAGATGATATAAAAACAAGAGCTGGAAGCTCATATGGCACTTGCAAGGCTGGGTCAGAGGATGAAAGTAGGAATTCGTCAATTTGTGGTTTTGTTGTGATCATTTGTAATCAAAACTCTTGAAGTAAAAAACATGATGAACTCATCAGGAGCACGAAAATGTATATTTTACTCAAAATTTTTGTTTGTCCTTTAAGGAAATCACTTGTGAGCAAAACCCTTAAGGCAAAAATGATCACGGGCTCATAGGGATCACGAAAATGTGTATTTTACTAAAAAGTATTTTTTGTACGTTGTGGTTGCGATTAGTACTTTAAGGGATGGTCGGATCTGGGAACTGACAATTTCTAAGCCAATCTTGTCAAGTGTCTGATTTCCAAGCCAAGTTTCATCGTCCTAGCACATCTGGAAGTACCTTGATTCGCGATCACCGGAATTCCGGACCCCCCTCCAACTCCCCCCACAGTGCCCGAACCCGGTCCGGTTCTGTCTCTGATGTATCTAGAGCTTCTGCTTCTTCTTCCAACCAAGTTTCGTCCCAATAACTCCACTCTAAGCGTGTCACAAGATTTCGGGTTCTCCCCTCCACCTCCCCCCCCCAACATTCATCGGATTACATCCGGACTTTAAACAGGACATTTGAGACATGAGGTCTTTCCAAATATCAAGTTTCATTAAGATCCGATCACCCGTTCAAAAGTTATACATACCTCAGGATTCTCCCTCCCTCCACTCCCCCCACGATGGTCGGATAAGGGAACTGACTATTTCTAAGCCAATCATGTCAAGTCTCTAATTTTCAAGCCAAGTTTTATCGTCCTAGCCCTTCTGGAAGTACCTTAACTTGCGATCATCGGAATTCCGGACCCCCCTCCCTTTAACTCCCCCACAGTGCCCGAATCTTGTCCGGTTCTGTCACTTACGTACATAGGGCTTGTGCTTGTTCTTTCCACCAAGTTTCATTCCGATCGCTCCACTCCAAGCGTGTCACAAGTTTTCCGGTTCCCCCCTCCAATCCCCCCCCCACCTTTATCGGATCTGGTCCGGACTTGAAACTGGGCATCCGAGACATGCGATCTTTCTACGTATCAAGTTTCATTACGATCCGATCACCCGTTCGGAAGTTATACATACCTCAAGATTCCGGATTCCCCCTCCCGTCAATCCCCCCACGACGGTCGGATCGGGAAGTTGACTATTTTCAGGTTAATCTGGTCGAGTCCCTGATTTGCCCGCCAAATTTCATTGTCCTAGCACACCTGGAAGTAACTTAACTCCGTATCACCGGAATTCCGGAACCCCCCTCCAACTCCCCCCACAGTGCACGAATCCGGTCCGGGTCTGTCAATGACGTACCTAGGGTATGTGCTTGTTCCTCGCACCAAGTTTCATCCCGATCGCTCCAGTCTAAGCGTGTCACATGATTTCCGGTTCCCCCCTCCGACTCCCCCCCCCCCATTAATCGGATTCGATCCGGACCTGAATCGGGACATCTGAGAAATGACGTCTTTCCAAATATCAAGTTTCATTAAGATCCGATCACCCGTTTGAAAGTTATGCATGCCCCTAAATTCCGGATTCCGGCTCCCCTCCCTCCCCCCACGATGGTCGGATCGGGGAAGTGACTATTTCTAAATTAGTTTGGTCGGGTCCCTGATATGCCTGCCAAGTTTCATCGTCCTAGCACATCTGGAAGTACCCTAACTCGCGATCACCGGACTGACCGACCGACAGACCGACAGACCGACCGACCGACCGACGGAAAAGTGATCGGTATATGGCACTTGGCCGGAAGGCAAGTGCCATAAAAAGCATTCTTGCGCTCTTTGGGATTTGGCATCTTGTACAGAGAAATCGGTATTTTTTTCCGTATGTCCGAGCTTTTGTTGGCTGGCGCTAAAACCCTCCGGCGTTTGCGTTTGTGAAGTGCTGTGCCTATTTCTCTTCACTGTATCTTCAGGCGATGGACTGCCGAATCGGATCAACCATGTTTTCGTGGTAAGCTACTCAGTTCACTCGTCACTAACCATATTTCCGTGGCTACCAAAAACCCGGCACTAACAAGCTTGAGCTGCCAATAGCGGCTGGCAAAAGCCATTTCGTGAGGTCACTGTCCATCCGGTTCGCTTTTTCTTTTTTTTTTACCAACCAGGTGAAGACGTCTGTAGCAGAGATTCATTTACCTACTGTCCAACAGCAAAAAATGCCGGAAGAAATGTGAAACAGCGTTATTCCATTGACTTGCGTCTCAGAAGGTTTCCGACAAAAATGTCACAAGCTTTACAGAAACGGTTGAGGTGTCATAACACGTTGCCTGATTTTGTTTAAAAGTTTAAATTGGCGGACTACTTTTTGTTAAAAAGGATAATCACCGCTATTCTTTTTGTGTTGTTTTCTTTTCGAACAGATTTTTGGCATGAATTGGAGTGCTCTCCCGTAGTCAAGGATCATCTGATCAAGGGTTTAGGACATTTTCAGCTGAAATCAGTAATCCATTGCCGCCCTTCCGCTCAAAAAAGTTTTATACCCCCAAATTTTGAATCAGTGTGAGTTTTATCAGACGATAAATTTTGCAAAGGAGGCGAAATTGGCCTCCCCTCATACCCGCGGTATTCCAATACTCAAATATATTTCAGGCGCTGAAGCAGCCGGTGATTTTGCTGGTGATGTTGTCCAGTCAACGAGGGAGCATGCGAAGGATCTCGTCACCAAAGTAATAGAAACCTCCGAGCACACAGTCGAGTCAGTCGTGGAAACAGCCAAAATGGTAAGTACTTTCGCCGAAAAACTGTGGCATGTAACGTAAGCATTCTTGGGTAGCCTCGATTAGAGACATAGAGGAAACCTTACTTTCTAACGGACTGAACACAGTTCAGTCAAATCTAATGACACAGGATAATTCGTCCTGATTCAAAACCGTTCCATTAACAGGTGTCTCTAGTTTTAGTGTTTTGTACGCAAGGGAAATACCGGCCATAAATATGCCTTAGGCAGCTCTAAAAACGTAGAAGTAACCTAAAACCAGCCCCAAGGGAAGGATCACCTAACTTACTATATTATTAGTGTTATTTTATTTCTTTCCGCCGAAAACGGCGAGTAAATTACAAAGAAAAGACAAAAAATATGCATATTACATATTACTAAATATGCCTACAAAAATCAAACCACAGACCTCTTAAAAGCAGTATAATCATGAATATTCCTTGGGGCGTAACAGCCTTATTTGAGCAATAGCTGCGCCAATGTCCTTTACCACTAGTGGTCTTCGGTTGTTTCCTGTAAGTCGTTTGTGGATTCACTGGTGACTGCTCTCCAGGGCTATAAGCCGTTGTTGGACTCGCAACACTGTCAGAAGTTCTATAACACAAGGATGCGCAGTTTCAACAGACAACCCTTGGGATGTAATCTGTTGTGATTTTGAAAACGTCATGCACTGAATGTTATACATAGCAAGCATTGCCAGGAAGAGCCGAAAAAATCGTCGGAAAAGCATCTGCTGCATTTTCCGATATCTTGACGGCAAACAAAAAAGTCAGCAGATGCATTTTCTGTGAGTGTTCGGCTCTTACTGGCAGTGCTTGTTATCCATAACATTTAATGAGTAACGTTTTCAAAATCACAAGAGATCACTTCCCTTGTGTTATTTGTTATGAAACTTCTGACAGTGCAGTGTCTGGTCATACCTTGCCAGTGCGGAATCGCCAGAGTCTGGTCGGAAGGCAGGTTCTATAGTCAGAAGTCACCGGGAGATGGTGAGATCAAACTAAAAATAAATCCTTGAAAAACAGACACTACGCTGTCAGAAGTCTCATAATATTCAACACAAGGATGCGCAGTTTCCGCAGACAGTAGACAACACACTGTCTGATAACGGTACAGTGGTACTATGAGCCTGTAACTGTGGTGTGACAACTAAACATGGTTTTGCAATGTTATTCATTATCTAACACCACATAGAAGGTCATAACAGAAACACATTCTTCAAACAGTTGTCGATAACATCCAAACTGTTGTCTGTTGAAATTGCGCATCCTTGTGGTAAAATGTTATGAAACTTCTGACAGTTTAGTGAGTTAAAACAGAAACAACTAGGAGTGCGATGAACGCGTCTAATATATTTAGTATACCTGCTCGGTAGGAGGAAGGCAGCCGTTCGAGTTCAGTGAATTACCTTGATTAATGAATTACATCGTCCGCCTATCCGCGACGTCCCACATTCACTGCTTCAAGCAAAAAACAGTGTTTGATTTGCTATTTCTAAATCACTCCGGATCATGCCGAGTTTTACTGAAAAATTTAGAATTGTTAAAAAGATCTTCATTTAGATAACGAAGGATCCGGAATACAAAATAGATAAGTGCCTAGCATTTTGACAGAGATAAATTAGTGACGGCTAACAGTATTATCTTCTTGTCTAAACAAAGCATGGCTGAGAAGGAATTTTTCAAAAGATTTTGTCATAAAAATCCTGTAGTATAATAGGCCTGTGACAAGATGGAAGGGCGAGGAGTAAGGCTGAGAAATTCTCTAGCGGAATCAAGGAAGAGGATTAAGAAAAGGATTAGCGAGAGCAGGCTTGCAGATGTAAGTTTTGGTTAAAGGTTAGCTGAACAGTTAAGCAGTTAGCAGGTGCATTCTCAGTGTTTGTGAACATGACTCGACGTTTAACACTTTGACCCAAAAGGCAACTCAATCAATCAATCAATCTTTATTCTTCAGAAACATTCCTTACGGTGTTAACAAAAAACCGAATAACCAATTCCTTTTGTTCTCTTTTTTTCCGGGTTGTTTAGCACTTTAAGTTAAATGCATGTCCGGTCTTGCGGCTGCGAGCCCGGAGGACGCGGTAACAGGTCCATGTGATTGGCTCGAGTCTCGCTGTTTAGAGAATCCGTACAATTACAGGCAGTTGAGTTGAGTGCGTTTCTGATCTGCCTGATCTTTCTTCTAACATTATCACTTCGTATAAATGGTTATTTAGGATATTTTTAAGATAAAGAATTTGTCTACAGACAAAAGCAGACCATTACAGCCAAACAGTAATAATGAGAGTAACCAAAGAGGACCTAGAGCCAGGGGCGTCAGGTATGGGGGACGCCCCCCCCCCCCCAGTGTTGTTGGCCAGTCGGTAAAAAAAAATAACCGAGTCGTAGCGAAACGCCGTAATTTTCCGTCAAAACACTCGATTTTTTTCTTGAAAACTGTCGATTTTTCTGAAAATCAGTCCATTTTTCGTCAAGACGATTGTTTTTTCTTAAAAACTGTCAGTTTTTCTACAAAAATTGTTTTTTTGCAAAATCAGTAGTTTTTTCTGCAAAACAGTCAGTTAAAACTACCAGCCAGACGGTAAATCCGTCCTCCCCCCCCCCCAAAAAAAAAAACATTTTTGCTAGTAACGCTTCTGCCTAGAGCTATGCTCTGTGTACGGATCCTCAGTTCCAGCATTGCCGGACAGCTTGCTTCAGTTCAGTACCTTGTTGATTGTTGAACCTGTAACCCATCTCACAGCTGACGCAAAGAGAACCTTGTAGCGCTAAAAGGAATGCAGTAATCACAGTATTAACCTACGCTTTTTCTCTGATTCGTGATACGTTCTTATCCCCGGAATTTAAATTTCGTATCTGTAGTTAATAAGCCATAAATAAGTAATTTATTTGTAACCCTCCATTTTTGACAGTGCATGCAAAACCGCCACCCCTCAACTAGAGGTTGTATAAACCCATCTTTGAACTATTCTTTTTTCACCCTGAACCAATCTCAGGTGTATTTGCACTGTCAAATATGATTCGCAGTCAGCTTGGGTTGAAGGAATATTTATCCTCCATTTTGTAAAAGTGGCGTATGAAGAAGAAAGCAAATGGAAACAGTGTATAACCCAATGCGCTGGTTGGGTCCAGTTGTGCATGATTTTGCACGACAAAACTTCCAAAGGTAATGATTGCGCCTCTAACATCTTTGATAGTATGTGGCTGTTTTTGCAGATATCATGGTATCTGATATCACGGTCAAAAGGCGTTTTTGTAGTGACCGTGGTATCTGGCAAGATACCGTGGTATCTGATATTAGATACCACGGTTACTGCAAAAACGAGTAATTGCAGATCCAGTTACCGTGGTAACAGATACCATGGTATCTGCAAAAACGCATCTTTAATTTTGACAAATGGAGCAGGTGTTTCGCATTTGTAAAATAGCACGATCACTTAATATGCACACCCACCAAATATTCAACCGCTGTTAATCATTTGTTCGAGACCCCTCGTGCCCCTGTGTCACTCCTGTCTACACAGATATTACACGCAAGGTTAGACGGAAAACCGGTTATGCCATCTGCCTCGCTTTCGTGTTGGAAGTAAACCACACATTTTAAGGTGGCAAATTTGAGGAGAAGGGGAAGGGGGGCGTTGTTTTTGAAGGCAATAACGATTACAAAGGAGGTTTCTAACAATATTTGCGTGGAGACTAGTATTTCGTGTTGCATATACTTTAAGTCTTACGGACGAGGATCTATTTTCGCAAATGGAACCGAGGGGGGGGGGTCTCGTCTTGACAGGGTTTGTCTCGTCTAGGAGCGTGTTCCACCCTACTTACCGTTGTTACCACACTAGTTACCGTAGTTACTACGCTAGGCTGGAACGCTTTTTTAATTTTTCGGTCAAATATCAGGCCGCGGGCTGATCGGACCAATCACGTGGCAGAGATTCGTAGTTACTACGCTAACTACGCTCCCGAGCGTGGTAAGCAAATAGATACTGTTTGTTACTATTTTGAGAAGTTTGGAACGGTCAGCGTAGTAACTTTTCGTGAGGCTGGAACGGAAACAGTAACTAATAGTTACTATTGGTAGAGGGTTGGAACACGCTCTAGATAGACTTTGTCTTTTCTAGACTCAAAATAGTTCGACGCTTGATTCTTCTCCTAAAGCTTAGCCCTGGCTAATATTTGTCTTTGTTATCTCTCAGGTCTGGGAGCATTGTGACTTTAAGTCCCTCCCTGAGTGGCTACAGGACAATGACTACCTTCATCTTGGACACAGACCGCCTTTGCCTTCATTCAAAGAATGCTTCAGATCTATTTTCAGGATTCACACAGAAACAGGAAACATCTGGACGCACCTGATTGGTATGTTTTTTTTGCCAACATCGTGTCGTAAGATTTTTTTTTGTTACTACTATAACTGTTTATTGTCTCTTAAAAGACACTAGAGGAGCAAAAAAGTAAATAAAATAAATAATAAAAGGATCAATCGCAATCGAATTACATGGCAGCGAATAAATGTAGTCGATCAACTAAGAACAGAGAATTACACACTGGATAAAGTAATCTTTGTTTGAAGAAGGGGTAGACAAAGATTGTGCCATGGGAAAAAGCACTGAGGACTGAATGACGTGGGACAGGATGTTAAACATTCCCGAAAGATTGCCGTTAGAGATCGAATAGAAGCTATTGAGCGTGTTCCACCCTACTTCCCGTAGTTACTACGCTAGTTACCGTAGTTACTACGCTAGGCTGGAACGCTTTTTTAATTTTCGGTCAAATATCAGGCCGCGGGCTGATCGGACCAATCACGTTGCAGAGATGCGTAGTTACTACGCTAACTACGCTCCCGAGTGTGGTAAGCAAATAGTTACTATTAGTTACTATTTTGAGAAGGTTGGAACGGTCAGCGTAGTAACTTTTCGTGAGGCTGGAACGGAAATAGTAACCAATAGTTACTATTGGTAGAGGGGTGGAACACGCTCATTATATCCAAGTTACCAAGGGTTTTTCTGTTGAACCTTCCTCTGTAGATCCCTGCGTACAGGTAGTTTTGGTGACTAGTGCAGGAGGTTACATGCCCCTTGTGACGGTTTATAGGGCCTCGGGACCGTTTGTTAGGTCACTTTGTTCTAAATTGTTGTTAATTTCAGGTTGTTTGATGTTCATCGCTATTATGGCCTACTTCTGGGTGCGAACTGATGTTGGATTTGATACACAAGAGAAGATAGTTTTTACCGTTTTCTTTACGGGAGCCATTGGATGCCTTGGGCTGAGCTTTACTTTTCACACGGTCTCTTGTCACTCAGAGAACGTAGGCAAACTCTTCAGCAAGTAAGTTCTTAACTTTGAACCAATCCTGCATCGTATAATGCCTTAACTACGACCTCAGATCATCTGCCTCCACAGGCACCCAGGGCTCGACGAATGCGCGCCAGTCTTCTCTCTAGTGGACTGCTGCCAGGACATCTCTCCACTTAGTTTCAGACGTGCGTGGATAGAAGATTCTGTTTTCTATATTTGTCTCTGATTCTGGATTTTATCGGATGACCTGACTCTGTCCACATTTTGTGGATATGTTAAGATAGAAGATCAGCTATCAGAAGTGGCCTTTTCTACTAGTTTAAACCAGGAAACCATGACCTAGAAAAACTTTCCCGCTAATTTTCATTATGTGCATGTACATTTCAAAAGAGATTCAACCTAATCTCCGCAGAAACACATATCCTGGAACAAATTCATACCGACGTTACGCAGCCCGCACACACCCTCAAATTCGGCTAAATTTCTATGGTTGGGAATGAGGGGTAACTGCTCTCTCAGAAATTTGATAACATTTAACATATCGATGCACATCATTGTGTTAAACGTTTTATGGATGCCTAGAATAGTTATCTTACGACCCTTTTACACTGTCAGAATTTTCACAAAGATGTGCGATTTCAACAGATATGAGGAGAGAATACACTATCTTGTGACATTACAGAATATTTCCGTTATGACCTTTTAAATGTTGTTCTGTTGCTAAAGATTTATGTTTTACAGTTTTATGTTATACAAAATGTTAAACACTGTTACTTTCTCGACAAAGATCTATGTTTTACACTGTTATGTTATACAAAATGTTCTCCTGTAACAACAGCAGATACTATGGTATCTCAAATCTGTTGAAGTTAAGTGTCCTTGTGTAAAATGGACTTCTAACAGAATAAACGTGTTTCGCGAAAAGATAACACTTAAAAGGATCACAGCATGAATATCCTCTGTGTTATTACGATAAAAAGAAGGATGCGCATTCGTGAGCTGTATTTTATCAAACTTCTGACAATATGCGTATATAATAACGCGCGGCATCTGGATTTCATGTGTATCAAATGGAGGATGTAATCTGTTGTCGCAACAAACGTTATGCATGAAATGCTATGCAAAACAAGCATTGCTAATTGCCAGGAAGAGCCGAAAAACCGCCAAAAAAGCATCTGCTCACTTTGTTTGTTTGTCGTCATGGTATCGGAAAAACGGAATATTCAAGTGATATAACGAGTATTGTTTTCATCAGTTGTGTCTATCGTGATGGCTTTCCATCAGCTTTCATTTGGGGGGCTGAGACAATGGGGCCTTTTTTGGATCAAACTCGTAGTTGGAAGGCTCGTAGAGTGTGCTAGAGAAAGCTTATGTATCTGGTGTTTTGGAAAAGGCAAAGGCAGGTCTGTCCGAAAAACCGCCAAAAAAGCATCTGCTCACTTTGTTTGTTTGTCGTCATGGTATCGGAAAAACGGAATATTCAAGTGATATAACGAGTATTGTTTTCATCAGTTGTGTCTATCGTGATGGCTTTCCATCAGCTTTCATTTGGGGGGCTGAGACAATGGGGCCTTTTTTGGCCGAAGTTCTTGGCCTACCCCACCGAACCATTTATGGCTGTGTAAGAGTTTTTCGGGATCCCAAAACGTAAGTGGCGGGATACCTATGACATCGCAAAAGTTGTCCGTCTGTCTGTCCGTCTGTTAGCACGATAACTCTCGAAGGGATTGAGATATTTTGATGAAACTTGGTGGGAGGATCCTTCGGGTCAAAGTACAAGTCAAGTTCGAAGATGGGCTCTGTATCCCTATATTTGAGGGTGGGGGAGGGTTTTCAAATTAAGGGGCAAACAAAATATTTTTTGACAGCTGTTTAGATAGTCGATTTAGGGGTAAGGAGACACGCTGAATCCGAATATGAAAGTTATTTTCTCGCCGGACAAGTAGTTCGCCCGGAATCCGGCAAAAACCGGAAAGTCTGTTAGAAGTAAAAGTTTTATTTGAAGTTGATTAGATGTTTGATTTGGGGGTAAGGAGACATGCTGAACACGATAGTGAAAACCGTTTTCTTGCCGGACAAGTAGTTCGCCCGGAATCCGGTGAAAACCGGAAAATTTGTTAAAAAGCAAAATTTGTATTTGAAGTTGATTAGATGTTCGATTTAGGGGTAAGAAAACGTGCTGAACAAGATGGTGAAAACCATTTTTTTGCTGGACAAACAGTTCGTCCGGAATCCGGCCAAAACCGGAAAATTTGTTAAAAGCAAAATTTGTATTTGAAGTAGATTAGATGATAGATTTAAGGGTAAGAAAAAACGCTGAATCTATATATGACAATCATTTTTTAACCGGACATATAGTTCGTCCAGAATCCGGTTGAAACCGGAATTTTTTTTTTTTAGAAGTCAAGGTTTTATTTGATGTTCCGGAAATTTGGCAGAAGTAAACCAGGAAGTTTCGATCAGTATCGTCAAGATAGATATGGCTTATACAGGTATATCTGAACTTGATTTTCTCAGATGGTCCGTCTGGCCTTAATCTGTTTCTAAATTTTAAGAGTAAAAATGTTCAAGGAGAAGACTGGATCTGGCGAAGACAAAACCTATTTGTCTGGATCAAATATTCAATTTTTGGGATCCCATCGGAACCTTTGGTCTTGTTAATCCTTGGTGGTGTAAAGAGAAACATATGACTGTACCCTTTATACTTCATCGTTTTGTTCATGCCTTCTGTATTTATTTGTTTATGTAATGTAATGTTTATTTTTCACCCATCGTACAGAAAAGAGAAAATGATGGAGTATATGAAAAGAAAGAAAATAGAAAAAACACAGAAAGTAGATAACACAGCAAAAGGAAAAACCAAAAAACAAAACACTATCTGGCTACTCCGCTGATGACGGAAGATGCGCCAGCGTCTGTTTTCTAACTCATCTTCCTTTTTCAGGCTTGATTACGTCGGCATCACCTTACTCATCGTGGGGTCGTTTGTCCCTTGGCTTTACTACGGATTTTATTGCGAATATTTATCCTACATCATATATCTGTCAGTAGTTGTCACACTTGGCATTGCTTCGATGATTGTATCTCTCTGGGATAAGTTCAGTGAGCCGGAGTTTAGATCTATACGAGCGGGTAAGTCCGATGCTGTAAGGTACCTACGACGTACCTCTCCCGGTCCGGAGTAATAGTGCGAACACACTATCAGGTTCGTTTGCTCCTGCACTAGAATTCCTGCCCGGACTTTCGGCACCATCATCATTTCCATGTGGAAAAGTTGAGATTTTTTCAACTTTACGACGAAAGTGAAGAAAATCCGGCCGGCAAATCCTTATCGTGTCTACATAGAAAGTGCAACTCGATCCGGCAATTGTCATTCTTGCAGAGCACCGTAGTATCAGATACCACGGTAACTGCAAGAACGACTTAGTGCAGATTAAGTTACCGTGGTAACAGATACCATGGTATCTGCAAAAACGCAAGTATAGCCATTTCAACTGGGTGGTGGACCCACCGCAGTGGCGAAATCAGGTTTGGCAGCGCCCGTTCGCTCACGTCTCGAAAAACAAAATTATTGTCTGGCAGTCCAGGAAAATCTCGGCTACCGCTAAAAAGCGAATAGGCTAATTCAATAAAATGATTCACACGGAGTGAAAAACATGAGGGGTCCTTTAAATAAGCGTAACGATCATTCAGTTAGAAAGATAAATAACAAATGTGAATGTCCATTGCAGATATACAGTGACGATTCTTTCAGGTGTTTTTATCTGTTTCGGCCTAACTGGAGTAGTACCCGCCATTCACCACGCAGTTAGCACGGGCTGGCTGAATTCCGTCTATCAGGCTTCGTTGGGCTGGATTATTTTGACCGGATGTCTCTACATTTTCGGAGCTGTGCTCTACGCTCTCCGGATTCCAGAGAGATTCTTTCCTGGAAAATGTGACATTTGGGTAAGTTGGAAAACAACTTTGCATTTGCAGTTTATATGCCAATTAGACTGGCCAATTAGACGAGGGCAACAGCAGTTATTTTCCTTTCTTCTTCTTACTCCCCCCCCCTCTCTTACTCCTCTCTTGGCCGTTTTTTCCCAAGCCCTTTGTCCCTTCTGCCCAGGCCTGTGAAGAAATGATATTGGCAATTCCGAAGTGAGTTCACCAGTCTGCTCAGGAGAACAGTGTCAGACTCCTCTATACTAACAAGACCCAAGTTTTCTATGGGATCCCAAAAATTTTATATTTGATCCAGACATCTAGGTCTTGTCTTCGCCACATCCAGTCTTCGCCAGGCTAATCATCTGAGAAAACCACGTTCAGATATACCTCTGTAAGCCATATCTATTTTGACGATACTGATCGAAACTTCCTGCTTTACTTCTGCCAAATTTCCTGTTTCGGCCGAATTCCGAGCGAACTACTTGCCCAGCAAAAAAGATAGTTCAGAATCGAATTCAGCGTATCTCCTTATCCCTATAAAGAACATCTAATCAACTTCAAATAAAACTTTAACTTCTAAAAAAAAATCCGGTTTCAACCGGATTCCGGACGAACTATATGTCCGGGTAAAAAAATGATTGTCATATACAGATTCAGCGTCTTTTCTTACCCTTAAATCTATCATCTAATCAACTTCAAAGAAAAATTTGCTTTTAACAAATTTTCCGGTTCTGGCCGGATTCCGGACGAACTACTTGTCCGGCGAGAAAATGGTTTTCACCATCGTGTTCAGCATGTCTTCTTACCCCTAAATCAAACATTTAATCAACTTCAAATAAACATTTTGCTTTTAACAAATTTTCCGGTTTTTGCCGGATTCTGGACGAACTACTTGTCCGGCGAGAAAATGGTCTTCACCATCGTTTTCAGCATGTCTTCTTACCTCTGAATCGAACATCTAATCAACGTCAAATAAAAATTTTGCTTTTAACAACTTTTCCGGTTTTTGCCGGATTCCGGGCGAACTACTTGTCTGGCAAGGAAATAGTTTTCACCATCGTGTTCAGCATGTTGAACACGATGGTGAAGACCACTTACTCCACTTACTCCTAAATCAAGCATCTAATCAACTTCAAATAAAACTTTTACTTTTAACAAACTTTCCGGTTTTGGCCGGATTCCGGGCGAACTACTTGTCCGACGAGAAAATAACTTTCATATTCGGATTCAGCGTGTCTCCTTACCCCTAAATCAACTATCTAAATAGCTTTAAAAAAATATTTGTTTTGCCCCTTAATTTGAAACCCCTCCCCCACCCTCAAATATATGGCTACACAGCCCATCTTCGAACTTGACTTGTACTTTGACCCAAAGGATCCTCCCACCAAGTTTCATCAAAATATCTCAATCCGTTCGAGAGCTATCGTGCTTACAGACGGACAGACAGACGGACAACTTTTGCGATGTCATAGGTATCCCGCCACTTACGTTTTGGGATCCCAAAAACAGTCAGATTAGCTGAAAGTACAGAGGACTAGTCATATTGATAAAGCTGGAATGAGCTTGGGAATGATGCTTTTGCCCCTGCGAAGAGCAGCTCTTACTGTTCAGATATCACGGCACAGGAGGGATTAGTTACTATTAATCTCAAAATAAAAATCGAAATATTACTTGAAGCATTTGAAAGAATCAAATTGAATATTTACTTTGACGAAGCGACGTAACCCACACTTCCAGGGTAAAGTTTAATTATTTTTATAAATTAAACTTTTACAGTTAAAAGTCACATTAATATTATAGTATAGCTCATGTTGTAAGTGTATAAAAATGAATGGTGACATGCTCAGTGGCTAGAAGATTAGGCATTCCAGTACAGGTTACACAGGGTTATCGATGGTTGTTCAAAGACAGGGGATAATAGAAAGCAACACAGATTGCCTGTTTTGTGGATCCCAAAACGTAAGTGACGGGGTACCTATGACATCGCAAAAGTTGTCCGTCTGTCTGTCTGTCCGTCTGTAAGCACGATAACTCTCGAAGGGATTGAGATATTTTGATGAAACTTGATGGGAGGATCCTTTGGGTCAGAGTACAAGTCAAGTTCGAAGATGGGCTTTGTGGCTGTATATTTGAGGGTGGGGGAGGGGTTTCAAATTAAGGGGCAAACAAAATATTTTTTGAAAGCTATTTAGATAGTTGATTTAGGGGTAAGGAGACACGCTGAATCCGAATATGAAAGTTATTTTCTCGCCGGACAAGTAGTTCGCCCGGAATCCGGCCAAAACCTGAAAGTTTGTTAAAAGTAAATTTTTTATTTGAAGTTGATTAGATGTTTGATTTAGGGGTAAGAAGACATACTGAACAGGATGGTGAAAACCATTTTCTTGCTGGACAAGTAGTTCGCCCGGAATCCGGCGAAAACCGGAAAATTTGATAAAAGCAAAATTTGTATTTGTAAGCTGATTAGATGTTCCGTCCGCGGCCGAATGGTTATGGCGCCGAACTCACGAGCGAAGGGTCGCTGGTTCGAGTCTCGGTTATGCCGACCGTTTGGTTTAGGGCGAGGGTTAGTGGCGTTTCCCCGTAAGACAAGCCAAAAGTCCACCCAGCTTCAAATGGGTACCTAGAGAAATCTAGGGAAAAGCACGGGATAGCGTCGGATGACTTGCCCCCAACCACGCATTCCACCCCGGCCGAGGGCAGAGAATCAGGAGATCGGCACCTGCGCTACGCGAACCCTAATCGGTTTGCATGCGAAAGTTTGCTTTGCTTTTTTTTGTTTGCTTAGATGTTCGATTTGGGGGTAAGAAGACATGCTGAACACGATGGTGAAAACTATTTTCTCGCCGGACAAGTAGTTCGTCCGGAATCCGGCCAAAACCGGAAAATTTGTTAAAAGCAAAATTTGTATTTGAAGTTTATTAGATGATAGATTTAAGGGTAAGAAAAGACGCTGAATCTGTATATGACAATCATTTTTTACCCGGACATATAGTTCGTCCGGAATCCGGTTGAAACCGGATTTTTTTTTTTTAGAAGTTAAAGTTTTATTTGAACTTGACTAGATGTTCTTTATACTGATAAGGAGATACGCTGAATTCGTTTCTGAACTATCTTTTTTTTTGCTGGGCAAGTAGTTCGCTTGGAATTCTGCCGAAACCGGAAATTTGGCAGAAGTAAACCAGGAAGTTTCGATCAGTATCGTCAAAATAGATATGGCTTATACAGGTATATCTGAACTTGGTTTTCTCAGATGATTAGCCTGGCGAAGACAAGACCTAGTTGTCTGGATCAAATATTAAATTTTTGGGATCCCATCGAAACCTTTGGTCTTGTTTAGTATGGCCGAAACCTAGTGAGTTCTTTGCGCAAAAAAAAAATTGGAGCCGTCTGGTGGTTGACTGAAAAATGAGTAGGATCAAAGGACTATGATGTGTTGCGATAATTATAAAATACGTGTATAGTGAGCCAAACGGTCGCCTGAGATGCTGCAGTTGAAGATGAGAACATCCTCCGTTCTGAGGTTGTCGTAATTAGCGCGACGGTTCTGGAGAGTTTTGATGAAATCACCACGGGAGAATCCGTAGGCCGAAAGAGTTATCAAATTGGAGGACGGTTGGAAAAGCTTGGGAGCTTCGTTAAGTGAAAGCAACGCGATTTATTTCCGACTTAACCTCTGTTTTTTTTTCATTTCAGTTTCACAGCCATCAGATCTTTCACGTACTTGTGATTTGTGCTGCGTTTGTGCATTACCATGGAATTAGTGAAATGGCCGTCTATAGGTTAAGTGTAGGAGAGTGTGTCACAGAAGGGGTGCTGGAATAAGGCGCCGAGGGGGCGGATCTTAAAATCGACAGGAGTGGTAGCTAAATTCGGGAAGGAATCCGTTTCGAGACTAAGCAAGTCTTGAACTCGATCGAGCCATCAGTCGGTTATCAAGGTCTATGATAGCCAATGCACCTTTGAGCGCGCAACGTCTACACCCACATTTTCTTGGTATTTTGAACTGGCACGCTCAGGGACTTTCATATGGCTCACTTGTATACGTAACTTACGCAGTGTTCCAAAAGTAGAAGGTTTCTACTTACTCACGGTTCAAGATTAATTTTTGTCACTTCTAAGTATAAATGGAGGGTCAAAGTCGGAGGCGTAAGGTAACTAACTACTTCAGAAACTTAAGCTAAATTTAACTAACGTTGCCTATAGCTCTTAAGAGAATTAGCTAATTCACAAACGTAGCTGAAAACCTTACGGATTCAGAATGAAAAGCCTCTTTGTGCTCTCGGTGTACAAATTTTAGCCACTAAGTTTTCCTCTCAAGAAAAGTAGACGAGGCCTTTCGCCTTAAACGAGAATTAGTCAAAGGGGTTATTCTTATCTTCTGCACTATCTTCCACTCCTGTAGGTTCGTAAACGAGTAAACATTCTTAGTCATTTATTTTTTTCTAGAGTACATTTAGTTCAAGTCTAGTTCTGTGATAGCGGATAAGGGGTTTCGCACTATAGTAGAAATATGTACACCCCACATTGCGTTTTTGGATGGATTTGTTTTGTCGACATTTCGTGACTGCACCTGTCTATGTGTGAAGTATTCTATCCCTTGTTCCTGGGTATGGAGCAACTGGTTTATTTTTGAGAAATATCCCTTGTGGACCTCTTAACTTATTCCCGAAACTCATCTTCGTTTCTTCAATAAAATCCTTCTCCTTGTAATGAGACCCTGATTGGACGTTGGTAAACCCTGAAAAAAATGGCATAATTGAAAAAAAGCAATAAAGCTATACACCCGTAATTTATACAGTTATTCGAGCAAGTTTTTGCAGTAATCGGAATTCGCGAAAGTAAATCTCTTAACTGAAAGTGCGTGTGCCAAACTAGTCCGATTGTCTGCATGGACGGGATGCATGTCAGTGTGATAAACGTTGGTGATGGTTAGATAAAATTAGGAATAGAAAATAACTCTCCGGATAATGTTTAACTACTGACAGAAGCAACTATAACCGCTATATCAGAAGGAATACGTAGTTCTTGACCTTCTCGTGATTTCCCCCTGGGACAATACAGAGCGTGTTCCACCCTATTTACCGTAGTTACTACGCATGACGCCACGGATTTTGGCTTCAAGGCTGGAACGAATTGTTCTATTTTTGACCAAATATCGGACCAATCACGTCAAAAAGATCGTAGTTACCATGCTTACTACGCTCCCGAGCGTGGTAAGCAATTAGTTGTTATTAGTTACTATTTCGAGAAGGTTGGAACGGTCAGCTTAGTAGCTTTTCATGAGGTTGGAATGGAAATAGAAACTAATAGTTACTATTGTGAAAAGGGTGGAACATGCTCACAGCAAGCCTGTGGCAGATTTTCAGAAATTTGCTCCGCGTTGAAGATGTGGTCCAGTAACTACTAACTATTATGCTTGCGGAAGTTTGACATTCTCTACGTCATTTATGTATTCGGACGAAATGCAGCGATTTAGTGCAAGTAGGAGCTTTCAGGAGTCGGTGAATTGCTGGTTATGGCTCGTAGGGTGTGCTAGAGAAAGCATATATGCAGTATGCCGGCATTGTCTCGTTCTGAAATGTCTGTCTGACTGGGGGGGGGGGGGGGGGACTAGAGCCAACTTTGAATCTGAAGACCTTATGTATAAATCGAGAACAGCGGTAACGCTCTCACAAAGCTCTGGAAATTTTTATATTGTGACACCAGGTTAAATGTGTATATTTTCTATTTTATTTCGTTTAAAAGCACTCGGATAGGCTCATAGTGAAAAAAAATGGAGGAGTACGCTTTGGTAGGGTGTATCGAAGGGAGTTTCGGTTTTGAACACTTGGCGGTTGTTGTTTTTTTTTTATATTGTTCGATCGGTCAGAAGTTGTGTGCCTTTCGTGTTTCATTACTATGTGTCAAGCGAAATACATACAGAGTAAAGGTATTAGTTTGATTTGTACTTACATCTTTTGCCTGTTTAGGTGTATCTGACGAAACAAGATTTCTTATGATGGAGTAGCCTTTCGCGTGTCGTCGGCATGGAACGTAGAAACCTCGGCTGTCAGTTGTTGCCGGACGATCAGGGTCGGGTGCTCGTGGACTGGAATTCCTGCCAGGATTTTCGGCACCATCATCAGTTTCATACGGAAAAGTTAGTGTCCGAAAGCTCCGAAACGAACGAGAATGCTGAATTAATTCAGGATTTTATGCAGCATTTCGCTTTCGGACATAAATTTTCGCTCAATTAATTCAGCATGAAATTCATCGAAAAATTCAGCAGAGATGCAAAATTTTAGGCTGAATTTTCAAGAAGAAACTGGGGAGCAGGCGATTAAGGTTAAATTTCGGTACTCTAGAAGTGTCAGACAAGAAATAAAGGTAACAGCTTTCGGAAAAAAAAATGCAGCATTTACAGCACTAAAAGGCTTTCGGACACGTTCAAAATCTGTTCATCTTGGAGATCAAAGTGCAAAAATCTGGCCAAAAACCTGATCGTCTGAACGGATCAGTAGCCGAACGCGCTTTTACTTACAAGCTTGGAAAGTCGTGAAAGGCTGACCCTAGAAAATATGTGGATTTAGGCACTTTTACGAGGAAACCTTGGGGTGTGGACCCGACACAGAACCAGGCTTCACCTTCTACGCTACCAAATATTTGGGCCTTCCGCACAGTGAAGCCAACTCTTCAGGATAGCATGATATTGATGATAGTTAATTTCGATATTGTTGAGAATTTCGTAAATATCCCGTCACAGTTGCCTTCAAATCATAATTTTTATTGTTGTTCACTCCATTTTCCCCTGTCTCAACTATTTGCGGGTTTATTTTGTCGCTGAACAGGTTGCCTTCCGAGGGAAACAGAAAGGTCGAAAAACCTGGAAGATGCAGCCTCACCCGTATAGCCCTCTAGCGCCAACTTTGAATTTAGAGATCTTAAGTTTCCTGCAAGGGCATCTCAAGCGTAAGCCCAGGGGAGTCGTCAAATTCATGCGAGTCATCTAATATGAACCCCCGTGCGAGAGCGTGTGACAACAAGGGTTTTGGGGATTTCAAAACATAAGTAAGTGGTGGAGGGATACCTATGACTTCGTAAAAGTTGTCCGTCCTTCCCTCTGTCAGCACGATAACTCTCGAACGGAAAGCGATATTTTAATTAAACTTGGTGTAACGATACTCTTGATGACTAACTCTCCCTGCCGATGCAAAATCGCCGGGTACCTTGCGGAAGAGCCTAAAGCGGTATCACAGCTGCTTCCAAAGATCGCCGTGATTGGTTGACAAAGGATTTGAGTTGTTGAGTTTGAGTCGTTAGGGAGACGTTTACTCCTTCCTGAGGATCACTGGCGTGTCTCGCCGTTCCCCGAGGACTCCTCGGGGAATCAAAGGGAACTGCGAGAATAGAGGGAGTCACTTCACGCGGACGGAAAGCAACGAGAACACGGGGACTGCTTGTAAAATGGATTTTGTTCGAGCAAAAAATGCAGTTGATAAAATTAGTCTGGATCCACTTTATTTTTTGGTTTTGTTTATTCTCATTATTTCTAATTAATTTTACATTGCTCCACACCAGCAAAAATCGATTCCCCTCCGAATCTGAAAGTGAGTCCTTTTTGATGATGATGATGATAATTGGAGCATTCCCCGTCCGTGGGGACTCGCAAGAATACGGGGAGTAAGTCCCCGGGACAAACAAAAACGTGATGACTCCTCATGGAGTCCTCGGGGAATGGCGAGAATACGCTTTAATTCTTTGGACCAAGGAAGAGGTTGAGTTACAAGCCCCGGAGAACTTCTTCCTACACCCGATGTCCAGAGTATGTCTATGTTTCTTCCGTTGGGCGCGGTTTTCAAATCAAAATATCTGCATGTGATATTTCCCATGGTAAGAATGGTTCGGGACAGGAACTACAGACTACAGGAAGGGTCAAATAACTCACTTTGATGACGAGAGACCTTAACCTTGTTTTTTTCCAATGTACCATATCCTTGAGATCTATTTATGCCTATGGAGCGAACAGGCTAGCCTAGTTGAAAAAATGCACGTGCCACGTCACAAAACTTGGTCTTGGAACCTGTTACTTACAGTAGTTACAGGAGAGGCACCCAACCTCAGACAAGATTTCAAATTTCCAGAGAAATCTTTTTTTAGTGAGATATATCTGGCTTAAAAAGGAACCAAAAAACATGACAAAAATACTAGAGTGAAGCTAATAGAATGGTTTACATGTTGGGGATATAAATTTTACTTCAGTATTTCCAGTTAAATATAATTTTCTTTTAAAAGAGTTTCACCCATTTTTACATGAGGTCAGATCAGGTCAGATTGCTTGCAAAGTGATGAAAAAGATAGAGGTAACAAGGCCAATAACCAGAAAATCCCTTTTTAAACCAGGTTCAAAACAAAGAAAAGACAAATAATTGTAATATTTTGGGACATAACAGTTGAAAAAAAATTCAGATTTTGCTTCTTGACTGTCCGGATAGCACTGAACTTCCATTTTAACATTTTCGCGGCAAAATTCGAGGTTGCGTAAAAACGAGGTCAGGTACCCCTCCTGTACAGTAGAGGTATGCTTATGTGAACAGTTACTTTAATGTGAACACAGCAGTTTTGGGCTGATTGGTAGACTGAAGATCCAAAATACTTGTACAGCCGTACAACACTACAGGTGTTTTCAGCTGCCCTTACCTTAAATTACCTTAAATCGCACTTGCCAGCGAAAGGTAATCCTGTCGTGCGCTGGCTCAGTGATGAATGGGGAGGGCCGCATCTTGGGAATCCCATGCAGTTTTCCAAGGCTTCCGAGTCCAGTCTTTCCACACTATCACGAAGGCCTCCACACTATCTGCCATGACAGTGTTTTGACTGAGGGAATTCCACAGCGGTACCACTCGATTAGTGAAAAATTGGTTTCGCTTCCTGGTTGTGGCTCTCTTCTGGAAAAACTTCTTGGGGTGACCACGGGTTCGGGTGTTCTGTTCTAGCTGGAACAGGGTGGTGTCTGTCTCCAAGAGTTTGTGTGCCATAATGACATCGCCACGTCTGCGACGGTAGCAAAGGGTTGGCAGGTTTAACTCCCTTCTTACCTACTTTGCCCCAGCTTTGGCCTGACTTTGGCTAACTGGTAGTTAGCTCTAAACACAGCAAGTGCATGAAAGTGGCAAAGTTGGAAGTCAACAAACGTTCACACAAGCATATCTCTACTGTACCAGGCAGGAGTGTAACAGTATTGTCAAGACATTTCGTTTTCTGTGCAGCTGGTCTGGTGTACAGTAGAGGTGTGCATCTTTGAACCCATTTTTATTTTGTTCAATCACCCTGTGTGCTTGTGGCTGCTGGCTTGTGAGAGCTGGTGAGAGCATAGTCTACATACAGGAGAGGTATCCAGCCTTGAATGTACACAGATAGAAATTTCCTTTCAACTTTTAACATTTTTGGGATTCAGGGCTATTTTCCAGAAAATTGGCCCTTAAAATCCCAAAATGGTAAAAGTTGAAAGGAAATTTATTTGACGTCCTAACTAGTTCCCAACTGTAATGGAGCAAAATCTAAAGACATAATACTATAACAAGAGCTTTCCTTTTAAAATTTTTGAGGGCAACTTCAAGGTTATGGACATTCAAGGCTGATCACCTCTCATGTAGGTCTTATCTGAAACCATTAGCCTACTACATTTGTAGGCTATGTAAAAATATCTTATAAAGTTTGTTGGAGCAGGGTGAATACGGAACTATGATTGTGCTGTACCTGCCCCAGAAGCTCTGTGCAAGTTATACACATACAATATACCATCTAACCAGGAAAATTGCTTTTCTTGTTGTCCAGGGTCTTTCACAGGTAGCCTATGCCTGATAGAGAACTGAAGTGAAAAGTCAGCAGTTGGTGTTATTTTGTTTACTTGTGTTTGTTAGAATCTGTCAGGATTTATTTTTGTGTACACTGTAAAAAGTTTCTATGAATAAGGATGCAGTATTTGCTACTAGGATTAATCTTATCTCTATTTGGATAAGATTAATCCGAATTAGGGGTAATCTTATCTCAATAAAGACAAGATTAATCCCAGTAGCAAATACTGCAAGATTTGTGTTTACAGTGTAGTGCACTGTTTACTTCGTTCAAGTGGTTTTAAATGTAGGCTGTTCCATCCTTCAGCTGTGGCCTGTTCTGGTTTATTAGTCAGTATTTATAATTAGGCTAAGCATAGTGGATCCTCATACTTTGTATTCCCAGCTTGCAGTTAGTGGCAGCTCTTGGTGAAGAGGAAGTCCAGCAGACAAAAACATTGCAACCATTCAAGATATGTGTGCAAAGAAGTCTGAAGAAGGAAATGCAAAGTTGATGGCTGCAAAACCCAGGCCTTCTGATGACAAGGAGAATGTGTCACCACCAGGAGCTGTGGCCAGTCTCTTATTGAAGGATCATGGGTCTGAATCTTCTGGTAATTTTTTGGCTTTTATGAGTTTTTTGCTTTCATACTCTCTTCATCAATTTAATTAAAAGCTGGTCTGATCTTTCTGGAGCAATCTGGCATTGTTGTAGCCCCTTCCCCTGGCCCCAACAGTGCTTGTGACTCCAGGATTTATTTGTACTGAATACAGAAGTCGGAACTCAGTGTCTGATATTCCTGTAGGAACCAGCTCTCATACACAGTGATGTCATATCATTCAGGGCATGGGCAAGTGGCTGCAGGTTTTGTGTGCTACTAAAGTGGAAATCGTAACTTATTTATCGATTATTCCTGCAGGAACCGGATCCTGTACCGTTATCCAAAAGCATGGTGGTAATATCCCCATCCGAGGCAGATAAAGGGTATCCTGTAGTACTGATTCTCAGAAAAAGCAACATGTAGGAGGCTGTCCAGTATGATTATCGATCGACGGCCAGGGACAGCCAGCTTTACTTCCTTTATTGTCTCGTTATTTTTGTTATTGCTATAATACGGCAACCATCTTCATAGAATCAGCATGTCTTCTTTTGAACTCGGCAGGCTTTTTCACGTGGTTATAAGTCGGCTTAACCGTCTTTTCGGATAAGTTGAACGTCACGAACTCTGCTGGTGCCATATTTGTTATTGCCAAATCGATCGACGATGTGTGAATTCAGATGCATGTATTTAACGAACCAACACTGATAACAAGGGGATGGTATTAGACATACCATCGAGTTGACCTATCCTGCAGCCGAACGGAAACCGACTGTCCAACCGGATTCCCTGTTTTCGCGATTTTCCGAGAATAAGCCTTAGCTAAGAATTAGCCTTTCCTTTTTTCTAGGTGGCTCTTTAAGAGAGCGAGTCACACCTTTTGTCACTCCAGACAAATACGTCGACAGGTGGCGATTCGCCGGGATACCGCGTTCCCCCTTTCAAACGCCCCCTGGAACCAGTCGGAGTGGTAGCTTCAAGACCCCCTCCAGCAGAACTACCCCGTTTGGATCCGGAACTCGGTTCAATCCTTTCGAAATGGACGCCCACCACCTCACAATGGCTTCTTTCAGCCCGACAGTCTTTGCGACCGTCGTTAGCCCTTCAGCGTCTGATGTGCGTAATTTTCCATATATCCAAAGTATCCGTCTTACTATTCGTTTTAAGCAAGAATACTAAGAAAGAAGAAAGACTAAGGTGTTTTTTAAACCAATCAATCAATCAAATTTACTTCCAAATAGCTTAAAGCTAGAAGAGGTGAAAAATATTTACGAAATACACAAAAACGACAACAGATTAAATAATACACTTACAAGATAATAATAGTATGTATTTAGAAAAAAACCCGAAGGCCATATACACAAACACATTACATGTATGTACGTACACAAACTTAAACAAATCAATGAATCTCCTAACAAAATTCAAGTTTTAATGCACTATCAATGTATCGCCCTACTTTACAAATTACCTGCGCAGAAGTACTTAATAAGATACCAGGGAGGGCAACACTAATGACCTGAAATAAATGTAGGTCCAGTGACGTTTCACAAAAGTTCTGCCCTGCTCTTCGTGCAACGAATCGAATCCCCAAATTTAACTTCACAATTATATCGGTTCCAGCGTGGCGATCTGATTGAATGTTTTAAAATTTGCCATGACAACTATGATAAGGTGCTAGCTGACACACTTCTCAATTTTAACACGAACTGTCTGCGCGGACACGACTTCAAGAATTTTCAAGTGGTGGACTGCTGGAAGCCCTCCGTCTGAAGTATGACTGCCAACGCCTTCAAAAATTTCCTGGACAACCCGTACGCTGAAAAAATGTATTACGAAAAGTTTTGTAGACGTACACTATAGATGCCAATGGCCTACTTTTTCCATTTATGTATTATTATTACTATCCTTATTATAGAATTGAGTTCCCCTTCCGGACTGGTGTGCCTGTGACGGGGGGCTGAGTGGGTAGCTTTGGGCTATAGCGCGTCCTTGATTAAGAACCAGTTTTTCTGCGAGTTCTATTGTATGCCCGTGCTTGGTTTGAAGTAATCTGAAATTAAAGAGTGTGCTTTGCCTAGCAGAAACCGATGAACCAGGAGACGAGGACCTTTACTAATAACTGGACAGCATACCATGTAAGCAAGTAGTGTAATAATAATACACAAATATAAAGCCAACACTTACCCTGTGCGGACGCTAACGACGACTTTTTCTTGCAGAAGGAGTGTCGTTGGTCCATCGATCACATTGCCTCTTTGAAACCTGTAAATATCAGTGAATCCCCTCTCGCCCTCCAATACAGACACCGCCACGATCCTGAGTACGAATCGCGAATACAGGAGGCGATCGACACCTTTTTCAGTCAGTCGGAAATTGCTCCTTCCCCTAAGTCAGACCTGATTCAACAAGCCGCCTTCCGACTCTCTGCCCACTCCAGTCTTCATGAAGTCGAAAAATTCAGCGCTGCCGTGCAGACCGATCTTAGTTTTCCTCCTACACTGCCAGAAGAAGTGGAAGAAATGCTTAAAAGATTCACATGCGAGTGTGCTGTGGAGCGAGTGCCCTTTGCAACTACCGAGCACGAAGATTCGTCATCTCTTAGAAGGAAGTTATTTGATTGTCTCGAATCAGGGAACGAAAGTGACAGTGAATATGAATCAGTATCCCCAGTTTTTGTCGGGCGGGTGGATCTCAACGACAGCATGTGCACGGAAGCACCATTGCGGGGTTCCTTCCTCGGGACGCCGCAATCAAGCGGTCTGTCTTCGAGCCCGATCACGCCACCCGATATACGGATGGCGAGTCTAAATGAAGACACTTCTTCCCCTCCTATATCTCCTATTGCACATTTGAAGTCCCGGCTGATTTCGGAAAGTTCCAAAACGGCTAGGAAAATTGACTTGGACCAGGAGGATAACATGAGTGTCTTGAGTTTCTCAGACGCATTTGCTCGCCGAAGTGAAGTCATGTCAAGCACTGCCTTCCCCATCTCCCGGGATTTCGACTTCACCAAAATCCAGCCAATCACAGAGCTTGAAGAGTCTGAAGACTCACAACACGAGCTGGAATTGGTCCCAGAGCCGATAAAGCAGTCTGTTGATACAGGCTATTCGACATTTTTGAATGGCGATAGTAGTAGCCAGCACAATGACCTGTCTATGCCCTGTGCGGGGACGGTAACGGGTGTGAAACGGCCATTACCTTTGAGTCCGGCAGTGAATAGAGAACCAGTGACCCAAGTCGGTACGCCAATCGGTTCGTCCACCCCTACAAAATGAACTGTGCGGTGGTCTGTCCAGTCAGGTTACAGCTCGATTAGGGCTTGTGATCCTTACGATCGCATGTAGCGGAAAGTGAGTTTTTTGTGTACAAACAAATCTCACAAAGGACGATTTTTATGTTCAGAAATCTGATCGAAGCCGACTACCTGCTCACACGATTTTTTTTAAACATCTTGTGACTGGTCTGTGACCTGTGCTCGCTTGGATGGACCAGACAGTGTTGATGCTAGATCAAAGACGTTTCCAAATCCTTATACAAAATTAATCTGGGAGCTGGGCATCCGAGCCTGTTGTACAACTGGTGACCGGGAGTAAGGAGTAAATAATCCCTCGTGAGCTCAGCGTGGAATTCGTGTTACATTGTAAGTAGGCTGAAAGTGCTCAAGGGCATTTTATTCGCGTTCTCTGTGTTAGTGTTCGAGACTGGTTTTATTTATGTTATAACATGCGACCCGTGGACCAGAGGTGCGAAGCTTTGTGACCACAGTAGGCCCACTCTGGGTGTGTTTCAGCCTCCTACCGGGAATAATAAGGCTTATGACAAGTGGGTTCACCGCATAATGTAAAACTTTGGTGGCAAATAATTCAAATTAATGCAAGCTTTACAGTGCGAGTATGTGTGTCAGTGATTGACGTATTCTAATGTCAATATGTCTCATCAAAATTCCCGTTCAGATTTCCAAGGTTACCACTACTTGCCTACTGAGCATTATACTCTATGGGCGTGTTCCACCCCTCTACCAATAGTAACTATTAGTTACTATTTCCGTTCCAGCCTCACGAAAAGTTACTACGCTGTCCGTTCCATCCTTCTCAAAATAATAACTAATACTAACTATTTGTTTACCACGCTTGGGAGCGTAGTAACTACGCATCTCTGTAACGTGATTGGTCCGATCAGCCCGCGGCCTGATATTTGACCGAAAAAAGAAAAGAGCGTTCCAGCCTAGCGTAGTAACTACGTTAAGAAACACGCCACTGAACCTCGGGAAGAACAACAAACGTCACCCAAACGAACAATTACAATTGATTCAAATCTGTGTAAACCAATCAGCAACGTTTGTTGTCGTAGCATTTCTGGCTATTCGCAGGGCACACGGCGAGTCTTCATTGGCAGGACGAATTTGTGATAAAGAGTATTATATAGTAGAAGTTACCAATGGTAACTACCTGTGGTAATAGGCTCGAACGGCTTCTAGTAAATTATCTTCAAGAAGTATGAACATATTTATCATACGGACACAGGTCTTTATCATATTTGTATCGTGACCTTTTTATTGGTATCTTTTCGTGAGACATAACAGTAAAAACGATTTTAAGTGTTTTTTGGGATCCTACCTATGACTTTGTAAGAGTAGTCCGTCTGTCAGCACGATAACTAACGAAGGGGTTGAGATATCTTGGTCAAACTTGGTGTGATCATCCTCTGGATCGAAGTCAGGTTCGTCAGGTCAGGGTCAGGTTCGTAGATATGCCCTGTAGCCCAGTATTTAGGGGCGGGGGAGGGGGTTTGAATTGAAATTAAGGAATGAAGAAAATTTTTTTTTTAACCCGACGTGAGAGTCGATTTAGGGGTAAGGAGACATGCTGAATCCAGACCTAAACTTCATTTTCTCATCGGGCAAATAGTTCGTCCGGAATCCGGATAAAACGGAAATTTCTCAAAAGTAAAAATTCTGTCTGAAGTTGAATAAAAGTTCGATACAAGGGTAAGGAGACATACTTAGTATGTTTGTGAATTTTCCTTTTTCGCCAGACAAGTAGTTTGCCCGGAAATCCGGCGAAAACCGGAAAATTGGTAAGAGTGAAAGTCTTATCTGAAGTTGATTAGAGGTTAAACGTTGGTCGATTAGAGCGTCCATTTAGAGGTAAGAATAGCCTACATCCTAAATCTATATTTGAACTTTATGTTCCGCCGGACAAGTAGACGGCCAGAATGTCGCGAAAACTGGAAATTTGGTAGGATTAGGAATAAAGTAAATCGATCGGAGCATCGATAAGGGGCTAACAACATATGCTGAATCAAAATATGAACTTTATTTTCTCACCGGACAAGTAGTTTGACCGGAGTCCGACCAAAACCGGAAATTTCGAAGAAGTAAAATAAAATTCTGATGTTCATAAAATTTGGTTGGAGGAGGTAGGTGTACCCGAAAAAGACACGGTGAATCAGGAAATACTGTTTATTCTCGCCTCGGATGGATAGCCCTATCGGAATCTAGTGAAAACACGGGATCCCATCGAAACCTTTGGTCTTGTTTCAATTGTTAAGTTTTAGGAAAAGATGAAAGAAGTTCGGGAACAAGGATGTCATTTAACACGAAGATGCGCATCCTTATGTTATGTGGTACCGCACTTATGATAGTCATGCCTCGGACAGACGATGGGCGACTGAGGACTGGACTCCTGCCAGGAATGCCCGCACCATCATGAGTCCCCGAAAAAGTTTAAATTTTTCCAACTTGATGATGAAAGCGCAGAAAATCCAGCCGGGAAAACCTTATCGTGTAGCCGCACCACTCAAATCATAAGTTGGAACGATGATGGTGGCTTCGAGCAAGAACAAATAATCAGTAAGAACTTCTGTGTTTAGTCCGTGCAGCGACTATGAAAACCCCGACAAATCTGAGCGGAGCTGGAAGTATTTACTGTAGCTTTGAGGTGATGTCTGTCTCTTCCGTCTTCACCGTTGCCTATCGCACAAGAAACATCGAAAGAGGCGAGCAGGAGGCGTACCCCGCTCGCTGATCCTCTCTGGAGCGTCTCCACAGAACCAATCAGCGTTGACTTCTAGATTTCCTCTTTAACAACTTACCGCGATCTAGCTATTTGTAGAGGTAACTAAACGTGATGTGGCGCGAACCCGCTCTTCTGCATCGGGAGTCGGTCGTATTTTACTCGACTCAGCATGTTTGTATGACCGAGATAGGGAGACAGTAATTCTGTCTCGTTATTTATTCTTGCTTCGAGTAACTCTTATTTTAACGTGTAAGCATTGGTAGGAGGTTGGAACACACCTTTAGTGGCATGAATCAATAACTGTATGTTGCTCGCTTTTCTTTTACAATCAGAATATCTTTTATTCGACTTCTTCTGATTAAATACGCTTCACGTCCTCAGAAATCATAGTATGCGTACTACTTATAATTATAAATTATGCATTTCGAACCACGAGTTAAAAGCCGAAACCAAAACAGATATGAAGAAAACTTCGCAACAATAAAATGCTTGAAAGTGCCAAAAAACAGTAAAACCTAAAGAAAAAAGAAAAAGTAAAAAGATACATAGTCTGGGAACTGAACATTTAAAAGCACCGCTTAAGTTACCCGTGGACATTCAAGCTGTGTGACGTTTCTCAGAAAACAATGACGGACGGTTTTTCCGGGCTTCATGAACACACTTCCATCTACAAGTCGTCCACCCTAAGTTAATTCTATCAATGATTTTACGAACCCCTTTTGAAAATCTACCCCGAAATAATGTAACAAGTCGAACATGGTCCACGCCACGTCCATTGTGCATTACATCATGTTACTGTTTAGTTTATGTTCATGCCCCTCTATTCCGCAAACCATAATACTCTTTTTGTCAACGACTGATAAATTGTGTGTTGGTATTGCTTTACCATACTCACTTTACTCAAAAGCTACCATATAAGTTCAATGTTTGCAAGTTCCCTCTAGTTCGCAAACTACAGTATTCCAGATCTCAACGATTAATAAATAGTAGTCGATGGACTTTGCAGATCACAACTAGATACTCGAAAGCTACCATATAAGTTCAACGTTCGAGCGTTCCCCCTAGTTCGCAAACAACAATGCTCCAGATCTCAACAACTAACAAATAGTAGGAGAAATGCGTCTTCAGATTTCAGTGGATTTTGTATGCTAAAACTGGATACTCAAAAGCTACCATACAAGTTCTATGTTCGCGCGTTCCCTCTATTTCGCAAACTACAGTACTCTCAACGACTGATAAATAGTAGGAGAAATGCAACAGCATTTCAATGCGTTTTGCAGATTAGAACTGGATACTCAAAAGCTACCATACAAGTTCTGTTCGCGCCCAGTGTTACTTCGTCTTGAAGAGAATTGGGTATTGCATCTGGCCCAAGAAGATCAACTACGTGTTGCATCTTTGCGCAAGGCTTTCATCTCTATAGAAGTAGTCAGGTCGGTAGTCTTCAGAAAACACCGTCAGAACTAAATCTCTATCACTTATCTCTACTTCACAAACTCAGTATTTCGCGGACATATCAACGAACCTGCGTTTGAGATGAAATTGCTACGCCCAATCGTGGACACGACATACGTCGACAGTCTCAAACCCCTATCTGCTTCAGCGCTTGCGACAAAAGAACACCGTTTACAACTACTCAGGTTGCTCGGCCAAGTCCAGCGCAATACTAAACAACACCCACTAAAAACGCCTTAGACGGTCGCATACACGGTACTAGCCTACGTGGTCGTCGCCCTAGACGTTCAAAAGACAACTTCACCGACTATCATCTGCCTTGTCTTCTCGCACTGGCTCAACACAGCGAACAGTGTAGGCAATATGTCCATGTGTTGGCGAGGACAGACTCTCCGAGAGGTGCGCCGAGCCGAGGACGGATGGGACCTATCACTAAACCACTGTTTCTACTAAGCCTTTGCTATCTTTTAGAAGTGGATGAACCTGTTCATGACTGGATGACGTTACTGAACGAAGTTGCTCACTACTGCAAGATCTACCACCTTGGCTCCATGAGTTTCCAGACGGATTTGTAATGCTCACAAGAGATTTTTGAGGGACTATAGATTCTTTCACTTGGACTATTTTTGGCTGCGATTCCCTCAGTGCTGCTTCCTTACGCGAGCGATTTGCTCTATTTATCTCGTCCTTTCGCCTTCGTGGTTCAAGACGGACGTTATCGTACAAGGTATGGGAACTATTTCGTGGTTCGAGGACTGGAAACGGCGGTGGGACGGGGGAAGACTGCCGACTGTCTCTTTGCCGTTCTCTTGGACTTTTAGTAGCCGGACCTCCCAGGTCCCCCACCGTGTACGCAACTACACAGGCGTGGTCCAGCTTCCCCGGCATCATGCCAATTCTTTGGCAAATCTGCTTCCGCCTTGCCCTGTGCTCGCTGGGTTCCAGAAGCTTATTATCCGAGTCATAGTATAGATCCTTGTCTTCTAGTATATTCCTCTTCCCCGAGGTAAGTCTATAGACGAAGTCTATGAGGCTTTCGCAGACCTTTTTCGCGGTTTTACAACCTTCTCCGCTTCCGTCAATCCCATTCTTCAAAATATCTTCAATTCTTACAGAAGTCAGGTCATGTCTCTGAAGCGCGCTAACACTTTGCAATCCACTCTTCGAACTCGACTTGTCTTTGAGATTCAAACTAGGGAAACCGTTAGCTTTTACTTCTTTCTCCACTTTTTCGGCAGCGGCAAATTTACCGACCACTGGATCAAAGTTGTCCGAAACACCGTCACTGGTAAGGAAGACGATGTCGCCCTTTTCGACGACGGTCATTGAGCAAGTGAGATTGTTCAGTTCGGGGTTCTGCCCGTCCACAGGTCCGAGTGCACCCAGAGCATCTCGCATATCGCGAACGAGGTCTATGCAGTGTGAACCTAAAACGAAGAATCAGTCAAGTACGCTCAGTGACAGGTCATTCAAACAAACTATCAAGTCCAAGTGCCGTTGACTGTCAGCACGTTACCAGAACTGACCCATTTTCCTCTGAGGACCATTAGGCCCTTGGTTTAAAAACGCTCTCTTTTAATGTATCTTTATAAACTAGATCTAGCATGCCACATGCCTTTAAGACACTCATGCTGAAGGTTAAAGTATAATGACGGAATTGTCGTTATCGCATATTCGCGTCATCCAAGTTTCATCCACTCATAACCTCACATAACTTGTGGAACGTATCGAAGCGAAATTACATAAGCAAAAGATCTTCCTAAATTTACGGGATAGAGAAATGCGATATTCCGATTTCTCGGAACGAGAATGGTATGAAAGAGCTTGAACGCCTATATATAGAAGAAAATCATAATTCTCCTGTCATTTGCGCTTTATCCAATCGGATTATTTTTTAGCGTTAGCCTCATATCCCAAACTATGGAATCTATGCTGAAATACGATTATACCATAGCCTACCTTTGGTTATCTCTCGAACCCCAGAAGCCTGGCTATAGACGTAAGCCAGAGAGTCTCCAACGTTGCAAACGCAAGCAACAAACTTGTCTGTCCGATCAAGCGGAGCGACTACAGCACAGGCAAGAGTCGTGAGGGCAGCTTCTTCGGCAAGGATCAGTCTGTGGGCGGCGTCAAATGAGCGTAAGAGGGCAGTGAAAACATCCTAGAGGAAAAGAAATATAAACAACGGTTGTCAGTGAAGGAACTCCACTTTTCTGCATGTTAGCGGGCAAGTATCTGTATCGATTACACTGTTTTCTAATGCGGTTTTCCAACCTGATTTGTTTTGGAAGAGGGTACCTGCGCGCAACTAATTCTTGTTGAAATCTACAGCAGGACTTACGAAGATAAAGATTAAATGCCTTAAAGTTTGTGGCACGACACGCTAATTTGTGTATTGTGTATTATTTGGGGCGACGAGACGGTGTTCTTCATAAGTAGTCATAAGCACCTGACCCAATTAACACTGTAAAATGAGTAAATTTTATAAATATGTTAATATTGTTTTATGAAAACAATACGCCTTTTTGACACAAGACGAAGTTCGGAACACATTGTTCATGGTCCGGAAAACTTAGTTAAAGGGAAAAGATGAAATGGAACCACGTAGGCTCATAGGGCCCAAACAGCGAAAAAATTAACATACAGTGGTTGTGAATTTCCTCGGCCTTCCTTCAAAGAGAGCTCGGTTCAAGTAATCAACGGATCCGTAGACAGCGCACCTAGCGGCAAGTCGAGCCTTTTCTCCCCAATTCACACCATCTGCAACGGCGATGATTCCGTTATTTTGTCTCCCTACTACAGCAAACGTATCAGCAATGGGGTCACCTGTAAAGATAAGTCGGCATTACCGGAATGTTTATAATAATTGCCCCTACAACCAAAATTCGATCCTTGTAAACCATATCGTAGGCTACTTCCCTCCAATCCTTCTACCCACACTGTCAGTAGTTTGATAGAATTTAACACATTGAGGCACATGTGCTAAATCCATTCTTATTTCCGCAACTTCGAATTTCCTTCAGTATTTTTTTTTCCACCATAACGGCACTTTCCTAAAGCGTTCGGGGAAAATAACCATGACAGACATAAATCTGGCCAGATTTTGTGGATAACCCTGGATAGTGCGCACCAGGCTCAATCCGGTCCAAGGGCGAATCCGGGACCAACAAGCAACATCAATTCGCTTTTCGGCCGGCTGAACGACTTTTTTCCGGATCGCCTAATAAACACATTTTCCTGTCCTCTGGGTAGCTTTAGCTTCACGGAGACAGACTCCGACGTTAGCTTATATTCCTTATTATTCTGTTGGTGGCAGTTTCGAGAGATATCCGTCAGCAGGGGGCAGTATTTTATGAGTATTTTCAGTGAGTATTTTTCCCATGAAATTTCTGGACTCGAAGAAACTTTCGTTTAAAAACCGTTTACTTGGGCCTATTGGCCCTTTCCATCCTATTTGCTAAGAAAAGTAAGAACAACAAGAATTTCGCGGGTTCTAACAGCCCCGTTTCTATCCCTCGCTTTAACTGGGGACAAGAACTTAGCTAAAAACAAACAGAAGAGAGAAAACTCAAGTCATCGTTTTACCTGCTTTAGTAGACGTCACGGGGTTGACTTCATACAACGACACAGCCTTCCCAAACGCATGTTCTGAATGGGAATTCCAGTCTCTTACGCGAGCTATCTCGCCCAGCCTTGCGCTGGCAACCAAACTACTTCCACTTAAATGAGGCGCGTGGTTGTCATTCTGATCCGTCGAAAACTCTCCTATTCGAGTTTCACTTGCACTTGTATCAGTATCCTTGTCATAATCAATAAAACTGATGTCAGGTTCTTTCGGGGCAAAGTGTGAGCGTGATGGATTGATGATTCCGATTCCAACGTCAGGTCCAGTACAAGCACTAATGACCTCTGATTTCATCCAGGATAGCTTCAGAGCGGGAAGGTCATGTTCCGATTTTCCAAACTTTATCTCTGGCTGGGGCTGCCGAGTCTGGTCGCTGGGAAAAGAGGATTGTCAGATCGATCGTACCAAAGAGTACATAATAAATTTTCCAAAGCTTAGTTCCATAAGGGCCTTCCGCCAAGAACATATAATACTACTGTGTAGTAGAACATCCGTCTCTCCCTTCGCACATTGAATCCTTGCTCATGCAGACTATAAGATTCCCGACCTGGATTGACTTGACTTGCTTTATTTTCTACTAATTATAAAATAGACTATATAATCACACAACCGCCCGGGGAAGGCTCAAACAGCCTGATGATGGACGGCTGCAATCCTCTGACTCTCAACCTTTAACAAATTTAATTTAAAAAAAAAAGAAAGAAATGACAAAAACACTCTCACTCAATTAACCTTTAATACCAAAATCTGAGAAAAAAAAAAAAAAGGAAAATTATCTCCCCTCTCCCAATAAATGTTTTTTAAGTTTTACTTTAAATGACCCAATGTGTTCAGCCTCCCGAATGCCAACTGGTATATCATTCCAAATAGCCGGAGCTAAATACCTAACGCCGAAACCTGCACGTGTGGTGTCTCGGTACTCAACAATAAAATTATCCGCCTCTCTAGTCGCATACCTGTGGAGTGAACGATTTACGCGAAAAAAATCGGTAAAAACTGCAGGACATACATCATTCCAGCATCGATACGCAAAAACAGCAGCTTGATAATCGCGAATCTGACCAATGTTAAGCACTCGTAATTTCTTAAAGCATGACGCGGTATCATTCACTTTTTCTACATAATTACCAAGAAGACGTACTGTTTTATTTTGTAGAATCTGCACTCTTTTAAAATTTGCGTAGAAATTACTAGACCAAAGGACACAACCATAAGAAACATAAGGCGCAACAATAGTATGATACAATAATAAAAGAACTGATAATGGTAAAACATGCTTTAATCGACGCAAAATTCCCAGACCTCTAGCAACTTTAGCTGCAACAAGATAACTATGGTTCTTCCAAGATAAATTACAGATGAGCTATATCACTGTACGGTTACAGTCTGTACCCAAAAGTTATACATTTTCACATCTTTGTGACGCTCACTAGCCCTACGGCACTATGCATGAGAGATGGTAGGGATAATCCCCTGCTCAATCGCAGCACGATCGCAAGATTTTTTGCTAAGCGCGGGGGCTGAGAGATACAGGTTCTTACGATTATCCATTCTTGCTTCCACTACCTATCCCTTTTAATAGAGCGATCTTCTCCCTTCCCTTTATTCAGATTGGCTTATATGCCTGGTTCGCCTCTTGCCAGGTAGGTTTTCCGAGGAAACCTACAAGAGCATACAAACATCAACGAGAACTCAACCTTTTCCACGTGGCCAGAAAAAAAAATGTTGGTTTTAATCCCCTGCTAATGCAGTCACACAACCCAACCTTACGCCTTGTGAAAATTCGTAGGAGAGAATATTTCTTGCTTAGTTGAATGTCTATTTTCTCAGAAGCATCAAGAAGAAAGAACAAGAGCTGTAAGCTCATATGGCACTTGCATGGGTTGAGATGTATTATTTGATTAAAAGTAATTTTCGACTGCGCGGTTCAGATGCGCACTTTAAGGAAGCTAGAGAAAAAGTATTTTGTCGTAGAACTTGGCTGTAATGATGCGCACTTTAAAGGCACTAGAAATTCATCTGTAAGGAAGACCCTTGAGGCAAAAACGATATCAGGCTCTTAGGGATCATTGATATATACGTATGATCAAAAGTATTTTTTTTCCGCTAATGCGGGTAAAATGCGCACTTTAAGGGTGCTAGAATTTTTTTTTTTTTTGCAAAACCCTTGTGGCACAAATGATCATAGGTTGAGATGTATCGTTTGATAAAAAGTACTTTTCGACCTTGCGGTTAAGATGCACACTTTAAGGGAGCTAGAACTTCATTTGTAAGCAAAACCCTTGAGGCAAAAATGATCATGTACTCATGCGGATCATGGAAATGCATATTTTGCTTAAAAGCATTTTTCTTAATTTGCGGTCATGATTGGTACTTTAGGGAATGGTCGGATTTGAAAAGTGGCGATTTCTAAGCCAATCTTGTCGAATTTCTAATATTCCAGCCAAATTTCATCGTCCTAGCAAATCTGGAAGTACCTTAACTCGCGATCACCGGAATTCCGGACCCGCCCCTCAAACTCCCCCCACAGTCGCCGGAGCCAATCCGGTTCGGTTTTGGACTTGTTTGTTATTCCCACAAAGTTCCATCCCGATCTCTCCAGTCCAATCCGGTTACGTATTCCCCCCCCCCCCCCCCCAATTGTAGTCGGATCCGGTCCGGACATGAAAAAGATCACCACAGGCCCGCTGTTCAGTTATTAAATTTCACTCGAATCCGATCACCCGTTCCAAAGTTATGCATGGCTAAATATTCCGGATTCCCCCTCCCTCCGATCCCCCCACGACTATCGGATCGAGTGAATTTTTATTTACAAGTTAGTTTGATCGGGTCCCTGATACCTGATACGCCTCCCAAGTTTCGTCGTGAAAATCCCAAAAACTGTCATCACCAGAATTCCGGGAAACTCCCCTCCACCTCCCCCCCCCCCAAGTGTCCGGGTCCAGTTCAAACGTGTAAACGATTTATATGGAGCAGATTCTTGTTCTTCCCAGCAAGTTTTACTCCAATCCCTCCACTATAACCGTCTCTCGAGATTTCCGGTCTTCCCCCCCCCCCAACTCCCCATAGCTGTCGAATCCGGTTCGGACTTCAAATGGAAGATCAGAGATATGTCATTCATTCAGGTATTAAGTTTCGTCCCAATCCGATCACCCGTTCGAAAGTTACACAACACTCAATTTTCCATATTCCTCCGCACTGAATCACATATACAAACCCCTTTGACCCTCGAATGCACTAGCTCTTTCCGATGTTAACAGAGTGATCGGATGCAAAGAGTGACGTCACGCCGTGCGCAGACCTACTAGTGAGAAGAAAGGGGTAGGGATTTTGCAAAAACTACTAAATTCTCAGGATTCCAAGGCCCACCACTCCCCCCCAGAAGGTCGGATCGTGAAACTGATTATTTCCAGGTTAGTTATATCGGGTCCCTGATATGCCTGCCAAGTTTCATCGTCCTAGGACATCTGGAAGTACCCTAACTCGAAAACAGTGGACCGCCCGACCGACCGACCGACCGACCGACCGACCGACCGACCGACCGACCGACCGACCGAAAAGCGATCGGTATATGGCACTTGAGCGGAGCTGCAAGTGCCATAAAAACTGTCTTCAACTGACAGAAAAACTGTCTTCTGGATTCTGAAGGACAACAATGGCCCGGTGATGTGACAACAAAATATTTTGTTTGTGCGAATGTCTGATGATAGCTAATCTAGCTAATCCAGCTCAAGATAGTCTTCCCTTTTTTCTCAACTTGGTCTAAGATATGGTTTGAAGCCACACTGACCGTCCATGACGACGAGAACAAAACGAGATTGGTCAGTCCAAATATGGACTGGCCACATACCGGATAAAAGCTTTTGCGCTTTTCCGGGAAAATTGTACAGGTAAATAATTGTATATACACAAATTTGAATGTTATTTTTACACACAATGTGGTTTTAATTTCGTTCTTTTACGCATTTTATTGTCGTTCTTTTCAGTCGGTTTCTTAGCGTCGTCTTTTACACATTTTATCCTCGTATCGTTCTGCTCGTGTTTGTTTTCTGCATTATGGATTTGTAAGATTTTGTTTCGCTGAGGACGGTTACCGGAAGTGTAGCCGAAATATTCGATTTTTCTTCATGTCTCTCGAATACTATCTTAGAGAGATATAATCCACTGATCGATAAAAAAACCCGAAAATCTCGTTTTGTTCTCGTCGTCAACTTGGTCTCTCGTTCATTCACCACACAAAAAAGCTTAAACAACTACCAACAGTCAAGAGTAGACTAATATCAGTTTTAAAACATGGTAACTTAGACATACCTTGTCAAATAATTCTGAAGAAAGCAGGAAGTTGAAGCAGAAGTACTTCCTGCTTCTGATCCCTTTATTTTTGATGATTTGCGCTCAAAGCTTCCCCTGCTATGTTGCTTTGTTGGAATGCTGTTCCCACTTTTGCTTTTCATAAGAGGGTTGTGTCTTCTTGAGCTCACACCAGGGTCACCACCATCATTTCCTCCTTCTGATGAGTTGGAGAATGACAACTGTCTCATGAGTTTTGTTACCTTTTTGTGAATGGATGTCATTTTTCTCTCTCATCTGATACTGCCTGGAAATAAAGAGACGTGAGAATCCGTCTATGTTTCAGTCTCTTGGGTATGTTTCAGTCTCTTATCAATGGACTGAATATCATATATTACCTTCATAGCTCTAACGTAAATGAAGGAATACTGAGATTAGAATAATGGTTGTGGGCTATGGTTTACAGTTGGCCAAAAATTTCCAAAGTTAATGTCGTTCGTGGTAATTACAATGGAGCAGTGGCTCCATTTCAGGAAACCTTATGGGGGGGGGGGAGAAGATAAATTGCGGGCCCCAATTCCACAGATTTCAAAACTTAGATGTTCTTTTGGGGTATACAGTAGTTTTCGAATCTAGAGAGATTGCACCATACCCGACGAAAACGGATGTTGCCACACCATCATCACGGGAGAATTAAAAAAAAATAACGTTAGGAGGCTGTTAGGAGGTATAGGACTTTCGAGACTAAATTACCGGCCCTTGGTAACCATTCTGAGCCAGTAAATTGCTGGAATCGTCAATCTGGCTCCTTCTTGGTAGAATAGTATAGCCTAACTTTTGCAGACGAGTTTTCGTTTTGGTGAGAGTTTGAAGGCTTCAAAGTTTGTAAACAACGACAGAGGCTCGCGTCCTATTGGTCGATTATGACGCGGACTTCAAAGAACGTGTCGTAGCTGACCAATAGGATGCGAGACTCCGTCTTTTTTTACAAACTTTTAAGTCTTCAAACTCTCATAAAAAGAACATTCATCTGCAAAAGTTGTATTATTCCAACAAGAAAGAGCCAGATTAATGATTCCAGCAATTCGCTGGCTCACAGCAGCTATCCAAGGCCGGTAATTTAGTCTCAAAGTCAAAAGTCCTATAATTCCTAATGTTAAATTTTTTCGTTATCCTCCCGCCGTTTTCGTCGGATATGGTTCAATCTCTCTATACTTTAAAGTAATGTTACTGCTTTGCATTTTGCCTTCTGAAACCTATTTAGTGGCAGAAAAATATCACCAAGGAGGAAGGTGTTGAAATCTAGGCGGGCCATGGCCCCCCTGCCCTCCCTCAAATGGTGCCCCTGTCTCCACTGCAGGTACCAAACTAATCACTAGATCCTGGCACTCTTCAAGCAATTTGTGCTTAAACCTTAGGTCATCACCTGTAAGCTTTTGTTCTTTAAACAAGCTATAAAACAGTAGACCTCAAGTTGTTGCTTTTCCGAAAATGCACTATCAGTCACTAAGTCAGCAAACCCTTGCACCCTCTGAGCAATCTGTGCTTAAAACTTAAGACATCACCTGTACGCTTATGCTCTTCAAAATAAGCTATATAACAGTAGACCTTAAGTTGTTGCTTTTCCTAAAATTAGTCACTAAGCCAGCACTAAGTAACCTTACAGAAAACCCTAACCGATTTCCTGACATCCTGCTCAACCAGTAAACCTAAAGAACAGACACAACTAAAATCGGGAACTGACAGAAAGTACAACTTTATTCTCAAAAGTATCTGAACCTGGATCACAAAATGGTAGACTGAATAGCCTGATCCATTTATTCAGAATCAGTAACTAGCTTACATAATTCTAAGATTTCTATAACTTCCACTCTGTTTCAGCTGGCTTTAGAGTGCAAGAATTACCGGTAAGTTTCGAAACTTACTCTTACCGAGTAAGTTACCGGTAACTTTGGTAAGTTACCGTAAGTTACCACCCAAGTGGTAAGTTTCAGATACTAATGTATTTAAGAAGTTGTATCCCCTCCCCTTTGAGAGAGTATTAAAGAATATTCATATGTTTGTATCATTTTTGTTGAATCATATGCTACTTCGGTTAAATGTATCAAAAGTGAGAAAAAATGGAACAAAATGGCACTTTAGGTTTCAGATAATATAACTTTGTAATAAAAAATAGATAAGCTAGAGCTGCTCCCCCTCCTCAGTCCTCATCTAACCCATCTTCAAATGCCATGTCTGGTAGATCATCTTCCTCGAGATCATCTCCATCAGCTGGTAATGGCTCAGAACCAGAAACACATGATGGCACTTTGAACATCTGTTCCAGCCTTTTGCGTCGGTTTCCAGGCAATCTTGAAGCTGTACGATGATGCTCATTTTTTTTTGCTATTGAGCGACTGACGAACCATACGAATTTTGTTCGCCGTTTCCTGCTTGATACGGTTTCTACGGTGAGTTTGCACTAGCCCATACCCTGACCAGAGTCTGTCACAGGAGGCTACAGTAACACAAATTGTACAGACTTTTATCGCGACCCCCGAAAGCACCAACTTCCCAAAAACTTCCCAACTTCCCGACAAGAAATGTAAGACGCGCGCTGATTGGCCCACCCTTTTCCAACAGGAAATGACACTGAGCGGAAGTGCAGTAAATGACTCACGCATTGAATCTGACGACTAAAAATGTATGCGAAAGATTGTTCTGAAGTCCCAGCTCTCTTAGGGATGGATTAGGTTAACTGAGAACATTTTTGTACACAAAAAACTTAAACTTACCACTTGTGAGAAACTCACCGGTAAGTTTGACCTGAAACTTACCATTACCGGGTAAGTTACCCAGTGGTAACTTACCATGTGGTAACTTACGTCTTGCACTCTAAGCTGTACGATGATGCTCATTTTTTTTTGCTATTGAGCGACTGACGAACCATAAGAATTTTGTTCGCCGTTTCATGCTTGATACGTTTTCTACGGTGAGTTTGCACTAGCCCATACCCTGACCAGAGTCTGTCACAGGAGGCTACAGTAACACAAATTGTACAGACTTTTATCGCGACCCCCGAAAGCACCAACTTCCCAAAAACTTCCCGACAAGAAATGTAAGACGCGCGCTGATTGGCCCACCCTTTTCCAACAGGAAATGACACTGAGCGGAAGTGCAGTAAATGACTCACGCATTGAATCTGACGACTAAAAATGTATGCGAAAGATTGTTCTGAAGTCCCAGCTCTCTTAGGGATGGATTAGGTTAACTGAGAACATTTTTGTACACGAAAAACTTAAACTTACCACTTGTGAGAAACTTACCGGTAAGTTTGACCTGAAACTTACCATTACCGGGTAAGTTACCCAGTGGTAACTTACCATGTGGTAACTTACGTCTTGCACTCTAGCTGGCTTCAGCTCTACTTACTTAAACTGTTACATTACAATGGATCTGTGACTGTACATATAGATGTAATTGTAAGTTATAGGTTATATCAGTTTACAGCAGCCTATAACAAATGCCTGAACACAACTCTTGGAGCTACTATACTGTAATACTATACGCTACTGTACTGGAGCCTATACTATTTCCGTCACAATTTGACTTGCCAATTCTGTTGCCCAACTCACTCACCTCACCACAGAAACTTCAAAAAAAGGTAAACAAAAGAAAGCCAGCTTCTTCTTCTTCGTTGTATGTTTTCTTCCGGGATACCAATGTACAAGCTGCATTGCCAGTACATGAATTTCTACGAGATTCAAATTCTGATGTCTTTGTTACCGTAAATGTAATGGCTGGTCACCCGAATTTTGTTTCCATCACATCCTCATTGTTTAACTGTAGATACTTGGAAAAAACAAAAAACAATTGTGTAATTGTTAGAAACAATTATGAATTCAGTATAAAATAAAAACAAATAGTGTTGTAAGAAGAGAAGATCTTTGTCTTTTTTACTTTCAGGCATCAACACTGACTCTCTTGTACTGTGACAATGCGGATACCATGACTTCATTTCCTTCAGAACAGTGCAAAATTTTTGAAATTAGAAAGATTTATTAGTGAATATGTTTATAAACACACAATTTTATTCTTTCAACACATTCACCTAGTTTAGACAGGTTTTTAGGCATCCAAGGCACATCTAAGCTACAGAACTAATTTTTATAGGGTGCTTACTGAAATAGAGACCGACGGAAATAGTATAGGCTCCAGTATTGTAGTGTAGTTGTTTACATAGGCTACTACACTGTCAGAAGTTTCATAGCAGATAACATGCAGATGACACAAGGATTCTCAGTTTCAACAGATAACACTTAGGATGTTAACTGTTATATGTTTCTTTAACATTATGCATTAAAACATAATGCATAACAAGCATTGCCAGGAAGAGCAAAAAAAAATGCTGAAACAGCATCTGCTGACTTTTCCGATATCATGAAGACAAACGAAAAAGACAGCAGATGTTTTCGGGCATCGCCTGGCAGTGCTGTGGCTCTTTTTTTGTGGGCATAAGGTTTGTATGGTGGAGACAAAACTTGGGCTGATTATCTACGGAGTGTGACGTTTTCGTGACATCAGGAAAGAAATAGAAAAATTCGATTAAGCTGATATTGCAGAATATATATTTGTATCTTTATATATAGAGGCGAGCGGCAAGCAAGGCGCCGGACGCGTTTACACTTATAAACCGTTCTAGGGACAATCAATTCTGTTAGTAAATGGAAAATATGACTTTTCGTGTGACGTCATGAATCATAGATAATCGGCCCAAGTTTAGTCAACACCGTTTGTATGTGTAAGCAATATCTGAAAAACATAACAGCTAACATCAACATCCTTTGCTTACTGTAGGTAGGACCTGGTTAGGACCTAAGTGGCTAAGTCTTAACAGTCAGCTTGTTCTTCTACTGTATGTAACCTACTACACTACAAAACTAAAACTATAAAGATTAACGGTTAAAATTATTTCTTTATGTCAACTAAAATCACCCAAAACTAACCACAATTAATTACAACTCCAGGCTATGATTCACCTGTTATATATATGTTGAAATCAGAAGACCCAAGCCAAGTTTGCTCGGCGTTGCCGGGCCGGAGTAATTTAGTGGAATCGGTGAGAGTTCTGGACAACTTTTTGGCCCTCCCAAGCCCGCGGCCAAAAACAGTGACGGTTAGGAGGCCCAGAATTTTGCTAAGATAGTAGAACTATTCGGTATATTTATTACGGGGTTCGGTAGTTATACAGAATCCCAAATAGCTGTGCCAAATAGGCTATCGATACAAATCATTCGGTATAATTATCAGCATTCGGTATAATTGCCAGTATTCGGTAGTTATCATGAATTCGGTGTGAGAATTTACCGATATTATTTGGTAATTTATCGATGCCAGAACTATTCGGTACGTTTATGGAGATTCGGTAGTTAAACAGAATCCCGAATAAGCTATCGGTTCAAAATTGTTCGGTATCATGATTGGGATTCGGCAATTTTTTCGGTATAGTTTTCAGGATTTGGTAGTTACCACGAATCCCGACTCTTGTTCCAGTTTCGACTAAATTATACCGAATGCGAATATTATTCGGTAGTCTTTCGATGCCAAAACAATTCGATATAATAACCGGGACACGGTAGTTACACAGAATCTCGAACGTGCTATCGGTCTAAACTTATTCGGTATAGTAACTGGGCTTCGGTAATTTATTCGATATAATTGCCAGTATTCGGGAGTTTTCCCGAAACTCGGAAGAGGTCGAGTGAAGCACTAGTCGCAGACAAAAGGACTTATCTATGATCCAGAATCTGTAATCTATGAATCTGATCTATGATTGATAGTCCTTACTTTTATTTTGGATCCCAAAAAGAAGATCCAACCTAAAAAGTTTCGAAAATTCAGCCTGTGGCGCTTTTCGTAATATCCTCTATTTTGTGGAAGGGTCATTTGACTGGAGTTTGAAGCCAGTTGTAGAATTGGGATTTCTAAATATTAAAAGCTAGAATCTGGATGTAAATAGTTAAATTTGGCAGGAAAAAGCTAACTTAAAAAAAAAATCTCGCCTGCGGCGCTCACTTTATGTGATCATGGTAGTATTGACTAGACTACAGTACCTGCTGCTGCCGGAACGTCGCTCCATCCGGTATCTGGAACTTCTTAAAGGAACAGTAAACTTGACTACGCAACTTTCGGCCATCGAATCGCCCGGGGGGCTTGGATAAATATATAGGGTCTCATTGTCGACAGGCCCCCCCTTCTTTGTCATCTCGAACTGTCTCGAACCCCCTCCTTAGTGTTCCCAAAGCTAGCTGGCAGGCCCTTGCCCCTTATGCACTGTAATAATGCACTCATGTACTGTAAAAGTTCGCCTTTTTACATGTAGACTACAGAGTAACGACCTCCCGACTAGGCGGCCGGGGTTCGATTCCTAGTCGCGGCACACAAACCTTTTGCTTTTTGCAAACCTTTTGCTCAGAAGTCGAATTCTCGGAAACTGCCAGGAAACTGCAATGGTCGTAACGAGAATTTTTCTTACTCTCAATATCGACTCAGGGTACATTCTTGATATGTTAGCTAGCTCCCCGAGTCAAGTTTGAGTCAAGTTTTCTGTTCCTTTAAGAGTCTCGGTATTTAATCCACGGTAAATGATGGAGTTTGTAAGAGAAGCAGTTAAATTTTAGGCTACTGGATTTCGAAAATTTTCGCATGCGGCACTCGATTTAATTTTCTCTTGGGTATAATAGATAGAAGCTGTTACTGCAATCGTGCCCGGCAATATATTCTCCAGGTGGGCTTCGCCAAAACGCCGCTTAATAGATGGCCTATCGTCTTCATGCTGCCCTTTAATGTTACTCTTCCTTCGTAATCCTTCCTGCTCCATAATTTAAAGCTCTAATTCTCAGTTTCTAGGATTCGGTAAAAATTTTGAGAGATTCTGTAAAACTTTGACTCGCCCCCCCCCCCAACGAAAATGCACTTGCGACGCCCCTGCCCAGGGACGTGCAAAAATTCACGTGTGGTCAAAAGCCCTTCTGACAAACAGCGTGTAATTTTTTTTATATATATTAAAGTTTAACCGAAAAGGACTGGGATAGGGCAATCTAGTTACCCATCACTTGTTCACTTAAATTGGCTTGAAGACCCGCTGAAAATGCGTTACTTGGTTGTTCCTCTATTCAGGAATAATCGATTTTCAAATAGTGGAATTTCCGTGTGATTTGTGGTACCTCTAATTTGTTGTATGCCTTACAAGAAAGATTTATGACTTTTTTTTGTTCAGGCACTAAGCAATCTTCACCAATATCGCCAATGCCCACTGAAAAGCCTTGTTTGTGTTTAGATAGAAATTTCCCGCGTCATAGTAGAATTTTCGCTGTGGGGACGGACGCAGATATTCTGAACGTCAGAACTAGAGCATATAGTGGAAACAAAAAAATCCCTTTGCAGAATCCAAATAATTCAGTGTATTCAACTAAATGACACAAAAATAAGTTGGCTTTTCAGTTAAACTTTAACTGAAAAGAAAAGTGACAACACCATGGTGTTATCAGTTAAAGTCTATGTGTAGCCTAAATCAGCCACCTCGCCCTGATTCTAGCCTGCCATAGTATTTGCTTTCGCTTTTTTACCGTCTCTGTTTTTGTTATCACTGCTTTGACATAGAACCAACACATCATGGACGAAAAGCAGCCAGTGCACAGTCCTTTAGTGCCCATTCTGGTTAATCGGAGCATCTTCACGGCCCTTAATCCTAGACCCCGAAGCCGTGCCGCCGTTTCCAGGACTTTTAGAAATACATTTTCAGACTTCTGGGTCCATAACCTGCATCTGGAGAATTTTTAGGCTAAATTCCGGTATCTGTAGATCAATAGTACAAATTGTCGGTTGAACTTATCAGCCAATTATCAATACAAAAAGTGATTTGTGATTTTAAAGTTTATACTAAACCTCGATCATTACCCTGTCATTACCGGAAACTAACAATTAAAACGAAAGCTACCAGCTCATATGACACCGAATGTTATGAGTAGATGGTATACACAAGTAAATGAGGACATCTTTAAATAATTATGACAAAATCCCGGTCTCTGGTTAGCCCTCCTGGGTTCGAGTAAAGTTCTGATTACTAAACCAGTTCAAAATACAAGATCCGGGTCAGGAGTGTCAACACACACAGGTGTTGCATCAGTTGTATGCTGAATACTATACTCAAATAAATATCTTCGGTACCTATCGGTACTTCTACTTACTTTCTCATTCGCTCTGGGGAGTCACTATGCCCCCCCCCCCTCCTCGAAGAAGAAAAAAGCTAAACTGGGCGCTCGCAGAGCGCCCGACCAAAAAAATTGAGCTAAACTGGGGGCTCGCGGAGCGCCCCACCCCCACCACAAAAACTGAGCTAAACTGGGCGCCCACCCAGGAAAGCTAAATGGGGCTCTGGCAGTGCGCTCGGAAAGGTCAGTAGGCTAGTTCAGGGTTACGAAGAAACTGAGTTGACATCCAGCCGAAACATCGGCGGTTCTGGGTTCTCGAGCGTTTGAGACTTTAGGAATTGCATTATTTCTAGTCGTTCGGATATGAAGAGATCTTTGATCATAAATATTGTCAGAATGAGAAGCATGAATGTCAAATTCGAGCTTCCAAGATCTAAAAAAAACAGTTGTCAAATCATGAATTTCACCCTGCAGCGCGCAGTTTTAACCCAAGTTTTAACACGATCTGTTGTGTGCCATCTCTCGATTCAAGTAAAATCGGGCAGATTTTGCTTTTGGCATTTGTTTGTTTCATGTAAAGATTCTTTGTATTTTAACAGAAAAGAATTTGATGACTAGAATTTTCCTCCAGTGCGACGTTTAAAAATAAATCGGCTGCGTGAGCACAGAGAGAAGATGGAATGTAATGACAGCAGGGGCGTCGCAAGTGCATTTTCGTTGGGGGGGTGCAGAGCCAAAATTTTACCGAATCTCTCAAAAATTTTACCGAATCCTAGAAACTGAAAATTCGAGCTTTAAATTATGGAACAGAAAGGATTACGTAGGAAAAGTAACATTAAAGGGCAGCATGAAAGACGATAAGCCAACTTAATTAAGTGGCGTTTTGGCGAAGGCCACTTGGAGAATATATTGCCGGGCAGGATTGCAGTAACAGCTTCTATCTATTATACCCAAGAGAAAAATAAATCTAGCGCCGCAGGCGAATTTTCAGAATCTTTTTTTTCCTGGAGGCTAAAATTTAACTGCTTATTACAAATTCTATCATTTACCGTGGATTAAATACCGATGTTCAAAGAAGTTCCAGAAACCGAATGGAGCGACGTTCCGACAGCAGCAGCTACTGTAGTATAGTCAATACTACCCATTATCACAGAAAGTGAGCGCCGCAGGCGAGATTTTTTTCCTGTAGGCTAAAATTTAACTGCTTATCTTACAAATTCTATCATTAACCGTGGATTAAATACCGATGCTCTAAGAAGTTCCAGAAACCGGATGGAGCGACGTTCCTGCAGCAGCAGCTACTCTACCATAGTCAATACTACCCATGATCACATAAAGTGGGCGCCGCAGGCGAAATTTTATTGAAGTTAGCTTTTTCCTGCCAAATTTAACTATTTCCATCCAGATTTTAGCTCTTAATGTTTCGAAATCCCAATCCTAAAACTGTCTTAAAACCCCAATCAAATGACGCACCCTTCCGCAAAATATAGAATATTAAGATTCATGATTAAATCTTCTTTTTGGGATCCAAAGTAAAAGTAAGGACTATCGATGAGATCATAAATCCGTCCTTTTGTCTGCAACCAGTGCTTCACTCGACCTCTTCCGAGTTTCGAGGTTCGTGGTAGCCTAACTCCCGAATGGCAATTATACCGAATCCCAGTTATTATACCAAATAAGTTTAGACCGATAGCAAGTTCGAGATTCTGTATAACTACCGTATCTCGGTTATTATACCGAATTGTTTTGATATCGAAACAGTACCGAATAATTTTCGTATTCGGTAGAATTTCGTCGAAACTGGAACAAAAGTAGGGATTTGTGGTAACTACCGGATCCTGAAAATTATACCGAATAAATTAGCGAATCCCAATTATGATACCGAATAATTCTAGACCGATACCTTATTCGGGATTCTGTGTAACTACCGAATCTCCATAAATATACCGAATAGTTCTGGCATCGAACAATTACCAAATAGTTTCCGTAAATTCTCTCCTCGAATTCGTGATAACTACCGAATCCCGATCATTATACTAAATAGATTTGTACCGATAGCCTATTTGGGATTCTGTATAACTACCGAATCTCCGTAAATATACCGAATAGTTCCGCTATCGAAAAAATACCAAAGAGTTTTAGTAAAATTTTGGGCCTCCGGCCCAAAATTTTACTGAATCTCAAAAAGTTGGGGGGGTGCTGCACCCCACGCACCCCCCCCCTTGCGACGCCCCTGAATGACAGGCCTGATTATTGCAACACGTCATTTGATTTTTATTTTGTTTTTTAACTGGAAATTCAGAGCAAGCCTAGTCTGTTTCAAGTTTTTTTTCTGGATGATCAGTACTTCTTTTTAGAAAAGGGTCGAATCGAAACACTTTCCAGCTAAAATGTGTCTCACGTTTTTATCGATTCGTCGTGAACAAAGACAGACGGGCTTTTTCGTGGGCTAAGTGGCCCTTACATCCATTTGGGATCCGAAAAGACGTTTTGATCATACAGGATTCCACAAATTTGCCTGTGGCGCCTTTCGTAGTAGGCTCTATTTACTGGGTCGCGTCATTTCATTTGGGTTTTAGGTTTGGAGTTTCGGGGCTTGGGCCACATTAAAAGCTAAATTTTCTTAGGGGAAGTAGTGTTTTGACCGAAAAAAGTCACAGCCTAGCCTACTTCAAAATTTCGCCTGCGGCACTCATTTTCATTCTATCTAATATAAAGTTATTAGAAACTGCTGCGGGTCGGCCTATTGCGGAAGCGAATTCCTGTTAGTACAAATCAAACACTGAATCCCACTGTTATTGTCTTTGCTACGAATGACGTTCACCTTAACCCTTACAAATACTAGCTTTAATGTTTCTTTAAATTCGAGGCTTCTTCAGTCTTCACGAGTTTTATTATTACGTATGTGACGAAAAGATGAAATGGGCGGCAGGGTGCCGGCAGGGGCCCTGCCACCCTCCCTCGAGTTTTGGCTAGCGACGCCTCTGTTGATTCTCGAGACTAGGCACAGTGACAACAACGAAAGATGTCAGCCGAAAAAGAACGATGCACCGTCGGGATCTACTTCAGGAGTCAGGACAAGCTTCAGGAACACCCCCTTGTAGTTTACACATTTTTAGCCTTTTTAACCCAATCGGGGAGTCACTCTCTCTTCCTGTTGACCTATTGTTGAACTTACCTGACAATGTGACAACGCTGTTTGTGTCATGTGACATCACTTCTGTTTTGCACGTAAATATCTGAAATTTGTTCTGTTCTGAAGTTGGCTAAATCTTGATAGAACAGAACACAGAATGTATGACTTTATGTTCAACGTCGACAACGGATACCTAGAAGGGCTTTGTAGAGGCTTCAAATGTGGAATTCTCAAGCAAACTGATTACCTTAACCTTGTTCAGTGTGAAACATTGGATGGTAAGTTTCTCCTCAGGCTCAGTGGCTCAGCTCAGGCTTGTAATAATAGCCTAGTGCAAGCCTAGTGAGCTTGCCTTCAATACATTCAGAATACATTTAAGCTGTAAGTTTCATAGGGGGTCTGTAAGGTACAGGCAGAACTAGTTTAAAGTTTAACTGAAAAGCCAACTTATTTGTTTGTCATTTAATTGGATACACTGAATTATTTGGATTCTGCAAAGGAATTTTTTGATTCTCCACTATTTGCTCTAGTTTTGAGGCTCAGAATATCTCCAGCCGTCCCCACAGCGTAAATTCTACTATGACGCGGGAAATTCTAATCTCAACACAAATGCGCCATTTCAGTGAGCAGTGTTGAGATTGGTGATGATTGTATAGTGCGTGATAAAAAAAAAATGATAAATCTTTCTCGTAAAGCATACAACAAAAATACAACCGCATGGAGGCACCACAAATCACATGGAAATTCCACTATTTGAAAATCGATTGTTCATGAATAGCGGAACAACAAAGTAACTCGTTTTCAGCGGGTCTTCAAGCCAATTTAAGTGAATAAGTGATGGGTAACTAGATTGTCCTATCCTAGCCCTTTTCAGTTAAACTTTAAGCACATCTGGGACTGGAACTCTTGTCAAGAACGAAGACAATTTCACAAACAAGCTGCAGCTGGCTGCAGCAAGCAGGCAGCAAGATGCCAAGAAACTGTCAGTGGACCCCAGAATCAAAGACTATACAGTAGAGGTATGCTTATGTGAACGTTTGTTGACTTCGGACATGAAAAAACCTCATTTTCTTTTCTACATAGTCAAGGGTTTTGCATGCAAAGTGTCCTGTGCCTCAGCTTTTTCTACCTAGCAGCCAACCAGAATATTGGCTCTTGGGGCACTCTACATGGAAAATAGATAAGGTGTTGATAAGTTTCTTTGATTTCTCTAATTAATGGTAGTAATTTCAGCCCTGTCCGAGCTGGTGCTCAGTTGTGATGACAGAAACTGTGTTTTTCATGCATGCACTGTATACTGAAATCCATGCACCACACATGAAATCCAAGGTACAGTGCTTGAACGTCTAGCACCCAGGCAAGGTGCTAGACGTTTGAGCACTGTGCCTGAAAAGGGGATAGTGTACTAGACTGATACTTTCATAACTAAAACAAAAGTACGTCAAACTCAGGTCAAACTGCAGTGAAACAACACCAAAACAACAGAAAAAAATGCGCCTTAGGGGGCAGGTGAGAAAGGGGGTTAGAGCTGGGTTAGAGCAGATTCTGTGTTCAAGGAATTGAGGCTCAAGGTGCATGTCCCATACCTCTCTACTCAGTTTAGTAGCGAGTATCTATCGCACAGTTTCTTCATACGGTACCACTGCTACGCTGCAGCGTTGGGAGGCTAAAAATTCAAATTATATATAAGATTGAAGCGCAGAGGCAGACCTATTCATTGCTGTATATTATTATCAGACTAGTCGCAGCAATAGCTAAGTAGTAATATATTTTGATTTAGAAAGTCTAGTAGACAGGTATACCCTGGAGAATATGGGGTATACATACGTATGAGTACCTTTCTCACCCCTGAGTGCTGAGGCATGCCACCCTATTTGAGCATGGGTATTAAAAAAAAGGCTTAGTGTACTAGACTGGCCCATAGCCCATACCCAAGGATTGCCATCTCGAGAAGACATGGAGGTTTGAAAGTGGGGTTAAAGTGACATAAAATACTTGATTCGAATGAGGGTAAATTTATTTCCGTTGCTGATTATATAGAACCTGCACAAAAGTGACATAAAAGACTTTATTCAATTGAGAGTAAATTTATTTTCTCTGCTGTTTACTCCTTGTAGATTAAAAATTTGAATGGTTAACCATAAAAGGAAATAAAATTTAATACTAATAATAATCAACAGACAATCATGATTCATCACATGCGTTATATACAGTAACAGATCAGTCTACCACGAACCCCTGATTTTTTGGTACACTATTCCAAACACTGGATATATCTAACTTTTGATATTCCTAATGACTACCACTGGATGCCCTAACCAGGGGCATCTTGAGCCTTTTTCATTGGGGGTGCAAATGTGGTAATATTTACCGAATTGGTACCTGATTCACCGAATCATGTTGTTTCAGCAAGTTGCCTTCTAGAAGCGATAATGTTAAAGCATAGTATGTACAAGATCAAGTGTAAAGGGAAATTTGACGCATACTAATTCTTTTTACATTAAACCATTAACTGACATTTTCTTTTATTTTTAGACTTGAAGTTGCATCTACAGAGTACTGACTATGGAACTTTTCTTGCAAATGAACCAAGCCCGCTTGCTGTTTCAACAATCGATGACAAGCTTAGAGAGAAGCTAGTCATAGAATTCCAACATCTTCGAAACCATGCAGTCGAGCCACTTTCTACTTTCCTTGATTTCATAACGTAAGGAATTCTTTGGTACCACAGGGTTATATCTTTGCCAACTGATCCTGTAACAGGTCAAGTGTATGCAGGGTGTCCATCAGTGGTTTAGATTGCCATCTCTCAGCCACCATTTGCCCGAGCAACAAGGAAAAGGAAGCAGGGAAAGGGACCTCGACGTTTGTTGAATGATAGGCTCATCATTTCAGCCTCTGTTCTGGGGAGGGTTGGAATCCACCCTTTATGCAAATAAAAACATTCAAAGTTTTCCAGTTTTATTGAGCCTGGGACCTGGAATTCTGAAATGACGAACCTGTACTTTAATCTCTGGGCTGTGGAACCCTTCTTTTCAAAAATGCTGGATTATGGTACACCAGCTCATCCTTCCCAAAAAAACTTGTTATTGCCCAAGTGCACTATACTGATCGCTATTCCATCTGTCAATTGGTCGGTCCGCTGACCACAAGTTAGGTTACTTCCACATTGGCTAGGACAATGAAAATGAAATGTCATGCACATTAGGGACCTGACCGAAATGACTTGGAAATTCATTTCCCCCATCCGACCATCCAGGGGGAGTAGATTGAGGGGGAGTCCAGAACTTTATGGCATGCGTAACTTTCGCATGAGTCATCCGATTTGGATTGGACCCGATAGTTGAAAGAGCACATGTCCGAGATGCTCCGTTTCAGATCCGGACTGGATCCGGAAACTGTGGGGAAGTTTGGAGAAGGGATACCGGTGTTTGTGGCAGGCTTGGCGTGGAGAGATGGCGACGGAATTGTCAGGAAGTACAAGCATAAGCCCTAGATGTATCATTTGTAGAACCTGGCCGGATCTGGGTATTGTGAGGAAAGTTGGAGGATGGTACCGGAAATTTTGACACTTAGTTGGAGAGATTGGATGGGCAGGACTATCATATGCCCTAGATTTACGATGTGTAGATCCGGACTGGATCCGAGCACTTTGTGGGGGGGGGAGAGGGTAGTTGGAGTCCCGGAAATATTGTGGCATGCCTAACTCTCGAGCTAGTGATCCGATCCGGATAGAACTTGATAGTTGGCAAGATCACGTGTGCGAACTGTTCCATTTACTTGTCGGACCGCATCCGGCAACTGTGGCGGGAATGGAAGGGGGGATACCGGAAATCTTGCGGCACGCTTAGAGTGGAGAGATAGGGACGGAATTTGGCAGGAAGGACCGTCATAAGCCCTAGATGTGTCATTCAGAGAACCAGACAGGATCCGGGCACATCGGGAGTTGAAGGGCGGGGGGTCAGAAATCGAATTCTTTAGATCATGTGTCATTGTCATGCATGGCTGACATGTATCAGTAGCATAATGATAGGCATAAACCTATCACAGTTTTACTATTACTAACCTATACAGGCTGGAACGGCGATGGTAGCTTTGAGTAAATATTAGTGGGAGGTTGGAACACACCATTAGTCCTAGTTAAAATGTTTGTCGTAAGTTCATACTAAAAACCCAAAACTTTCTTAAAGGTATAGCTACATGATTGACAATATCATCCTGCTAATCACTGGTACTCTACATCAGCGCCCGATTGGAGAGTTAATATCCAAGTGCCATCCTTTGGGTAGCTTCGAGCAAATGGAAGCCATCCATGTAGCATCGACTCCTGCCGAACTGTATAATGCCGTGCTAGTTGACACTCCACTTGGTAAGATAACACTCCACTTACATCTGAGTAACGTTAGGAGACGTTCAGCTCCTGTGCTTGCTGTCAACTGTACTGATAAAATAATTAGTATTCCTAGCTAATTCAGTAATAACCAGGAAGGGAGAAAAGATACAGCTCGTCCCAAATGTCGATAGGCTACAGTTAAGGAGTGAAGTTAAGTTTAGTTTGTTCACACACAAAAAAAGACTGCCCCCAACCACCATTTCAGAAGTGGCCATTATTACTTCTAGTAATTTTACTTCCCGTTACTCAGTTGTATGTGTAGCGAGACCAGGCGACTGGGCGTCCACGAACTGTCAAAGGTTGGCATCCCAGACGTTTTTGTCTTGCGCCAGCTCTTGAGCGAAATCTAACCAGCAGCTGTCTCACCTTCCGCCAAAGCGGCGGAAGCCGCCTTCAGTCTCAAGGTTCAATATTTCCTGCTCAATCGTTTTGGTTCTTCACCCAGGAACTAGAGCATGGGACTTAGTCAGCCCGGATATAAAAACTAATGATGATCATGTAGAGGGTATTGACAACCCTGTTTATCTCCAGTTCCGTGATTCTTGAAAATTCGGACACAGTGTTTGTCAGCGTTGTCCCGGCCACCCGTTCGGAGCAGCCAGTGCTTTTGTGGCTGGCCCGTATGGAAGTGTCCAGCTTATTTTTTTTATTTAATAACCTCTTTCCCATTAGCTCCGTTTTTCGTCGACTGCATCAGCGAGCAGGATCTCGACGAGATGAACATCGAGATTATTCGTAACACTCTCTATAAAGCTTACTTGGAAGCTTTCTACAACTTCTGCCAAAGGCTGGGAGGGACTACAGCTGACGTCATGTGTGAAATCTTGGCTGTAAGTGTAGTTATTAGTTTCGGTTGGATCTTTTCTGCAGAGCGTTTTCTGCTTGACCCTGCTCTGTTCTCTTTTTAGAGTTTGTAAACACCTGGACTCTGTGGTGAATTCCTTTCTGATTTCTTGGGGTCCTTCTCAGTCTCAAGCAGGGCGTTTTCGAGAGTAAACATCTGTTATGACCCTTACATCTTTCGCAAAAAGATAACATTTAAAAAAAAAAAAATAACATTTGAAAGGGCCGTAACAGATATATTATCATAAAGTTTAACGCAAAGATGCGCAGACATGAGTTATCTGTTTATCAAACTTCTGACAGTGTAGGGAGCAGTCAGCAGTAAATCCAAAAATGACTTGTAGGAAAAATCAAGACCAACAATGAGTACTCCGATGGTAAAGAACCCAGTTCTTGTCGCTCACAGAAGAGACTTCGGTTCATCCTTCTACTAGGAGTAGGGCCCATTAGGAAATTCCCCCTTGTCCATTTAGCTGTATATAGATTCGAATATTTTGTGTTATGTTTGACAAGTTATTGATATATATCTAAACTAGTGTAGAATAATTTTTTATATATATATTGAGTGTTAATATGGACGAGAACCACCAAATCGGCTTGACCGTTGTATCGGTTTCGAGAATAAATTGAATAGCTCTTACCGTTTGATAGCTTCCTTGGGGTCTTCTTGGGGTCGGAACGTGGTTCCGTTTGTTAAAGATCTCCGCTTTTTTTGCAGTTTGAAGCCGATCGCCGAGCTTTCATCATCACTATCAACTCCTTCGGAACTGAGCTTTCAAAGGACGACAGAGCCAAGCTGTATCCAAATTGCGGGAAGCTGTATCCCGATGGCCTTGCTGCCTTAGCGAGAGCGGACGATTACGATCAAGTCAAGTCGGTGGCTGAGTACTACGCGGTGAGCATATTCTTTATATTAACTAGTTTCGTTTTTGATCGAAGTTTGAAGTTCCCTTTAAACTCAAAGTTCTCTTTTTAAATACCGTTTTTGGTCGCCGGTCACAGTGTCTTTGTCCTTCAAACTATGACCGTCGAACCTATTGAGCTAGCAAGTTCGAAGTTTTCTTGCAACGTAGATGAAACGGCGACCGGGCAAGGATCGCCCGAGTAGTAAAAACGCTAATCAAGCAAACTGTGAACTTCGACGGCGTTTGAAAACGGAAATTGAGCAACCGGCTAAGCCAACGGCCAACGAAACTTCGATCAAAAATGCAACTCAGCCGATTGTATTCTGTAATTCATAATAGTGATAATCTTACTTATGAACCCACTTTACGGCACAGAGTAGAAAATGTGGGCGAAAAGAAAAAGTCAAGAAGCTGACAGTGATACAGAATTTAGGTTATTTTTCTTGTCGGGCCGGAAGAGTCTGGGACAGGTCGAACGGACGACAGGCTTAGTCTGATTATGTAGTAACTGGTCAGTTAAATTGATTTTTACTGGTCATTTCTTCCTGGTTTGGGATAGAGGTGGAGGTTGTCTCGTGAGTGCGTCACGAGAGTCGATCACTCTGGATCAGCAGGCTCTATGGCTTAGTGTCTTTTGGTTTTGATCATAGATCTTAGGCTACAAATTCAGGGGGGTGCTGGCAGTTCCAAGACTGGTTGGAAACTTTAAAGTTTAACCGAAAAGGACTGGGATAGGACATTCTAGTTACCCCTCACTTATTTACTTAAATTGGCTTGAAGACCCGCTGAAAATGCGTTACTTGGTTGTTCCGCTATTCAAGAATAATCGATTTTCAAATAGTGGAATTTCCGTGTGATTTGTAGTACCTCTAATTTGTTGTATGCCTTACAAGAAAGATTTATGACTTTTTTTTTGTTCAGGCACTAAGCAATCTTCACCAATATCGCCACTGCCCACTCAAAAGCCTTGTTTGTGTTTAGATAAAAATTTCCCGCGTCATAGTAGAATTTTCGCTGTGGGGACAGCCGCAGATATTCTGAACGTCATAACTAGAGCAGATAGTGGAAAACAAGAAAATCCCTTTGCAGAATCCAAATAATTCGGTGTATTCAATTAAATGACACAAAAATAAGTTGGCTTTTCAGTTAAACTTTAAGGTAAAGGAAAGGTGACTTTGCAGGTGTTGACCCCACTTGGAAGTATAGGAAAAATATCCAGTTAATAGTTGATCTGCATTTTAATCCTTTGTTTTCTTGTTTCAGGAGTATGCTCGTCTGTTTGAAGATGCGAGTAACAACCCTGGAGAAAAGACACTGGAGGACAAGTTCTTCGAATACGAAGTAAGACTCCCACTTAGCCCCTTTTAGGTCAGTTTCGGAGTTCGATCGTGTTATAATCATTATCGCCCGAAGAAAAGCAAGGGCGTTAATGATTATAACACTAGTACACTTGTTTTAATTTTCTGGTATTCCCCTGACGTTAAAAGAAAAAAGTTCCAACCGTGCGATATCACTTATCGCTTCAACCGGATTCCGGACGAACTATATGTCCGGACTCCGGGTAGCAATTGATTGCCATATACAGATTCAGCGTCTCTTCTTACCTTTAAATCTATCATCTAATCAACTTCAAATCCCTTAATTTAAACCCCCTCCCCCACCCCTAAATATAGGGCTACAGAGCCCATCTACGAACTCGATCTTACTCTTGACCCAAAGAATCCTCACACCAAGTTTCATCAAAATGTCTCATTCTCTACGACAGTTATCGTGCTCACAGACGGACGGACAACTTTTGTGATGTCATAGGTATCCGTCACTTACGTTTTGGGATCCCAAAAAGCGAAAGCCTTATACACCTAAAAAATAACCAAACATGGAACATTATGGGACGTAAAATGAAGCAATAATATGGGTAAGACCTGTGCCGGTGGTCCAGCTGACCTTAGGGGAACCAGATTCGCGCTGATCGCGCGAGAAGTTGGCCCAGTTCAGTCATTTGAAGAAAAAAGACAAAAAAGGAACATGCTACAATATAGAATATCATGATGCTTTCTGCCGTATGCTTGCGGTAGCCAGTTCGTTGCCACCTGACCTCCGCGAAACTGCATTCGCGCTGGAACTTTGCCGAAGTATTTCAATACGCTTCCGTTGTAATTCAGACATCAAAGTAGAACGACCGTCAGCAGAGCAATAGTAAAGGTCAGTTTACCGAAACCGTCGAACGTGCTAAGACTTGCACAGCAAGTACTTGGTCGCTTTTACATGCCCTCAAGAAGTATGCTCTTTCGCGTTTCGAGAAACGTGATTTCAAATCCTAACGACACTGTTTGTACGATTGTTTTATCATTAGCTTACTAAACTATTAAGGTATGTGCACACAAGTTCGCATTCAGGTTTCCTCATGGTGACGCGAATTTCGCATGCGAAGTCACTTATACCTCTCTTCCTGTTAGGTGCGGCTGAACGTCAATGCATTCATGCAGCAGTTTCATTTTGGCGTGTTCTACGCGTATCTGAAACTGAAGGAACAGGAGTGCAGGAATATTGTTTGGATTTCTGAATGTGTTGCCCAGAAACACCGATCTCGCATTGACTACTACATCCCGATATTTTAATTTCCTTTTGGGACAGTGCACCAGTCATTCCTTGATGTTTGTTGTCAGTTTTTTTCTTGTTTATAGATTTCGTCGCGCTGCTGTTGACTATTCGGTTTAATTGTATCAAATAAAATTTTCGTGAACACACTGTGCTCCAGGAAGTTGCAGGGTTTTCAATTTTTCTGCCGATTGTCGGTAGATTGTTAATCGCAGAAAAACGTTGATGCTACCGCTCCAGTTGAGCTAACATTAGCCCCCCTAGTTCTCATGTGAGTCAAAATTGTCGATACGCTAACCACGTCAGAAGCGTCTACAAGTTTACATACAAATACAAATGCCAAACACCTTTCCAAGGCGCAGTTCAGTAACAATCAACAGCGCCGTTCGCCACTGGCTCTTTAATCCGCTTCCGTTTTCGTTTGAGGCTAGTGGTCATGGTGAGCTAATAGTAGCGCCCTGGTTCTTATGAGAGTCAAAATCATCGATACGTTAACCCCGTTAGAAGTGTCTATGAGTTTGCATACAAATGCAAAGGCCAAACACTTCCAAGGCGTAGTGCAGAAACTTCATCAACGACGCGGTTCGCCGTTGGCTGCCTCTGTTGTCGCTGCATCAAAGAGAAGTGCGAAACTCGCATGCAACAATCGTAAGGGAGCCCGTGGAAAGCAGTTACCACCGCAGCTACTTGCAGCAGTTTCGGGAAAAATATTATTCGGTTGCTTCCTTTCAGAATATTCTGGCGGCTGATGGGGTCGCAGATAAGAACCGATGATTGCGCGCCCTTCGGTTACCGGAAGCCAATTAAATTTGTTAAAAATTCCTTCTGCTTCCATTTTCCTATCTCACCGGAGATCGGAGACAATTTTAAAGTCGAGTAGGATTATAAAGCAAAAATCGCATACTCTTCTTCAAGGTCGGCAGGAAAGAAACTTTATTTGTCAGACTTTGGCTTATTAAGCAAGTGAGGATGTTTCTCCCAGAAATCATCTTTGATTACATCCACGTTCTCAACATTCACAACAAAAGGGCCCTTCGATGTCTCCTTTACTTTGTAAACCACGGTGCCTTTTTTAAAAAGTTCTGGCTCCTTGTTGTAGTTGATTCCAAACTGAGAGAAGAGTATCTCATTCTTGTCGCTTGAAACAGTTTCGCACAGTCTCTGTTCGGCCTAGAAAAGAAAAGAAAATATAGCAAAACTTCCTTTCGGTATTCTCTCCAAACCCCGTCGAAACGTTAATACGACCGAGCTTTAGAGTGTTTCCCGATTTTACAAGCTTACAAAAGTTTGTAGAGTCAAGGTTGTAGGTCAGATGAACTTCGAAAATGTTGTTTCCGGAAAATTTCTAGTACCCCCCCCCCCCCAACGACGTCTGGATCCGAACCGGGCCCGAAGTAGGACATGGCCTCTCGAAACAAAATTCCCTTAGAACTGTACAGCTTGCTTCCTCAAACAAGCAAGTAAATAATCTTACTCTTAGCTTACGTGAGACTGCCTGAACTACCGAAGTCGTACGCATGGGGTGACATTATGATCGCTCTACGGCAGTCTTTCGTCCCAACCCTCTCCACTACTTGTTCGTTCCTAGCTAATCGTGCCGTAAAAAGCCTATGCGCCGCTTACGGGGCGGGGGGGGGGGGGGGGGGGTAATGGTCTGTGTTACAACGCGTGTTGCGCCCCTGTGCTACTATTTTTATCCGGCATGATTCATCTCCCTAGGTGACACCGAAATAGGCGAGTCATTGCTCGTTTTGGTCTTACAGATACGCCCTCTCGCATTCGCACTTCAAGTAATGAGTTGTGAAAAAAGACGATACAATTAATCTCATAGTGTTATTGCGCTTACGACCCTCTGTGGCCTTTTTATCTACACTGATGTCGGCTAATTATTTCTCATTAGTTGCGTTTTCGATCCGAATTCTCCTCGCGATTCTCCTCCGAATTCTCCTATTTCGCGTTTTTGGACTATTCAGTTGAAGCGAATTCTCCATTTCTTGCGTTTTTGTCAGAATCGAGAACGGGGAAAGCCTCCGAATTCTGCAGAATCGAGAAGTTGCTCCGCTAGTGAATTCTCGATTCTCCTCTCCTCGTTCTCCTCCCTGATTGGTCAACAGGGTGCGGTGTTTAATATGCACAAACAGGTATACAGGGTGGCAGACGAGCTGTCAAATTAGTGTTTTTGTCAAAAGCGAGAATGGAGAAGCTAGAGGAGCAAAAACGGTAATTTTGTACGAGAATCGAGAATTCAGAACGGAGAATTCGGATCAAAAACGCAACTATTGTTTTCTGTAGTTTGGTATTCTCCTTTTATTTTAATTCTGCTACTGCTTGCTTTTGTGTTTCTACACTTTTACGGGAAATAAAGTTCAATCAGTCAAAAGTTTGACCTGGGAAGTGGGAATGCAAGTACCATAAAAAGTAAGAACTACAAACCTCTCTGTTCGTCATTCCTCCTTCCAAGACAAGATTCCAGAATGTTGTGTTATAGAGATTGTTTATATGACAGTCGACTTGCCTCCAACTAAAATAATCTCGCACATTCTGCTCACTGGGATATAACACGACTCTACCATCAAAGCTTGGGGGGTACAGCAGACTCATGCTCATAAACTTGCTCCAGTTGAACACATAGGCGGAAGTGAAGAGGCTACATATATTGGTGGATATCTTCGAACTCCTTCGGTTATAAAGGTCTGCATCTCTGCGTATGAGAAAACTATATTCGTCGCTCTGTCCATATGCTATCGTGATCTCCTTGAACTCTTTCATGACGGCCTTAGCAGAGGCTGTCATTAAATCCAACGCAGCTTTATCGTTGGGTTTCTCAAACTTGTGCTTGTCAGAAAACCGGTGAAACCCTTTTCCATCCACTCTCACTACCATCCAACTATTTGGCAGACATTTGTCCTCGAGTTCGAAGTCCCTTACATACTCATATTTACTTTTTGCCATACTTGGTGTCACTGAGAACCTCCTGGCTCGAACATACACTAACAGATTCTTAATAACAATCATCCACTATTTCTAGCTTCCAGACTTTAATTCTGTCTGAAAATTTTATCAACTGTTTCACTGAACTTTCGGCATGTTATAGGGTCGCCTGGAATGTAGAACGGATTAGAAACCAAATTGATGTAGCTCACATGAAGGGTCCGGAACATAGACCTTATGTCATTCTCCCTCACGGATGTATCAAATGCACTTATCACTATTAAAATCTTCACACCAGTGTTTGTTACAAATCCAAATGTTTTGGTTTGCTCTGTGCTATTAAGCAGGCCAAGATACAGCTCTCGTGAATCACTTGATTTCGGGACACTTAGCTGCTTTCCATCAACAAAGTCTAGGGATGTGTGAAGAATATACTGAAACTGGAGCTCGTCTGCCTGGTTGTTGCACTTGACAAACAATGGCGTATTCTTTGGACTTATGACTCCCACACATAAAGCCATGTTATTCCTGCAACCAGACACAGATAAGTCAACCAGTCGCTTCAAAATATCTTAAACTTCTGGTTCTTGATCGGGTCAGATTGAAGAAGTGACTGATACTGTATTTACAGTTATGCGCTGATTTACTGTCTTCTTTTTTTTTCGGAGCCTGCTTAGTAAAATAGAGATATGTGACATCGGCCGTAATGTAACTTCAGACCATGTGGGTTTTGGCCGACCGGACTGACAAAAACCCACAACAACCACTCAGGTTATTTGTCCGATGCCACTAGATGACACAAACATCATCAGTGTCTTTTTTATTAAGATGTCTCCCAGACTGGGCGACTTGCAGTCTCGAGTCAAATTGCAAAGCTGAGTATGTTTCACAGTCCAATACGCCTTTCCTAAAATTCTTCGGGACTAGTTCTTTTTTTTGTTTCTTTTTTTTTGCCGCTAGATGCGCTATTGTAAAGTATACAACGACATGTTACTTCTTGGTGTACGTTTAAAGCTTAAGTGAAAAGTCAACTTATTTCTGTATCATTTGACTGAATACACTCCGCGTTATTTGGATTGTGAGGTTTTTTTTTTTCACTATTTGCTCTAGTATGATACAGTTGTTTACCGGAGAAATCGTTTGGCCAATAAATAACAATTGCACCCAAATTGAGTAACCCCTGAATTGAATTAACTAAATAGAAAGGGAATTTATCTAGGAATACCAGCTGTCCAAGGGATCCCTTCCACTCAAATGTCATCTATTGAACAAATGATTTCTCCGGTATCAAGGCTTTCTCTACCGTAGGTGAAAGCACCTGAAAAAGTAAAGTGCTTGTAAACTCCAACAAGAAAAGAAGAAATCAGCAAAATTGTAAGGCATTGTTTTAAATAGTGCTACAAGTACAGGAGAGGTACCCAACCTCAGACAAGATTTCAAATTTCCAGAGAAATCTTTTTTTTAGTGAAATCTATCTGGCTTAAAAAGGAACCAAAAATCATGTCAAAAATACTAGAGTGAAGCTAATAGAATGGTTTACATGTTGGGGATATAAATTTTACTTCAATATTTCTAGTTAAATATAATTTTCTTTTCAAACAGTTTCACCCATTTTTACATGAGGTCAGATTGCTTGCAAAGTGATGAAAAAGACAGAGGTAATAAGGCTAATAACCAGAAAATCTCTTTTTAAACCAGGTTCAAAAAAGACAAATAATTGTAATATTTTGGGACATAACTGTTGAAAAAAATTCAGATTTTGCTTCTTGACCATCAGGATAGCACTGAACTTCCATTTTAACATTTTCACGGCAAAATCTGAGGTTGCGTAAAAACGAGGTCAGGTACCCTGACTACTGTACAGTAGTCATGCAGACTGGACTCAAAAGCTTTTCTGGATACAGGGGTAATACATATAAATACTAGTTTTTTGGTGATTTTCCATGTTATTTAGGATTAGATGGAGTTGGGTGGGGGGTGGGGGAGGATAATGGACCTGGAGACAATTTTTTAGGTCTACTTTACTAGAATATGTCATAAAATTTGTCCCACTTATTCCCCCCCCATCACCTCCTCTACAGGGGATTCTTTTTCACCTGTGTAGCAAAGTAGGAGTAGGGTAGCCACAAAAACACCTAGTGGCAAAAATTGGCGATTTTGTTGTAATGAATGCATGAATTGCTGTGAATTTTCCTTATCAGTTTTACCTATCTAAAACATGTCCAAATTTTTTTTTAAAAATACCATTGAATTTAGGACAAAATTGTCTATTTTATAAGGCTAACAGTAAGATATCCTAGCTATTTTATATTATTTCTTAATATTCAATGTAAATTTAGATGTAAAACAAGAGCTGGAAGCTCATATGGCACTTGCAAGCGCTGGGTCAGAGGATGAAAGTAGGAATTCGTCAATTCGTGGGTTTGTTGTGATCATTTGTAAGCAAAACCCTTGAGATAAGAATGATCATGGGACCTTGGAAATCACGAGACTGTATCGTTTGGTAATGCAGTTGGCTGTAAGCACTTTAAGGGCGCTAGAAAATCATCTGTAATCAAAACTCTTGAAGCAAAAAAGATGATCATCAGGTGCACGAAACTGTATATTTTACTCAAAAGTATTGTTTGTACTTTAAGGAATTCAGTTGTAAGGAAAACCCTTGAGGCAAAAATGATCATGGGCTCATAGGGATCACGAAAATGTATATTTTGCTTAAAAGTATTTTTTTGCACTTTGCGGTTAGCATTAGTACTTTAACGGATGGTCGGATCTGGGAACTAACTATTTCTAAGCCAATCTTGTCAAGTCTTTAATTTTCAAGCCAAGTATCATCGTCCTAGCATGTCTGGAAGTAGCTTAACTTGCGATCACCAGAATTCCGGACCCCCCCCCCCCCTCTAACTCCCCCACAATGCCCGAATCCGGTCCGGTTCTGTCACTGACCTACATAGGGCTTGTGCTTGTTCTTCCCACCAAGTTTCATTCCGATCGCTCCGCTCCAAGCATGTCACAAGGTTTCCGGACCCCCCTCCGACCCCCCCCCCCCAGCTTCATTGGATCCGGTCCGGACTCGAAATGGGACATCCGTGGCACGTTGTCTTTCTACATATCAAGTTTCATTATGATCCGATCACCCGTTCGGAAGTTATACATACCTCAAGATTCAGGATTTCCCCTCCCTCCACTCCCCCCACGATGGTCTGATCGGGCAGCTGACTATTTCCAGGTTAATCTGGTCGCGTCCCTGATTTACCTGCCGAGTTTCATTGTCCTAGCCCACCTGGAAGTAACTTAACTCCGCATCACCGGAACTCCGGAACCCCACCCCAACTCCCCCCACAGTGCACGAATCCGGTCCGGTTCTGTCAATGATGTACCTAGGGGTTGTGCTTATTCCTCCCACCAAGTTTCATCCCGATCGCTCCACTCTAAGCGTTTAACATGATTTCCGGTTCCCCCCCTCCGACTCCCCCCACATACATCGGATTCGGTCCAGACTTGATATGGGATATATGAAGCATGACGTCTTTCCAAATATCAAGTTTCATTAAGATCCGATCACCCGTTCGAAAGTTATGCATGCCACTAAATTCCGGATTCCGGCTCCCCTCCCTCCCCCCACGATGGTCGGATCGAGCAATGACTATTTCCAAGTTAGTCTGGTCGGGTCCCTAATACGCCTGCCAAGTTTCATCGTCCTAGCACATCTGGAAGTACCCTAACTCGCAAACAGCGGACTGACCGACAGACCGACGGAAAAGTGATTGGTATATGGCACTTGGCCGGTAGGCAAGTGCCATAAAAAAGTAGCTGAACTTGCCTACAAACATTTGTTGATACTAAGGAGGAAAAGTCAGCAGCATATAGCAGCAATACCAATAGGTCTATTGGACTATAACCTTGATGATCACATTCATATTTTCTCATCTAACTCACTTACTGGGCCACTGGGGCTCCCCATGCACTCAAAACCAGCTCAAAATCACCCAGTTTCATAGAATTTCATTGAAGCACATAGTTCCAAGCTGGTCACTAGATGGACAAAACCCTAAAGTCAATGGATGAACATAGCCTATGTTCATAGACATAGGCTATGTTCATAGGCTATGTCATAGCCATAGGCATTTTCTTATGTAAAATACTGTTTTCTAAAGAAGATTTAAGATGCTTAGATACAAGATAGAGAGGTGATTTTGGCCTCAAATCAAAGCTAAAAGATAGGAGAATCACATTCTGATCTTCAAAAGCTCAGGTGATTAATTTTTTTTTTCAAAATATCTGGAAATTTCAAAATATCTGGTGCCCTACTATACCGTGGTACAGCCGTGGTAACAGATACTATGGTATCTGCAAAAACATAAGTACTGTTTGCTGTACATTACTGTACTTCTTGTCCTTTGCCTACTACATAAGAAGATAAATTTGTACTTCGTCCTTTGCTTGCCTTGCAATCTCATACTTACTGAACTTTTGAACTGCTTCACTTCTATAATTTTGTTGCTCCGTAACGTTGAACATAGGATCTGTCATCTGACGTGACTGGACTGGACCGGACACCGGCTCAGCACATCCCGACTCCTGAGATTTCTGTCTGAATTCTGTAGATTAGAGAAATTTGAGTTTTTGGAAGTATCTGTAATCTGTAGGTAACTCGGCTTGAGTCATTAGATATGCGGTCCACTGCGAAAACGACTATTGCTGAAATTGCACTTTTGGAAGTCATCCGAAAAGAAAAACTGACATCCAGTTACATTACTAAGTGCTGAACTTCTTTCTCACTTTGACAGAATTTGATGAAAGTGAGATGACTTTTCAGATAAGGTAAAACATTGAAATTCGAACACATCGGAATTCGGACACGTTGATCGAACAATTCATTTCGGACGTTTTCTTTAATCTCTCACAGCGAAGTGTTAGCACTTGCAGGCAAAACGGAATAGCCATTAGTTGCGAGAACCAAAACTTGACCACCGCTGTTTTATGGCAACGCTGTAACAGTTTGGCGAGGGAAAATTCACTAAAAGGTTTGCCAAATTTTACTTTTTAATCGTTTTGAAGTGGTGCCTTAAAGCAAAAAATTGCTGGGAAAAGGTCAATGCTTCTGTAAGTTTTGTTTGAATAGTTATGCGATAAATATTTATTCGGACACCGCATTTGACAACATAAAGCTATTCGGACAGTTGTATTTTGTCTGTTCGCGACTAAAAGCATAACAAACAAGTGTATATCCGTAATTTCCTCTAGCTGTTCGAGATGGTTACTCCCTGTTCGAACACAAAAGCAGATGGGCATCCCTTCCACGCCAGAAAGCTTTTATTCTCCTAGAAATAAAAACCCCGGGAGAGCCTCAGAAAACGTCCGACATTCTGCTCTTTAAACAAACCTAATTCGCGAAACGATACCGGCAATGCTGTCCTCACAAACGTCGAAGAAGAAAAAGAACGTAAATATGTATCCCAATTTCAATGTTTTACCTTACCACGGTCGGACCGTGATGTCTGAATATCTGTTACACGGTAGCTGGCCAGATACCACGACAACTGCAAAAACGCCTTTTGACCGTGGTATTAGATAGCAGGATAACTGCAAAAATGACTTTAGACAGTATATCAGATAGCCTACCATGCAACTATTAAGCCGCGTTCGATTTACCCTTATCACTGTCCTGTCTCAGTCCTGTCAGGCAAATGCTGTTTTATTTAACTGCCTTATCCGCTTAATACCGTTTTATTTGTCCTGTGAGCTGACAATTGTCAGCGTACTGTCAGACAGGACACCATGAATGATGACATGATCTCGGAGCAAGTTTCGGTCCTGTCTCAGGTAGATCTCTCAACTGCGTTTTATTTGTGATGCTTGTCCATTGAGTCGTTCACCTGACAAGGCTAAATAAAACGGATTTAAACCGTGACAAGGCAGTAACAAGAAGACAAGACTTAGACAAGGAGGACTCAATTCGAACGCAGCTTTAGTTGCAGTTTTTTCAAATACCATGGTACAGGAGGGGTACCTGACCTCGTTTTTACACTGCCTCGATTTTTGCCGCGAAGATGTTAAAACGAGTTGTACAAGCTGTCCTGACAGTCAAGAGGCAAGATTTGACTTTTTTCTAAGTCATATGACCAAAAATATTCTAATTCTGTGCCTTTTCTCCATTTAGTAGCAGTTGTGAAAAGCTGTTTTCTGGCTATTGACTTTGCTAACTCTTCCTTTTTCATAATTTTTACGTAAATCGAGGTGAGGTTAGAATGAAGTAATGTTAGATACCCCTCTTGTATCTGATATACAGTCTAAAGTCGTTTTTGCAGTTATTGGGGTATCTGATACGATGGTCAAAAGGTGTTTTTGCAGTTATCTTCAGGTCTTCAGTCTGATACCGCCTGTGCCGAATCAAATGCTGTGTATGGTGCCTGTCAGTGAGGTATAGCACAGCTATAACCAGTTTGTTCATTCTGCTTTGTTTTCTATGCCAGCGTGCTTGAGGTCTGCTTACTGAAATTATTAGATTCTGTGGAGAAAGAAGCTTCTTTTTTCTAACACATAGCCTCAGGTCCTCAGGAAGCTTCACACATCTTTTCTATTTATTTCAGGTTTGCTTTGATTTGGGCATAAATATGCATGACTCACCTAGTCTACTTCAAGACAGCTGTCTGGACTTCATTTGTGAAAATATTGAAGCTGTTGTCTGTGAAGCTGGTGGCAAAAGTGATGGCTTATCTGAACAGTTGAGTCTAAAAGAAAGTGAGGTGTACATTCCATCTGTGCTGTCCGAACAACTGATCACAGTCCTTTCAGAGAAAGGAAAATTAAATGACACTACAGTTGGAATATTTGCAGCAGAAAATACCAGCTTGAAAAGGGTGAATATTCCAGAGGGTAAAGAACTGACAAGAAAGGGATTGAGAGTCTTTAAGGGCCACAACATTGTTGACCTGACAACAATAAATCTTGGTACTACAGTCAGTGATCTGATGTCATGTTTGAATGAGTGGACGAAACAGAACCTGTTGTCACTAAACGTGTCATCTTGTCCCTTCAGGGCTGCAAACTCTCCTCTTGTGAATATTCTTGAAATCAGTCGGTTAAAAAGCCTGAGAGTCCTAAACATCAGCAATACCGAATTTAATGATCATAATTTGTGCATGGTCGCTGAAGATTTACCCAATTTAGAGGCTCTTGACATTTCACAGACAAAAGTAAGAGACATAAGTATCCTCACACGCCTTCGAAACAGGCTACGCTCCTTGACAATGTATGAGCTTCGACTTTTATCAGCTGAGACGCTGATACCAGTTCTGAATGAGCTGAGACATCTTGAAAACTTGGATATCTCTACTGACAAAGAGCGTCCAGAGAGATTTGGTGCAGAGAGCAGAGTTGACTGGATTTTGAAGCAGCAAGGCATTCTGCCAAATTTGGTATCATTTGACATTTCAGGAGAGGAGGAGCCAGATAATGAAGACCTCCGGAAATTTCTTGGCGAACACGAAAAATTAAGGTAGTTGGGGTAATATAGGCCAGCCTAAGGGGTGGATGAAGGCAGAGGCGTTACTAGCCAAAATGTTTTTTCGGGGAGGGACAAGGTATTTACCGACTGGCTGGTCATTTTTACCGACTGTTTTTGCGGATAAAAACAACTGTTTTTGAGGAAAAAACGACTCTGTGACGACTGGCCGACAACATTGGGGGGCGTCCCCCCTCCCCCCCCCCCCCAGTAGTGACGCCTCTGGATGAAGGCACTGTTGCACTTTCCCTTCAGTGCAGATTCATCTCAGATGCCTCATATGCCATAAGAAAGAAGATAATCCTGACTACTGACACCTGTATTTCAGGCTTCTTGGGTAGTTTCTTACTGAAGTTTGGATGATGAAGTCTATTAGCCTATATGTATCCAAGGCTAACTTGTGCTAAATCTGGGTTCATTGCTAAACTTCTGTTCGCTTTTTACGGCAGTGAACATTGATCTCAGTTAATGATACAAGAATGCATAGCCTAATTGGAAAAGACACCTGATTAGACTTTCTTTTATTCCAGGTTCCTTGGCTTATTTCATACTGACGTTTGCTATGACGAAATCTTTGTTGATAGTCGTCATCCCGACTTTAGGCAGAATCTTTCTGTGGCGGGCTCAGCAACTGAGCAGCAAGTTATCGAGGCTTTCACGAGGTATCTTGCAAGGCCTTCATATGTTCAGAGGGCACTGTATGACATTTTCAGACTGACTGGTCATTTTGGAGAACCCAGAGTCGATGTTTTGAAGGTAAGCATTTCTGCACTTAATTGGCCAATTGGAGTCTGTTTCTGTTGCTCGAAATTGTGGAGATTTTAGTTAGATCAGCAGTCTGTTCGAGCCATGTGTTAGCTGAGGAAAGAAAAGGTCTGGTTTATGTAGTGAGGCTGCCATAGCAGGGTCATGACAGATTGGCAGGTAGAGTAAACACTCTCCTGGCTACAGGGGTAAAGCGTACAGCTTAGTAAGGCTTTACCGGGATAAAGATTCGCCAAGAAGTTTCCATGGAGACATTTTGACGTTTCATCGGACAGGCTCAGTTGACCAATCCTTGCTTGAGTCTTGTACTAAGTGCTCAGTTTGGTTTGGTTCTACTTCCTGACAGCGGGGGAAAAAAATCGGGAACACTAAGGCCTCTTTGTTCCCAGTGATATTTTTTCGCATAAGTTGAAATAGTGTCGAGACGCACTGTGCTTACATAAACGCACAAGTGCAGCGTTCTGACGCAGAAACATAGGGCTAGAATAAGCCGACAGCACTCGGGAGTCGCATTCATACGAGTTACTCTGGCACCGGCTAGCGAATATCTTTCGCTTCGCGCCTATCTCGAATTGTTTGGGATCCCCGAGCATAGGATATTAGCGGTCGGATATCGATAGATAGATAGATAGATAAATCTTTTTATTGACCAAAAATCTTTCGTGGCTTACGCCAAATTTGTTTGGTATAGTCAATAGCCTATGAGCATACAAATAAATTATAATAGACCTATATAGGGTTACAACAGTCATAAATATCTTAAAAAATTTAAACAAGCAGCTCAGTTTACACTCCATTGTACAACCTTAGAAAAGAGGGAACGAAACTCTTTGCAAACCTCTGGTGTGCGCATTTAATTGGTTGCAACTTTTCAACCGCAGTAGCTACTTTGCGAGGGAGCCTTTTCGTCACCTTTTCGGAAGGGAAAATATTTTTGTGAATTGGGTGATTCAGGGATTTGACACCAAACTCCATGCAGAGTTTCAGCCTCCGATCATGTAAAGAAGTGATTTCGAATTCACGTAGTAACTCTTCATAGGACCTCTCGGCCACCTTTGACGCTATGATTAGGGCTCTTTTTTGAATCTTAAGTCTGGTGGTCTGTTCGACCGTAAGGCCGAAATGCCAAACAGGGGCTCCGTATTCTAGATTTGGTCGGATAAATGAAATATAAATTCGGAACAAGTGTTTAGTGGGTGCCCCATGCCTGGACATCAGCTTAAGCATCTGAAGACCGGCATTCCCTCGCTTTATCATGCTAGTCGTCTGTGCTTCCCATTTTAAATCATGAGCTAGGATTATCCCTAGGAGTTTAATTTTTTCTACTTTCAAGGAATCTGAAATTTCAGGTGAAAAAGTAGGGTTGAAAGATTTAAAAAAAGAAATTGTCATAGTGCACGATTTACTATCATTCACAGTCATGTTAGATTTCGAAGCTTGCATTTTTACTTTACTCACGATATTTTGAACTTGACTCGAATCCTCTCTATAACAAACTTCAATAATTGTAAGATCATCAACATACTTCCAACGATTCTCAAAATCATCCGCTATATCATTGATCATAACTAAAAACAAAATTGGGCCTAAGATGGTACCCTGGGGCACACCACAAAGTACCGCTTCTGGTTCAGAGTAGACATTGCGATACTTTAAAATCTGGGATCTATTTGTTAAAAAACTTTGAATTATTTTTATTACTCTGGTATTAATGTTAAAAACATGGTGAAGCTTAGAAATTAAAATTTTGTGGTCAATAAGATCAAAACCTTTTTTAAAATCAATTGCTATCAAATTCAACCATTTACCGGGCTCATCAACATGCTTAAAAATAAAATGGAGAAGACTGATTAAATAATGTGAAGTTGACGTACACTTTCGATTTCCATACTGTCGATGATCTAGCAATGGTTCTATTTCTGTTTTAAGCCAATCAGCAACAAAACTTTCGTATATTTTACTGAATAATGGAGTTAGCGTGATAGGCCTTACACCGTCAAAATCCAACTGAGTATCTTTCTTTGGTATTGGTGTGACATACCCTGTTTTCCAAACTTGTGGGTATTCTAAACTACTAGAAATACTATTAAAAATATCTGTCAAAGGTTTTACGATTTTATCGGGAAACGCTTTAATTAACTGAATAGGGATGTCAATGGGTGTAATGCTTGTTCTTTTCAGCTTTTTCAATTTAGAACAAACTTGATCCTCGCTAATAAGCTTAACATTACTTTCTTCTGTCGAAAATTCTGCAGTTTCATTTCCATCCAGCGGAGGTAGTGATTGGACAATTCTGGCAAGGTGGGAATTTAGTTGGTTTGCGACAGTTACATCATCAGCATCAAGATTAAAATCAACAACAGAAGGTGTCTTCCCACACATTCGCTTGATTTCTTTGTACCATTTACTACTTTTTGATTCAAATAAACTATGAATTTTTTCGTTATAATGATCAGCGGCAGCCTTTCTAGCCATCTTTCGAATTTTGTTTCTGAGTTTATTAGCTTGTTCTCTTTTACCATTTCTCAGAAGTTGTATCTTGTAACGGATTAGGTCTTTGATTTCTTGCGTGATAAAAGGACGGTCAGTGTTGCAGCGTTTAAACGTTCCCGCGGAGAGCACTTTATTCACAAAACGAGTGAGCAAACCGTAATAGAACGATGTCAGTCCCTGTCAGTCCCCCCTCTGCATTGTAGTCCTTCCATAAAGCTAGGAAAAGGTGAAAACATTTCATGGGGAACACACGGGAAAAGGTGAAGACATTTAATTGTGATGTGAGAAGATGATCTTTAGCCGAAGCCGAGAGGCTAGATAGGTAGTGGAGATCAAGGGCCCGTTCATTTGGGTTTCGCGAGAACAAAGTTGGCAGTAGGAGAACAGGGGTCCGTCCCCCCCGTTGAAAGCCGTTGCACGCCAGCCATGCTGTCAAAATTCTTCAAAATTTCTCTTATTTTCAGCTGGTATTGAAGGGGATGAGCCTGCACCCAAAGAAGTTCTCAATACAGATGGCAGCTACCGCTTGTCTTTACAACCTTTCCAAGGGAGAACTCGGTCAGAAGATCCATCCTCACGTTCTACGAGAAGTTATTTCGAAAACTTTACTCGCCATGGAAGCCTTTCCCAAAAATTTACAGGTTAGTACATTTAAATACAAAGGTAAAGTAAAAGGTAACGTATAATCTTATTGACAAATATAAAGAAACCTCATGTTCTTAAAAGCATCAGACATGCTATACAAAAGTTTTGGTATTAGCTGGTCACGATGGAGAAAGAGCCTTTGATTCTGTCATCATACACCAAGAACTAATAAAGCTTCGCGCTCATGTCTGTTTTATTTTTATTGGTCATTTTTTACTATTGCCTTATTATGTATAACCACCTTATTAGATGTTATGTAATTACGACATACCTGACGAAAACGGCGAGTTCGAAAAGTCCGTAAACGAAAAGTTCGGCAATCCAGTGCTGTGAAACCTCGTTTTGCAATAAAGTATCAGTATCTGCTCCTGCAACATGTGTTCATAAGGGTTATAAAAACAAGATCAAAGATTTCGGTGGGATCCCAAAAACTTAATATTTGATCCAGACAATTGGGTCTTGTAGATATCCAGTCTTCGCCAGACTACATGAACATTTTTAATATTAAAACTTAGAAACAGATTAAGGTCAATGGCGTTGACGAAATTGATCAAAACTTCCTGCCTTAGGCTATACTACTGTCAAATTTCTGGTTTCAGCCGGATTCCGGTCGAAGGATATGTCCAGGTAGAAAATGATTGTCATATACGGACTCAGCAGGTCTGCCTACCCCTAAATCGACTATCTCATTAGCTTTTAAAACCAGATCCAGTCTTCGCCAGGCTAATCATCTGAGAAAATCAAGTTCAGATATACCTGTATAAGCCATATCTATTTTGACGATACTGATCGAAACTTCCTGCTTTACTTCTGCCAAATTTCCAGTTTCGGCCGAATTCCGAGCGAACTACTTGCCCAGCCAAAAAAAGATAGTTCAGAAACGAATTCAGCGTATCTCCTTATCCCTTATAAAGAACATCTAATCAACTTCAAATAAAAGTTTAACTTATAGAAAAATCCGGTTGAAACCGGATTCTGGACGAACTATATGTCCGGGTAAAAAATTATTGTCATATACAGATTCAGCGTCTCTTCTTACCTTTAAATCTATCATATAATCAACTTCAAATACAAATTTTACTTTTAAAAAATTCTCCGGTTTCGGCCGGATTCCGGGCGAACTACTTGTTCGGCGAGAAAATGGTTTTCACCATCGTGTTCAGCATGTCTTCTTACCCTTAAATCGAACATCTAATCAACTTCAAATAAAACTTTTGCTATTAACAAATTTTCCGGTTTCGGCCGGATTCCGGGCTAACTATTTGTCCGGCGAGAAAATGGTTTTCACCATCGTGTTCAGCATGTCTTCTTACCCCATAATCGACTATCACATTAGCTGTTTCAAAATATTTTGTTGGCCCCTTAATTTAAACCCCCTCCCCCACCCCTAAATGCAGGGCTACAGAGCCCATCTACGAACTCGACCTTATTCTTGACCCAAAGAATCCTCACACCAAGTTTCATCAAAATATCTCATTCCCTGTGAGAGTTATCGTGCTCACAGACGGACGGACGGACAGACGGACAACTTTTGCGATGTCATAGGTATCCGTCACTAACGTTTTGGAATCCCAAAAACATGTGTGCGAACCTATGATCAAGGTAGGAAGTAGCCCACTGTAACAAAAAATTTACTAGCTCCAAAAGTTTAGAAACGAACCTAGGTTCGTTTCTAAACTTTAAACGTTTAAACGGTAAACGTTTCTAAACTTTTCTAAACAGGTAGGCCACCTGAAGTAAGCAAAATCAGACTTTCGCATTAGAGTTTTCCATAGCGCGGGTACCGATCTCCTGTTTCAATGCCTGCCACTAGGAGTGCGATGTGTGGTTGGGGGCAAACTATTCAACCCTTCCTGTCGTCTGCAGCAGTCTTATGGAACCGCACAGCTTGTTTCGTCGATTTCCAACCGTCTTAGCGAAGTTTCGGACAGTGAGCCCAAACCCGGCTTAGCTATTCACGTCCAAACGCTTTAGCCACCCAGCTAATGATGACTTCTCAAAGTAAGGATCTGTAAACAAGTAAGCAGAAAACCATATGGGAGTAGAAATCTGCAGCCCATTGATTTAATTTATTTTTCCATTTCTTCCACTTCCTTCACATATGAGCATAGTGAAAGGCAACTGTAAATATTGAAATTTGTATACCTCTGATTGCAGCTCCAGAAGAACACGCTGCTGACCCTTTGCAGCGATAGAATCCTTCAGGACGTTTCCTTCGACCGATTCCGGTGTGCAAAGCTCGTTCTGGACTCGCTCTGTGAATTTGACGATGCTGCTATGGCTCGGATGAGTGTCGCCATCTGTTCCATTCTCGGTAGGTTTCCCTAAAGTTATTTACATTAATGCATACCATCTAAGGACTAAGGAAACGATGAAAAACGTAGACGGACCTTGTGCAAGAAAGAAAGCTGGAAAGACAAAAATACAGAGCAGGGTTTTAACAAAGCATAAAACGATTTTGTCCCAGACAGATTGCAAATTTGGATCTCGCTGTTGGTTTTTATTTATTTTATTTTAAACCATGTTAGTTGAGTACATCCGGGATTTGTTAGGCCAATTAATCCTTTCAGCTGATACCGATGAATATAACAATAAGCTTTGTTCTTCGGTGTGAATGAATGAATGCAGTTTATGGATTATAAAAGTGGTAAAAGCATCTCGCTGTATAGGAAATTTTCTTTGCTAAGTAATTATCTGTAAACAATAACCTAAAAACACATGTAGTATTAGTAGTAGAATAGTACACAGTAGTAGAGTAGTGAGTAGCTGTTCATAACCAAGAACTTCCTTAGGGAATGCCGGTCTTTTAGGGAATGCCGGTCTTCAGATGCTTAAGCTTATGTCCAGGCACGGGGCACCCACTAAACACTTGTTCCGAATTTATATTTCATTTATTCGACCAAATCTAGAATACGGAGCCCCTGTTTGGCATTTCGGCCTTACGGTCGAACAAACCACCAGACTTGAGAAAATTAAAAAAAGAGCCCTAATCATAGCGTCAAAGGTGGCCGAGAGGTCCTATGAAGAGTTACTACGTGAATTCGAAATCACTTCTTTACATGATCGGAGGCTGAAACTCTGCATGGAGTTTGGTGTCAAATCCCTGAATCACCCAATCCACAAAAATATTTTCCCTTCCGAAAAGGTGACGAAAAGGCTCCCTCGCAAAGTAGCTACTGCGGTTGAAAAGTTGCAACCAATTAAATGCGCACACCAGAGGTTTGCAAAGAGTTTCGTTCCCTCTTTTCTAAGGTTGTACAACGAAGTGTAAACTGAGCTGGTTGTTTAAATTTTTAACGATATTTATGATTGTTGTAACCCTATATAGGTCTATTATAATTTATTGTATGCCCATAGGCTACTGACTATACCAAACAAATTTGGCGAAAGCCACGAAAGATTTTTGGTCAATAAAAAGATTTATCTATCTATCTATCTATCTATCTAAACCTTCCTCGATTTCTTACAATTTCCTTTACAAGTTCTTGCTATAAGGAGCTATAACAATAACGTTTTGAACGGCTGTATGCAGATCAACAACGCTGAATCGTTGGCTTATTTTCGAATTTTTTATTTTTGGCGGAAAGCATAGATGAAATCGATAGTAGGACGACCAGATTGAACGCTAATTGAAAACAAACCCAGACAAACGCCAAACGCCTCGCTCTAATTCAGTCATACACAATTCCTAATTTTGTTGGGCATGGTGCCCCAAAGTCAGGACATGCCCCAACGTGTGGGCATGGTTCTCATACGTTGGGGCACCATGCCCTGCAGGACGGCATGGTACCCCCATGAAAATCTGTTGAATTGAGAATATAAAATGGAAATTAGCTTTTCAAGCAGATTTTTATGGCGGTACCATGCCCTTGTTACAGGGCATGGTGCCCCAACATAAGAGAACCATGTTCATACTTTGGGGTATGCTCAGAGGTTGGGGCACCATGCCCAAAAATTGAGGATTTGTGTATGACTGCTCTAATATGGCTATTATAGGCCGAGGTTGCTAGCTGTCTCTATTCTAGCGGCGAAGATCTCAACCCAGGAGACGTCAAGACTTGGAGCTCAGCCGCTGTATATGAGCAAGCTTCTGCAGATCGTCAAGGTGAAAGCCAATGCCCCTGCTGACATAACCCTGAAGTTTACACTCAGTGCCCTGTGGAATTTGACAGGTAAGCGAAGACAATCCCCTTCTCATATTTCTATGTTTTTAGATTTTTTTAGAAACTCCCTGCGTGTCGGGGTTCACTCCCCGGAAACGGCCTGTTGAAAGCCAATTATTTATATATTATATATTAGTTTTAGTTTCGATTTATATATTAGTTTTTTCTCCTGCACACTGTGGTTTGCATTGTTGTTTTAACGAAGTCTCCCCTATATCCCTGCAATGTGCCAGTGTGAGAGGAAGGAGAAAATAGAACAGAATAATCTTTTACTAATGCCTGTCTTATGAGACAAACCAAATAGGTGGTACGCGTCAAACAGAAAATACGGTAAAACTTGTCTAAACTAGTCAAGATACAACAACTTTCATGTTTGATATGCTACTGCTGATGCTGTGTGAAGGGCGAGACTTCGTGGCACGTAGCTGTCCCTTGTTCAGACGAGAGTAGCCATTCCACTGCTGCACGTCCGCGCTAAAGCAGTATTAGCAGGAAAGCTGTTTTTCAGGTCGTCTAGCGTTTTTTTTTCACCGTGGAGGAGTAGATTATCACATACGAATATATCTCCGTGAAATATCGTTGCGCTCAGTTAAGTAGCTGAAGCTCAGGGATTTCTTTCGCATTCACATCTTTTGTACTTCTTCCGTTCGTACACCAAGTAGATATATGTACCAGATATTCTCTTGAACAAGATCTTCTTCGTCTTCACGTTTCCTTGATACGTTCGTGGCTAGAATACCTGATGGAAGCTGGCACATTGGCCAGACTGCTCCTGGAGAAAAGCAGGTAATAAAAATCGTTATCTTCGCTTATTCAGAAAAATAGACGAATGTTTCTTTTTCCTTTTAGATGAGTCTCCGGTCACTTGTGAGATGTTTCTGGAGCACGAGGGAATGGTTCTATTCCTGACGGTGCTTGAGAAGTTCAAAGATGAAGCGTCGGTCGAGACGAAAGTCTTGGGCCTAATGAACAACATTGCTGAAGTTCCTAGTCTTAGACAACACCTCATGGTTGACGAGTTCATGGTCGTATTAAGGTAGGTTGAAGGTTCAAGGATTTAATTTACACATCTGGACAAAATGACCATAGATAAAGGGTCAAAGCCGGAGACACATGGTTGACTGACAAAAACCAGGTACAGTAATAGAACAAGCCTATTTGACATATAGCTAATTATGTAAATAAATAAGAATTATTCGACGCCTCGCCATTCGACGGGAACCCGCCCCACAAACACGACACTCGGCAAAGATGAACGGCATGCACAATAAAAAAAAACAATGCTCGGGCAAGAGTAGCCGATAGCCGGCAACTTATAGGCAAAACACCTTACGAAACAACATACCGGAAAAAAAAATTATTTTAATTTTATTATTGATTTTGAATTATTGATAAGTATAGTATTGTTAGGTTTGTGTCCCATAGTTGGCCAAGAGTGGTTACAAAATCATTCCGATTTATTGACGAGAAGATGCACACAAATGCGCACGCGAATAAAACATATTTACAAATGATACCGGGGCTAGCGATCGGCATGTGGCCAAATCGCTTGCCGATCCGCGACTAAAACAAACCGGAATGAATCACTCTGACTAGTCAATCGACAGTTATGAGTCACGATGGCGAGCGCGAAGGGTTAGTGCCTTCTGCAAATCGCAAGAAAGACAAAAGTTGTGCTGGGCACAACAAGAATGAAGTTGCATCTTTATATTTGAAGGAGAATTGTTGCAGTCAGTGTATGGTAGATAAAGACGCCATGAACCCGTGATCGAAAAACATGGTGAGAACCCCGATCTCTCAGTGCTTAAGGAGGGTTTTCGCGAGTTGGAAAGCAAAGTCGGAATCACTTTCCAGTGGTATTCGCGCTGCGTCGGAATGTTGCCGAGCTTTCCCACCCGGTTTTCGCGCTTTGGAAACCGAAGCAGCTTTCCTGGAAAGTGATTCCACGAAGTTAGTGGAAAGCTCCGCGGAAAGTTGATTTTTTCGGCGCGAATTTCAAAAGTATGGGAAAAAAACAGTGGAAGTATCACTAATAAATAAAGAAAAATTGCAAGCGTTGTTACGATGACTTCGGTGAATTGTATGAGATTCAAAGAAGTACTAAAGTGAACCATATTTATTCGAAAGAGCTTGTAATTCAATAATTCACCGGCGACGTCAGCTTTCCATGCGTTTTCGCGATCAGTCCAGCGGGAAAGTGGAAAGTGATTCCAGGAATCGCTTTCCCACAGTTTTCACGATACGCTTCGCTCGCCGGAAAGTGATTCCGAGATTTCGCGAAAACCCTCCTTTAGTGTCCTATGGCCAAAGGCAAAAGGTTCAAAGGCTGAGAAATGCGATTGAAATTCCTGTTCTCGAGCTATCAAACTGAGCGTGACTGTATTCACGGATGAATGTTCTCGTGCGACAATCTTTCCAGAAAAGACAAGCGGGTGCGATGGTGCTTTAGTTTGGAACATGTTTGGTAATGGAGTGGTTCTTTCGTCTGCAAGCTCTAATTTGAACAATAATTTATTTCCTTAGGCGCTTGTTACATTCGACTCAGATTGACGTCAGTTACTTCGCCGCTGGAATCATCTCACACCTTGGTAGCAGCGGCGCCGAAGCCTGGACACCAACAAGTGTGTCACGTTCTGTGCTTTTGGAAGAACTTGTAAGTATTCTAGCTCACCCCCCGTGCTCTTCTGCGAGAAATAGTCAGGCTCGTATGTTAGCTCCGAGTTTCTGCGTGACCTGTAGAGGCGATAACCTTAAATAATCGTAGCAGAGTTTTTTTTTGTAGTATTTTTCGCCACTGGGTATTTACCGTTTTTCGACCCGTATTCATGCGACGAGATGAACACAGTGTGAAATAATGAGCGTTTGCCCACTTGGTGTTCTGGGACCCGAAGCCCTAAGGCTGACTATTCTTGGTAGCGTGATCGTAGTCTTTCGTTTGGTGGTTCGGTTTGACTTACTATATCAACCTAAAATATCGAAGGTGTTCCAATTGGTTTGGCTTGGCTCCACTCTCAATCTCGTCTCAATCTCGTCTATTCAAAACCGCTCTTCAGTTCCTGCTTCTCCGCTACTACAATTCTGTCTGTTTGGCACACATCCTGATACAGGGCGTAAGCCTCAGCATCTTGGATGCTTAACGAAAATCTCCGTTTCCAAGGGGAAATGGGAATTCTTTTACGTAAATTAAATTTTTCGAACTAAGAATAAAATCACTTCTGTCCTCTTATCGATAAATAACACCAGTACACTGTGCAGTCCCATGATAACAGTCCTATCCTACCCAATGCCAAAATTTTCTGGTATTACCCTGATGTTAAAAGAAAAAAGTTCCAACCGTGCGACTGATAACGCACAGCCAGCCGTGCGATAAAAAGTGATAACGCACGGTTCGTCCGTTCATCAAGTTCATTTAGCATTTTCCCTCAAGTACTGAAAAATAGAGCCTGATCTCCAAAAAATGAATAAAACACATCACTTTCAGGAGGAAAAACAAAAAAAAAACACTAAAAAATGATGCAATAAACAAAAATGTTGGAAAACGTTGTAGAAAAGTCTTTAAAAACTGAAAAAAAATGTTGCTTTCCTAGCCAGCCAACCTGGGTTATACCTTGTTACAGTCATCTGGAAAATTTGGAATATTTGGCACTTGGGCAGCAGTAAAGTTGCAGTCTGGGCCACCTTGCAGTAGTGATAGCCAATACAAAAAAGCGCCATGCAAAAGTACCAAGTGGATTGATATGACAAAGTCAGGATGAATGCTAACAACCAAGAACCATTAGCCTAGGTAAACAGCCATGCCTCACCTCTTAGGTCTTGGAAATTCTCATCTTGGAGCAAATCTGGCTTAGCTCATGTGATAATATCCAACCAGAATTTTGCAAAACAAAACAAATGCATATCGTTTTGATCTTTCAAACAAATTGCCATGAAGCACAAAACGCTAGCCAACTCTCCTTCCCGCTGCGTAGATCTGCGTATCATACAAACTTCAATCTAGTAATGTACGCTTCATCATTCAACTGGCCCGGCCCTGTTTACCTGTAGAAAAATTGACGGTCTAGCCACCGGCCTAGGCTCTTCGTGAGAGTTGTCCAAGATGTTTCTGACGCTAGATGGTACCGTTTTTATGATGGATTAAAGGTGAATGATCTACACTTTTCGGTTTTCTGGCAAAGGTTGCAAGAGGAGTTACTATAGCTACTAGCAATATTGGCTTTAATTTATAAGAAAAGATTGATATAAAGCAGTTGCTTTTTTTTACCGAATTTCCGCCAGGAGGCATCATGGGGCTGCACAGTGTACTAGTGTTATAATCATTATCGCCCTTGCTTTTCTTCCGTCGATAGCGGAAAATTTGGCCCTTTGGCAGCCCGCAGCATGATAGGCAGATATCACCCTCGCTGCGCTCGGGCGATATCAGCCTATCATGCCACCCGCGGGCCAAATTTTTCCGCTATCACCCTCAGCAAGGGCGATAATAAAGGTTAACTTCAGACATCGAGGTTGATATCGAAAATAACAACGAGACGGCCATTGAAAATAACCTGTCCGAGCCGAAGGCGAGGCAGGTTATGAAAAATATCAGCCGAGCGGAGCGAGGTTGATATTTTTGAATGGCTGTCGAGATTGTTATTCCGATATCAACCGAGATGGAGGTATGTTAACTATTATAACTTTTTCGAACAGGTATTGACACTTACAATATGCTTTATAACTTTTTTTTAACATGTTTTTCTGTTCCTACTGACGCAGTATTCCCTAAGATCATGGTCAAACTACACTAGGCTTTTGTCTGCGCAAAATAGGGCACCGAAGTGTCTGTAGACAAGTAGATAAAAAAAAAAGCTTTTCGGGGCTGCAGAAAAAAAAGTAAGAAAATTTACCAAAGTCTGAATATTGGTGTTTAAAATCCTCACGGGCGACCGCACAACGTTTTGCGAATCTGCGCAAAACAGTAGACTCTATGCCGTTTATGAGCCTAGTGTGACCAAGGGTCTAAATACATTCCGACTGTGTTCACACGCGTTTAGTATATTTGATACCAGGCAGAAGACTTGATAGCTTCGCGCGAAAAGTTTGAAATCCAGTGAGAACGTGCATTGCGATAATCACGTGGTGTTTGAGATCTTTCCTCACTCAGAGACAGAGTGAAGTGCTCATTAACTACCATTTTGGAAAGTAGGATGTTGTTTCAGTTGACAAGCTGTATTTTGAGTGGAAATCTGAACGTGAAAAGGTATGACATAAGGCATAGGCTGGTTTTCAAGAGCGTAAAATGCTCTGTCATTTTTTCAGTGCTGAATAACTAGCTTTTGGAAATCAAGGGATAGTAGGATGTTGTTTCAGTTGACAAACTGTATTTTAACTGGAATCTGATTGAGACAAGGTATGACCTGGGCCATAGTCTGGTTGTCTAAAAGAGTAAGAAGTTCTGTCATTTTTCAAAATTTATTTTATTTTTTATTTCATTTTTATATATTTTTTAAGTATTTTTTTATTGAAAGTATTGTTTTTAATTTATTTTTTGGAGGTCAGCTTCTACTTTTCCATATTTGAGGTAAAGTGCTCGATGAATTCAGTATTTGAGGAAAAGTGTCCGAAGAACATCTGTGGAGGTTGATACGGCTTCGTATCAACCTCTCTTGAGGTTGATACGATATCTCATCCAACCTATTGAACCTCCGTGAAATTTATTGTCAAAATATAACAACCTGGGGGGCATAGGAAGATATGCATTACATACCTGTTCGAGAAAAGTTATTATATATTAATTATTAATGACCAACCGAATGTCACATATGAGAGATTACCTGTGGAATTATTGACCTAGGATCTTTCGTTACCCTCATCGCTCCTTAATCAATCCAGTTGGCCGAGCCATTCAACAAAAAAAATTGAAATTTTTTGTTATGGCCTTACTAGAAAATTTCTTAAGTATTGAACGTGAATAGCTTCTGGCGCGTTCAGACCCATGGACCATGCCGCTCGTGTTGTCTTTTTGACATTAATCGCAAATTTGGTTTATAACCACGAAAGTCGATTTTTACAATAAACTTTCAATCTATCATGTGATCACCTTGAATTCCCCCGTAGCTTGCTAAACCGCTCTTGCCGTACAGAGAATCTTAGGGCAGACACAGTACTTGTTTTTAAATAAAGTAGAGCTCCCATATAATTTTGTCGTAGTTATGTGTCATTTACTGGAAACCAAGGGAATTTCTAGGCAGGGAAGAAGAGAGTTCTTGTTAGAAGGCCCTAACCGTGAAGACTTCACGGGTCCTTGATGCATCATTTTATCATCTTTCAGCTATGAATTTTGGGAATGCGCGATTTTAATTCGTTCACAAGGCTTTAGCTCAGAAGTGTTTATTTTTAGGGAGCAGAAGTAAACCGTTGGGATCCGCCAGAGGGTGAGATGGTGGCCTACCGCTCGTTCAAGCCTTTCTTCCCACTCCTGGCTTGCGACAGTGATTATCAGGTTCAGCTTTGGTCCGTATGGGCGATTCACCATGTCTGCACCAAAAATGGTAAAGTTCTCGTATTGACTTTTCACTGGAGTCCTTAATCCCTTGTTCGATCACGTGCACATGAATGTTGAAGTGCCACGTTTATGCGTTGACCTCGTCTGCGTTCTACCTCTAGAAGTTTGTCGTTTCGTTGAAAATCTCCAGTGTCTGTGGCGCTTTTGCCGGTGAAAAAACGCAGCGCGACCCGTGAAGTAAGTCAATGCGCACCAAAAAAAAGATCAATTGATCCAGCCCTGGTTGCAGCTCCAGCCCGCTTTCTTTCTCCGAACGAGACTCGACAAGATCGTATTTCCTTACACCTCTAATAAACATTACGATCTATAGTAGTAAAATAGGTCCAGGTTCTACCGCGTATTTCGTAGCGTATCCTCAGTCTTTTCCGGTGAGTGAATGCTCACTGTGACAGGGATTTGCGAAACGAGGTTTTGTGCAGGTTGTTCATTCTAGCGTAGCCTTATTAGTTCTTGTTCTGGGCCAGGGAGTACACGTGATTGCAGCTTTTTGGTCAAGTAATCTACCTACTAAACGCAGTAAACTTTGCCGCCGACTTCGTTGGCTCGCGTTGGGTTTGCTACTGTCTTTCGTAACAGAGAGAATATTAGTGTTTTCGTACCACTCGGATATCCTGCGACATCTGCTATCAGCAAATTATCATTCACCATACATTGTCATTTCATTCTCTGTTATTAATCTCTGTCCCTGTTCTCACAAGCGTGCGAAAATGAATAGAAAAAGGTTTTAAATTGTGTAACAAGGTTAAAATTCGTCAGTTTCTGTTGTTTCGTTCTCAACTGTTATTCTCCATATAATCAGGAACCCATACATTTCCTGTAATGACTCGCCATTCAGGGGGCTTGTCATTTCCTATGCTTCTATGTTGCTATGTATAGCGCCCGAGCCTCACCTAGTTTCCAAAAATTCCACTTGGGTCGAATCGGCGTTCTTGCTCAGATAGAGCCAATCCCGGGCCTCCTTGGACGTGAGACCAAAGACGACTCCTCCCTCAAGGCAATATTTTATCCCCGTGGGTATTTCTCGAACTATCTGACGCTCGGTCAAGAGCGCATCAGAAATCTCCTATTGACAAGCCCCCTGAATGGCGAGTCATTACAGGAAATGTATGGGTCCCTGATATAATTGAAGAGCTGAGCGCACAAGGGTGATAACTCACTTTTAGGCTAGTTTCGAGATAATCGCGTTTTTATGGCACTTGCCTTCCGGCCAAGTGCCATATACCGATCACTTTTCCGTCGGTCGGTCGGTCGGTCTGTCGGTCGGTCGGTCAGTCCGGTGATCGCGAGTTAGGGTACTTCCAGATGTGCTAGGACGATGAAACTTGGCAGGCATATTAGGGGCCCAACCAAAGTAACTTGGAAATCGTCACTTGCCCGATCCGACCATCGTGGGGGGAGGGAGGGGAGCCGGAATCCGGAATTTAGTGACATGCATAACTTTCTAACTGGTAATCGGATCTTAATGAAACTTGATATGTGGAAAGACACCATGTCTCACAAGTCCCACCTCAAGTCCGGACCGAATCCGATGAATGTGGGGGGGGGGGGTCGGAGGGGGGAACCGGAAATCATGTTAAACGCTTAGAGTGGAACGATCGGGATGAAACTTGGTGGGAGGAAAAAGCACAACCCCTAGGTACATCATTGACAGAACCGGACCGGATTCGTGCACTGGGGGGGGGGGTTGGAGGGAGGTTCCGGAATTCCGGTCATACGGAGTTAAGATACTTCCAGGTGGGCTAGGACGATGAAACTTGGCAGGCAAATCAGGGACACGACCAGATTAACCTGGAAACAGTCAGCTTCCCGATCCGACCATCGTGGGGCCGGGGAGAGGAGGGAGGGGGAATCCGGACTCTTGAGGCATGTATAACTTCCGAACGGGTGATCGGATCATAATGAAACTTGGTATGTAGAAAGACCACATGTCTCGGATGTCCCATTTCAAGTCCGGATCGGATCCGATGAAGCTGGGGGGGGGGGGGGGTCGGAGGGGGCTCCGGAAACCTTGTGACATGCTTGGAGTGGAGCGATCGGAATGAAACTTGGTGGGAAGAGCAAGCACAAGCCCTATGTAGATCAGTGACAGAACCGGACCGGATTCGGGTATTGTGGGGGAGTTAGGGGGGTCCGGAATTCCGGTGATCGCAAGTTAAGGTACTTCCAGACATGCTAGGACGATGAAACTTGGCTTGAAAATTAGAGACTTGGCATGATTGGCTAAGAAATAGTTAGTTCCCAGATCCAACCATCCCTTAAAGTACTAATGCTAACCGCAAAGTACAAAAGATACTTTTAAGCAATAGATACATTTTCGTTATCCCTATGAGCCCATGATCATTTTTGCCTCAAGGGTTTTGCTTACAACTGAATTCCTTAAAGTACAAATAATACTTCTGAGTAAAATATACATTTTCGTGCTCCTGGTGATCATCTTTTTTGCTTCAAGAGTTTTGATTACAGATGATTTTCTAGCGCCCTTAAAGTGCGCACAGCCAAATGCATTGCCAAACGATACAGTCTCGTGATTTCCAAGGACCCATGATCATTCTTATCTCAAGGGTTTTGCTTACAAATGATCAAAAGAAACCCACGAATTGACGAATTCCTACTTTCATCCTCTGACCTAACCTTGCAAGTGCCATATGAGCTTCCAGCTCTTGTTCTCTCTCAGTTCTGGTACGGCTTCGGATCAGGGTTGTCCATTTCGCCTCTTCGCGGCTGGGCAGCGTTGCCTATGCTACTTAAACTGACTCAAGCAGCTCTGTTGTCCTCAGAAAGTCGAATATATCGAATCACCTTTGTCGACTGAGTATCTCAGTAGGGAGTGATCTGGTGAAGATTTTGATAGCATAGGGAGAAAGAGGGCAAAAATGTGTAACAGATGGTGCTCTTAACTCTATTTGCCAAAAAAAGCGAGTTATAACCTTTGCGCGCTCAGCTCTTCAACTGCTTCACGTGGTGGAACTAAACTTTTCACCTTCGATTTGTTCGGGCAAAATGGTTGCTATTTCGCTGTTTTTGCGAACATGGAGAGACCATGTATATTTCTTACTATCTATTTTAAGAAATAGTAACTTTGGCTTTCTTTTTAGCAAAACGTTACTGTCCGATGCTTGTTACCGAGAATGGGGTTGGGATTCTGCAGAGGCTGGCAGACGAGCCAACTACTCAATATCTAGTGAAGAAACGCTGTGATGAAATTCTAGATTTACTTCGAAGTTGCGATTTGCTCCATTAGCTCATATGATTTGTTAGTTTTACTCGGAAGACTTCTGTAGAAACGGTTAGTGAGTGCTCTTTATTTTTTTCGTGATCGCTGAGCGTTGCGTTTTTTCTCTTTGTTTACGATACTGTACACGTCTTACCTTCCTATATATTTATGTCATCTGATAAAAAGATATTGTCTGCGAACTATTGTAGAGGCTTACCTTGTATTTGAATGTGATGATACTGATGGATGGCACTTTTAAAGTTTACGACAGAAGTTTCGCGTCAAGATTCTGCCTTATTCGTTACGATGCTTTCCTTATGTGACCAACTGTCAGCTCTTGGAGACCCCGGGACGGCTCTAGGCGCGCTGGGACCCTAGGGCCGCCATGGGCCTTGAACCTGGCGTCGCAAAATGTAGGAAACTTGGATTCAGCGGTTCGTCTTCACACCTCTCGACTTATCATTACGTAAAGATGACCGAGCAGTATAATGTTCCGTCCGCTTGCGTTGCGCTGATCCGTAATTCAGGAACAATTTCTGCAGTTTTTGGTAGTATTTGGTACTTTAGTCCTTTTGGTTGAATCACTGTAAAAATTTGTAAAATTACACTATCATTTATCGCTCACAAGTCTCGTCTAATGGTCGAATTCTCTCCAAAGTAATCTCTATGCCGACAAGGGACCTCTCTGGTGAGAGAGGGCGGAGGGCTATGGTGAATTCTGCCGGTCCCGGGTAGAACTGATAGAAATGGGACCTGCAGCAATTCTGCATTATCAGTTGGAGATGATATTGATGGAAATTGGACCAGTTGTCAGACGAAAAATTGGATGATTAAAAAAAAATCGGATTATTTAGTAGTTGCTTAGTGGCTGATCTTTATGTGTCGCATCAGTCCATGTGAAGAACCTTCGAGACACGTTCTATACAATAAACTCCGTAACCTAATACGACTATTTAGGTCATAAGGAAGGCGATGAAATAGAATATCAGCTAGAACAAATAATCTGACAGAACCTCCGTCTCCCCATCTCGGTAATATGACTATGCGTAGTCGACTATTACCCCATACCCTGTCCGCTACGAACGAGCGGAGGGGTTAGTAGCTTCGCGCCACATCAAGTTTTGTTACCTCTACAAATGATTGCTGACTGGATCTATGGACGCGCTCTAGGGCGGGTCAGCGCGCGGAGTACGCCTCCTGCCAGCCTTCTTCACTATTTTTTCTGCGATAAGCAACGGCGAAGACGGAAGATGAGTAAACGGGTATCAACATCAGCTCAAAGCTATATAGAGTAAATATCTCTACTCCTCTAGGTCCGCTCATTTTTTCCGGGTTATTCACAGTCGTTGCATGGGACTAAAAACAGAAGTTGATAGCAGGTAACAGCGAAACAAAAGACCAATCGAGATGAATGAAGAAGTTTTGCGGGTTTTACCGTTAAACAGGCATATCGCGTGCAGAAAGTAGATATTAGGTCGCCTCTCGTGAGTGAGACAAAGCACAAAAGCGGACAATTTTGGTTCAAAGCTCTCTTCAAAGCTTGTTCACAGGAAAGCAGACAGAGGCTGCTTCGATGTTCATCCACATGTTTGGAATTTCTTCTGATTCGGATTCTTCGAATTCTAAGGAAACCAGTTTGGTTTCCTCAGAAATCTCGGGGAATTTTTTTGTAAATGAACAAGCGTTTGTTGGAAATTGTGAAATGTGTGTCGTCGCACTCACGCCCTCGCAACCAGGTCGTAACTGTTATCACGTTAACTCTTATCCCGTCACATGAAAGATTCCCCACATCGTTACCGTCCCTTCCCCTTTGCCCGGTTTTAGCCTGTCCGCTATCTGGCAGTTCTTTCTTTTTGGCACAGAACCAAGTTTTTTGACAGTTTAGTTTTGATCTCTGTGGCCGTGTTGTTTGTTGTTTCCTTATTTGTTTTAGATATCTATGGACATCCGAAGATATGGGTGATCTATTGAAATCAGCCGCTGAATACTGGGGTCTCTCTAGTTCTGCATCTAGTTCCTTGGATTCAACTGGTTTTCTGGGAAAGCATATCACCGTCTCAAATCAGTCTTACAGAATCACTCGACTTATTGCAGAAGGTAATGAAGATAGTCCATGAACTGCGGATATTAACATGGGACAAAACAACAGCTTGAGTTGCAATGCAACCACCATAGCGGCATAGCAGAGCAAAGGCGTTACTGGGCCTAGCCAAAATGTTTGCTTTGGGAGGGGGGGGGACAAGGTATTTACCAATTGGCTGGTCATTTTTACTGACTGTTTTTGCGGATAAAAATTACTATTAGTGGGAGAAAAATGACTGTGTCAACGGAAAATCGGGTGATTTCAAGAAGAATCGACTATTTTTAAGAAAAACTGACTGTTTTTAAGAAAGTTTGATTGTTTTTAAGATAAATGACTTAAAAAAAATTGACTATTTTCACTAAAAATCGCAGCGCTTAGCTCCGACTCGGCTCTTTTTTACTGACTTGCCGCCATCATTGGGGGGGGTGTAGGGGGGTGTCCCTCAAATCCCCCCTTGGCCCTAGTAGTGACGCCTCTGACCACCAGCTCATTATCATTTGTGGACTGAGGATTGTTGACCCAGTCATCACTGCTAGAAGCGTTACTTGCTTTAGCCTTTGTTCAACAGTGCAAAACAGATTTGTTGGTTGAATTTTATCAGAGCTATAATTTGGCTGTTCGTAGCAAATATCCTTTTCAGGCCCAGGCTGCTCAACTTGAGCTTTTCTAGTTTGAGCCTGAAGCTTTTGACCGAATCGGTACCTGATTTTGACCGAATTTATTATTTTTTTCTTAAAAACACAGCGAGTTGCCTTCAAGAAACTGCAATGTAAAAAGTTGCATAGTATGTACAAAATCAAGTCAAAAGAGAAACGCTGTTCCACTCCTGTTTTTCTGTGATGCGCCGTCACTAGCCTTTTACCTTTGGGGGACGCCCAGTTTGCCAACAGGACTTGAAAATTCGCCGACAAAATACGCCATTGCTGTAAAGCCCAAACGTTACTAATGGGTGTAGTCAGGAAAAATTAAAGCGCCGCAGGTTTTTTTTTTTATCCGCCTTTTTCTAGCAACATTTAACTGCTTTCCATGCAAATTCTAGCTTTTAATGTGGTTCAATCCCCCCAAAATTCCAAGCCTCAAACGCCAACTATTTGACGCACCTTTCTTATAAATAGCGAATACTGCAGGCTAAATTTTGTGGAAACACTGATGATGAAAGTGCCGTTTTGCGATCCCAAGACTACCTAATAAACCACAGAGCTGTCTGGCGAAAAAAAGAGGGGACATCCAGGGTAAAGTAGAGACAAAGTACATCTATTCTGAATTTACAGCAAACAAAACCAGGCTAGTTTTCACGTCCAACTCAGTAACTGGGGTGAACCAAATACTGATTTCCTACTACCTAAAAAATAACAAAAAAAGATCGGGAGCGGCATAACAACCGAATCTCGCAATGGAATAAAACCGAATGTGTCAAGTCTGGTAATAGATACGGACCAAACAAAAATCTCGGGTGAAACTGACTGAATTCGGTAACGAATCAGAACCAAAATGAATCTCATTAATTACCAAGTTATGAAATGGACTGACCGAATGCAATAGAACAGATACGGACTTGAGAAAAGTCCGGTGAATTACCGAATTCGTTAACGAATGAGACGAGGAATGAGACCAAATAAACACGTTAAATCACCGAATTTACGAAGGGACGGACCAAATGCGTCACAAAAGTTGGATGAATTACCAAATTCGATGAAGAATGGGAACCAATAAACACGTTAAATCACCCAATTTGAAAATGTGGCGACAAAAGAAAATTTGACCGAATGCCCAAAACGTAGGGGGGGCGCTGCGCCCCCCCCCGCCCCCCCTTCGGGACGCCCCTGCTGCTCAGTACAGTCTACTACAAACCACAGACTTTTGGATACCCTGTGCCGGATACCCTGTACCGGGTTTTTGTCAATCAACCTTGTGTCTCTGGCTTGACCCTCTTTATCATGTTATACAGAGTATAAATTAAAACCTTGATCCTTGAATAACATTTTTGAGGCCAATTTTGAGGTCATGTAATTTGAGGTTGGCAACCCCTCCTGTATATCTAGGGTTTTAGCATACCCGATGCCTAACACTTGATACCCCTGTGCCAAATGCCGGGTACCCTTAGCCTACCAAAGTAAATTATTGATAATTTCGAAGCTCAGAAATCAACTAATCAGAATCCCATAGTGGAGTAGGTCACTTAGGTCAGGGCTTAGTTGCCCATACATATCAAGCCTTTGGAATAGGGTATACAAAAATCAGTGATTTGTTGTAGTCTTGGACAGTGCTTCAGCATTGGAGTACCAGCCAAGATAATGTGTTTTTGAAACATATTATGGGCAAGTCCTAACAATAGAGCACTTTGCTTAAAACTTGAGGATTTGTGTATGACTGTGTGACCTGATTCACCAGTGCATTACTTGGCTAGGACTCTGTCTTTGCTGTCATGAAATTTCTAGTGAGCTTTATATAACTACAATAACAAGACCAAAGGTTTTGATGGGATCCCAAAATTTTGATATTTGCGTCAGACAATCCGGTCTTGTAGATATTCTGTCTTCAACAAACTTCTTAAATATTTCAGAACAGATTAAGGCCAATTGTAATAATCGGAGAAGACCAAGCTCGTATTTGACTGTGCAAAACGGATACGCCAGCTGAATTTAACCAGGTTCAGATGTATTCAGATATTCAGCGCTGTCAAACATTCAGACATGGATTCAGCATATGGTTTACCTTTTAGCCTATGTCGTATCTCCTTCATTCCATACTTCTGCCGAACTTCCGGTTTCGGCCGGATTTTGGGCAAACTACTGGTCTGGCAAAAAACTGAAGCTCAAAAACAAATTGAGCATGTATCCTTGCCCCTATATCGAACCTCTATCAACTTCAGATTAAACTTTTACTCTTAACAAATTTTTCGGTTCCAGCCGGATTCCGAGCGATCTATACGTCCAGTGAGAATATGATTGTCATATATGAATTCAGCATGTCTTCTTACCTGCAAATCAGACATCTTATCAAATTTAAATAAAGCTTTTACTTCAAACAAATTCTCCAGTTTTGGCCGGATTCCGGCTGAACTAATTGTCCGGCGAGAAAATAATTTTCATATTCGGACTCAGCACGTCTCCTTACCCCTAATTGAACCTCTAATCAACTTCAGATTAAACTTTTACTTTTCACAAATTTTCCAGTTTTGGCCGGATTCCGGCCGAACTATTTGTCCGAAAAATAAATAAATATTCGGATTCAGCATGTCTCCTTACCTCTAATCCGACTATTTCATTAGCTTTAAAAAATATTTTTTCTCCCTTAATTTCAAACCCCTCCCCCACCCCGAAATATAGGGCTACATAGCCCATCTTCGAACTTGACCTGTACTTTGACCTAAAGATCTCAAATATCTCAATCCCTTCGAGAGTTATCGTGCTAACAGACGGACAGACGGACAGCTCTACGAAGTCATAGGTATCCCTCCACTTACGTTTTGGGGTCCCAAAAAGAACATCAGTGGTCTGTAGCAGCCCACCATACTACCTGTCCTGTAAACCATTGTTTTTAGTTTTGCAAAAAAGTGCTGTACAGCCAAGATTATGGTGTTTTACTGGATTAGAAGTTCAGTGATTTGGTTTTTTTGTCCATGTTCACTTTCTTATTTCAGGGGGCTTTGCCTATGTATTCCTGGCAACAGAAATCTCATCAGGAAAAGAAGTTGCATTAAAGGTAGGAGACTATTCCGTGGATTCAGGTTTACCACTGGGTCACCAGTGCCAATTCTGTTACTATGTACATTCTGTTACTATAGGCTATATCACTCTATTTTGTGATTAACATCTGTGATTACCACGAATGGGAGAAAGTTGCAAGCACAAAAATGCTGCTTTCAAAAGTAGTGTTCCGCAGGTGTGGCGTTCCTCCGTTTCACCTATTCATTCGCTTTCCAAACAAAGTCAGAATAGCCTATGCCTAGCTTTGTGCAACCGACTGCATGCTTCTTGGATTCTAAATGTCATATATATTAATTTTTCAGAGATTACTAGCAGCTGACAAGAAAACAGAACAAGAAGTTACTCAGGAGATAAATTACTTGCGACAGCTCAGTGGAAACCCCAATATCATCCGACATTTTAGTTCCACATGCCAAGAAACCCAGACTGGAAAGGAATTCTATATTGTCACCGAACTTTGCAAAGGTAAACCTACTGGGCAACTATTTTGGCAAGCTTTAGAGCAACCGTGGCTTTCCACTTGTTTTTTCTCTGTACCTATGCTAATCTGCCTAATCGATTACACAGCGGATCATGAACAGAGGGATTAATCACAAAACATGAAAGTTCAGTATGTCCATATACTAGAAGTGTGGCCGTGCTATAGTTTTATTACATCCAGATCACATTAAATCATGAGGAAAGGGAGTAAAAGGTAATATAAAATCGCAACGTCAGTAGTATATTCATTTTAAGAGATGTCTCTCATGCTGATCGTTTTCCCAGAGTAAGATTCTGTGTTTCACTTCAGGAGGAGGACTCATCGATGTTTTGAATCAGAGGAATGGGGGCCTCCCGCCTGAACAGGCATGCTCTGTGTTTTTCCAAACCTGTAAAGCTGTTCAAGCTATGCATAGCTTGCAACCGTCAATTGTGCACTGCGATCTCAAGGTCAGTTTCAGGTTGAGGCAAGCTTTTTTTTTCTTACTATAAGGCTAAGGAGAAACTTTTCCAAGTGTTATTTCAAAGCGCCCACGAAACGCGGATTCACTCGCGCTGGTGAATCCGGCGCTTTTGATGGCTTGGAACATCGAAATGCGTCAAGGAAGAAGAAGAAGAATCACACCAGAACAGAGGTCCAGCTCCTATTCGCGATCCTGCGAGCGTGCGACCTGATCGATACGGTCTAAGACTCTTTGGTCTAAGACGCCAACAGCGGCGCTAGCAACAGCTTGAATCCATCGACGAGGAAGAAGCCTGCGTGGGCATTGGGCCCTTTGGCGTATTCTTGGAATCTACTGCTACTACTGTCTGAACAGAGGTCCTGCGCGTCCTCGTTTTTCTCGGCGGCTTACACGGGATCTTTCAGCGTCACGTGCCACACCAGGTTCGCAACGACACCGTCTGCAGTACCCATGTCGAAAATGAGTTCTTTTCGCGTGTTCTTTCCAGGTCCAGTACCGATCCGATCGATTCGCGGAGTCGATAGGTCGCGTATTCGCCTTGTGTAGGCCGTCTTTGCTAAAGACTCTTCACCTCCCGGAACTTCCGGAATCTGGGCTTCCAGATTATTCTTTGACGTCTTCTGTAAATTGCATCTGGAATATGAACCGGTCCGAAAGTGTATCAAAATAATCTGGAAAAAAGAGGCTTTTGAACTTCAAAATTTCCGGAATTTTTAAGTATCGCAGAAGACATTAAAAAAAAATCTCGGAAAATCTGGGAACCCAGATTCCGGAAGGTGAAGACTCAACTTAATAGTGCGATTTCGAGTGGGAAGATGTGAAGAGAAAAACCGATGTATGTACTTGGTACCGACATGTTTTTGCAAAAGTGAAAGTGCTGGAACATGATTCCAGAGGAATAATTTGACTCGGCTCTCGAATTTTTCCTTTGGCCCCGAGCTTGAGGCGAATCCTCAACCCCAAGTCTACTAGAGCACCATTGTTGAAACATAGACCATTTCGGTTTAGATGTCAAAACGCAAAAGCAAAAACGCAAAAACCGCGACGGTCAAAACCGCAAAAGTGATTCCCGCGACAGGATAGGATAAGGGCAAGGCGCCTGACTGATAACCCCATAGATCTGTTGGGCGGCTGTACGAGAAAAAGAAACAACACAAAATTACACTTCTAGTTTCAAACAGTAAGAAATTCCAATGAGATATTAGGATAGTATTAGTCCGCTACAATAAAAAATACGCCGGCAAGTAATCCGACGAACATTCCCACTTCAAACAAGGAGTCAAAAATAGAAAATATTGGTACGAAAGCAACAGCACCAAAGGTTTCAGTGGGATCCCAAAAATTCAGTATTTGATCCAGACAATTAGATTTTGTCTTCGCCAATCCAGTCTTCTTGTTCTCCTTGAACATTTTTAGCTCTTAAAATTTAGAAATAGATTAAGGCCAAATCAATCAATAGCTAATCATCTGAGAAAACCAAGTTCAGAGATGGATTCAGCATGTGTGTTTACCCGTATAAGTCATATCCATTTTTGCGGAACCGACGAAACGATCCTGCCTTACTTCTGTCAATTTTCCAATTTTACTTGTCCGGCGAAAAAATAAAAGCTCAAAAACGAATTCAGCGTATCTCCTTATATCTAAACATCTAATCAACTTCAAATAAAAATTTACTTATAACAAATTTTCCGGTTTCAGCCGGATTCCGGACGAACGATATGTCCGGCAAAAAAAAAAAAAAATGATTGTCATATACAGATTCAGCATCTCTTCTTACCCCCAAATCGGACATCTAATCAACTACAAATACAACTTTTGCTTTTGACAAATTTTCCGGTTATGGCCGGATTCGGGGCGAACTACTTGTCCGGGTAGAAAATGGTTTTCATGTTCGTGTTCAGCATGTCTTCTTACACCTAAATCGAACATCTAAATAGCTGTTTAAAAATATTTTGTTTGTCCCTTAACTGGAACCCCTCCCCCACCCCTAAATATAAGGCTACAGAGCCCATCTACGAATTAGACCTTTCCCTTGACCCAAGCGATCAACCCATTAAGTTTCATCAAAATATCTAATTCCCTTCGAGAGTTATCGTTCTTACAGACGGACGGACGGACAGACGGACAACTTTTGCGATGTCGATAGGTATCCTTCCACTTGCGTTTTGGGATCCCAAAAACAATACCTTTTACTTCTTTCTTTAAATGTTGTAGTCAAAACTCCTGCGTCTCATGACATTAGAGAATTCGCACACTTTTTTATCCCGATTTTGACCGCGCGGCTTTTGCCCTGTCGCGGTTCTTGCATGGTGCGTGTTTTTATTTCGCTGTTTCGAACGTCTTTTTTCTCACACTTGGCTGTAGCCTACTACAGCCATACGGTACTGTTCTACCGTGTTCTACCGTATGCTGTGAAAGTTCGCGCAAACTAGTGGAGCGCACAGGGAGCGCAAGTTTTCCGAGCTTGGGAAATTAGCCACTTTCTGTCAGTGGAGGACAGCTTATATATCTAGGCAGTTAAGCAAGCTCCTATCTTCCCTACACAGCTTACGTATCTAGGCAGTTCTGCAAACTCGATTTATTTTTGGGACACAGTGGCGCGGGAGCAACAACAATGCAAGTGCAGTGACGTCGTGAATAGATAGGTACGTTGAAGCAGCCAAACCAAATTGTGTTCCCGCCTATGGTGTTGTAGTCACATCTACGCGTTAGGAACACAGTGGCGCGGGAGCAACAGCTATGCAAGTGCAGTGACGTCGTGAATAGATAGGTAAGTTGAAGCAGACAAACCAAATTGCGTTCCCGCCTATGGTGTTGGGGTACGATCTACGCTTCGAGCACGGGCTCGGAGGAGCAGAGCTGTGTACCAAAAGCTTCTCATGGGGAAGATAGGAGCTTGCTTAGCTGCCTAGATACATAAGCTGTGCTTCCCTATGAGAAGCTTTTGGTACACAGCTCTGCTCCTCCGAGCCCGTGCTCGACGCGTAGATCGTACCCCAACACCATAGGCGGGAACGCAATTTGGTTTGGCTGCTTCAACTTACCTATCTATTCACAACGTCACTGCACTTGCATAACTGTTGCTCCCGCGCCACTGTGTTCCTAACGCGCAAATCGGACTACAACACCATAGGCGGGAACGCAATTTGGTTTGGCTGCTTCAACTTACCTATCTATTCACGACGTCACTGCACTTGCATGGTCGTTGCTCCCGCGCCACTGTGTCCCAAAAATAAATCGAGTTTGCAGAACTGCCTAGATACGTAAGCTGTGGTGGAGGATCACTTTCTGTCAGTGGCAGTGATAGATCGTATCGTTGAATCCTATTAGGTTTGGATTTTCAAGGCGCGTATAACAACCTGGAAACCTCTAAGATCTTGGATTTGATCTTATTTTCGTGGTAAAATTTTAAAACCTTCTAGTTCTCATTTCTGATTAAACTTTGCGCCAATGTGATTAAAAAAATTAAGAAAGGGCTGGTAAAATGTTTCCAACGACTCACATGCTCAGATTAGCCGATAACGCAGTGTCAAAAGTCGAAATTCCTATACCTCATATTGCGAAATTATTTGTTTTTGGGATCCCAAAACGTAAGTGGAGGGATACCTATTACATCACAAAAGTTGCCCGTCTGTCTGTCCGTCTGTGAGCACGATAACTCTCGTAGGGAATGAGATATTTGATGAAACTTGGTGTGAGGATTCTTTGGGTGAAGGGAAAGGTCGAGTTCGTAGATGGTCTCTGTAGCCCTACATTTAGGGGTGCTCAAATTAAGGGACAAATAAAACATTTTTAAGCAGCTAATGGGATAGTCGATTAAGGCGTAAGAAGACATGCTGAACACGATTAGAAAAACAATTTTCTCGCCCGACAAGTAGTTTGCCCGGAATCCGGCCAAAACCGCAAAGTTTTTTAAAAGTAAAAGTTTTATTAGAAGTTGATTAGATGTTCGATTTAGGGGTAAGAAGACATGCTGAACACTTAAGTGAAAAATCATTTCCTACCCGGGCAAGTATAGTGCGCCCGGAATCCGGCCAAAACCGGAAAATTTGTTAAAAGCAAAAGTTTTATTTGAAGTTGATTATGTGTTCGATTTAGGAGTAAGAAGACATGCTGAACACTTAAGTGAAAATCATTTCCAACCCGGACAAGTAGTTCGCCCGAAATCCGGAAAAAATCGAAAAATTTGTTAAAATCAAAAGTTTTATTTGTAGTTGATTGAGTAAGAGGAGAGGCTGAATCCTTATATGACAATTATTTTTTACCCGGACATATAGTTCTCCCGGAATCCGGCTGAAACCGGAAAAAATCTTATAAGCTAAATTTGTATTTGAAGTTGATTAGATGTTGGATATCGGGGCCGGACAATTAGTTCGGGAATTCCGCGGAAACCGGAAAATTGGCAGAAGTAAGGCAGGAAGCTTTGATCGGTTTCGTCAAAATAGGTATGACTGATAGAGGGGTAATAGTATGACTGTTCAAGGAGTTTGGCGAAGACTTACAATCATTTTTTACCCGGACATATAGTTCTCCCGGAATCCGGCTGAAACCGGAAAAAATTTTATAAGCTAAATTTGTATTTGAAGTTGATTAGATGTTGGATATCGGGGCCGGACAAGTAGTTCGGGAATTCCGCGGAAACCGGAAAATTGGCAGAAGTAAGGCAGGAAGCTTTGATCGGTTTCGTCAAAATAGGTATGAATGATAGAGGGGTAATAGTATGACTGTTCAAGGAGTTTGGCGAAGACTTACAATCATTTTTTACCCGGACATATAGTTCTCCCGGAATCCGGCTGAAACCGGAAAAAATTTTATAAGCTAAATTTGTATTTGAAGTTGATTAGATGTTGGATATCGGGGCCGGACAAGTAGTTCGGGAATTCCGCGGAAACCGGAAAATTGGCAAGAGTAAGGCAGGAAGCTTTGATCGGTTTCGTCAAAATAGGTATGACTGATAGAGGGGTAATAGTATGACTGTTCAAGGAGTTTGGCGAAGACTAAGACTGGATCTGGCGAAGACAAGACCCAGTTGTCTGTCTGTCCGTCTGTGAGCAC